>OX393559.1:28088073-28688073 GCA_947650365.1 Chamaelirium japonicum | reverse complement strand
GGCGCCCTTAACAACACTTTAGAAAGCATGGATTAGAAGCACAGACAAATACTCGAAATCTATCTGTTGTGACATCTCCTTTGGTAGAAGTGGACCCCTCTGGATGGGCTACTAGAGCAGGAAACTCCACAGGAGGAGAAATTTCCACTGTAGAAGGTGGAAGATCCGACGAGGCCACTGTAGGAGAAGCGGGTTGACGACGTCTGGCGTTATCTCCGGGCATGTTCCTGGTACTGTAGCTCATTAACAATATCATCAACACATACTGAATGTAGTCAAACCACTCCTAGTGTATGCAGGTATCAGACCTCTGGAGAAACCACTGAACGAAAGGTGATACTGACAGGTTCAGCTTGTAGGCTCGATCATCAATATGCAAGCAACACAGCACGTACCAATCAGAGGTAACATGGAAGTAAATCGATCGATGGACATCTGCTCATAGATAAATGTGTACCCGGATGTCTGGTAGGGAGTATGATGGCCATAAGTGCGTCCATAGGTGAATGTGTTTCCAAGTAGGATAGGGAATAACGCCAACTGGAAAAAAGAGGGTTAGATCCGAAGTCGGAATCATCACCGTAGTAGTACATGGTGATATTGGTGGGAAGGACAAAGTCATAATTATGTATTGCTAAGATGACTAGACGGAGGCACGGAGGGCACGAGAGGGTCGGGCTCAAAAAATCGTGCCAGATTGATATTTGGTTCGACCAAATTCGATGAACGGTTCAAAAGATACGACCAAACGAAGTTTTCAAGTCTGATAAGGCAATTCGAGTTTGGATCCAAATTGCAATTCGGGTCACACTTAAAAGTCTAATGGTCAGGTCTTTAACAGTGGAAAGAACAAGGGTAAAAGGGTAAAGAAAAAGACTTAGGGTTTCAATTTATGCCTACTTTCGTTTGGGCTACATGTAAGTAATCTTCTTTTTCCATTTATTCCCCTCTTTTTTTTTATTTCCTTCTTTCTTCTTTCCTTCTCTTTTTTTTTTGACTGATTTGAACTCTCTTTTTTCTGCAAAACTGGCTGACAAGAGATATGAATGGCAGGGCGGCGACGAATTTGGTGGCTGGTTGAGGTGGAATAGCGAGCGACTGCGAGTAGAAAGCAGGGCTGGCGATGACAACCATGGTCGGTGGCTTGTGGGTGAAGGTGGACGGTTGGAATATGGGCTTTTCTTTGTGTTTTTTTTTGTCGAATTTGTTGTAACATAACCAAAAAAAAGAGATGATGGCAGGTGATGGTGGGTGTGTGGAGATGAGTGTAAGAACGACAACGTGCACGACGGGATCGTTTGTAGTGTTGAAACGCCACAAATCTCGTGCTCTGATACCAGCTTGATGTAGGCACATCGATCGACGGGAGGGAAGTGAAGATAAAAATGAAGCGATGTACTTTTTTTTTGTTTTACTATGTAAAACGATAACAAGTGATCTAAGATCACCGAGAGAGGGACGAACAAGAGACAAAGAGAGAGAGAGAGAGAGAGAGAGAGAGAGAGAGAGAGAAATGATTGGGGCTAGAAACAAAAAAAAAAGCATGGATTAAAAGCATAGACAAATACTCGGAATACACCTGATCGAGAGGGAAAGAGAGAGACACTCAAGTCCATGGACAAGGCAACATTCACGGTATTCTTTCATTCATCAGTAATCTACCCAATTACAATGCTTGGTTTCCTTTTAATAGGCACTGAAAAGATAAACATGACAACAAAATTAAATCTAATCATAGCTACCATTAATTTCAAATACCTAACAATATCTTATTTGTAAATTCAAATTGCATGAGAACTTCATGCACTATCTGTCCTACGCGGGCCTCTGGACTAGGGTCTGGCCCAATATGCTTGTACCGATACCCAGTCTGCATCAGCAAGGTTCCTGAAGTGTCAAAACATGTTGGCTCACTTAATGCTATTTTTCCAAATGGTCAAAGCCATATTGTTCCAGTCTTCCAGATAGCATCATATAATAAAGCTAATGTCACTGACACCATTCTATCTGTCACCCAATGTGCTTTGGATCCCTAAAATGTAGAAGACAGTAGTGGGACTTTTCACTGTGATCAGCTTATAGATTGTTCCTTTACAGTAGTACTCGAGTTTTCATTGCGTATGATGCATTCGATTATTCAACGTTGGCTAAGCTGGCGAGAGGAAATGTTTTATATGGCTTGTACATAAAAATAGACGATTGACAGGAGATAACCTTCCAATTGAGAGCTGGCAAGAAGAGGGATCGAGTCCCGTGTAGATCCAAGAAAGACACAGATTTCCATTATGTTTGCACCATTTCTCTTACTGTACTAGGCATCAGTTCTCCAGATGTTTGAGAGTGACTCGAATGGGTCCGTCAAGAGCTATTTAAATGTGTGGATATGTCAAAGGGTCAAAGCTAGTGTGTAGGAGGCCTAGACGACAGCTAAAACTGTGATCCTTAGGTCAGCTTAGGTGGAAAGGAATGACAAGATCTTCACATCAAGCACAATGTTGAAAACGATAAGCCTTCCCATTGACTCTCTTCCAGCTCACTGAACAGAAGTTCCAGTAGAAAGACACTGCTTCAACTCTGTTGTTATAGTAGGATTCAGGGATACCACCAGATTGAAAGTGGTCCTCCTCATGGAAAAGTGAATGCCTATGCCATCTCCAAACTATTGAGTGCATATCCTTTCTATGGGGCCATGGGTGGGAAATTGAGGGTTAAGAGGTTTTATCATGAAGGCGTTGGCCTCTCTTCGAACACTTTCCAAGCCATGTTAATGGTTCCCTTTGTTCTTAATTTGATGATACTAACAGAGTGAGCTATCAAATCCATTTTCAAGAAATAGAAGCTAAATTTTATTTACATCTCTTTGACAACTAGTCAACAAAATAGAAAATAAGATAGCCGATTGTGAAACAAGAAAAGTCTTTGTTGGTAATCATAAAAATAATGGCTAAATTACATAGAACCCCATGGAACTATTGCCCATTTTCACGTAACCCCCATGAACTTTAGAACCAAACAAAATACCCCATTAACTATCTAAGGGGGTAAACCATTGACGGAAAACATGGATCATGTACCATTTTCTAAACAAATGAACTTGTAGAAGAGGGATTATCTAGCGGGGTAAACCATTGACAGAAAACATCATCATATACCATTTTCAAAACAAACTAAACTTGTATGTGTTACGGAAAATATGATCAGGTACCATTTTCTAAACAAATTGAACTTGTACAGGAGGGACTATCTAGGGGATAAACCATTGACGGAAAACATGATCATGTACCATTTTCTAAACAAACTGAGCTTATACGGAGGAGGGTTAAGTGAAGATATTTTAGAGCACATGGTATATTTTGTTCGGTTATTAAGTTCGGGGTGTAACGTGAAAATGGGTAATAGTTCAAGGATGTTTCATGTCATTTACCATAAATAATATAGGACAAGTAAAATTTGAACGTACAACAGCTAAAAAACCTATTGTACCTGTAAAGCCAATCCATAACCACCGCTTGCCTCTTGTTCAAAGTAAAGAAGCTGTAGAATAAAACAAATGGTGCACATGTTAATAAAAGTTCTCGAGAATAGTTGAAATAAGTAGACTGAGGAGATTAGGGGGGCTAATACTAGATTAAAAAAGAAATTGATGCGATAAAGTTAATATCCAACATTATACTAAATATAGCAACTGCCAACGAAAGGTTTTTGTGTTTTTAGTACCTTAAATTTACTTTGTGCAGCTGAGGAAACTCTAATGACAATTCCTGAATGGGCTTGTTGATCATTAATCGTTACACCATAAAACTGAGCACATTGTTTGTCAACCTGCATTTACAAGGAAAAGATTCATTATCATCATCATCCAAGTCTCATTCCCTCATGATGGGATTGAATAGGGAGTAGAACTTTAATTAAGAAGGCTCCATAAAGATTGACAAGTATTTTCTAACATGTTGTCAAGACTATCAACCAAACGTCAACCCCCTAAGGTTGGTTCTGCAAACCTGATGAAACCAACTTGCCAAAAGGGGATGCCAATTAGCCTGGGAGACCAGAATGTTTGAGCTCATGCAACACTGTGACTGAATCTTTGAAGGAAAACAATTGGAACTAACCAATTCTACCACACCTGTTTCTCACCAAGATCCATCCTACGTGCACCGAAGAAGTCTAAAAGTCTTCCTAGACTAGGAAAGATTCTAGATGAAAATGGTAGAACACAAGATTCGATATAAGGAATTGCATCCATCATAGTGGCACAAACTTTAAGCCCAAGAGCTGAGGTGACCAACATTCACAAAACTCAGCTTGGATTTGTGGTATGTGTTTGCTGCTGAGATGCAGGAGTTTGTGGGTTCAAAACCCAATCCACACGTAACCCTTAATTTCACATAAATACTATGATATTACAAATAAATAAAAAAATTCGGAAATATGATTCATTCCAAGAGAAGGGAAGAAGAAAATAACCTTTCCGCTAAATGATGTGCCAAGAGGAAGAGGTCTAATTGTGACAGTTCCGTTTAGAGCTTCTTCAAGAACCGCAGCAGAAACTGTCGTCTTGATTGGAACTCCCAGCTTGCTGAAGATGTTCAGAAATAATATATAAGGTTACAGGATCTTTGATATTGCAACGGGTTTTAATTATTCAACTTTATTATTACCTGAATAATGCTGCGAACATTGTGTTTACAGTACCAAGGTTGGACAAGTCGATTTCCATATCCATTCCTTCACCTTCTAAAGCCTACATCAAGATACATTTCATGCGTCACGCTAAATTATCAAACTATGGTGTGGATCAGTAGCAAATTTGAACGACTATATGCTGTGAATAATGGCTTGGCACGAACAAAAAATGTCTCTACCTTGTCGGTAATAGAAAAGGTAATTATATTGGATAATACGTACACAAAACGAGATATAAAGGTTAGTCAAACAAAGCCTATCTGTAATGCAATTTATTATTCTCCACTACTATTGGATAAGCCATCTCAAAAGAACACAAGTGAACTAAACTGGTCTAAATACAAGTATCGCTGCATCAATCTTATTAAGTATCAAATATCGGTAACCAGTACAAAGCCATTTTTAGTTTGTAACAACAGCTAATGGCACTAGCTACCTGTTTCAAGTAGTATTCTACTCATTATGAAGACACCCAAAAACTCATCCGTAGCATAATTACAGACTGCTTGAAGTCAACCTAGACACATAGGTTTTAAGCTCATGTATTGTTCATGTGTCAATTGTTGGCGAAGTACTAGATCACGACAAAATTTGGCACACATGGGCATGGAAGGAAACGTAAACCTCTCATTGGATGTTCTAAAGATCATTTTTCCTAATAGATCATTTTGATTGTAGTGATGAATAGACATGTTTTAAACTTTTAAAATCAGACACTATAAACCCTCTCGCATGTATTGCAGTCAACTGAATAAACAGATGCTGCACCATTTTAACTACTAAAAACCATAAAACAACATGAAACATTACCAAGAAGCAACAAAACGAATGAAAAACAAAACATTTCCAATAAGTTGTGACCAAAAGAATATTAAGCTTGCCAATGCATGACAATATATATACCATAGTTCACCAAAGAATAGTGGCTGATACACTACAAATCCAAGTGAAACTAAACAATACTAGATCCATAACCTTTCTAGATACATGAATTTGTGCCCTGCTGATAAGACCACAACAAGTTTATTGTATGAGAAAACAATGTATCATCGATCCATTGATACATTAACTAATGCAGAAAAAGAACACACCAACCACAAAACGAGAAGAGATAGACAAAGAACGTAACATATACACCTAAATAAATTTCAGAAAGCTGAAAATAAATGTGGATCCTACAAAAAGAGGACTCCTCTAGTTATAGATTAGGAGGGAATACATATTCAATATTTTTCAGTGTACTAATCTTTCACTTTTTGTTTTCCTCATACATAGCGAGCAGCAAATAAAGAAAGAAGAAGAATGGCCTACATGGTACCCGTGCGTAAAGGAAAGAGGAATTTTGGATGTGGGAGAGAAAGAAAACCCATGACTTTTTCTAATGTGTCCAAGCCGATAACAGAGGTGAAGAGAGAAAACCACGGGGAAGGAACGCATGATTCTTCTCAAAAAGAAAAGTACCAAACTGCAAACTGTTTTTTTATATTCTCAATTATGTGATTAATGAATTAGTAACAAATTGTCATTGATATTGTTTAATCTAATAAGATTGAATACTACTCTCTTTAGATTCTTTATACAAATTTGCTATAATTCTTCTTATAATTTATACAGCAATTTTTTAAAAACAGATTAATTTATAATATAATAAGAGAAAACGGATTTAAAGTTTGTTTTTTGGCTGAAACGGATCTATACGCCACTTCAATTGGCATATAGTATATACGCCAATTGAAGTGGTGTCTAACTTGCACCCTTTCCCACCATACCCCTGTTATACGCCACTTTAATTAGCGTATGGACTATACATCAATTAAAGTGGTGTATAAACGACGTACAAATGGCGTTTAACATTGGTATGGTGGGAAAGGGGTCTCACCGTCTCAGGCTTGCAAGTTATATGCCACTCCAATTGGTGTATAGACTATACGCCAATTGAAGGGGCATATAGATCCGTTTCTGTCAAAAACCAAGATTTGAATCCGTTTTCGTTTGTTGTATTATAAATTGATCAGTTTTTGAAAACATGTTGAAATTTATATTATTTTTCACTTTATCCCATGTGTTGCATGGGAACACTGCTATTTGAATCAATATACAAAACACAATTTGTGAAATTTTTGGGTCGATAATCGATATGAACTTTGAAAAAGTTGTTGATACTTGAAGGTCAAGCTAATGTGTCTATGAATTTAAGGTATGTGCCTTACCCTAATGTGTACATGAATTTAAAGTATGGTGTGCCTTTCCCGTACCACTCATGCGTTGGCACACCACACATATCATGTTGCACCATACCACACATGGAACAAGTTGGCATGTAAAGTACGCAAGATAATCTATTGTCACGCAAGTGGCGCCCTATGATACACTAGGTTTTTCATTCTTTTGACTTATAAACTACCTGTAATTTCTCTGTAGTGATCATAAAGCATATATTGAATCAACAGACATAAGTTTTGATGCTTCTAAAGAAATCAAATACCATAAATTCACTGATAATTAGTGCTGATTGTTGGCAAACATGTTCATCAATATATTTATGGATATCAAAAACCTATCTTAAATATATGAAACCATATTTGATCATTAGACAAACTTTGAAATTAATAAAAGATGAAGATTAAGATCCATATAGCATAGTAATATATGTAACAAAGAAACATCTCTCACATACAGAAACATGTAAACATCCAGATGCATAAGAAATATACCATATGAATGTAACATGTACCTCTTGTCAACCCCATATACATTAAAACTTATGAACTTACATTCTTATCGACCGTTACTCAGATAGTGTAATGTTCATGTTTGGGACAAGTTTAGGAGACCAATCTTTGATTTGCATCCAATGTCTCCCCATGGTTTTTTCTTTTAAATAATAAAGAAATATGTCATTTGAAGGCCATGAAATGGAAATATTGAAAAACATTTGTTGAATGTCTAAGGCTGAGGACCCCAATTTTTTAAAGCAGTCATCATTATAATTCCAAAGTGAAACCCCTTATAAACATCCTGGAGTATGATACTATAAAACTTAGACCAAATAGATTAATGAATCATTTATAGATATTACTTTTTTAGAACTTTTAGAAATAAATTAAATGGTTTAAAGGGCACATTTCACATTTTGAAGGGTATTACTATACCAAGTATCCAGTGCTACATTGATTAATACAAGATATAACATATGTGTTCAATAGGTATGATGATTCAGGATGAGTACCTGATGGCATTGTTTTAAAACTCAGTAAAACTCGGCCGAGTCGGACCGAGTTTAATCCACTCGGCAAGATTTCGAGTCGAGTTATTGGGCCAAGTCAGACCGAGTTGGGATAAAACTCGGCCGAGTCGGATCGAGTTTACTCGACTCGGCTAAATTTCGAGTTGAGTCCGAGTTTCGAGTTTTTGAACACTGCCTAGTGGCATGATATTAATGTACGATATGTGCAAAATACGCACCGGCACTGTAATTCATGCATTAAGGAACAAATAAATAATTGAAATTAAAGGTTGACGTTTTGACCAAATTATACGGGAAACATTCCGAATCTAGGAACCATGTCCAGATTAGACCTGCTTGACCGCTTACAGTCTTTTTGGTTCAACTCTACCAACTGAATCAGACAAATCCATACCTTTGGGCAGTGTTTTAAAACTCGTCGGGTTGACCCGAAACCCGCCCGAGTCAACCCGACCCGGCAACATTTCGAGCCAACCCGACTGTGTTACACGATTCTATCGCGTTTTGGTTGAAACTCGCGGGTTTTCAACGAGTCGGGTCGGGTTTCAGACCCGCAAGACGTCACCCAGGTCGGGTATTTAAAAAAACCCGTTGTCCCTCTATTATATCTCCCGAGCGGCGAGGGTTACGGTTTCCTACGAGTCTCAGAGCGCTTGCAGCCGCTCGGGTTAGGGTTTCTGCGTCTCAAAGCTCTCGAGGCCGCTCAAGTTAGGGTTTCTGCGTGGAATGAAGAAGCATAACTCAACAGACGAAAGAAGAGAAGAGGAAGGAAAGAGGAAGAAGAGAAGAGGAAGGAAGGAGGAAGAGGAAAAAGGTAAGACCTCATTCTCTTTCGATTCAATCTCTTTCCCCCCTTTTCAATTTTCTTTTTTTCTGTTAAAAAAAAGTGAAAAACAGAGCATATCATGAGTCTTCCTCTGCTTTTCGGTTCAATCTCTTTCCCCCCTTTTCAATTTTTCTTTTTTCTGTTAAAAAAAAAGTGAAAAACAGAGCTTATCATGATTCTTCCTCTATTTTTCTGTTAAAAAAGACGAGAAGAGGAAGGAAAGAGGAAGAAGAGAAGAGGGAGGAAGAAGGAAGAGGAAAAAGGTATGCACTAGCTCTTTTCCTCTTTTTTTATTCTTCCTCTACTTTGCTCTGTTTTTTTTCTTCTCAATCAAGGCAGAGACAGTGTCGATCCTTCTCAATTTTTTTTCTTCAATCAAGTATCAATCCCTCTCTTTCATTTCTGATTTTCGGTTCAAACAGAGCAAATCTTGTGGCAGGTACCTCTGCGTTCATCTCTGATTTGAAAGTGAAGCTTTATACAGGTATACCTTCAATCAAAGAATCAAAACATCAATTTTAAATAAAATTAGTTTGATACCATGTAAGTAGGAAATTTTAACTAAACAATATTAAAATATATTATATAATGTCGAGTTATTTGTATCGAGTTTTGTCGAGTTTTAGCCGAGTTATCGAGTCAACTTGACTCATTAAGGTTTCGAGTCGAGTCGAGTTTTCGTGTTTTAAAACACTGCCTTTGGGGGTAATCTTGGTAATCAGTGGTATTTTTTTTATATTAGTTTGGTTGAGTAGTTGTTATCTTTAAAACATCTACGTAAATATCTTTCTTTACATTTTACTCTTTCTTAAATTAAATCTCTTTTACTTAAAATTTTAAATTAAAAAGTAATATTACCTCGTAGCATCCTTTGAGAGTAGTAATGAGCTCAGGTTCTTTAAGAGTTAAGCTGAGGATGAGTTATAGAAACGGAAGGGTCCCAGCCTCTAAGTTTATGCACAATAGTTTTCAGCATTATAGATCCATGCCATTTATAAATAGAAGTTCCCACCAAACTTAACTTAGTTATGGGTCAAGGAATTATCTCTTCATTTATATGCCTTTTGAAGCTATTGTGCCATTGGTATTCAGCTCTAGCTCAGTTTGTTGCTCATGTTAGATGTTATTCTATTTACTCTTAACTATGAGTTTTTAGTATTTTATCGGTATTCAGCCTTTACGTCTCACATGAGATATAATGGTAAATTGACAAGAAATTTAGATATTGGTTAGGTCGGTAAATGTTAGTTATTACTTGTAATAGATCACCAATAATGTCTTATATTTCATTAGACTTGATACTTGATAGATAATTGATACTTAGAAATTGATTTGTAATACTTAACAGCTAAATTCTTGAACACGTGAACTAGTAACTTGCTCAGTAGACTCAATATCTAGGGAGCACGGACACGGATACCAACACTGACACGGATATGGACACAGGACACGGCATATTCTGAAAAAGTAAAACACGGACACAACATGGACACGCCAATATGCAATAAAAAATTGTAAATAGACATGTATGAAAAATAATAAGTCTTCATAGATTGTGAATTCATAACAAAACAAGGTTATTTCATATTTAACATTCGTCATGTCTATCATTTAAAACCCACTTCCATGATTAAAAAAAAAAGCATTTTATTGGTTTTAAACCCATTTTTTCTAATAATAAACCAAAAAAGAGTTTAGTTTTACATAAGGAATCCAAAAGGTTCCTAAATTATAAAAAAAAAGACGTGTTTAAAAAAAAAAATACTTTCAACCCTGTGTCCAGCATGTGTCCTTAAAGTGCCCGTGAAGTGTCCAAGGTGGATCCGGTGAGAAAAATATGATTAAAAAAAGTGGACACGTACGAGAAGTATCTGACACGTGTCCAAGGCATGTCCGACACGTGTCGGACACGGGCACGGCACCTCTAAGGAAGTTTCCATACTTCCTAGCTCAGTATTATAGACACCATGCAAATAATCAAACTATATTTTACTTTGAAATAGTGTCCAATATTACAAATATTTAAAATGTTTTAAATCTTTTGTTATACTTAAAAATTTTAAAAAAAAGTTTCGAAACTAAAACCACCATAACCCGGACCAAAATCAATACAGCTGAAACCGAAACTCCAAAGGAGGAACCAAAACTGATGACCCAAGCTCGAACCTTGATGTCCGCAATTAGATGATGCTCCAAATGCTATAATGAATTATTCCTTTGAGGGCACCATAAAATGCCAAAGGTAACAACTAACAACCCTCACTCGTTAGATCGAAGGTATCACGAGTCTCTGTCAAAGTCGACAGAGCTCAAGTATGAATTTCATGCAAAGTAATAGCTTGATGCGGGAGCGAAAAGCAAAGGTAGTGTATGATTTTAACACATTTCACATTATTATTTGGTTATGACTCTTCATTTATAGGAATCCAAAAAAGAGTCCCTAGTTAAGATGAGCTTGAAATTTAATTTTAGTTTCATTTATGCAAAAGAATCCTAAAACGATTGTAGGTTAGCAAACTAGATTCAGATCGAATTGATTTGAAGGTTGCTTTCATAATCTTCCAACAACATGTATAACACATAAACTGAA
The DNA here is from genome assembly GCA_947650365.1 of Chamaelirium japonicum. Lineage (NCBI taxonomy): Eukaryota > Viridiplantae > Streptophyta > Magnoliopsida > Liliales > Melanthiaceae > Chamaelirium > Chamaelirium japonicum. Next base: position 28,676,724 of record OX393559.1, on the reverse strand, counting down.
CACGGAAATTAGTAGCTTATGTTACTTTATATTGCATAGTGGATTCTAGAACCCTCTTCCCTGATTCTCCCTCCCTTCGTCTGTTTTTTGTTCACCACTAATGAGTCTGTAAGCTCATCATGCATTGCATGTGTGACAAACCCTAGAGGAAGAGAGGAAAAGAGAGAGAGAGAGAGAGAGAAGGAGAGCTAGGGTTTGGGGAGAGAAAAGGAATGAATCTCTCATTAGGCCAAAAGCCAATATAAGGTGAATACATGTGAGTCATATATACACTGAGTGTATGTATATACACTAATACATCTTAACACCCCCCCTCAAACTCAAGGTGGATCATGCACCAAGAGTTTGGCGATCAAAGACCGAAAACGTGGTGTAGGATGTGACTTCGTGAAGAAGACTGCGATCTGCTCTGCTGAGGGAATGAAAGGTAGTGAGATTGTCATGGCCTCATACTCCTGTTGGACGAAGTGACAGTCAATCTTGATGTGCTTTGTCCTTTCATGAAAAACCGGGTTGCTAGCAATCTGAATAGCACTCCGGTTATCACAGTGAAGTGGAGTAGGCTCGGAGAAAGCAACACCAAGATCACTGAGGAGACGTCGAAGGTGAACTATCTCCTTAGTCGTGGAGGCCATGGCCCTGTACTCAGCCTCAGTGCTAGAGAGAGACCACTTTCTGCTTCTTGCTGCGCCAGGATATCAAAGAGTCGCCGAGAAACAAACAGTAACCAGTGGTGGAGCGGCGTGTAGTCGGATCTCCAGCCCAGTCTGCATCTGAGTATGCTCGAAGTCTGAGAGAGGAGGACGACGACAGAAACAAAGAGCGAGTAACTGTCCCTCTGAGGTACCGGAGGATCCGAAGAAGAGCACCGTAGTGAACTGAGTGTGGAGCTACAACAAACTGACTGACAATGCTGACAGCGTGTGCAATGTCAGGCCGAGTGATGAAGAGATAGACGAACTATCCCACAATCTGCATGTACCGAGTGGGATCTGAAAGAGGAACTCCATCTGTAGGACGTAGCTTCGAGTGAAGCTCAAGAGGGGTGTCTACTGTGCGGTTATCTGTGAGGGCAGCACGACTAAGGATGTCTGAAAGATACTTCTGCTGAGAGAGCAGAATGCCATCAGCACTGTATGCTACCTCAAGACCAAGAAAGTAGCGAAGCATACCCAAATCCTTCATCTGAAATTGGTTCATCAAGTGCTGCTGAAGACTAGCAATCACAGCAGAGTCATCTCCAGTGATGATCATGTCGTCCACGTATAACAGTAGAATCGCCCGGCCCTGCGGGGACGACCGGACAAACAGAGAGTGGTCCTGACTGCTCTCTGAGTAATCAAGTTCCCTGACAGCAAGGCGGAAACGCTCAAACCAGGCACGAGGAGCTTGCTTGAGCCCATAAATGGCCCGACGAAGGCGACACACGTGCTGAGAAAGAACACGGAGACCAGGAGGAGAATCCATGTAGACAGTCTCAGACAGGTCACCGTGAAGAAAGGCATTTTTCACGTCCATCTGAAGAAGGGCCCATCGATGAACAGCAGCAATCGCCAGAAGAGTGCGAACGGTGGTCATCTGAGCCACCGGAGCAAAGGTCTCCTCGTAGTCAACGCCATATTCTTGAGTAAAGCCACGAGCCACCACGCGAGCCTTGTGACGCTCAATGGATCCATCAGGGCGGTGCTTGACCTTATAAATCCACTTGCAGCTGACAGGCTTAACGCCAGAGGGCAGAGGGACAACATCCCAGGTCTGAGTTTGCTGAAAAGCCTGAAACTCCTCATCCATAACCTGACGCCACTGAGGAAACTGAATTGCCTCAGAGTAGGATCGGGGCTCCTGATCTGCGTGCACAGCAGTAAGAAAGGCAGTAAACTGAGGCGAGTAACTGCAAACAGAGGCAAAACCAAAACGATCAGGAGGCCCATTGTCGTGGATAAAACGATCAGGCGGGTGATGCTGGCGCTGAGGGTAGCGAGGCGGGCCTGAATCCACGACTGGCAATGACGGAGCAGGCACAGGAGGCGAAAAACTATGAGTAACCTCAACAGCAGGGGAGCCGGCATTCGCTGAGAAGGAAGGACACGGAGACACAGGGGTAGACCGACGAGAGTAGACCTGGGGAAATGGAGAGACAACCCGGGGAGGAGAGAGAGGCACGGGCATAGAGGAGGAAGCCTCGGAGGAGTCCCCTGGAGACGCTGGGGAAACAACTGACAAAGGAGCCAGCGGTGCCGAGGGAGCAGATGGTGGGGAAGGAGCCGACGGAGCCTGGGGAACTAGAGAGGCCAACGAGGGAGGCAAAGGTGTCGATGATGGAGGAGAAGAAACCTCAAGAAAGGTGAGATCCTGAGCTTCAGGAGAGCAGTAGGGCGTGTCATCGACAAAGGAGACGTGTCGAGAGATACGCAAGCGACGAGCAACAGGGTCATAGCAGCGGTATCCCTTGTGCTCAGTGCTGATCCCAAGAAGGATGCACTTAGCTGCCTGAGCAGACAGCTTTGTGCGCTCATGGAGAGGAAGAACAAAACAGGTACACCCAAAAGTGTGAAGAGGGCTGTAGTCAGGAGTGGTAGAGAGGAGACGCTCATGAGGAGATAAGTCGTCCGGAAGAACTGACGAAGGAGTGATGTTAATGAGCTGGACTGAGGTGAGGAGAGCCTCAGCCCAGAAGCGCCGAGGAACAGAATCAGAAAGAAGGAGAGCACGAGTAATCGCAAGAATATGGCGATGCTTGCGCTCAGCAACACCATTCTGCTCATGGATGTGAGGACACGAGTGCTGGAAAATAGTCTCATGGGACTGAATAAGGCTGCGCATCTGACAATAAAACTGTTGGACCGTCAACTCTCCCTGCTGTGCCGACTGGGCCTGTGTGAGAAGCTGATACTCATGTGCTCCACTCTTCTCAACAAAGCGAGCAGTGAGATGACCCCAAATTGCTGCAGAAGTGGCAAGCCCAACCATGTCCCGGCGAAGAGAACGATCCACATACGCAACAAGGTAGGCCATGATGCGTTGATCGCGAAGGCGCCAGGGACCGTATTCCGCATCTGAGGTAGAAAACGTAGAAGATCCATCAAGATGTCCGCAAAGATTACGACCCTCAATGGTGGATTCCACCGTGGCGGACCATGCCGGCCAGTCGGAGGCTTCTTGGAGAAGAAAGTCGGTGGCGAGCGGGAGGAAATCCCGTGGAATCTCATAGGGAGCCACCAGAGGAGACGGCGGAGTCGTCATCGAGGAAGTCGAGGACATGGCCAGAGAGAGGAAAGCCGTGAAGAGCTAGCGGCGGGCGCGAGAGTGGGAGGCGCAGAGAGCATAGGTGGATCGCGGGGAGCGAGTGGGATCGCGAGATCTGATCGCGAGCTAGATCTGATCTCGAGCGGGCGCGGGCTGAGCGGGATCGCGAGGGGCGCAGGCTGAGCTCGAGCGGGATTGCAAGGGGCGCGGGGCACGGGATCTCGAGATCGCGAGGGGCGCGGGATCTCGAGCGGGCTGAGCTGGATCTGATCTCGAGCGGGCGCGGGCTGAGCGAGATCTGATCGCGAGGAAGATCGAGGATCTGGATCTGATCGCGGGGAGATAAGGGAGCCGTTGACGACGCCGGCGATCAACCTTGCTCTGATACCATGTGACAAACTCTAGAGGAAGAGAGGAAAAGAGAGAGAGAGAGAAGGGGAGCTAGGGTTTGGGGAGAGAAAAGGAATGAATCTCTCATTAGGCCAATAGCCAATATAAGGTGAATACATGTGAGTCATATATACACTGAGTGTATGTATATACACTAATACATCTTAACAACATGCAATCCTTGTCCTATGTTTTCCATTTAATAAAATCCAAGAAGCTTCCAGTTAACATATGAGGATCAGCAATATACGGATAACTTCCTGAATCACGGAAAAATGATAAAACATTATTGCACTTACACATGAGAGTAGCCATAAAAGTGCAATTTAGTAACCGCATTATAGAATTCATGTCATAAAAATGATAAAACATTATTGCACTTACACATGAGAGTAGCCATAAAAGTGCAATTTAGTAACTGCATTATAGAATTCATGTCACATTGATCAGTTCAGTTTTTAGCAGATCAAAACCTAGTATAAACTATATACCTAAGCAATTAACTCGATAATATGTATACCCTGCCAATGTATTATAATCCAGAAGAAAAAAAACTCCCTTATAATCATTTTCTATTCTAGAGCTAATGGTCTAAAATGGATTTTAAAGAATCGCAACATTCGCCTTGTACTAATAGCACTAGCACTGAACATCAACATCAAAAAAAGTATAACAATTATAATAAACACAATGGAATACTATTCATATTACATTGCAAATTTTTGGAAAAAGGACTGGAAAGACATTCACCTCAAAGCCAGCAGTATCATATTGTCTTCGTTTCTCTGGATCTGATAAGATGCTATATGAATATGCAACTTCTTTGAAGAGTTCTGAAGCTTCAGGGTTGCTGGCATTTTTATCAGGGTGGTACCTTTTTCGTACCAGAGTAAAAGTTATTTTCTATGTGAGATGCACAAAATATACATCAAGAAAGCAATAAATGGCATGCATTGCAAATATAACGTCATGAAAATTTACTTATATAAGAAATCACTTATATAGCAGTTAGGAGAAAGAAAAATAAAGGGGGCCCTTTTAATGAACTTCCATTTACATTAATGACAGACAAAACTTTCCTAGTAAGAGTGGTTCATCTTTCAAAATTTAATTGTAAAAGGTCTAGTAGCTGATAAAATGACTCATATGCCCTTCCATTAATCATCTAGTTAAACTGGTTTCACAACACGACAAAAAAGTTTCGGAATTCCGAAACATTTTTTTCGTCTTGTGAAACCCTAACAGGCCTAACCCTAGCCCTACTTCTACCCTAAATAGTGAACTTTAAACCTAACTCTATACCATAAATAGTGAATCCTAACCCTAAACTGAACCCTAATTCTATACCATAAATAGTGAACCCTAACCCTAATTCTATACCCCTAATAGTGAACCCTAACCCAAATCACTGTCACAGCTACAGTGAAATCATTGTAGCAACAGTGCCACTATAGTAAGTTCGGTGATTATTAGCTGGGAGAGTATCTCATGAGTAGTTTTGGTATTTAAAAAATTAAATTAAAAAACGGCTGAAAGGGGACCTCTTATGCGGGTAATCAAGTGTACAGGATTGGCTCTTAATCTAAACCCATTCCGTGGACTTCATGTAAATGGATAGTATTTGGTGGACTTAATGTAAACCAATACTATTATAGTGGACCTGAACGGCTGAACCAGATTACTCCAAAAATAAATCAATTGGTAAATTATATGCCATGCAAATACAGTGTCTAGAAGAGTTTTAGAAGGATTAAGTAACCAAAACAGGAGTTATAGGAAATGCTAAGGTATGTACAGGTAGCTGAACAGTAACCTTTGAATAAATAGCAAGAACCATAACTAAAATACCTTATCTCAGAATTTTGGGATTGGCACTACGAATCCTTCTTCGCAATTTGCAGCTTTAACTTTTCAGAGGCCAATTGCATGGTAAGAACAAGAATTTTCCAAATCCTCTGTAACAAATGCTGCACAGTTTTCTCAGTTTCCCCTACCCACAATTAGCCCACTAAAACAAACCATCTACATGCAGGGCCATGGTACAGTCATTGTCCCATCCCAGGTTACAGCAGTAACTCACTAACTCCTCTATAAGTGCAACTCATAAACTTCCTTCAACATATCCATTTTATATTCCTAATATAAACACACATCCACTACTGTATTCCCAGCTCGTCTTTGAAATGCCAACACCCATTCATTTCTAAGCAACCAAATATAAAGCACAGTAAGTGTTACCATTGTTTTTTCAAAGAATATAAACTCACCGACATAAGGCCATCATACAAGAAGCACCTTTTCATTCCATCCCCTTCCCCAAATTGTATTGGAAATGTCAATCAGTTCCCAATTTTTTGTATAATAGACTACGTCAAAGGTCCATCCACGCACACAATTTGCACTCCATAGATTTTCTTTTGTTTTAATAATGATTAGAACCGTATCCTACAAAACTATCCTTAATCCTAGTTTAACGCCGACCTTCTTAACATCAAAAAAAATTGCATATGCCGCAAATATTATCACCAATTGTCATCCTAAACATCAGCCATCACAATGCTATCATAACAGTTGCTTGCCTATGTGCCTAAGCTGATCCTAATTTATAGTCTGAACTCTGAACAATGTTCACAGAAGGCCACCTAGATGCCTAGGTTACATGCTTAGATGGGACTTGCCTCGCACCTACAAAGCAGCCCTAAGATCTGGTGGGTGAATATGATTCCCAAAGTTATGGCTTGATGTCTGGGTGTGATTTCATACTCTAGGATTTCTAATAGATGGGTATGTCGTTTGGAGGTCTATGGGAATCTAATTTAGTGATTAGCTCAATTTCAGTATCTAACGAAACATCCTGTTTCCAATAATCAAACAAAAAGATTCTCAATCTGCAATTAGAAGAATATGCACATTTTATCTCAATCAAAGCAAATAATTTTGGCAACAATTCTCAATCTACAATTAGAAGAATACGGACAAATTATCTCAATCAAAGAAAATAATTTGTGGCAACACATTCCAAGCACAATAAGAAAATTTTGCATAAACAACCAGAAATTGCAATAGAAACTGAAATAGATAAAAGGGATTGCCACAAGCGAAAGTAGGAATCAATTAACTAGAAATATGACTATAGAAGTATCAAGAGGGCTATAATTTCAGCAAATATAACTGGTAAGATTAAGGATTTAAAGAAGCCAAGATAGATCTTACCGACTCAGAAAATTCGTGTCGATCTTCCTCATAGTCTACCCCATCTTAATGGGATAAAGACTTGGATGATGATGATGAAAAAAGATCTTACCAATTTTCTTGATTGCAATCTTTGCAGGTTCGAAGGACGCTATGTCGAAGGAGTGGGGGATGATCATCCTTTGAAAAGAGTCGTTAAATACTTCGAGTTCCCAATTTGCTACGGACATGTCTTGAAACTAGAGGATGAAGACCATAGAATGATACTAAAAAAGAAATCTAAGGAAGAAATAGTGGGACAAGTTGAAGATTAATTAATGAGAAAGAACTCGGAAACGGTCATCAAGTGGATTTGCTAAAGGGGCATTGGTTCCCTTTTGCAGACTTCCTTGAATAGAATAGGAGATGGTAGGGAAGGAGGCAGCATTAGAGAGAGAGAGAGAGAGAGAGAGAGAGGTGAGGAGGTTTCTTAGACAAGGGTCATCCACAGTGGGGAAATCTCATGTAGCGAAGGGAGTTCACACAAAGGTGGAGAGAAAGAATAGATTAGTGTATCCTCTTTATGTTGGCCCATTATATTCAATTAGGGACGCTAGAGTTGGATCTTACATGGGTCCAATTAACATATAATTTGGTCTCTTCATGGCCTCGATGTTCCTCATGGTGTTCCCAAGTTACTAGTGATGTACCATAGCCGCATCTCTTATATCGTCATACGTTGTGCATAGCACAAGTGAGTGTGGTAGATCAAAACCATCACAACTTTGAGTTTGCGAGACCAATTCGCACCTAGAGTTGGGAGTTGGAAATTTAACAAAACAACGTACAAGACCAAAATATCAAGTAAGCTAAAAATAGAAAGCAATAAATACGACTAAACTACATCAGCTCCCCCCGATTGGAAGAACTAATTTCCTAACAAAAAGAATCCATGATCGGGCATTCGTGCTAGCATGGATCCTCAATATGATTGGCATTTGTATCTCATCTTACCCTTCCCACCCTCGAACATAACAATGTTTTCCATCTCATTCACATTCACCGTAGGAAAGATTTAATGTCAATCAGTGGTCTCGTGTTTCGAAAGATGGTTAGTTCGCAGCTTTTAAGTCTTTTTCCAAAGGATGCTCTGAATTTCCTTGATGAAGAAGTTTGCCTCAGGACCATCTAGACCATGGTAGGAATCTGGCATATTTTGATGTGATAAAATCCAGTTCCATTAATTATAATGCCTATCAGACAAAACAAATCAGTATATATTCTAAGTTTTAATTTAATACTTTAGCTTGTAAGTAGTTTCATAATAAAAAGCGGTTAAAAACTAGTGTAATACGTAATTTGTTCCATTAGTAATGTTGATCAGCTTTGGCGTTTTTATCTTTTTGCACTTCCAAGTAAAGTTTTTTCACCAATGCATATTTTTATATTTGTTCTGTTTTGCTATATTAATTTTTTCGCTAGCTTTACATTGATTGTTTCCTAGCTCCGATCGGACAAATGCATTTGGATTGGATTCACCCATGTGCGAGGGTTGTCCAACCAACCAATATAGTAAGTGGACTCGAACCGGACTAGATTAGGTTAGACGCTCAAGCTAGGCCCAAGCAATTCTAATTGGCTTAATGATCAAATATGATCCATTTTGGTGCACCACTAAGCCATTGGGTGCATCCTCTCTAGCAGACTAATGCTATTTGGGTTATATGGACTTGGTCCATCGCGTACCATCCAACGTAACTTAATTGAATGGGCTGAAATCATGATGGTTCATTGCATACAGCTTAAAAATGACTCCACATCATCAGAATGAATGCCCAAGATTGGTCCCTTTCCTTCTCTTTCTCTCTCCTCATTATTACTGATGATGGCCTTCCCTTTCTATATGGGAATCGTCAATCGTGCGATTGAGAGGACGCACGAACTCTCAAACGCCAATCATAAGTTCAACCCTTCTTAAGAAATTATCAAAAGGTAATTAGAGCTCCCAGCTCATTGGTCTTCCTCTCTTCACGTGAATATGAAATTGGCTATACCATATCTATTGTAATTTCCCTTGTAGGGTTTTTTCCCTACAACCATGTATTCCATATTATTTTTTTACAAAAATAAACTTGTTCGTGTTCTAGTCAAACATCCCCTCACATAGATGGATTTCTTAAAAAGAACTTATGGCCTAGTAGATTAGGTCATTTATGTACGAGAAGGCCTACTCATTCAGCTAGTAGTGGTATCTTGGATCACTCTCTTCTTCTACTTCAACTCCATGTATGGGATGTAACTTGTTAAACAATCTATTTTACCTTTGACCTCCAATACTTCTATGTTTACTTAATCCATTAAGTATGTTCACTCAAATGTAACGGGTCCAGCGCCTAATGTCTCTAAAATCTAATAAATATCATGTTACTTTTGCTGATGATAATCCTCGTTGTACATCATTTCATTATGCACAAAAGATCTGACTTCTAGAAACACACATATCAGAATTTAAACACCATGATTCATAACAACTTTCTATGACCATCAAAGTTTTATGATCAAACCCTGACAAGGAGTCCATTCTTCTTATGTGTTTATCTTTTGACTCACAATCCCTCAGTTGTCCTATCCAGGAATCCAAAAAGGTATTGTTGAGCACAAACATGGTCACATCTTGGAAAACTTGCTCTCTTCTTCTTGTCTCTTTACCCACGTTATTCCAAGCTCAAGTTGAGGTAATTGGCATTAATCTAATCAAATTGTATGCCTCTAATCGTTCTTTCTAGTCTAATCATTTTTCCGTGTCCTTTCTCTTTGCCTCCAAGCTCTGGCAAATTCTCACAACAAAAGACGTTTCATTCATCAAAAACCATTTGACCTTCAAGAGTGATTTCCTTTTCCAAAGGAGGACCACATGCTTTGTTTGGGAGTTTTCTATCCTTTTTTTCAAAGAACATGATCCTCGAAGGTCTAATCTAAGTCATATGATTAGCATATTACTATCACATGTGATCTTAGAAACAAGATGAAACAAAATCAGTATATAGCGTTTTTTTATTACTTAATAAAAACACAATTATTATAGATTCTACATCTTAATTTTCCAACCTTTTGAGCAATCTCGAGAATGAGCATCACATGGCGAGACGGATGAAGCAGTATAAAATTTCATGTTACTCAATTGGCAGAATTTGAAGTTGTGCCAAAATCCGGTCCACGGAAGCAACGCACAGGGCAATCATTTTTAAACTTGTTGGCATTGTTTTTCGAGTAATTTTGACTTTCACCCCTAAGTTTATCCCCACTTTTGAGTTACACCCCCACTTGTTTAAAAATTTGACTTACATCCTTATTATGTCAGCAAGCCGTCTAATGGGCGTTAGGCGGGCTGAGCTGGCTCTCATGAGTTGGCCTATTTCTGATAGTGCCCTTGCTTGTGTGGTTAAATCAACGATTAGGATTTTAATAGCCTGTCAGGCTTAATCAAACAACATAGATTATTTTTCCTAAAATTGGGGGTGAAATCTATGGGTCCGATTTTTTCAGGACGAACCTTACCCACAATATCAGTATGCTGAATTGCTAGAAGGGGTTCTTCCTCTCACTCTTCTCATCTTCTTGGCGTAGGTACGATCTACGTCGCTCGGTGAAGACGTCAAAGGGTCAAGGCTCCTAAATTGGATGCCCTCGAATCCTTCCTCTGGGTCGGATTGAAGAGAGTTACCAGCGAGAATAGGAAAAAGAGTAAAGGAGCGCTCAAGACCATAATGAAACATCTTCCTTTTCAATTCAATCGGTGGATGGTTTACACTTGCACTAATTTACAAGGGATTTTTACCAACAGGATTAGTGGTTTACCTTTCTTCTGTCCCCCTCCACTTCTTTTAATAGTCAAACGCTTCTGGAGGGGAGGGTTTATTTCTCTGATGAAATATATCTCCCCACATGGGGATGGGAGTCCACCAATCATATTAAGACACCTGTCATAATACATGGGGTGGTGCGAATTCCACTAATCCTGTTGAGGTAGCTGTCTATTTCACATGGATTGGTACAAGCGGGCCTCTTATTTCTGTGTGATTATTTGCCTCCGGGATGTGAACGAAGTATGGCCTATCATTTTAATGGGCGGCTATCACTATTGAGTTGGTGTGGGGTTAGTCGCCTATAGGCGTCCTAGAAAAGACTTTCTATTTTGGAAGGACGTGATTGCATTTTTCCTTTTTCAAATGGGTGATTCAACATCATTCCCCCATCCAAAGGGGTAGCTGTGTTATGTTTGGAAGGGGTAGAGGGGTTCAACTCTATCCTCCTTTCTAGCCCGACCCCTTGGATTTTCTACCCTTTGTGGAGTTTAAGAACAAGGCCTAATCAATGGTCAATATTTTATGTCCCCACAAAATCCCTTTTGGGAATGATCCCTTGAAACGAAGTCGATCCCTTGGACAAACAGAGCAACTCTAGTTCAAATTGTGAGTAGAAATCCGATCACCAATTCATTGACAATCTTTGAACAAGAATTGAAGCAAAAGGTGGATTAATTGGGGATGAACTCAATTTTGGGAATAAACTCAATTTTTGGGATGAACTTAGCCCCAATTTTTGGGAAAATAAACTCATAGAAAAAGGCAATAACTCAGTGAATCAATACGATCCAGATGGAGAAAATGGTAATCACGGATAAAAACAGTGTATGCCCATCATGATTCAGAGAATCAGAGGCTCTCGCAATTCAAGAACAGATCAAACAAAGCACCCTTCTGCTTCACCTCTTTTCTCGGCCCTCTTTCTATTTGTATCTCTGAAGAGAAACGGAGGATCATGGAGCCGAACAAAAAGAGAATCCAAATCCTAACGTAGTACACGACACGATATTTCATCCCCAAAATGGATTAATTAGGGATGACATGTCGAGAAAAACGAGTTGGGGATGAGAAGCAAACCTTTGAAGATTGATCAGGAGGTAATGAAGGGCGGGGAATGAGGGGATTGACCGACCGACCTATCAATCGATCGATCAAGGTGCGGTCTTTCTCCTCCGCGATAGCATCAACAGTGAATTAATTGGGGATGAACTCAACCCCAATTTTAGGAAAAATAATCTCAATCATTTGATTAAGCCTGAAAGGCCATTAAAAATCCCAACCATTGATTCAGCCACACAAGCAAGAGCAATATCGGCAGTAGACCAGCTCAGTCTGCCTAATGCCCATAGACGACTCGCAGATGAAATGGGGGTGCAAGTCAAATTTTTTAACAAGTAGGGGCGAAACTCAATAATAGGGATAAACTTGGGGGTGAAAGTCAAAATACCCTTGTTTTTCTGTGATACTTGATTCAGCTAAGATTCCCCAAGTATATACGATCAAATTGATCATGCTAGGTCCTACCAAAAAAAAAATGGTCATGCTAGATTAATTTTAGATTGCTTTATATAACAAGATTCAGATTATATAGCCGTTAATCAAGGGTCTCAATAGATTTATGTTAGTGAAAGCCGAACTGCGTAGCATGTATGTATAGTGGTGAGGCCATCCCATATCAAGAGTTAACTTATAATGCATTGGCACAAATTCTCATGTTTGATTCTAAGGATTTATTTGGTTGTAGCCTTGTAGGGAGAGGGGCAAGGAGAAGGGAAGTAAAGGAAAAGTAAAAGGAAAGAGAGTAAAGTTTTTGTTTTCTTCCCCTCTCCTTTGGGTTTGATAGGAAAATTGCTAACGTGAAAAAATTAGACTAATAAATTTCTCATTTCCTTTCCCCTCTAACTTTCTACCTATAAATATATAATAACCAAACAAAAAAGTAGACGCCTGGATCGATCTTCCTTTCTTACCCTTCACTTCCTTCTGAGCCAGGCTTAACCTAAATGTTTCCTGCTTGGAGGAATACATAGCATTCCCTTTCATTCTTATCCTTCTTTCTCCTCTTCATCCGCTGCTTTTTCCTCTAAATTCAACCAATCACCTTGTCACCTTTCCAAGGACCATATCAGCCTCCAGCAAAGCCAAAGACTTTAACTTGGTAACGATAATCGATATAGAAGATCGAATCAGGCAGCTACGACGATAAAGAGAGAAGCATTTAGAAGTGAATTATAAGCTTTTGATTACTCTAAAACATATCTCCGGCAGTTTCCCAATATTATTAACAAAAAATTATGCTTCCAATCATTCATCATTCAACAAATAAGACCAAGCAGGGAAAAAAAAATTTGGTAAACTACTTAAAGGGTTGCATAACCAATAAAAGATAAATTATAGGACCAAGCTCCTGATAATAGTGCTACAAAGAAGAAGGACTCACTTCAGAGCCAGCTTCCGGTACGCGGACTTGATCTCCTGATCGGACGAATCCCGCGTCACACTCAACACCTCGTAGGGATCCCGGCGGAGTGCTGGCGCCGAAGTGCCCTCTATCTTCCCAGACGCCATTCCCGGGGGGAGGGGTTCCCCTTTATCTGTATCCTCACCCTCCCGTCCCAATTTCCTACAGTATTCCCTTTGCCCTAGAATCACCTGATCTCTATACCCCCTCCCTCCTCCCCCATCAATCCCAGCGCTCCAGATCCACCACAGGCCTGAAACAATCCCATCCCAAAACAAATCAGATCCAATTCTTGGGAGAAATCAAAGACTACCCACTATCCAATTTGCAACGGAGAATCGAAATAGAGGGTAAGGAGATCACAATACGTTACCTGGGATTTGATCTGTGCAGAGTCCGAATGGACGGATCTCTCTCTCTCTCTCTCTCTCTCTCTCTCTCTCTCTCTCTCTCACCCTGCAACAAAGATTTCGGGATTCTGAGACGATGGAATCGTTTGAGCGGGTGATCGAATTATATATCCGCGATGTCGGATGTCTAATTTTGAGCTGATTCGCGGACGGGAGCTGTCCTCTTTGCTCCTCCGGCGTGGGAATTCAAACAGCTAATATGTAGGGAAAAAAAATAATAATATTTTGTTAGAGGGACTTAGCCTAAGGTCCCTACAAAAAGATACATGCAGGCAAAAGGACGGTCAAAATAGCCACATAGTTTACATTCCCTACTATAAGTACCTGACTTGGGAAGCTATATTGGCACCCATGGAATTAGTGATGGCACCCGAATCTTTAAAAAAAAAATGAGAGACTTAGCATTAAGTCCTTTTAGCAGATGTTATGTTAGCTAAGGACATGTCACGTTTCAATATTACACCAAGTCCCTCCCGAACTTTGCATGCTACAGTAAGTCCCTCGTCCTTATTTACCCCCTCACGTGCTACAGATTGAGTATCCATTCGTCTCCAGAAAGAGTGTCTGTTCACTGGTTTGACACTGTACATGTAGCGATTGCTACAGTGAAATCATTGTAGCTGCTACAGTGAAATCATTGTAGCAAGAGTATCAATTTGATTTGGTAAATGTATTAATTTAGCGAATTGATCGTTGCTATAATGATTTCACTGTAGCAAGAGTATCGATTAGCCGAATGAATACTCTTTCTGAAGACGAATGAATACTCTTGCTCAAGTGAAATCACTGTAGCAACCACAACATGCACAGTGTCACTTGCTAAATAGATACTCTTGTTGATGACGAATGGATATTCTTTTCAGAGACGAATGTATATTCTTACTACAGTGTTTTCGCTGTAGTAGTTACAATGAAATCACTGTAGCAATCACTACATGTATAGTGTTAATCGGCAAATGGATACTCATGTCAAAGACGAATGGATGCTCTTACTGGAAACGAATGGATACTCTTGTTGGAGTGACAGTTTTGTAATTTAAAGGATAAAAAAGTCAACATTTTTCGGTTAATGACTTGTTGTGCAAACGTGTCCTTCGGGAGGGACTTTAGCTAATATCCGAACAAGTTGTATCATTTAGCTTAAATAACGACATGTGGAGGGATTTAGGACTAATTAACCAAAAAACCATAGGTTTATTTTGATCCCCCCCCCCCCCTCAAATTGCTCAATATTAGGATTCCCCCTCCATTTTTGACGAAACCGTCTACTGGTCGTCGAAATTGCTCATGTAGATATAAAGTACTTGGTCAGTTCACTCCCGTAATACACTTCGAATGCTCACATGGTGCTGAGTCAGCTTACCCTGGCCAACTCAGCACTTCTTCTTCCTCAAACCCTTTCTAATCGAAAAACCAAAACTCTAGGTTTTTCTCCAAAATTTTCAATCTTCGATCAAGCTCCCTCTCCCACCCATTGTTGCCAAATCACCATTCTTAGTGTTTTACAGGTACAAAACCCTAGCAACCCTAGCTAGATTGAAATCCTAGCTGGACAAATCCCCAATATATTTGATGTCATCTCCTTCCATTATGATCATCATGGGTTATGACCGTATTCAGATTTCATGATGTTTGTGGGTCTTTTGGTCGATTAAAAGCAACAGGTCCTCCTTTGATAACCTGGAGTCATCATGTTTTGCATGAAATCCATAGATTTCGAATTAGGGGGATAACACTAATTATGTAAATAACAGTGGGGGGTTAATCCTAATTAGCATATTTAAGGTTTTTTTAGATTTCTAGATCTAGAGTTTATCCTATGGCTTGTAGATAGGGGGGGGGGGGTTAGGTCCAGTGGCGGTGGTGACAGCGGGGGATTTGGTTAGGTCCGGCGGCGACGGTGGCAGGGGGTTCGATTAGGTCTGGTGGTTGCGGCGGTGGTTCAGTTACATCCGACGGCAACGGGGGCAGCGGATGGCATGCAATCTAAATTTGATATAAGATGAGGGATATTTTTGTCCACAAAGGTCTGAGCTAAAATGGAAAGGTTGTCAGGACTGTAGCTTGAAACCATCTCCAAAGATGGGCTTCTTACTAATCCACCCCCCCCCCCCCCCCACAAAAAAAAAAAAAACTCACAACCCCACTTGGGACGCTCTATTCGCAACCATGGAATTAGTGATGGCACCCGAATCTTTTTTTAAAAAAACAATTCTATGTTTACCCTCATCCCCAATCTTCATCCGGTTATCGATCCCATCGCCCTCCGCCTGAGCCTTCTTCGCCAATGCTTTTTTCGACGACACCCTCTGTCACCCCTGCCTCCTCCTTTGTTGTCAATGTCCAATCGCCCAGCCCACCACGGTTGTCTCTGCCCCACCTCCCTCCTTCTTTCTTCTTCCTCCTCCTCCTTCTACCTCATCTTTCCCATGCCAAAACCCTAATTCGCTACCCATCCTCCCTCCTCCACCTCCTTCTTCTTCCTCCTCCTTCCTCCATTTTTCCCATGCATGAACCCTTCATGCATAAGGAAGATGGGGAAAGAATGAATGGGGAGGAGGGCCAAATGATTAGGGTTCCCGCAAGGGAAAGATGTAGGGAGGAGGGAAGAAAGGAGGAGGGCGGCGAGGGAGGGCGAATCAGAGTGTGGTGGGGACATGGACAACGAGGGGGGGGGGGGGGGGGCAATGCATTTTGGGGTTTCTGTGGGTGTCAATACCAACATGTCAAAATGGATCGGGGGTCAAGACAACTTTAGTTGTATCACTAATTACATGGGTGCAAATAGAGCTTCCCCACCCCACCCCTCCTTTATGTTAAATTTGAGTTACTCCCCTACTTTCTTAAAAATGGACTTTACCTCTGGATCCGTCACGGAGCAACCCGTTAATAGTGGGTTTTTTTTTATTGAATTGCTTCCCACTTTTTGTCGAAATTTGAGTTACACCCCCACTTTTAACCGGTTGCTCATGGTCAAGTGACCGTCTAGGAGGTACGGTCAAGTTTTTAGAAAAGTAGGGTGTCACTCAAATTTTGACATAATAATGGGGGTCTCAGTAAAACAAAAAACCCAAAAATGAGTGAAAAAAGGAATCTGTTCTGATGTTCTGCAGGGTTGGTTTAACTGTATTCAGCTCCTCGGTTCTTCAATGTGACCTGATGAGTATTTCATTTCACTGCTGTTGGGCCTCGCCGTTTGGGCTTCTTTTGTGCGGTTCGGGTTGATTGGTAGGTGCCCTTGCGGAATGTTTGAACCGACTTTTCTGAGAAGAAAAACACTAGATTTGACTGCAAACCTAGGGCTGGCAATTTCGGACCCGACACGGCAGACCCGATACGACCCGACACGAAGTTAGCGGGTCTAGGTTAGGGCTAAACAGTTTTGGGTCGTAAACGGGTCGACACGATAGACCCGTTTAATAAACGGGTCGGGTCTGGACACGGTAGGCCCAGGAAGACCCGTTTAGTATTCAACGGGTCGTGTCGGGTCAGGTCTACCCGCAATCCGATACTGTAATATATAATACCAACGGGTCTTTCGGGTCAAGTCGGGTCGAGTCGGATTGGGTCGGATCGGGTCAACTAAATAGACCCGGGTGGTAAACGGGTCTTATCGGGTCTACCCGTTTATTTGCGGGTCAGGTACGGGTTTAGGATCTAGACACGATTTGTTAAACGGGTCAGGTCCGGGTCTAGGGGTTTTGGACCCGACACGAACCCGACCCAACACGACCCATTGCCACCCCTATGCAAACCCCTCCTACCCCCCCCCAAAAAAAAAAAAAAAAATGACGGCAAACCCCGAACCAATGGGCTTTACGCCTGATGGTACTTCCTGTCTCCCGGGTTGG
Source organism: Chamaelirium japonicum (assembly GCA_947650365.1). Lineage (NCBI taxonomy): Eukaryota > Viridiplantae > Streptophyta > Magnoliopsida > Liliales > Melanthiaceae > Chamaelirium > Chamaelirium japonicum. Next base: position 28,659,329 of record OX393559.1, on the reverse strand, counting down.
AGAGCTCCTTGTTCTACTTCCCCTATGGACACCGTGGAGCAAACTTTTTCTCAATGCCGACGAGACTTGTTTGATTGCGCACAACCTTGCCATTAATGTCATGTTTAAATTAATAAATATCAATTGTTGACCCCCCATTTCGATCTTTGGATCTCTTTGCTCTTGCGTCTCGATTCTCTAACCACCTGCCGATCCCACAACCAAAAAAAAAAAAAAAACTGCAAACCCCAAGGCATAGGGGTTGCAATGGGTCGTGTCGGGTCGGGTTTGTGTCGTGTCTAGTTTCGGGTGGTGTCCAAAACCCCTAGACCCGGACCCGACCCATTTAACTAATTGTGTCTAGATCCTAAACCCGTACCCGACCCGCTTATAAACGAGTAGATCCGATTAGATCCGTTTACCACACGGGTCTATTCAGTTGACCCGATCCGACACAACCTGTTGAATTTTAAGCGGTCTTCCTGGGTCTACCGTGTCTAGACCCTAAATCCGGATCCGACCCGTTTATTAAACGGGTCTATCGTGTCGACCCGTTTATGACCCGAACCTGTTTAACCCTGACCCAGACCCGCTAACTTCGTGTCGGGTCGGGTCCAAAATTGCCAGCCCTACCCAAGGTACAATCTTGCAGCATGGCCCCATGTTGGGGGCCTGAAACTAGGAAGGATCCACAGATGTATCATCATGAATCTCATAGTTGGTTCATAATTAGATTGGAATTCGTAATGCTCTGATCTCTGGACTCTCGTGTAATTCAATCCAGATGTCCACGGCCCTCTGGCCAGTCCAGAAACAAGGGGAAAAAAACCTTTTTATCAAAATAGTCAACAAAGATGACGTATTAAGCAAACTATTATAGTAATCCAAAGTTGTTACTTTTGTGATCCATGTGATCACCCTTGCTATCTCTCTTGCAATCCGTCGGTCACCGTCCACCACCACACATCAACCTAGGCAACCCCACCACTGCCCCCTACTGGTCGCCATCCTCCCCTGTCGGCCACCATTGCCATCGCGACCCCGTCCATCCCCCCCTTTCCCCCTTCAATCCCTCAACTAGCCGGATCTCGATCTCCCCCCTCCAATCTCTTGCTGGATCTCCACCACAACCCTCTCCTCCTCCTTCCTCCTCCTCCTCCTCCTCCCCCGTGTCCCCCTCGTTTTCTCCGACCTACCACATCACCCTCTCCCTCCCCAACGCCGCCACCACCACCACAATCACCTCCCCACGTGCTTCACCTAGCCTCAAGCTTGCCAACGATCGTGCAGATCTTGCGGCTGCAAATCTATACGATCGTCAACGGGCTTGTGGTGAAGCACGTGGGGATGTGCTTGTTGTGGTGGTGGTGGGGAGGCGGAGGGGGGTACAAGGTACTGTGGTGTAGTGGTCGGAGAACATTAGGAGGGTGCAAGGTCGGAGGAGGAGAGACTGTTGGTGGAGATTTGGTATGAGAGGAGAGGCTGAAGTTCAAAAAAAAAAAAGACTGATGTCTTACCTGTTATTCACAGTGATGGCATGGTCCAACAAATTTAATTTAAAGTTGAGACCATTTTGGTCCTAAAAAATTAATGTGACCAAAAAATAAAAGTACAAGTAATTTGTATAATACGGGAGAGAAATGTTATTTAGCCCAAAGGTTTGTCCTGATTTCGCTGGCCCGATTGACGTGGCAGCGTGCAACTGGTGGCTAAAACCTATTAGCGATTTTAAAATCTTTAACAGCACCAGTTGCACGCTGCCACGTCAATCAGGCCGACGAAATCGGAAAAGCCTTCGGGTTGAATAGCATTTCTCAATACGGGATAGTTGGAGACTATTTTGATAAAAAAAACTCAAAATAAAAGACTGCAAACCCCGAGTCCCAATCTTGCAACATGGCTCCACGTTGGGGACCCGAAACTCGGGCGAATCCATCTCTATCATTTATCTGAAAGTTGGTTCATAATTAGATTGGAATTCATAACGTTGTGATCTTCGGACTCTCGTGTATCAATTTTTGGGTTCCCATAATTCAATTCGCAAAAGTTGGAATTGACATAAATATAATAATTTATATGGGAAATAAAAGTCTATGTTCTTTAACATCTAAGAGAATTTAACATGAGAAGCACATTACCTAAGAAATGACATAGATTTGGATAGCATCATAGATCATCAGTAGCTCTCTCGTTCAATACTTCTGAGTCAAAGAGATTTTGAACCCAAGGAATTTCTAATACCACAAATTAAATAAAGAGGAGCTAACAATCATTAATTCATACTAAAAACCATTCCTCTTTAGTAAGAGTTACATGCAAAATAATTAAACTCTCTTCTTAATTTACCCAACCATGCAAAACTACATATAACCCCCCTATTTTCGAATTCCAAGGTAGATGCCTATACAATGAGAGACTTTCTCTTACTTTTCACACATCCCAAGAAGAACCACCACAACCCCTAGCTCCGCCACCATCACCATTCGTCTCTGGCCACCATGCATCACGCCACTGGTCACCTCATCGACGGCCACCCCATCGCTGGCTACCTACCTCGCCGCCAATACTCCGATGTCGAGTCACCTCGTCGTGGGCCACCTCATCGTGGGCCACCCTGTCTTTTCCCTCCCTGACTTAGCCCAATCAAATTGGGTTAACCAAATCCTTGAGTTTGGCCTCAACCCAACTACTAATGGGATCAATTGGGTCAAAACCAATATTAGATGGCATGCTAGATCATTTGATTATTTGGACTCTACATGACCAAGTCTGATTCAGTAAAATGGGCCCAGCCAACTTGAACCAATTCTTTCATGGGCCAAACCCAATTAGATTTATTGGGCCTAGGTCATATAAGCAAACTAAACCCAGTGGGTTCAGCCCGGTTCTAAAGATAACTAGTAAGAAACATGGGCAATTCCCAAATGAAATTGATGCACATCACTTGACATTTGGCACAAACGACATCATAGCCGTCCGAAGAAGTGTGAATCTGGAGTGTCGACGATTCACTCGTCGGGGTGAGATTCACTTGTTAGAGAGAGAGAGAGAGAGAAAGAGAGAGAGAGAGAGCGAGCGAGAGAGAGAGAGAGAGAGAGAGAGAGAGAGAGAGAGAGAGAGAGAGAGAGAGAGAGAGAGAGAGAGAGAGAGAGAGGAGTACTAATGATTTTCTTAATTAACATCAAATGACCACTAATTGTCATTGAATGGATATTTATCATCCTTATAGCAGGTTTATAACAGGATTTATAAGAGAGAGCAATGTTCACACACGCGAGAAGGATTATGGTTATTCAAAAGAAGTCCACATATCACAACACAGGAGAGAGGGATCCGTTTTAGTATAATAGCGTGAACCCCCGACAATGCCCGAACTCCTTTAAGCTAGTGTGGAATAACACTTATGGAATAACAACCACTTAAAATGAATATACCGTGTTGAATAACAACGGCTTAAAGGCATCCCATATTGGATAATCCTATATCCTGAAAGTATTATTAATGCCAAAAAAATCATGCATACAACTTAACAATCTTTAATGAAAAAGATGAGCGCGTTGAGGTTGTCTTCATTAATTGCTCTTTGATTTCACATAATACTAATGACAATTTTCCTTATGCCTCCTCTTCGCACTCGAACATTCAAATTCTCAAAGTGCTAGTAAAATATAAAACATTTCCAAGCAAGAATCATCACCATCCATTGGAACATAATACGTGAGAACATTTAAACACTTTATTAATAAAAGGCGTCATGTGCCAAAACATAGGTTGAGGGCTTCCACTTTGTTCAACCAGAGCAATGCACGGGATTGTAAAATAAAAACATTATCAAATACATTTTGTTTATTCTCAAGTTAGTAACATACCTCCCAATATAATTAATAATTGTTTGGCTGCTTTTGAAATTATTTGTGGTAGAAGGCGATTAAAATAATTTTTTAAAAAATACGACTTTGAAAAAACCCCTTATAAGTTACCCATACATAATAGTGTAACATATGTAAAGGGGTTTTTATAATGGTATAAACATGAAAAAAAGGCTAAGATGAAAAAAGGATGGTTCATCATTTTTTTGCTATTCTTCTTTTACATGTACATAGTTTTCTTAGGTGAATAAAGACTAAGAAAAGGATTTTCCATTAAACCCAATAATGCCAATGAAGAAATGAAACCACATTGCACGTACTATTTAAACACCTTGCATAACGCTAAGAAAATTAAGATTAATTTTAGAAATTTGAAAGCCATATCTTACGACCTAACGGGTGGCGAAAAAACATACAAAAGATATCAAATATTAAAAAAATAAAAAAAAGGGGAAAAATAAATATGGGGAATTGGTTTCTGATGCAACTTCACCTAAATTAACAATTCGGAGATACATTGGACTCCTGGGTTTGAGCTCCAAACTGTAACTCAAGATTGAGAATTCTCGGCCTAGTTGATCCCCACCGTTGATGTTGTCGATCCTCGATTGTGGTGTCAATAGAGCCAAGGGCACCGCAATGTGCAATGGCAGGAGGGATTGAGAGAACATAAAAATATATAATAAAAAAAATATTTAATGAGAGAGATTCCTTGTATAATTAAAGGAGTACATGACCGAGTGTTTGCATTGAGAGGTAAGAGTGATTCCATGTATAATTAAAGGAGTACATGACCGAGTATTTGCAGTGTGAGGTATGCAGAAGTTTTGCCAGTGACCCTAATGAATTAGAGAGCCAGAGGCGCATCCACCGATTATCGTAGATGGCTCGTGTTCACAGTCGTTTGTGATGGAGGTTTTGGGTGAGCTTTTTTTTGGGGGGGGAGTTAGTGAGAAGATATCTATTTTGAGCAGCATTTTTTATCATCTTTTCATTTGAGTTCCAGTCCTTGTGGACGAAAATACTCCTACATTCACTTCTATTTTAGAAAGAAATGTCAACCCCCCCCCCCCCAACCACCGGCTGACCAAATCGAACCCTACCCCCACCCCACCCCCGCCACCGCTGGACCTAACTGAACACCCCACCACCGCCGCGACCTATCCGAACCCCCCTTCTCCCCCCGCCGGACCTAACCGAACCCCCCTCCCCTGGTCGGACCTAATCTACAGGCCATGGGATGAACCCTAAACTTAGAAATCCAAACCTAACCCAACCCCTGCCGCCGCTCGCCTCCGTCATTGTTGCTCGCAGTCACCGCTCGCCTCTGCCTCCGTCGCTGCCGCTCGTCTTCACCTCCGCCATTGCTGCTCGTCTTCACCTCCGCCGTTGCCATGGCCGATCGAAAGAGGAGAGGGAGTGAGAGTGGATCTTGGAAATAAAAAAAGAGGGAAGGGTTTATCTCAATGTTGGATTAGTTAGATGGGCTGAAGCTCAAATGAGAAGTTTCAGTGGATTTATCCTAATATTTGGTTAGTTAGAGGGGTCTTAGGCTAATTACCTTTTTTTTTTTTTTTTAACCGAAACCACTTGCATGTTCCCACCAGCTGCTTGTTCATCTTGATCCCATGCCTCTGCAGGATTTGTAATTACCCCTATCAGCATACACGCATAATGAAGTATTGCACACATTAGCACATAAGAGGAGAGAGAAGGCAACATTTCCGAAATATGAGTAAACCCACATGAATGAGAGAGAGAGAGAGAGAGAGAGAGAGAGAGAGAGAGAGAGAGAGAGAGAGAGAGAGAGAGAGAGAGAGTAATTTGCAAGTAATAATCCATCTAAGGAAGGAGGAACCATCGCATGTTTTGTACTAGTAATGTCAGTGCCCAAAGGCATGCAAAAGATTTCAAGAGCGACAAAAAATATTTCAAGGGCGAAAATTATTTCAAGGAAGGTGGCAGCAAAATAATTCTAGAGTGACAACAATATTTCGAAGGAGATAGATAATGCTCATGCCTATCGGCACTTGAACATGTGGCAAAATTTGTTTGATTGTGACAACAATCGATAGGGTCTCCCAAATTCGGATGAGGAGCCCACACTCGGCGAAAGCAATCTAATTCGTCAGTGACACTCACATTCCAAGGTAGTGCCTGTGTCTGTCGGCACTTGGACGGCTGCCTTCGGCGCCCAAACACTTTTGGAGAAAGCGCCCATATTCGACAGGGGGTCAAAATTCGTTTGGCAACATCCACATTAGGCGGGGGCACCCACACTCAGTTGATACAATGTTTTTAAATTCAGGTTGTTTTTATGTTTTAAGTTTATTTGGGTGATAAGGCTAATGTGAGTTGAGATGGAGATAAGAATGGGAAAAGAGAAAGAGAAGGGAAGACAGAAAAAGATAGAAATGGCTCCAGGCCACAAACCCAAGCAAAACTTTCATTCGGGTGATGCTTTGGAAACATAGAGCTAAACTGAATACAAAGGAATTCTTTACCTTTTCTCTCTCTTTCCCGACGAAGGAAAAAGTCAACCTTTATCTCTCGAGCATCCTGAAACACATGGAGAGAAAAAATAGTAATCCTAGCCCTTCATGTTTATCTCCACCCCCCCCAAACAAATATGAACCAATTTTCGTAAAAAAAAAGAACAGTTTTATTTTGATACATTGGTTGGCTCCAAGGTTTGAAACAATTTTATTTTGACATAGAATAGCACATTCAAAACTTAAAAGAAAAAATAGCACAATACATAATTTTATGTTGTTTCTCAAAAAAAAAACAGCAGTACATATTTGTGAGTTGAAAACTTATATGGTTCCAACAACCTATGGTGGAAAACGGTAGCCTGTCAATACACGCCACATTACAATAACAACTCTTTTCATCATGAATCACACTAAGCCACAACATCTGAGATGCCATTTGTGACACATGGTGGCATCGGCCGGCTACTATTTCAAACCGTAGGTTGCTAGAACTGTGGAAGAAGGTTCGAAGGGGAGTTTTAACCCCTGATTCTTCACATGAAAATAGGATTTTGGGTTTTCCGAGCGGATGGCCTCAGACTAGAGGCAATGGCGGGCAAATCGAATGGGGTCATGTGGCATCGGATGGGGCATGAACCCTAGGTAGTTGCCTGAGATCCACCATCGGGCCAATGGATGGTCCCTATGAATTTCGGTATTACCGAAATCGGTCCCCCCCACCACTCAGAAAAAAAAAAAACTAAATCACACTCATACTCTCTCTCTCTCTCTCTCTCTCTCTCTCTCTCTCTCTCTCTCTCTCTCTCTCTCTCTCTCTCTCTCTCTCTCTCTCTCTCTCTCTCTCTCTCTCTCTCTCTCTCTCTCTCTTATGTTTAATTTTTTTCTGACCCACGTCCATGAGAGAGCACAGATTCGGCCAGTTGCGCCTCCGGCGACTAGAGGTGGCGGTCAAGAAGCTTGCAAGATCTGGCGGTTACGGGTGGTGATTGAGAGGCGGGCAAAATCAGAACTGGGCCATTGAATCACCCGAACAACATAAAAATCGTTGGGGTGTGGGCACCGTCCAATCGGAATGAATCCAAGGGATGCGAATCACCCGAGCAGCATAAAAAGTGTTGGGGTGTGGGCACCGTCCGATCGGAATGGATCGATCCAATGGATGTGAATCACCCGAATAACACAAAAATCGTTATTACTGTAGCAGCTACAGTTACTACGAGTTTTGTTTGTCTGGGTGATTCCCATCCGTTGGATCGATGGGAATCGAACGGCTTAAAAAAAAATCGCTATTAGTGTACCTGCTATAACAACGAAATTTGGTTTTGGCAGTTCGATTCCCATTTGTTGGATCCATGGAAATCGAATGTCCCAAATCAAATTTCGTTGTTACTGTAGCATGAATTTTTGTTGAGCCTTTCGATTCCTATCGATCCAACGAATGTGATTCTTCCAGACAATAAAATTTTGATCGGACGGGCTTTCTTTGTCCCCCCCTCTCTCTCTTCCCCCAATCTCTCTCTCTCCCCGTCTCTCTCTCCCCTGATTTCTCTCTCCCTCCTAAAAATCTGTCGCCCAGTGTGGGCTCTCTTCGCCTCTCTCTCTCGTGATGTCTCTCTCTCTCTCTCCGTCGCTCTCTCTTCCCCAATCCCTCTTTCTATCTCCGTCTCTCTCTCTCTAACTATATGCTATCTCTCTCTCGAGCCCACATCACATGCAACCGTCTCTTCTCTCTTCTATCAAAGTGCAGCACCCGCGTGAACCATATGACAGTCGTCCCTTTTCCTCTCTTCTCTCCATCTCTCTCTATCTCTCTTCTCCCGATCTCTCTCTCTCTCTCTCTCTTCCCCAATCTCTCTCTTCGATTCTTTCTCTTCAATTCTCTCTATTTCCTTATCTCTCTCGCTTAAAACCTATCTCAGCCGTCCCTTTTCTCTCACATGTCCTTATCCCGCACATCCATAGCCCATGCACGACCTCCTCGCACGATCGTCTAGGCTCCTCTCTCTCTCTCTCTCTCTAAACCACTCCCTCTCTCCCTAAAGTTGATCACAGCCGTCTGTTGAAGCCATCACAGGCCGGACCCGACCATTGAATTTCATCGCAGTCGTTCGTTTAAGCTATCGCAGACTCGACCTGACCCATTGATTTTTAAAGGGGGTCAAACAGGTTGGAGACAAAACCAGACACGACCCGTTTACTAAACGAGTTAGTCGTGTCGACCCGTTTACGATTCGAACCCGTTAAACCCAGACCCGCTAATTTTGTGTTGGGAATGCCGTGTCGGGTCCAAAATTGCCATCCCTATATCTGGCTCTCTCTCTTCCCCTGATCTCTCTCTCTCTCTCTAGGAGGGGGGCCGGGGCCGAGGTATTAATCGAGAGGGGGGGGGGGGGGGGTTGGTCGCATCGAAGGTGCCCGTTTTGTGCCAATCGGCACTGGCATGCGTGCTGTGCCGAAGGCGCCCGCTGCATGCCAATCGGCACGGACTTCCACTAGTGTGTGTGTGTGTGTGTGTGTGTGTGTGTGTGTGTGTGTGTGTGTGTGTGTGTGTGTGTGTGTGTGTGTGTGTGTGTGTGTGTGTGTGTGTGTATATATATATATATATATATATATATATATAACATGGCACGACGGTTTTGTGCTGACTAGACAAAACGGAACCAAAAGCTGACTAGGACAAGCTGACTTGACTAAAATATTCAAGCATCCACCTTCCCCTTTCCCCCTCTTTTTCAAAAATAGACTAGGCAAAAATGGACAGCTGTTAGAAGTCCATCGTCAACGGTTTAGATTTAACTCCTGTTTTCTGATGATAATCTAAATTCCTATCCCTTCATCGGAGCCATCCGTCGTCAAAGGAAAATGTCATTTAAGAAAAGTTGTCATGTCAGTGAATCCAGTTTAAAACGTTTCCCTCTTTGATCCTAATTTCAAAAGAAAAATGTCATCAAAGAAAAAGTCTTGATTTCACCTATGATCTCGATTTTAAAAGAAAAACCTCATCAAAAGAAAGCTGTCATCACACCAAATGTTTCACTTTTTATCCCAATTTCAAAAGGAAAGTGTCATCAAAGGAAAGCTCTTGATTTCAAAAGTTTCATCATAAAATCCTGATTTCAAAAGGAAAACCTCATCCAGAGTAAAAAAATAAGGAAAACCTTATCAGAGGAAAGCTATCAACACAGTGATCCTGATTTTTTTTTAAAAAAAAATTTCCTCCCACCTCTCAATCTCTCCCTCCCTCAAGATCTCTTTCTCCCAAGTCCCCAACCCGACATGCACACGCTCGCCCCGTCCTCCCCAACGGCTATATTCATCTCACGGTCGCTTTTTATCCCAAGTTGGAGGCTTTGACCGATTTTTGCCTATATTTTGGCAAGATAAAATTTGGTATTTTTTTTCTTTAATTCATTTGATTTCATTGATTTGTACTTTTTAAATCCTCTTTACTTCCTCAATTCAAGTTATTTGTTGATTTTTTTTTTTGAAAAATTATGTTTAGTGCTCCACAGGCAACCAACCACTGCAGCCATCTTTGGTACTTGAAGAGAGAGGTATATGAAAAATGTAGAGGATGTTTCAGCACACTATTGTTGTGATGGGATTTTTACCTCTTCTGATAAAAGGGCATATCTAAGCGTCTATTCTTCTCTACTCTTTTTTTTTATTGTATTTATCATTGATATCTTCTTTATATTAGCTTCAGCCTTGGGCCATTGAATGGGTTCAAAGTGTTAATCATGTATTTCCATAAACACCCTAATGGTACCTCTAACATCACCAAGCACGTCCTTAGGTAGTCTCCTGCCAATTTTTTTTTTCTCTATTGTTGTTTGGAATGTTTGGTCGGGATATAGAGCAATCTACTAAGGAAAAATCTGAATTTTAATGGTAATTTTGGACCCGACTCGAAATTAGCGGGTCTGGGTCAAATGGGTTCGGGTTGTAAACGGGTCGACACAACTAACCAGTTTAGTAAACGAGTCGGGTCCGGTTTTTGTCTCTGACCTGTTTAAAAATCAATGGGTTGGGTTTACCCAGTTTTTGATTACAATCTGCGATGGGTTCAACGGATGGCTGTGATCAGGACACCCATGATGGTGAGTTGCAACGAAAAAAAAAAGAATAAATATTTAAACGAGTCTTACCGAGTCATAGCCGTTGTCAGTCTGTCGGGGCGGGCCGGTGTTGCCGCCGAAAGTTTTTTGTTGCCAAAGGTCAAGTGCGTTGTCGCCGAATACGACGTTGTGGGTGGAGGTGGTGATGTCCGGGGGGTGTCCTGCCGTCGAAGGCAGTCCACTTTTTTGCCGACAGTTGTGTTGTCGCCGAAGGTGGCCCACTGTAGTGCCGACAGGCACTGGCATGCACTAGTATATATATGGGTCAGGATCGGATGACCAAGCAATTTTTGACCCAGCAAATAACCCAGCACCCTTTGATGCACCTAGAGGTTTTAGAATGTGCTGATTTTTTGTAGAGATGTTGTCTATGATATGTTGATCATCCTCACAAAAAATCAGCACATTCTAAAACCTCTAAGTGCATCAAATGTGTTCTTCAAATCAACGGTTTAAATTAATAGTTAAAAATCGTTGATTTGAAGAGCATATTTGATGCACCTAGAGGTTTTAGAATGTGCTTATTTTTTGTGAGGATGATCAACATACCATAGACAACATGTCTACCAAAAACCAACACATTCTAAAACCTCTAAGTGTATCAAAAAGTGCTGGGTCAAATTTGGGTCAAAAATTATTGGGTCAGCCGATCCTGACCCTATATATATATATATATATATATATATATATATATATATATATATATATATATATATATATATATATATATATATATATATATATATATATATATATATATATATATATATATAGAGAGAGAGAGAGAGAGAGAGAGAGAGAGAGAGAGAGAGAGAGGATACGAGGTATAGGCTAGCGGCCTATTTCGACGAAATGGGCAGCCACCCATTTGATGCCCTTAGGAGTCTTAGAATGTCCTGATTATTTGTGAGCATAACCATTTTATCTTAGATAGAACACACACACAAAATCAGTAAATTCTAAAACTTTTAGGGGCATCAAATGTAATATTTCAGATTAACGGTGACCACAAATGCTCGATAAAACTTCTAACATTTGATGCACCTAGGAGTCTTAGAATGTGCTTATTTTTTGTGGGTGTTCTATCCAAGATATGATACTTATGCTCACAAAAAATCAGCACATTCTAAGACTCCTAAGGGCATCAAATGGGTGGCTGCCTATTTTTTCGAAATAGGCTGGCAGCTCATTTCCTGTTTCCTCTCTCTCTCTCTCTCTCTCTCTATATATATATATATATATATATATATATATATATATTTATATATATATATATATATATAATATTTCACTACGAATGGATGAAGAGAGCCGTTCGATACAAACATAAGAGGCGGTTAGAGAATTTGATGGCCAGTATCTAATTGCGAATTTGTAAAGTCTCTCTGCCTGTTGGGCAGTTATGCACAACACATGATCCAAATCATAGTCGTATCTTTATGCCCAAACCGTCCGATTCTAATATCCCATGAGAACAAGGGAAACAACTGTTCCGCATACCAACCCCCCTCCTCACCACACTCTTTCTCTCTCTCTTTCTCTGTCCATCAGTTAAGCCCCCCACCTCCCGGATTCTCTCTCTCTCCCCCCGTCCGTTACACGAACCCCTCTCCCCCACCTCTTACCTCTCTCTTTTTCTCCGTCAGTTAAGTCCCCCCTCGCCCCCTCCCTGATTCTCTCCCTCTCTCTTCTCCCCGTTAGTTATGCCAACCCCCCCCCCCCCCACCTCTCTCTCTCTCTCTCCTCTCTCTCTCTCTCTCTCTCTCTCCCCCCCCCCCCCGTACGAGATCTCTCTCATTCTCTCTCTGATTCTCTCTCCCTCCCTCATCCTTCTATGACCCTTGGAACCCTGCTCCGAACCCGCACGACATCGATCCTTCTGCTCTCCTGTCGACCTTGAGCACCTTCGGCGATCTCAAGGAGGATCAAGAGGGTTGTTGCTCACCTGTTGGATCGGGGCAAGGCAGATCGGGGATTGGAGCTACGGTCGTCCGTCCGTCTATCCGTTGAAGCCGCTGCCCACCGTCCATCCGTCCATTGAAACTGCTGCTCACCGACCGACCGTGGAAGCCGACGCCCCGATCTGACCCCGGGCGGAGTGCGACAGGTTTTGACGCGAGACGATCCCGGCGAGAGGAGGAACAGGAGGCCGCACGACTGTCAATCGCCATCTGATTTCTGAGCCTTCGGAGGATCTTTTAGTGGAAGCAGTGGTTCCGGCCTCCTCCCCTCTATGCTCTTGCCTCCCTCCACCATGGTTGCTGCTCTGTCGGCTCCCTCTGGTTGCCCGTAATCCCAGTCACCCGACAACCCGACTTATCACCGGCCGGAACGGGGAGGAGAAAAGGGGGACTTTCGATCGGGATCTTGCCCGCGGTAGATCTTACCGTTGATTCCCCTCCGGTCAGGCTACTCTCTCTCTCTCTCTCTCTCTCTCTCTCTCTCTCTCTCTCTCTCTCTCTCTCTCTCTCTCTCTCTCTTTCTCTGTGTGTGTGTGTGTGTGTGTCTGCACGTGCACGCGTGCATAGAAGGCGGGGACGCTGATGGCAACAGCGGTGCTGGGCTCTCCAAGGCATTGCCGTCGGCGCTCATCGACTCCGGTAGGTATCAAGTTTTTAAAGAAAAAATTTCAGATCTTTAAAGTATTGGGAAGATCTAATCTAAAGGAGGCGATCAGTGATCTAAAATGGGGAAAATCTGATCTAAAGGAAGATCTGATGCAGGTATCAAGTTCTCTCTCTCTCTCTCTCTCTCTCTCTCTCTCTCTCTCTCTCTCTCATCACAATTTTGTGATATTCAAAAGTTCAATGGATCACTGATCTTTCAGTGATCACTGTCTTCAAATCCTTTCAAGGATCAGTGATCCATTGAGGTACACTCCAACCAACATGTTTCTATTACTGATTGTTTTTTATTTTTTTCTTGGGTTTTGACTGTTCCTGTGTTTACTTTTCCAAGTTTATTCTTTGTTTTGATTGTTCATCAGATTTTTTTCATCTTGGGGTTTTCATTTTTTTATGGCAGGGGACTGTTTGGGTTTTTTTTTGTTATTCAGATCTTTAAAGTATTGGGAAGATCTTTAAAGTATTGGGACAATGGGATGACAAGTTCCATGCTGGAAGGGTGCATTCCGTTCTTATCCGACAATTGCGACAATGGTAGATATTTTTCTTTTCTCTTGCCTTCAAAATTTCAACATGCATCTATGCAGTAGGGAAGGAATTGGAGCGTGCCGGATGCAACCAAGGATTTCAAGATCGAGATGGTTTGTCATTGCTCCTTCAAATCCCTAAATTGAGGAGTTTTCTTCTTCTTTTGTTTATTTTTTAAGAGAGAGGAAATTCTTTCTTCTTGATTGTTATGGCAGTGAAACCCTTCTTCTTCTTGATTGTTTCTCTTGGGTCCCTCTCTCTCTCTCTCTCTCTCTCTCTCTCTCTCTCTCTCTCTCTCTCTGCAATTAGGTTCAGTGTTTGAAGATTTTTACCCTTTTGATTTTTCTTGGTTCAGTGTTGAGAATTTTTATTTTGTGTTTGAACAATCAAGTTCATACCTTCATACATCTCTGCTTTAGGTTTTTGAATTGCATTTAGCTTCTTCCTCATACCTTCATACCTCCTCTGTTTGTGAATGTTTCTTCTGCCTTTGTTTTTTTTTTTTTGTGGATATATATCATTTGCTGCACTTCCTTTCGGTCCAATCAATGATGTGTTGAATTAAACACCAATTAGAGATAAGTATTGTTTTGATAATTGTGTCCTCATGACAGCTTGAAACAATTAGCTGAATCCATTCAACCCAGACTGTGAGGCAAACTGATGTTGTGATTGGATGCCATGTCAATTAGGCTGATCATTTTAGACAAACACTTCGAGCTAAATAGCATTCTCTTTTGTATGAAATTTGGGGTTGAGTGCAATTCACCGGCCAGGTTGTGGGGAATGAGGCAGACAGCTTTTGGCTGAGGCAACAGTGGCTGCTGACTAATGGATCTGATGAAAAGTTGTGTATTGATTGGATTGAGTTTCTTTCATATATTTGTGACGGGTTAATTAAAGTCTGTTTGCAGTTGTTTTCATTGTAATTTCCTTCCAACTTATTTGTTGCCCGCTCAAATTATTTCCTGGATTTTTGTATTCTAAATATGGTGCATCACACAAGCATGGTAGGGATTTTTAATCATTCTATGTGCTTAAGACATTATTAAAAAAAGCAAGTTTTATGTATATATGTGCTCATCTCTCTCTCTCTCTCTCTCTCTCTCTCTCTCTCTCTCTCTCTCTCTCTCTCTCTCTCTCTCTCTCTCTCTCTCTAGCCGGGTTTCATACTTAAAATCATGCTTTGGACGTTGGATCACTTGCTACAGGAGCTATGCTTCGATTCTTAGTTTGTTTTCTTCTTAGATACTTCGATTGGACTTAATGTGGGTTTTTTTGAAAACCAAGCTTAACTTATGTTGGTTCTTTGCCGTTCTGTTCCGGGAATGGAGGAGTTTCAGAATGTGGGTCGATTAGGAGTACTGGTTTTTATGTGGGTATGTTGAAACTAGACATTTGATCTGGTGACGAGTTGTACGGACTTTATAGAGATGATGCATCTCTATGTAGATGTTGGATCTCGATCCTTCAGGGTGGATGGAGCGAAAGTGGAGAGGTAGTACTGTTTGTTTTCATTTGGTCTAAATCTTATTATCTTTATCTTCATTTTTTTTTATTGCAGTCGGCTAACACCTTGGTTTATACTGCTCTGTTTTTTTATTTTTTATTTTAGTTGTTCTTCAAATACTGCTTTGTTTTTTTATTTTTTATTTTGAAAGAGGGACAGATAGAGAGATGTCTTTTTTTAATCTTTTTTTTTTCTTGATCCAATATGTGAGGCAAATGGGTAGAGGTTGAGGGTGGAGTGTGCATCTTTTCAATGCGCTCTATGTCAAACAATTTGGATTTGTCGAGGGTGAGGGCAACCAACTATCCTTTGTCGTTGAAGGTGATTGCTACAGTGCTAATGTCTTTGAAGGCGGTTGTCCGAGTGGTGACAAATGTGGACGCCTCGCTAAAATGTGTCCGCCCCCCGCCGAATGTGGCTGTCCTCTCTGAAAATGTTTGCAATGGAAAAATATAGACGCCCTCACGTTAAATATGGGCTCCTTCACCGAATGAGTGGTGGCCTTACCAAATTTGTATGTCTTTAACAAATATGGGCGCCCTTTACAGAATGTGGATGCTCCCGTCGAATGCGGGCGCCCTAGCCGAATGTTCGTGCCGACAGACGCGAACATTACTGCTGTTACTCTCCTAAAAAAATATTATTGTCCCCCTCAAAATATTATTATCTCCTTTAAATATTGTTCTCTTCCTAAAAATATTATCTCCACTCTCAAAATATATTTTTGCCACCTTCGGAATATTGTCACCTGCCTCGAAATATTGTCCTCGCCCTCGAAAACTTCTACGTGCCGACAGGCACGGACATTACTAGTATATATATATTAGACTTGGTAGTCTTATTAAGGGCAGCCCAAATGGACTTAAACAATTAGTATTTGGGTGCTACCCAAAATGTAGTTGGGACGAAGCCCATTTAGTATTTACGTTAGCTGGGCCAAAGTCTATTTAAAGATTTTAGTTGTCGGCTTGAAGCCCATTAAACCAAGGCAATTGATTTGGTGGGCTTACTCTATATATTTTTGGGTCAAGCCTAACTAATTTGTTGAGTTCAGTCCATTTATTATTTGGGGAGCAATGCTATTCAGCCCAAAATTTTTTTCGAATTCGCCGGCCTGATTGATGTGGCAGCGCACAACTGGTGGCTGATTGGCTGAAAAGATTTAAATATCGTTAGTGAGTTTCAGGCATCAGTTGTGCGCTGCCACGTCAATCGAAAATTTGAAAGAAATCTTCGGATTGAATAGCATTTCTCTTATTTGGGCCAAGCTCAATTGATTTGATGGAATTAATCTATATATTATTACGGTCAAGCCCAACTTATTTGATTGGCTCAGTCCATATATTTTTTGGGTCGAGCCAAACTAATATGATGGACTCAACCCAAGATTATACCAGAGACACAACAAATAAGGTGAGGTATAAGTAAATGAAAGATGTACAAATTATACTATATTGATATAAGATATAAGGTGATGACAAACAAATTAAGGTGGAATTGAGCGATTAAGAAGAGAATTTTGATTGCTTGCGATTTAACAAAAAGTATGAAAACTTCAATAGTACAAATAAAAATCCTAATTTTTTGTAAATTATAAAAAATTACTATTAGAATACAAATTCTTGCAACTGGGGGTGAAACTCGGACGGGTTGTGTTGGGTTGGTGCTCAACCCTAGTCCAAGCTAAAGGTGGTATACCTTAATCGTAACCCTAACCCAGCCAACCTTGCGTTGAGAATTCTTAACCCAACCCAAGTAGGTTGGTTGGGTTGGCCAGGTTAAGATTTCTTTATAATATCATCATTTTATATTTCATTGCATTAATTTTATTTTTCTAATAATAGCTATATATGTAGTTATTTCTTGAAATAACTTCGCTTTCTCAAAAAAGAAAAAGAAGGTTATCTACAGGATAAATACTCGATTAACATTCAACCGTATCAAATTTCACAAAACAAAAAATTCTACCAAAAAAAAAACTTATAACGTAAAAAAATTGTCTATACTAATATAAAAGACACAATATTGTACGCTATCATATCAAATGTATAATATCAAACGCATAGAACTTGTGATTTAGAATATATTAGACAAAACTAATACATAAGAAATAAAATATAGAATAAAGTTGGAAGAAAGATATATATTAATCGGATTCAGATTGGGTCGGTCAACCATGACCTTCAACCCAAGCCCTTTAAAATATTAATCGGGTTGATCTTTTCTTAACCCAATTCATTCTACGACTGTCCAAACTCAACCCAATGTCGGGTTGGACACAGGTCGGTCGGGTTCAACCCTTCCAAGTTTCAACCCTTCTTGCAACACTAGCACAAATAGTTCTTACCGCCTTACGGGGTATAACCGTCAATTCATAGTTCTTGAATCCAACACCAAACAGAATGTCAAAGCTTCGCGGGTATGGTTCTTTTATTTATTCATTCAGCAGAAAAGGAATATAACAGCTAACGTGGAGGAATTAGCAAGACATGGTCTTCTTGCAAGTTATGTTTTAGTGTAAATTACACCTAGGCCCCCTGTAGTTTGGTCATTTATCACTTCCGCCTCCTTTCATTTAAAATCCTACAAATACCCCCTCTAATCAGAAAAACCATACATTTTGACCTCACCTTGGGGGGTAAGTGTAAGGTATTTTTCAAACGAAGGGGGTATTTGTAGGGTTTAAACATGAGGGGATGAAATTGATAATCACTCAAACTATAGGGGCCTCAGTGTAATTTACTCGTTTTTTTAAGGCTCAAGTGAAGCCGGTTCCATTCTCTTATTGGTGGACGTTAGCTTCAGGATTCTTTCGCTGGGATTTCGTATCCATCAAGCATCCCCATAACTGAGGAAACTTCATTCTCAAACAAGAGATAAAGCTAAGGATTAGGGGTGGAACTTGGGTGGGTTTGACCCGAACCCGACCCGCCTAACATGGGCAAACTGGCAAAGCTAGTTAAAAACATGGATGGGTTTGGACAAAAAAAGATCAATCCGATTTTAATTTGGACGGGTTTGGGCACGATCTTCCCAACCCGAGGAAGTGATGGTTGAATGCTTTGGTAGTTTTCTTTTTATGGAAATCATGTTGAATGCTAAGAATTTGTTTGAAATATGTGAGGATATGGGTTAGACTTTATGTTTTCGTTATACAATTCAAAGATTTTTTTTATCAAATTCAAAAATATGTTGGTTTTTTCTATTTATTTATGTGCACAAGCTTTTTTAATTGGGCAACCCACCCAATCCGTCCAACCTGTCCATTATTTTGCAAATTGGGCAACCCGAGCAACCCGAGAAACTAGAATGGGTAAGTACGGGTTGGGCTTTCACGGGTTCCTCGGATTCCACGAGCAAAACGGGTTAAGGTTTGTGCAAGTCGGGTTGAGCATGGGTAGACTCTTCAACCCGCCCAAGTCCCACCCCTACTAAGGATGTGTTCAGTTTTTTTTTTTGGTTACTCTTGAAACATTTGAATATTACATCACTGTAGGTCTTCAAACACAAGGGCAGTAAGAGGATGCGGAAAATCAACCTCCCGTCGATATTCTCTGTCAGACAACCGAGCGTCCTGGACCAACCAGTGTGCTGCACTATTATTCGATCGCGGAATCCATTGGACGGATACTGCCTGCAATTTATCCCAAGCCTCTCCATACATTCTATAAGGATAGGGTTAATGTCTCCAAAGCTACCCCGGTCGATCACTAACCATCTCTCGCAAATGTAATATCAGTTAGGATCATCACATTACTGAACCTTTTCATGTGAATTTCCCTCAAGGCTTCACGAATCCAAGCATGCACCCAGATCTGGGAAGATGGTGAAAGCAATGCCTGCTTAGGTGATTTTGTGAAAGAGCGTGGGAATGGGCCAATTTCTCGAGAATTTTGATTCTCATGAAAAGAGCACATCCTAAAAAAAATATATATGAAAATATTAGTAAGAGAATATTCAGATATCCCAATTTACGATGAGAAATCGCCTTGCTTTGGAGCTTGATGTGCGATGCGTGGCACGAATGCACATTGCAATCATAGTAACAATATTCTTCGAATTATTAAAAAATTTATAAATAATTCACGAACTCAAGGGCAAACAAATTATTCTCTGGATTATTTGACAACATAGATCAAACACGAGTAACTCCCGAATTATTCTTGAATTTTTCTCTTTTTTGTGTGCTATCTATTTTATTTTAGTTATAAGTATATATTTTTACATCTATTATTATAGAATTACTAATTTAATATAATATACTTTATGTTTTATGTTTTCCAATTCTCCCAAATTTTTGGATATTTTTTGAATTTTGCCCCCTCGCCGAATTTTTCTCGAACGCCAAATTTCTTACTATGATTACAATTATCAAATGCGCAGACTGTGGCATCAGCTGGTGTAAGAAAATTTTTGGTATATCACGGGCTGATCACAAACGTCGGAGCACCCTTCATGCACCATGATAGGTGCATCATAGCCAGCAACTACCACCGATAGGTGTATCACACTCAGTCCCAACTGCACCTCATGGGTTTCTCTGATTTAAACGGTGATTACAAAAGCGAGACTGGCTACGGTGTTTGTGATTGGCCCATGATACCAGTTGTACTCGTACCATGGTTATACCAAAGCTTTTCCCGTCACACATGCGCACTTTGGCTCCACGACCCAAGGAAATCCAAGAGTCGAGCACAGTGAGCTGGTTGAGCGTAATTTTTTTAACCACCTGCAAGATGGGTGAACATTAACAACACTCTGGAAAAAAAAAAAAATCTCTAGCGAGGGGACGCTCCAGATGCTCAGTAGTGTATCTGGACCGTTCCTAATGTGCAAGGGGAAAATGAGCATTCTCATGGTGTGTAAAAAGGGTACAGGTGACATGCACGGATCGTGGTTAAGTGTAAAACTTAGATCAGACGACTCCAGCCTAGGCGGAACAAACATCTAACATCTAGATCTGTACATCCTGATCTGGCACCCGGTCGTAGCCGTCCATTGTATTCAACCTCGACCAGTCCCAACTTCGAACAGTAGAACGCCCTCGGCCCCGACTGGAACAACTGAGAGTTGGTACAGATCTGGATGTAAAACTGAATGGCTTAATAGTGTTTCTCTTATATATTACCTAAAAAAAAAAAAAACTAGAACACACCCCCGACAAATTGGCCACTGTTAGGTGTACCAAAAAAAAAAACCCACAACCCACCAGGGGATTGGGGAGTAAGCAATGCAACTGATGCCAGCTTGGGTGAAGAAGTCATGGGTTCCATTCCCCTCTCTTGAGTTAACCAGGAGTGCGTAGGAAAACTTCCGAGTGGTTTAGTGCCCACTCCCGGAAATCCAAATTCAATCCAAATAGCCTGGATCTGATAGTAATTTTTAATCTGATATCCGATTAAAAATAATCCGATCCAATTTGAAACATAATTGGATCCAATCCGGGTTTATCCTGATCCGATTCGATTAAGATCCGATCCGGCAGTATCTAACATAATTATTAAACAATAGCCTTTGGATCTAGGTATTATGATTATCAAGGGCTTAGATTTAAAATATAAACTCTCTATTATATAAAATTTGACAAGTGCCCTCTTTGTCTAACCTCTTTATTATATTCTTTGTATTGAAAAAGAAAAATAAACATAATTAGTTTTGAATTTATAATTTGATGATGGTTTAGTATTTTTTTTTTCTTTTCTAAACGGATATTCGGATTCGGATCTCGGATTATCCGTCGGATTCGGACTCAAACCAAAGGTTGCAATATCCATCGGATATCATATCGGATTCGTAACGGGCGGATTCCTTTTCGGATCGGATTCGGATATATCCTGATCCAGCCCAAATCCGACCCATTGACAAGTGGGTCCATTGCCGGAAGGGTTTTGGGACACCAACCGATATTAAAAAAATAATATTGCACAAAATGATACTTTTCTTTTGAGTGACCCCACAACATCGCATATCAGTTCTTAGAGCACAAGAACGATCAAGGTTCGGACCTTATCCGACATGATTCGATTACATGACCTATCGGATATAGAGCTGGTGCTTTGCCACCAGGATGCGACCTCTTCCACCATGGAGAATATACGTGAACACACAAGGTTTCTTTGAATCGCATCACTTTTCCATGGGCACTATGATCAGGCAGTGACCATGAGAAAGAGATCATCAAAGAGTTGGTCACCCCAATTCAGAGTCTTCATATTCCTCTCCGCTGAGTCGAGGTTCGCTAGTTGTTGGGAACCATCCGATGCACTCATCCCCAAAAGTTGATGACATCATCCAGCTCACCATCGTTTGAGGATAAATGCATCGGACGACACCAAACAACTAGGGAACCTCCGCTAAGTGGAGAGGAGTTAGAACTCTAATCACCGACCATGCATAACTCGAAAAATCCACCCAAATCAAGATGCTATGGGAAGGAAAAAAGAGTGCTATTCTTTTTTCTTTTATTTTTTTGAACCATACCCCAAATTATTTCACATATCTCGCTTCCCCCTAAAAATCGGTATCCCAAATGATACCCCCAAACCCTAAAAAAATCCTAACTACAACTACCCCCCCCCCCCCCCGCCCACCATTGGCGCCACTCGCCATTCATGCGGGGGGAAAGGGGAGAGGGCGGCAAGGATGCTCACCGGAGTCAGATACGGGGAGAAGTGGGGGGCGCACGCCGGAGACTATGAGGATGGGGAGGGGTATACCGTCGGAGGTAGCGGTGCCCACTCCCTCCCTTGCTTTTGAATCTTTGATACTTGCAGGAGATGGGATCATGGGAGGAGAGCGGCTCGCTGCCGGTGAGGTGGGGTATGGGATGGGCTGGAGCCTGGAGGTGGAGGGGGGCATGTCACTAGAGATGGGGAGGGAAGCGGCGCCCCCTCCCATTATTGCTTTTGATGCTCGTTGGAGATGGGAGGGGAGCGGCTCACCGCCGACGAGATGGGTTATGGATGGGCTAGAGGTAGGGTAAGGGCTGAAGGTATAGGTGGGGTATGAGGTGGAGGGAGGAAGTTTATGAGGTTTTTTTTTGGGGGACTTAGTGAAAGGTCCCTCACAAGATATTGCTTTAAGGGAAGGACAACCAACAAGATTAGCAGGTCCCTCCCAAAAAAGATGCAGCTAGGGCAAGTCCCACACATGATTTTTCTCCTTTTTAAATGACCAAACTGCCCCTTAGTGCATGCCCCTCCGTCCTTGCCGCTACAGGACTCCAACCCGAGGATTTGCTACAATGATTTCACTGTAGCAATTTTTTTAACGCAATTTGACAAAAAAAATAAATTACTACAGTCATTTTATTGTAGCAAAAGAGTAACAATATGTACAGATTGTTACTCAATCTGCAAAGATTATTACTCGTTTAATACAAAAAAAAAAAAAATGCTACAGTGATCTCACTGTAACAAAAGAGCAACAATTTGCACGGAATGTTACTCAACAAGATTGTTGCTTTAATCTGTGTAAATTGTTACTCTGCTGCTAAATTGATTTCACTGTAGCAAAATAAAAATAAAAATTTTTGGCAAGATTTTGCAAAAAAAATTTGCTACAGTGATTTCACTATAACAAACAGTAATAATTGTCGGTCTTTCTACTGATCTCATTGTAGCAAAAGAGTAACAATTTACACATAATGTTACTGAACAAGATTGTTACTCAATTTATATAAATTGTTACTCTTTTGCTAAAAGTGATCACTGTAGCAAAAAAAAAGGCAAGATTTTGCAATTTTTTTGCTACAGTGATTTCACTATAGCAAATAGTAATAATTTTTGAAGATTGTTACCATTTTTGCCATAGTGCTTTTGTAAGTCTCGGACCTGTGCCCACATGTACAGCTACACCTTGGGTCTTGTTCACGTGTACGCCGCAGGGTTAAAATAAATATTTTTCTATCGGGAGGACTTAACGCTAATTAATGATATTGGACGTCTATATCACTAAATTCGATATGTTAGAGGGACCTATCACCCATTACCCCCTTTTTTTTATCAGGGGGTGGAGGTAAACTAGAAAAGCGGGGGTATGCACAAATAGTTTTGGGGTATGAATCAAACTGTCTTTTCTTTTTTTCGATCGGCCAGACGGTCAGAGGACAGGGCGCTGAAGCAAGAACTCAAAGAGGACCAAATATCGAAACGAAGAGCCTGCTGCTGCTATTTATTAATTTCATCTTATAAAACCCTAGAAGATGACATCAACGGCCAGGATTCACACACAAACAAGACCCAACGGCCTTGAGACCGAGAGGCCCGTCGGTAAAAGAGCGATCCACCAACATCCTACCAAAAGAAAAAACCATCCAACAACCCTTTACATACATAGACCGACAATTAAGCTTATGGGAACGAATCATTAACGACTTAAGCCGACGGAATCTCCACATCTGGCGAAGCGGGAGCGGCTTTTGTTCAGATTAAAAGTGAGCAGCACCCCCAAAAGCTACCGGGGGTGACGTGACCACGGGCAGCAGCAGTTAGTCGGCTACCTTGTACAATTCCGCCGTGACCTCAGTCAGCCACAGACCAGGGAACAGCGACTGCCAGATTAAGAAACCCGGGATTCAGAAAATCTATTTTAAATAAAGTAATATATATGAAAAAAAAATAAAGGGTTTTTTTACAAATCAACCCCTGAAATCTTCTATGTTTACATATAAACCCCTATAAAGTGATATTTACATATAAACCCCTCAATTTATTTAAACATTATAAATTGACCATATATTGACCCCTGCAGTAAACCGACATCCGAGATAATATTTTCAATTTTATCCTTGGTATTTTTAAATACACCTCCAATGTGAGAGAATTTTTTGGATTATGTCCAAGTTTATTTTAAATTAAGTCCATGCTCAATAAAGATATAATTTTAACTTTTTAAGTAATTAAAAGTAAAACAATAAATAAATCGATTTTTTTCACTTTAGATTAATAAAATAACAGCTAAATGAAGGAAAATTTTTAAAATATTCCTTTCATTCTCGATGACGACTAACTGTAGGGGTTGATATGTAAATATTGGATGATTTAAGGGGCTTATATGTAAATATTGATTTGATAAGGGTTATATGTAAATAATGATTTATAGGGGTTTATATGTAAATAAAGAAGAAGGGAAATATTATTCATACCCCATAAATCTGTAATTAGCCCCCATTTCCAAGAAACTTGAATACACCCCATTTTTTTTTTTCATACCCCATTCTTTTCCCAAAAATACCCTTCCCCCTTACACCCCACCTTCAATACACCCCAGTTAAATAGCCCGCCCCAACTTGATTATACCCCAATCAAACACATACCCCCTTAAATATACCCCAATTATATGCACTCTTGAATACACCCCACTCTTAAATAAACCCCATGCAGTTGGCTGATACTTGAAGGCACAAGTAGAGCTGCAACTTGGGCGGGCCAACCTGAACCCAAATTGAGTCCAACCCGAACCCAACCCGAATTTGGGCGGGCTAATCCGAGCCCAACCCGAATCATTTCTCCACGACTCGACACGAAGTTAGTGGGTCTGGGTCAAGGCTAAACTGGTTCGGGTCGTAAACGGGTCGACACGATAGACCCGTTTATTAAACGGGTCGGGTCCGGGTTTAGGGTCTGGACACGGTAGACCCAGGACGACCCGTTTAGTATTCAATAGGTCATGTCGGGTCGGGTCGGGTCGGGTCTACCAACAATCCGATACTATAATATATAAAACCAGTGGGTCTTTCGGGTCAGGTCGGGTCAAGTCGGATTGGGTCGGATCGGGTCAACTGAATAGATCCGGGTGGTAAACGGGTCTTATCGGGTCTTATCGTGTCTACCTGTTTATTAGCTAGTCGGGTACGGGTTTAGGATCTAGACACGATTAGTTAAACGGGTCGGGTCCGGGTCTAGGGGTTTTGGACACGACACGAAACTAGACACAACACGAACCCGACACGACACGACTCATTGCCACCCCTAGCTGCAACTTGGGCGGGCCAACCCGAACCCAACCCGACTTTGGGCGGGTTAACCCGAACCCACCCCGCACAACCCGACGGGTTGGGCGTGGGCTAAGTTTAAACGAACATTGGGTTGGGTTGGGGTACAAAAGACGCTGAGCAGGGGCTTTGGGGTTTGGGGTATAAAAAAAAGGGCATTGTTGGTATTAAAGGATTGTTGAGTAAGTTATTGAGAAACGCTAGGGATACGGGGGCTAATTACAGATTTTTGGGGTATGAATAAAATTTCCCAGATTATAGAGGACGATTTGTAAAAAACCTAAAAATAGAAAGAAAGAAAGAAAAGATCTTACGTCGAGTTGTCTCTGTACGATCTTCGCCCTCTTTTTCGGCCGCCGGCGAGGCATGGATCCCGTCATCGCGAAGATGTCCTCCTGGACCTCGTCCCGTGAGAGCGAGACCGATAACCTGCGCCTCTCACTCTTCCTCCCCGTGTCCTCCGATCTCAGCAGGGCCTCCCTCTCCTGAACGCCCTTCTCCGCCGCCGGCGGAGGCGGCGGGGCAGCGGTAGCGGTAGGGTGGCCCAGAGGCCTTCCGGTCCCGATCGTTCCCTTGCACGCCGCCCTCCTCGCTCTCAGATTCCACGGGAACAACGTTTCCGCCGCAGACGGCGAGGTCTCCGCTTCCACCTCCGGCGACGGAGTGACCGCGATCTTCATCCGGTCGGCCGCCTCGCGGAGATGGCGCAGCAGCTTTGCCCTGAGCTCCTCGATCCTTCCATCGTACCCGCCTCCCTCCTCCGGGGACGGGGTCCCCGGGTCGCGCGGTGGAGAAGTCCGGTGACCGGACGGCGGCGCTCCCGCCGATCTCCGACCTCCCGCGACGGCCTCGCCCCTGCGCCTGCGGCACGGGAGGTGCTGCTGGTTCCCGTATCTCGTCAGGGCCGGGGAGGAGAAGTTTTGCAGGAGGTGGGACTGGGATTTCCCGCCAGGAGACGCGGACGCTGCCATCGGATCTACCGACCACGAGGCTCTCTCCGGTGGGATCACCATGAACCGGTCAACCGTGGAATGTTCCGATCCGGCGGCCTTTGTTCGGGGGGTCCTAAGGGGGGTTGATCGGAGACGGGCAGAGGGTTTGGGGCTGAACCGCCGGCGGCAGGTGAGAGAGCGAAAAAGAAAATACTATACAGCTGTGGGGACTATCTCGAACATTCGGTTTTTCATGCTGAGAGGAGGGTTAGGGCCTCTTAGGGGTAGGGAAATTTTATTCATACCCCAAAAATCTGTGAATAGCCTCCGTTCCTATCGTTTCTCGATAACTTAATCAACAAAGTTTTAATACCAGTTATATCCTTTTTCTTTTGAACCCTAAATCTAGGGGTGTCAACGGGTCGGGTCGGGTTGGGTCGTCTAGTTTCGGGTCGAGTCCAAACCCCCTAGACTCGGACCCGATCCGTTTAACTAATCGTGTCTAGATCTTAAACCCGTACCCGACCCGCTAATAAACGGGTAGACCCGATAAGACCCGTTTACCACACAAGTCTATTCAGTTGACCCGATCCGACTCGACCCGATAGACCTGCTGGAACTATATATAACAGTATCGGATTGCGGGTAGACCCGACCCGACACAACTTATTGAATATTAAACGGGTCTTCCCGGGTCTACCGTGTCCAGACCCTAAACCCGGACCCGACCTGTTTATTAAACGGGTCAATCGTGTCGACCTGTTCACGACCCGAACCTGTTTAGCCCTGACCCAGATCCGCTAACTTCGTGTCGGGTCCGAAATTGCAAGCTCTACCTAAATCCCAACTAAACATAAATCTTTGGCTGCGGCGTCATCAGCAACGGCAGCGATAGCGGGGGTCATCGGTAACGGCAGCATCGACAACGTCATCCTCATCTGCGGCGTCATCGGCAACATCAACGACATCAGCAACAGCAACAGCGGGGCTGTGGAACATCGTCATCAGCAGCGCAGCAACTGCGGGGTTGTGGTATTATCATCATCGACATCGCTAGCCAGAGCCATTGTCAACTTGTATTCAACAGATGATCCAACAGATGAATTCTGATCGAACCTATTCAATATTATATTATATTAAATATTATTTACTAAATGGTCATGTTTTTGGTTGGGTCGGGTTGCTCGAAGCCTCTGCCCAATCCCAACCCGAATTGAGATCGGGTTGGGATTTTCCAACCTAAGCCCAGCCCATACAAGTAAAATTCCAACCCAAGCCCGCCCAAATTCGGGTTGGGATTAGGTTGGGTTCGGGATGGCTCGCCCTAGTTGCAGTCCTACCTGTGCCCTCAAGTATTAGCCAACTGCATGAGTTTTATTTAAAAGTGGGGTGTGTTTAAAGGTGCATATAATTGGGGTATGTTTAAGGTTGTAGGTGTTTAATTGGGGCATAATCAAGGAAGGGCAGGCTGTTTAGGTGGGTGTATTGAAGGTGGGGTGTAAGGGGGAAGGGTATTTTTGGTATAGGAATGGGGTAGGAAAAGAAGAACGGGGTGTTCAAGTTTGTTGGAAATGGGGGCTAATTATAGATCTTTTGGGTATGAATTAAATTTAGGTAAGAATATTTTTGTTAGGGTAAATTGGTGGTAGGTCCTTAAAACATATTGTATTAAGATATAAGGATAGGCAAAGAATTTTTTTGCATTAAGTCTTTTATTTAATAAAATGTTCGTTTTATCCCTAAGTCTAGTTGTGCCAGGAAATCCCACGAAGGGTAACAATTCAGTAATAAAGACTAACAATCTGCTACAATAATTTCACTATAGCAATTTTTTTAATAATATTTCTTGCAACAATGATTTTACTGTAGCAAAGAGTAACATTTCGCTAGTAAAAAGTAACAATTGCTACAATGATTTTACTGTAACAAAAATAAATAAATAACTAAAACGAGATTTTTTTTTAAAAAATAAAATTGTGATTTCAATAGCAAAAACCAACAATTCGGCAATAAAGAGTAACAATTGCTACAATGATTTCACTGTCGCAAAAAGTTTTTTTTATTCTCATTTTAAAAAAATTTGCTACAGTAAAATCATTGTTGCAAAGAGCAACAATTTGCAAGTTATTGTAGCTAAAGAGAAACAAATACAGATTGCTACTCTTTATTGCAATGAAGATTAACATTTGTGATTTAGTAGTGGGGGCAATTTTGTTATTTAAAAAGGAGAAAGTCAATATATGGATTTGCTCTAAATGCATCTTTTTTGGAAGGGACCGGTTGCAAAATCATATTGTTGTCCATCCTTTTCACTAAACATATCCCTTGCTAGAGACCTAACACTAAGTATCCCTTTTGGTTATTTAAATCCATGTGTAGAGTCTTATAAGCTAAACCTTATGACCCTACACGTAAGCTACCTTTGATTATGGTGGAATTCCGGATCTTCAATTCCGGTGGCTCATCGCTCTCACGTGAGCGATGAGCCACAGCACGTTACACAAGATTCGGTTGGGTTGGGTTGGTTTGGTTCGACTCTGCTCCAACAACGAAATCGAACAGTAAAAGGCCGATAGCGCTCAGGACCGTACGATGATTAAGCAATGATTATAACGTAGAAGGACACTTCCGTCAATAGCAGACACAGTATGCATCATGGCCGCCAATTTCAAATCCTATGATCTTTAGCACTATTAGCATGTTACTGGTCATTTTCATTACGGGAGCAAAGTTTAGCATGTTGTTTTGGCTGGAGACGATGTTGTACCGGACGACGGGCGGTGGAGGCAGGTGGCGATTAGTGCATAAGGGTGGTGACGGCGATGGGGTTCAATGACAAATGACTGATGTGAACTTTCAAATCCCTCCTACGATGAGTCTAAGGGGGTGTTAGTCAATTAGGACTTTGTGAAGAGTTCCTTGTATTTAGGATTATACCAGTAGTGGTTCTGAACTTCTTTACGGTATTATAGATTTAGACGTTAGTGGTTGCGGAGTCCACAGCGTGAACTCATGTTACAGGCGTTAGTCAATATTTTATATGGGTTTGGAGTCCTAAACTAGGCGTTAGTCAATAATCATGGGATAAGTCCAGGACTTCATAACAAAAAGGATTCAAAAACCCTACTATATATATTTTTTGCCCGTCAAAAGTTCCACCTCAAAGGTGGAATTTTGAATCCCCCCTTACGTGAGACGTGAGACGTTCTCCCGAAACTCTAGTTTACAGCAAACCCTTGCGCTGGTGATCGCCATTGCTGGATCCACAGGTACCTCTCTCTCTATCTCCCTTTCTCCTTCCCTATCTCTCTATCTCCCTCTCTCCTTCCCTATCTCTCTATCTCCCTCCTCCCTCTTCTTTGTACCCATCGGAAACCTGGTCAGGAGACCCAAACCCTCTCGGCCGCCCTCTCCCAACCCCTCTCGGCCGCCCTTCGGTCCGAACAAAATACAAGAGAGAGAGAGAGAGAGAGAGAGAGAGAGAGAGAGAGAGATGGATTCTGGGCTGAGTCGCGGCCAGCGACGATGGTGCCACCGCCAGCATCGCGGCGGCCCTACTTGCCGGCTCCGTGGCCAGCGACGGCGGTGCCACCGCCAGCATCGCGGCGGCCCTACTCGTCCGCTCCGTGGCCAGCGACGGCGGTGCCACCGCCTGAATTTTTAGCCACCTCGCACTCCGATCGCGACACCCTCCGGCTCCGATCGCGCCGCTTCTGGCTCCGTCCGGCCTCGTCCGATCGCGATCCCTCGTGACACCTGAGGTTTTTTTTTTTTTGGGGTTATTTTGAATTTGCCCCACAAATACCTCAGGTAGTGTAAATTTGGACTTTAGACCCCATATTTTGCATTTAATTAGACTTTAGACCCAAATTTTGCCTTTGATTAGACTTTACCCCCCCAAAACTAATTGTTCCGTCAGCTAACCATCTAAAGAGAAAGGGTGAGCTGACTAATTGTATGCTTTTTTTTTACTCAGCCATATACAAAGAGAGGGTTTAATTGATGATGCCATGAAGTGATGGCGGGCCCAGGGCTCAGTCTACCACTGTCGCGATGCCCAACTTCAATCCGACACTTCATGGCTCCGTCCAACACTTTATGGCTCTGTCCGGCTCCATATGTGTTGGACGGACGTCACGTCACGACGAAGCCGTCCAACACTTTATGGCTCTGTTCGGCTCTGTATGTGTTGGACGGAAGTCACGTCCATATGTGTTGGACGTACGTAAACTCAATTTTAAAACATTACTACGTTACACTACCATGATCTCAATGCGATTGAAAAAATATTGCGTATGTCGAAAAATAATAATACTTATATCGGTTTTTACCTAATCCAATTCGATCCATTGAATATGTCGAAACCGATCAAAATCAGTCGGTTTAGTCGGTTTAGTCGGTTTGGTTTGGATCAAAATCAGTCAGTTTATTCAGTTTGGTTTGGATCAAAATCAGTCAGTTTGGTTCGAAACCGATTAAAATACCTAATCCAATTCTAGTTCTTATTGTCTTTGATTTAGATGATCTATTTTCTTCTTATTTTGTTGAGATTAAAGAGTTTATGATAATTGGACTAGGTAATGGAAATGAAGAAATCAAACTATGAGAAGTGGAGTAATGCTGAAAAGGATAAGTTGCTATGTTTATTGGTCGAAGCAACAAATAATGGCGGCAGAAGTGTAGATGGGTCATTCTCAAAGAACTTGCTAACGATGAAAATTCTGCCAGCCTTGAATAGAAAATTCAAAGGCAATAAGATGGTAGAGCACATTCGTAGCAAGCTGAGGGTGTGAAAAAGACAATATCAACCCGTCGCTGACCTGATGGCTTCTAATTCAGGGTTTGGATGGGACCCTGTGACCCAAAAGATTACAGCCCCAGATGAGGTGTGGGAGGAATATTTTACGGTAATATCCACTAACATCTAATAAATTTGCTCGTATATATTTGTTTGTCATTATTATTAAAAGTTGTCTTTCTCTTTTATAGCACCACCTTAGCGCTCGTAAGTACTTGACAGAAAGGATTGAGGACTTTGATGACTTGAAGATTGTGGTTGAAAATGCATATGCTACCGGAAAACAATCTTATGGTATGGGAGTTGGTGTGACTCCACGTAGCATAGAAGATATGGAGACAAAGGAAGATCCAATGGATGCGCTTTACCGTATGTATGTTAGTTTGGAGGATAACACCGGCGATGAACCTTCATCCTTTCCAACAAGTTAGTCACATCCTGGTATGAGTTCTGATGTACTCAAAGTCCATCTCCCACTACTCGATCCAGTAGGTCCCTGCATAAACGTAAAATCAGAGAAGATTCCTCATCCAAGGGCAGGGCCGTCTCGATACAAACTGAGGCCTAAAGCAAAAATTCTAAACGGGGCCTTTTTATTTAAAATTTTTTAAAATAATATTATTACTTAAAATTAGATAATATGAAAAAACTATTTAAAATTTATTCTTCTAGCTTTTTGGGAAGCAAAATTGCTAATGATACTTTTATATTCAAGTGTTTCCAAAATATTTTTTTCAATCGATAAAATGGCTAATCCACTTAATCTTTCTTGTGACATCGTCGATCGTAGATATGACTTAATCAGTTTTAGTTTTGAAAAGCTTCTTTCTGCTGATGCAACGGTTATAGGTATTGTCAGTAATATCCTATAAGCAATGTAAGCATTTGGAAAAGAATCTAATCTCTTTATATAATTCAAAGTTTCAATTGCAATTTTTATCTCTATTGGTAAAACTTCATTTAGAATCTTTAATTCTGAAAATAAATCTAATCCATCAATATCGGAAAAAATATCATGTTTCAAAAAATATTCGAGATTAAAACAATATTCTTATAAAATATCATCCTCTAATGATCTTAATCTTTTTAAATCAAATAAAAAACCAAAAATATCTTTATATTTTTGAAATTGTTCAAATCTACTATGAATTGAAGAAATAGCTTGATCTACTATATATGTAAAATAATTAATTCTAAAAGACTCTTCAGCTGATTGTATTGGCTCATCATCATTATTCTCGTCAAATTGTTTTTTTCTACGTATTATATGTTTTTGATAAAATATAGGTTCTATTTCCATTTTATTTGCAATCTCTTTAGCCGAAATCATAGCTGATGCAAATCCATCTTCTCTATATTTTTCAAAGTATACAATAAGACCCTGTAATTGATCTATAACAACATCAATTTGCATATCTTTGGATTGTAAGCTCTTACTAACTGTATTAAAGACAAATAATATATCATACCAAATAGTCATTCCTAAGATTAACTCAAAATTTTCTATCTCATGAGTAGATAAACTTTCAGCCTCACTCTTTGTTTTAGGGTCTTCACTAGTTTCTGCTAATTGAAGTAAGGCATTTCTTATTTCTGGAGCTTGGAATTTTATTGCCTTAATACTTTCAATACGACTTTCCCAACGAGTTTGTGATAATGACTTAACAGTTAAATGAGATACATTATCTTGTAAAACTTTCCACCGTTTCGTAGAAGAAGAAAATAATGAATATATGCGTTGCACTACTCCAAAAAACGATATAGCTTTAGGGCAAGAGTTTGCCATATCACAAAGAACTAAGTTAAGATTATGACAGCCACATGGTGTATAGAATGCCCTAGGATTTATATCTAATATTCTCTTTTGTACACCTTGATGTTTTCCTTTCATATTAGATCCATTATCATATCCTTGTCCTCTAACATCATTAATATCAAGCCCAAGATTTGTAAGTGTATTTATAAGTTCATTAAAAAGTCCATTTCCAGATGTATCATCTACTTTTAAAAATTCTAAAAAGTATTCTTCTATTTTTATAGGACTTGTTGAAACATCTACGCATCGTATTATAAGAGTCATTTGTTCTTGATGACTTATATCTGGAGTACAATCAAGTATAACTGAAAAATATTTTACTTCTTTAATCTTTTTAATAATTATACTTTTAATTTCATATGCTAAAATATGTATTAATTCATTTTGTATATTATGTCCAAGATAATGCTTATGGATTTCACCATGTTTAATGCGCCTAATATGTTCTTGCATTATGGGATCAAATTCTGCAATCATTTCAATTAAGCTTAAGAAATTTCCATTATTATCTTGATAAATCTTTTCGTTACTTCCACGAAATGCCATATTATTTTTAGAAAGAGTTTTTACAACTGCAATAATTCTCCAAAGTATATTTCTCCAATATTCTTTCTCTTTATTAATTTGTTCTTGGATACTTTTATCAATTATTTTATTATTTAATAATCTTGTTTCTAAATCATACTAAGTATTCATATTAGTAATGTGCTCATTTGTCGTTTCATGACGTTTTAGCTTAGAAGTAATATTCCTCCAATCTCTAGTTCCTTCATTAGCTAATTAATTGACTTGTAGTAGGTTTTGAATTAAATAATTTGCAACAAAAACAAAATATCTTATCAAAATCTTTTGAATAAACTAACCATTTTCTATCATGCTTCTCTCCATTTGGTAATATTCGAGTGTAATATTTAATCAAAAAACGTCTAGAGTTTTTATCAGTAGGAAATTCGAATGTTGTGTCTCTTATTGGGCCCTTTTCTACTAATAAATCTCTTAATTTTATATCGATGTTCTTCCATTGTCCTGGATCATAAATATTAACATCTTTATTATGAATAGTTTCATTGTCAATATTTTGTAATACTTTATTAACCTCTTCGACATGAATATGTTCACTATTATTATTATTTATTTCTATTTCATTAAGGTCTTCAGTATGAATCTGTTCATTATGAGTATTTTGCTAAAGTTCACTAACATCTTCATTATAAATGTGTTCATGGTCATTATTTTGCATTGCTTCACTTGTTATACTCACTTCTTTATTCATAACAAATTTATCAAGAGCACCTTTTTGAGATTCAATTAATTTTTCTATTTTTCTCTTTTTTTGAAGTTTATGATATCCGGAATCATATTTTCTAGTAGACATTTCTATAAATAATAAAAAGTTGCAGACAAATAAAATAAATATCTTCGTACTAGAAGATTGAATTCAATTTAAAAATAACTAAAATATAAAATTTAAAGAAACTAGAAAGATAGAACCTGGAGTCATAGGAATAAGAAAATTGATGAATCCGTGAATGATTCCAATGTACTTTAGTTATGTTCCAATTAACAAAAGCCTTTTGATTAAAAGGATCAAGCACTAAAAATCTGTAGAGAAAAATAACACTTTTCAGTAAATAAATAAGCAAGAATTAAAAAAAAATAAAAAACTTGCTAATTACTTAATTAGATGGATGGTAAAAAAAATACCTTCGATTCGAAGGCTTCGAACGAATAGTACGATCGGCCGACGACGTCGCTCGGTTGGTGGTCGGTCCGTCGTGTTACCGCGTCAAATGAAGAAGGGAGAAGTGAGAATGAAAGAGAGTCTGAGAGAGAGAGAGAGAGACTCGATCGATTATCGTCCAGTCGCCGGTCAACGATGCCCGGTGGCTAAGTTAGCAGTTAGCACGGGTGACCCGGTGACGGCCGTGACGGCCCGACGGGTGACGCCGTGACGGGCGTCGAGCACAAAGACAAGAGAGAGAGGGGAGTTGTGGCGGCGTGGCCCTGTGGGCACGGCGGCGCGGCGCCTATCGGCCTATGGCTAGCGGCTGCCGGCGTTGCCCACTTGCCGCTGTGGGGGAAAATCTTCGTGCCGACCCGAAGACCTCGCCTCACCAGTCAATCGAAGTTGAAGTTGACGTCGAAGATCGTTGGTCGATCTGTTGATCGAAGTTGAAGTTTTTGATATGTAAACAGAGAGATGAAATCAGAGAGAGAGTTTGACACGAGAAGTGATCTCGGAGTTCAGCCGAAGCCTACGTCTCCGTGCTATAGGGTGCAACCCGAATTCACTAACACTTTTCTCAAAGTAACCTCGACAGGCCGAGTGCTACTGAAGCCTTCTTGATCTCTTCACAAACAAGAAGATGATCAAGTAGAGGTGAAGGGTGAGAAGATAGAAATTCCAGAGCTCTGGTTCTGAAAATTAGATCTCAGAGTGGAAAATGGATGTTGAATCTTTCATCCCATCCTAGCTTTTACATTCGAAGGCTCTGCTATTTATAGAAGTCTCTGGTGGTAAATGGCGGTCTCT
Organism: Chamaelirium japonicum; assembly: GCA_947650365.1. Lineage (NCBI taxonomy): Eukaryota > Viridiplantae > Streptophyta > Magnoliopsida > Liliales > Melanthiaceae > Chamaelirium > Chamaelirium japonicum. Next base: position 28,624,133 of record OX393559.1, on the reverse strand, counting down.
GCTGTTGTATCTAGGGATCCTCCAGGTAAGGCTGGTGGGCTCCGCTGCCGTCTTAGGGGGCCCACCAGGCAGGGCCGGTGGGTCCCGCTGTGGTACTCGGGGGCACACCAGGCAGGGCCGGTGGGTCCCGCTGTGGTACTCGGGGGCCCACCAGGCAGGGCCGGTGGGTCCCGCCGTGGTACTCGGGGGCCCACCAGGCAGGGCCGGTGGGTCCCGCCGTTTGCAGACTTCTTGCCAAAATTTGCACCCACAGCCGCGTTGGTACTTGGTGCCTTGGTGGTCACCCGGTATGACCGGCCGACGGTGTCGCTCGGTCGGTGAGTGTGACTCGGTGGTCGGTCCGTGAGTCCGTCCGTCGTTGCCCGACTCGCCCGTCGGTGTTGATGTGTGAAGGCCCGGAAGGGAGAAGTGAGAACGAGAGAGAGAGAGAGAGAGAGAGAGAGAGAGAGAGAGAAAGAAAGAGAGAGAGAGAGAGATATGTATAAAAAGGTAAAGAAATTTTTTTTTTTTTTGGTAACATCGTTTATGCATGGCTGACATTGAATTGCTGTAATGCTGTTGTCTCGGAATCCAATCTCACATTCCCACCAAAACTTTGGAAAGTGTAACGGACACTTTGCATGCCTTGATGGCTGACAGCTAAGGGAAAAAAAAAATTGTAAGGCACTTTGCATGCATGATGGCTGACAGCTAAGGGAAAAGAAAAATTGTTTTCTTATTTTGGTGCCATCACTGCGGGCCATACAGGTTCTGCTGTTGACAGTTGTAGAGTGTTTTGGGCCCAAACGGGCCAAATCATAACTGAAGCCTAAAGGCCCAATCAATGGGGGCCTTCTTCAGAAATGGGGCCTTAGGCAATTGCCTGATTTGCCTTACTATTGGGCCGGCCCTGTCCAAGGGTAAAGGCAAGGGTGTCGACACTACAATTGATAGGCTTATGAGTAGTGTGGAAGTCATTGCTGAAAATATGAAAGCAATACGTGAGAGTTGCGAGCAGCCTGACTTGTGGAAGTTTCTGGAGGAGACCTCGGGCCTAGATCGCACACTTCGCTTTCAAGCTGTTGAGATATTGGTGAATCCGGTGTTGCAGGACATATTTGTGAAGATGGACCCTGAGACTAGGAAGGAATGGATACTCTTTAGATGCCAGAGTTGTTAGGGTTGATTTCTATGCTTTATTTTGGACTCGTTTTGAGATGTAATAAAACTTTCTTTATTTGCACTCGTATCATAGAATGGTATCTTTATTATTGGACGTTATATTAATAAAGTTCACATTATGAATGCATTCATACGATGGTCATATTGTATTTTCTTTAGAATTACAAATGCAATCATATTTTACAAATGCATTCATACGATGGTCATACAATTGTATGTTCTTTAGAATTACAAATGCATTCATACGATGGTTATATTGTATGTTCTTTAGAATTATAAAAAACCGATTATAAATGCAATCATATTTTGCTCATTTCGAATATGGTTTGTTCTTGATTGTGAATGTACAATGTTTATTTCAGGTAAAAAATGAGACCACCTCATCAGGAGTTATCAGCCGTTATATATGCTGTATATTCTGTGGTAACAATTACAACTTTATATATTATGAGATCACATGCACGACAAGTTGGACCACGGTGCCCTATCACTAGTGTTGGATATAAATATATTCATACAAAACTTGATGGTAATCCGGTTGAGTTCCGTGAATTATACAGGATGTATCCAGACGTATTCCGAAAATTATGTCGGATACTTAGAGAGAAATCTCTAATATCGGATACTAGATTCATTTGTGTTGAGGAAATGGTTGGTATGTTTCTACTGACTGTTGGCTAAAACGATCGATATGGAAATACTCGGAAAAGATTTGGACGTTCCAAATGGACTGCTAGTAAGAATTTCAATAAAATGTTAAATGCTTTGGTTTTATTAGCACCAGATCTTATGACAACTCCTCCCACTACAACTCCACCTGAAATCTTAAACGACCAGCGATTCTTTCCATATTTTCAGGTAAAAAGTTATCTTATACATACATGTATAATTTTACCATCATATAAGTTTGTTATTTCCTTCTGTTATTAATATATATTTTTTTTATAAGAATTGCATTGGAGCTATTGATGATACCCACATTCCAGCTATGGTTCCTAGGGAGAAAATAGTGAATTGTCGGAACCGCAAAGGTCAAATTTCTCAGAATGTATTAGCAACATGCACATTTGATCTCCAATTCATATATGTCCTCAGCGGTTGGGAGGGTTCTGCAAACGATATACGAGTCTTGCATAATGCATTGTCTCGAACGGATGGGCTTAAAGTTTTACGAGGTAAAATTGTTATTACTATATTACTATTAACATTGATTATTAGTAACCAAAAAATTCTATATATTAATTATTTTTATATTCTTGTAGGAAAATTTTATTTAGTAGATGCCGGTTTTCCAAATTGAATGCAATTTTTAGCCCCTTATCGCGGTGTTCGATATCACCTGAGGGAGTATGGACCCGGTCGTCGCCCAGAGAATGAGAACGAGTTATTTAATCATCGTCATTCATCTCTACGAACTGCAATTGAGAGAATTTTTGGGGTATTCAAATCACGGTTTACTATATTTAAATTCGCCCCACCATTTTCTTACAAGACCCAAGCATTACTAGTGATGGCATGTGCAGCTTTGCACAACTATATTCGTCGAGAGTGTAGCTTCGATGAGTTTCCTATTGATCAATCTGAGGAACTCCTGGAAAATATAGGGGACGAGCCGAATCCTGAAGAAGTATTTCAGACCCAAGATGGGGAACGCGAGGCAGCAAAAGAGTGGCGAAACAATATTGCTCAATCCATGTGGGAGGATCATCTTAATAGAAGGAATACTAATTAGACTTTGGTACATTTGTCTCTTCGGTCATATATTGGACTTATTATTTTAATTAGTATGCTACTTTCAATTTGTATGTTATTTGTGGAAATGACCTCCTTGGTTGATGGTATGTTAAAGTCTTTTGGTATGAGATAATTGTTAATCTTGTTTGAAATATGATCTTATTTATGAAAAAATTATCAATTTATATATGTAAAATTACTAAAATCTTTGATATGAATTTTTTTTACCATTTGACATATGTTAAAATTAGCCAAACTATTTATCCAACGTGGTGAGGCAATCTTGGATGGCAGAGGCAATGTTGATTAAATCGAGCTTAATTTTATTTTATTATTCTTGTATATTTTTTTAATGAATGATTTAATACTTTTTGTATTGGGCCTCCAAAATTCATCAAAATTGTTCTTCAAATGTGTTAGTCAAATGAGATTTTATGTCCAAGTCCACAACAAAAATCCCACGTGAGCTTTTAAAGAAGGGATTTATGAGACCGTGGACTTTTCAGAAAAGTCTGCAGACTTCTAAAAAATCCCAACGACTCTTTAAAAAAAATCAACGGATTCTCAAAGACCGCAAGTCCATGAACTCCTGAATAATGGTTTTAAAATCCCAATTGACTAACACGCCCTAAATTTGTGAGAACTTTCAAATTCTTTATTGTTTTCAAATATCTTATTTGTTTGCGAAACATTAAAAACCGAATTAAGACGGAATTTCAACTAAATTTTATTTCGGATGCAGTGTCGATATTGCGACCAACACCAGGTCTTGTCCCTTTGAGTTCTTCCTAAGTTGTTTCTTATTCTTTGCTGCTTGGAGTGGGATCATGAATTTAAAACTTCGACTTGTACTTTCATTTCCTATGTTTGAATATTGAATTCTACTACCGCTGCTTTGGGCAGTCGGTAGTGGTACTAGGGCTGGCAATTTCGGACCCGACACGGCAGATCCGACATGACCCGACACGAAGTTTGTGGGTCTGGGTCAGGGCTAAACGGGTTCGGGATGTAAACGGGTCGACACGATAGACCCGTTTAAAATTCAACAGGTCCTGTTGGGTCGGGTCTACCTGCAATCCGATACTGTAATATATAGTATCAGCGGGTCTATCGAGTTAGGTCGGGTCGGTGTTAAGTCTTCAAATAATGCAATTTATCGTTTATTTCTTACTGCATTATCATCGCTTTCCTACGTAAAACTTTTCATATACGCGTAAAGCGCATCAGTTTCTTTACACAACTGCATAGTAGACTTTATTACGGACATAACGGTATATTGGTTCTCATTCATACGATGCATGCATGAAAAATACGGAGCATGGAAGTCCAAATTATCCTTTTTATCGATAATTGCACTGTAACCTTACACTCGTTATTTCATGTGTGTTTTTCAGGGAACTGACCCGGTACTCGACGCAGTCAGATAGGAGGCACCATGATCGAGCGATTGATAGTCTCACGACAATTCAATGGAGGAAGACTACGCGCAAGAAAATGGCCTGACATTGGATGCGGTCACTGACTCAGATGGTTCGGATGGGAATGGAGTTCGCAAAGGATAATCTCAGACATCATTCCACATACCTGGTTCATACTCTATCTTGCATCGCACCCAACGAACGCCCGTCCCCAACTTAGCACGATTGCACCCATGCATTCTCTTCTCGTTCATTATCCTATTTGGAAAATTCATCACAGTCGTCCGTGTCCCTTGCACCCGACGCGATCTTGTCTTTCTAGCACCCGAGATCAACCCAACATGCAACACCATCGCAGCCGTCCGTTACAATTCAAAACCCATACAATCGTCTATAGCAGCCATCGTTGCCGAATCATGGCCGTCCCTTCCATGCTAAATGGATGTATGCCTGAGAACCCATCAGAACCGGATCTCATCAGAACCTTGTCATTTATTTCCACTTAATCACAGCCATCCGTGCACTCAACGTACATGTTTAGCTGCATGTTCAGCTGCATGCATGGGACTGAATCACAGCCGTTCCGTGCAACAGCATGCACACCGACTCATGCATCAGACCCAACACAGCCATCCGATGGCATACAGGCTTTAAAACCGGAACCCATCAGAGGCCCTATCTCTCCGGGATCCTCTCTCTAACCCAACCGAATCCCAGCCGCCCAGCTTCTCTTCTCTCCCCGTTTTTCTCTCTAATTCCGGACGTCTCTCTCTCTCTCTTGCCTGATCTGTAACCACCCCCGGATCATCACATCACAGCCGTCCGCATCCACATCTCTCTCTTCCGATCTTCTCTCTCTCGGAATCTATCTCTTTCCACTAACAGCCCTCAACTTTCTCTCTCTAAAACCGAACATCTCTCTCTCATCCGGTTTTCTCTCTCTCGGAGTCTCTCTCTTTCTATAACTAGATCCCCTGATATCTCTCTCTATACCCTATCGCGAAACCCGTGCACCCATGCAGGAGAATCACAGCCGTCCGGTGTACCCGATCACACCCATGCAGCCGTCCGAACGCCCAGCCCCAGCTTCCCGTTTCTCTCTCTACCCGAACGTCTCTCTCTCCTTACCCAACGAGACTTCCTCTTCTCTATATGAGGGGACCGAACCATTAGCAGAAGGGGGAGAGCCCGGACGTTTCAAATCCCGAACTTCATCCACCACGAGCCGGACCATACACCATCGTCTCCGAGCCACGCTTCACCGTCGCCAAATCCACGCCGTCACCGTCATCGCACGTCGTCACCATCGCCGGAAGCCATCATCCACGAGCGCCATCCTTCGTATTTCTTTAATGGAGTTTGCTTGCACTTATGCTTCTATGTTAAACTCTATGAACATGCACGGCTAAACCCCTAGCTAAGGCTATGGGGGATGCCTAGTAGTTATTATGTGTTTCTTTGATCAGTAATAAGTTTTAATTTTCGTATGATTGAATCCTATATGAATGACACTATTCTAAGATGTATGGCATCTAGCTTGCAAATTTGTTTGATTTCGTATCGACTCCGGGCATACGTAATGCTTGCGAATCCCTGTGGCTTGATGACACGAGCTTCACGAGTCTCTCGTCATATGCTTTTTAATCTATTTTAGTATGATAGATGCATATCTTTAGAAATCGATGCATGTGTACAAGTCCTTTTGATTGCACATTGACTCCGGGCATGTGAAATGCTTAAAGACCTCTGTAGCATACGTCCGAACTTAATTTTCATGCTATCAACATATATAGTTACTGATCAAAAGAATACATAAGATACTACTAGGTTGAACCCAGATGCCTTAGCCTCATCTCCATCGTAACTCCTTTAATTAATTACAATAGTTAATTCTATTTAATTTAGTAACGTAGTTTCATCATTCGTGCTCCACTCTCAGTGGAAAACCCTGAATTACACTCACGTTCACGCACTGTCATCACATTTAGTTCCCATTAGTCCTTCAGTCCCTGTGGAATCGACCTCGGACTCACCGAGATTACTACTTCGCTACACACCCTATACTTGGGGTTAAATTGCACTTTTTAGTCCCTTAATTAGGACTACTTAAAGTTGTAGCAAGTTTTTGGCGCCGTTGCCGGGGATTGCAACGGACAAATAGGAACTTCGCACCCACGTTTTTCTTTTTAGTCTTTGCTTTCTCTTTGCATTCAATATACTAAGCACTTCTTTTCTTTCTTTTCAGGTAAAAAAAAAAAAAAAAAAAAAAATCTGAATATTGGAAGAAGAGTCAACCGTTGATTGCGAAGGAGTACTGCGCGCTTGCCTGAATAAAGATCTGCTTATCCCTGGTACACTCGTTCTTTAAATTCTCTGTATTTGCTATCTCGCATCAACTTACGCTCTCGTGGGAAAGCTCGGCACATACGTCTCGGTGTAGGCGTATGTGTGTCTAGTCTGTTATCCCCTTCAAACGAGAGCGTTCGTATAGAAGGCTCTAGGTGGTGCATACATTTGCTTGCAAACCCTTGACTTACCTTTTTGCCTCTGCATCTTTGTGTATGCCCTTGTGGTATCGGGATCATACACAAAGATTAAGTAGAACTGAATCGGAACCAAATCTGTCTAAAAACCATTCTGAAAATATGGCTGATAACGAAAATGATGTAGGAAGTAATCATGGCAACAATGAAGTTCAAAATAATCCAGTAATCCGATCTCTTCGAGATTACTTAATACCGGCTAGATCTAGTACACCATCGTGCATCGTGTTGCCTGCAACTGATGCAAATCAATTTGAACTAAAACCTGGTGTAATCCAATTGCTCCCTCGATTCCATGGTCTTGAATATGAAGATCCATATCTTCACCTAAAAGAATTTGATGATATATGTGCCACCTTGGTATTTCGAAACGTCTCTGAACATGCAATTAGATTACGCCTCTTTCCTTTTTCGCTGAAAGAAAAGGCCAAATCTTGGCTCCATGCTTTAAGGTCACAATCTATAGCAACTTGGGCCGAGATGAGCCGAGAGTTCTTAAAGAAATTTTTTCCCACTCACAAAACCAATGCACTACGTAGGCACATCATGAGCTACGCCCAAAAGGAGGGTGAATCATTCTATCAGTGTTGGGAGAGATATAAGGATCTACTCCTTAAATGTCCTCACCATGGTTTTGAGATGTGGAGGACGGTTAGTTTTTTCTATGATGGTCTAACACCCCATATGCGTCAATTAGTTGAAACCATGTGTAATGGGGAGTTTATGGCCAAAAACCCTGATGAGGCATGGGACTTCTGTGAGTCCCTAGCCGAAAATGCCCAACAATGGGAATTATCAGAGAAAACGGAAAAATCCACTCCTACTAAGGGAGGGATTTATCAACTAAGAGATGAAGCTGATTTGAATGCTAAAATAGCAAATCTTACTAGGAAAGTAGAAGCAATTGAGCTTGTCAAAAGACCTAGCTCTTCTAACCCAATGGCAAGCACGGTATGTGCATTATGTGAAAGCCCTTCTCACACAACTCAAGAATGTCCATCCATACCTGCTTTCCAAGAACTAATGGTTGAACAATCGAACTCAGTCAATACTTATCAAAGACCATTTAGTTCTCCGTACTCCAATACCTATAATCCTAATTGGAGGAACCATCCAAACTTTAGCTGGAGACATGGATCCTCTGCTAATGAATCTCAAGGGAATTCTTCTCAAACTCCTTATGTGCCACCACATAAGAAAACCCTTGAAGAGACATTGCAGCAATTCATGGAAGGTCAATTCCAGATTAATCAAAATACAAAACAAACCTTGCAAGAGCTTAAAACATCGGTCGATAGAATTGAATCACAACTTAATGTTAGGGAAAAAGGAACTTTTCCAGCCCAACCATTTCCTAATCCTAAAAGCCAACATGAAGTAGGATCCTCTAGTATGTCAAAGCCTATGTCAAATGCTTCAAACTCCCGAGCTGAGCATGCTAAATCTATCACCACCCTTAGAAGTGGGAAAATCATTGATAAAGAGATTCCACCAAAGGTTGACAGTCCTGTGGAAAATCCTAATGATAAGGGTGAAGAAGAAACTAGCACTGCGGAACCTGAAGAAGAGTCATTGCCTAAATATAAACCAGTTGCCCCATTCCCTCACAGATTGCTTGCAACTAAAAAGGGGGCAACTAACCAAGAAATTTTAGACATCTTCAAACAAGTGAAGATCAATATCCCCTTGCTAGATGCAATTAAGCAAATTCCATCCTATGCGAAATTTCTCAAAGACCTTTGCACTATAAAGCGAAATCTTTATGTGCAAAAGAAGGCTTTTCTGACAGAACAAGTTAGTGCCATCTTAAAGCACAACACCCCACCCAAGTACAAAGATCCTGGTTGTCCTACAATATCTTGCATCATAGGAAACTCCCGGATCGAGCAAGCTTTACTTGACTTAGGGGCTAGTGTCAATTTACTGCCCTATTCGGTATACGAGCAGTTGGGCCTTGGTGAACTAAAACCTACCAAGGTCACTCTTCAACTTGCTGATCGATCTGTTCGAATACCGAGAGGGATCGTTGAAGATGTTCTTGTCCAAGTTGATAAAGTCTACTTTCCAGTAGATTTTATCGTTTTGGACACTCAACCTGTCACGAATAGTACAACTGCAATTCCAGTCATTCTTGGCCGCCCATTCTTGGCAACTTCCAATGCTTTGATCAATTGTCGGAATGGGATGATGAAGCTCTCTTTTGGGAATATGACCATAGACTTTAATATCTTTAATATTTGTAAACAACCTGGAGATGAAAATGACCATGGTGAAGTTCAGGAGATAAATTTGATTGACACGATCACGGAGGATACAATTATCCCTTCCCTTTCTTCTGATCCTTTAGAGGCCTGTCTAGCTCACTTCGCTGGAATAGATGAGAATGAGATATTTGAAGAAGTCAATGCCTTATTAGATTCAACTGCATTGCTGGATACAGAAAAATGGAAGGCACATTTTGAAGAGTTGCCCCCAAGCAATAATACTTCTCTTCCATCTAGTATCCAAGCACCCAAACTTGAGTTGAAGCCTCTACCTTCTGAACTCAAGTATGCTTATCTAGGTAAAGAAAATACATTCCCTGTGATCATCTCGTCTGAACTCGATCAGGATCAGGAATGCAAACTTTTGGATGTGTTAAAAGAGCATAGGAGTGCAATAGGTTGGACCATCGCTGATATTAAAGGAATTAGCCCCTCAATTTGCACCCATAGGATCCACTTAGAAGATAATGCAAAAACATCTCGTGAGCCACAAAGAAGGCTGAACCCTAACATGAAGGATGTGGTTCGGGCAGAAGTTTTAAAATTGCTCGATGTGGGTATCATATACCCTATTTCTGATAGTAGATGGGTCAGTCCAACCCAAGTTGTCCCTAAGAAATCTGGGGTTACTGTAATCAAGAATTCAGAAAATGAATTAGTTCCAACTAGAGTTACCACGGGTTGGAGAGTCTGTATTGATTATAGAAAACTAAATTCTGTCACTAGGAAGGACCATTTCCCTTTACCCTTTGTGGATCAAATTCTGGAAAGATTAGCAGGGCATCAATTCTACTGCTTCTTAGATGGCTATTCTGGCTATAATCAAATAGAAATCGATCCCGAAGATCAGGAGAAAACGACTTTCACATGTCCTTTTGGTACCTTTGCTTACAAGCGAATGCCATTCGGACTCTGCAATGCTCCTGCAACCTTCCAAAGATGCATGCTTAGTATATTCTCTGATATGGTTGAAAAATTTTTGGAGGTCTTTATGGACGATTTCTCTGTGTTTGGTTCCTCGTTTGATGACTGTTTACATCATTTGGAGTTAGTCCTTATTCGTTGTCGGGAGAAAAGTTTAATTTTGAACTGGGAGAAGTGCCACTTTATGGTCACCAAAGGAATTGTTCTTGGACATATTATTTCATCCAAAGGAATCGAAGTTGATAAGGCTAAAATCGATTTAATTGCAAATTTGTCTACCCCAAAGACAGTTAGAGATATACGTTCTTTCCTAGGTCATGCGGGATTTTATAGAAGATTCATTAAGGACTTTAGTATCATATCTAGACCTTTATGCAACCTTCTACAGAAGGAAAATACCTTTGAGTGGTCAGATGATTGTCAGCAAGCATTTGACAAGTTGAAAGGCTTGTTAACTTCCGCTCCTATTATGCAACCACCTGATTGGAATCTTCCTTTTGAAATCATGTGTGATGCTAGTGACTATGCTGTCGGGGCAGTTTTAGGGCAGAGAAAGGACAAGAAGCCATATGTTATCCACTATGCTAGTAGGACTCTGAATAGTGCTCAAGTAAATTATTCTACTACGGAGAAGGAACTCTTAGCCGTAATTTTTGCACTAGACAAATTTAGATCCTACTTGATAGGATCCAAGATTGTAATTTTCACTGATCATGCGGCTCTCAAGTACCTTCTTTCGAAAAAGGATACTAAGCCACGATTGCTTCGGTGGATTCTCCTACTCCAAGAGTTCTTTTTAGAAATTCGAGATAAAAAAGGAGTAGAGAACGTAGTGGCCGATCACTTATCCCGCCTCATTATCTCCGATTCCATGGATACTTCACCAATCCAAGATACATTCCCTGATGAACAATTATTTGCACTTGTGACGTCACCATGGTTTTCTGATATTGCAAACTTTCTGGTTACGGGTGAAATTCCTAGTTTTTGGACCCAACAGGATAAAAGAAAATTCCTAGCACTCGTTAGAAATTATTTCTGGGATGACCCGTATTTATTTAAATATTGCCCAGATCAAATAATTAGGAGATGTGTGCCTAATAATGAATTTCATAGTATCATCTCCTTCTGTCATTCAGAAGCATGTGGTGGTCACTTCTCGGGAAAGAAAACTTCTGCAAAAATTTTGCAGTGTGGTTTTTACTGGCCTTCTCTCTTTAAAGACACCCATGACTTCTGTAAATCCTGTGAGCGATGTCAAAAGTTGGGAGGGATAACCCGCAAAAATATGATGCCCTTAAACCCAATTCTAATCATAGAAGTTTTTGATTGTTGGGGCATCGACTTCATGGGCCCATTCCCTCCTTCTTTTGGGAATCTTTATATTTTAGTGGCTGTGGATTATGTTTCCAAATGGATTGAGGCAATTCCTTGTAGAACTAATGATCATAGAACTGTCCTAAAATTCTTGAAGGAAAATATCCTATCTAGATTTGGAACACCTCGAGCCATAATAAGTGATGGGGGTTCACATTTTTGTAATAGACCTTTTGAGGCCTTAATGCGAAAGTACGGAATCACCTATAAAATTGCCACCCCATATCATCCACAAACGAGTGGGCAAGTCGAGGTATCTAATCGGGCGATCAAGAATATTTTAGAAAAGACGGTTAACCCAGATCGTAAGGATTGGTCTTTACGACTGACCGATGCACTTTGGGCATACCGTACTGCCTATAAATCCCCGATTGGCATGTCTCCTTTTAGACTCGTCTATGGCAAACCTTGTCACTTACCCGTAGAACTGGAACATAAAGCTTATTGGGCCATTAAAAAATTCAACTTTGATCTTGACAAAGCTAGCTCGCTAAGAAAACTCCAAATCGATGAATTAGAAGAAATAAGGAATGAGGCTTATGAGAATAACAGAATTTATAAAGAGAAAATGAAAATCTTTCATGATAAAAATATTTTACGAAAAACTTTTGAACCATCTCAGAAAGTTCTCTTATATAATTCAAGGTTGCATTTATTTCCTGGTAAACTGAAATCTCGATGGACTGGTCCTTTTATTGTGAAAACAGTTTTTCCTTATGGAGCTATAGAAATTGAAGACCCAAATAATGGCAATATCTTTAAAGTTAATGGACAACGCTTGAAACCATTTTTGGAAAACTTTGCTCCAGAGGATGAGTCCACTACTCTGGAAGATCCTGTTTATCAGGATTAATCTCTATACCTGCTAGAGATCTTTTGCTTGTATATTAGTTTTGTTTTCCCTTATTCTATTTTATTTCTAGTAATGTCCTTGGAAAGCAGTAGAAATATGTGCAATCTTCTTTTCAGGTAATCTCTAACCCTTCTCTATGTCTTTCTTGAAAATGATATATCCTTCATGTTTCTATATTATTATGTCCTTGGAAAGCAGTAGAAATACGGCTGTGAATCTCCATGAAATATCATTATGTGCATCATTTTTTTTAAAACATTGAGGACAATGTCATATTCAGGTTGGGGGGTGGGAATCCTGACGAATTCTAATTTTGTGCATTTTTTATACTTCTCCAAATATCTATTTATTATGTTTAGTCATTTTTCAAAAACCAAAAAAAAAAAAAAAAAAAAAACTTTCTTTTCTTGCGTATGATTATAAAATTTGTTTGTTTTTAATTTCTTATTGACTATAAAAAAAAAAAAAAAAAAATTATTATTTACTTTGAAAGTTTTGGAGTATAATTTTTATGTACTCTTGCTAGGACTATATGGCACTTAGTGACATAGATTATAAAAGGCTTAAGTTCTAGTCGAAAGGTTTTGACGTTGAATTCCTTTTATTTATTCCTTCTTATGGAGTATCAGGTTAATTGTACTTTGAAAACTTCACTACACTTCTGGCTTGCACCTTTGGAGTCTAGGTTCGATAGGTTGTTGTTGATCTGATAATACTTGGAGGCCTGATGAACCACGACTGTCTTGTTCACTTAGTTTGCTCTATGGAGAGATAGGGTGAAAAAAAAAAAAAAAAAAAAAGGGGCAACTAGTGGATTAGACCAGGTACAGCGAAAAGGGCTACCTATTACAAGGTCTAGGGTCGAGTTATGTAGAAGTCCTAACTTACATGCAACTATATTAGTGAAGCATGGTGTATAGGGTTATGAGAATGATCTTATATACACATAGTGAATCTAATGTAGAAGCAACATGGGGATGGCTACCTGACTTATGAGAGCGTTGGCAGCGTGTCATGGGCACAGAGTGCAGCTACCATGGTGTAAATTAGGAAGGGATACATAGTTAGATCCTTAAAAAAGGAGACCTGAAAAAAAAAAAAAAAAAAAAAGAAAAAAGAAAAGAGATAGTGTGAAAGCCGTCGCTGTAAAAACACGAGTAAGCATGGAATATCATATATAAAGCCCTTGTGGTATTAAAGTGAACATCTACACCTCTCGTAAACCTGGACAGACAGCGGGGTTTTGAATCAGTGTTTAAGGTCGTTCGACTGTTCTTGGTGCTTATTAGTATTGATGCATCCTTGAAAACCAAAGCTCTAGTCGTGTTAAGTCCAGATATCACCGAGCACTCGAGTACAGGCAATTTGATATTTCCTACCGGAGGGTTAATAACTGGACCTCAATCGATGACTCGGTAAACTAGAAGTTAGCTAATATTAATCTATAAGCTTTGTGCCGTAGAATCTCTAGTCTTGAGTACTTTAAATTATTCATCAAAATTTTCTATTAGTTAAAAAAAAAAAAAATTACTTTAAGTTGTTTTATCATTTAATAATAAAAAAAAAAAAAAAAAACTTTTTGGGATAGAAATCATGCATTATTATCGAAAATCTTTGCATTGAATTCTCGCTTATTTTGCTTGAGGACTAGCAAAAAGCTGGTTGGGGGGTGTGTTAAGTCTTCAAATAATGCAATTTATCGTTTATTTCTTACTGCATTATCATCGCTTTCCTACGTAAAACTTTTCATATACGCATAAAGCGCATCAGTTTCTTTACACAACTGCATAGTAGACTTTATTACGGACATAACGGTATATTGGTTCTCATTCATACGATGCATGCATGAAAAATACGGAGCATGGAAGTCCAAATTATCCTTTTTATCGATAATTGCACTGTAACCTTACACTCGTTATTTCATGTGTGTTTTTCAGGGAACTGACCCGGTACTCGACGCAGTCAGATAGGAGGCACCATGATCGAGCGATTGATAGTCTCACGACAATTCAATGGAGGAAGACTACGCGCAAGAAAATGGCCTGACATTGGATGCGGTCACTGACTCAGATGGTTCGGATGGGAATGGAGTTCGCAAAGGATAATCTCAGACATCATTCCACATACCTGGTTCATACTCTATCTTGCATCGCACCCAACGAACGCCCGTCCCCAACTTAGCACGATTGCACCCATGCATTCTCTTCTCGTTCATTATCCTATTTGGAAAATTCATCACAGTCGTCCGTGTCCCTTGCACCCGACGCGATCTTGTCTTTCTAGCACCCGAGATCAACCCAACATGCAACACCATCGCAGCCGTCCGTTACAATTCAAAACCCATACAATCGTCTATAGCAACCATCGTTGCCGAATCATGGCCGTCCCTTCCATGCTAAATGGATGTATGCCTGAGAACCCATCAGAACCGGATCTCATCAGAACCTTGTCATTTATTTCCACTTAATCACAGCCATCCGTGCACTCAACGTACATGTTTAGCTGCATGTTCAGCTGCATGCATGGGACTGAATCACAGCCGTTCCGTGCAACAGCATGCACACCGACTCATGCATCAGACCCAACACAGCCATCCGATGGCATACAGGCTTTAAAACCGGAACCCATCAGAGGCCCTATCTCTCCGGGATCCTCTCTCTAACCCAACCGAATCCCAGCCGCCCAGCTTCTCTTCTCTCCCCGTTTTTCTCTCTAATTCCGGACGTCTCTCTCTCTCTCTTGCCTGATCTGTAACCACCCCCGGATCATCACATCACAGCCGTCCGCATCCACATCTCTCTCTTCCGATCTTCTCTCTCTCGGAATCTATCTCTTTCCACTAACAGCCCTCAACTTTCTCTCTCTAAAACCGAACATCTCTCTCTCATCCGGTTTTCTCTCTCTCGGAGTCTCTCTCTTTCTATAACTAGATCCCCTGATATCTCTCTCTATACCCTATCGCGAAACCCGTGCACCCATGCAGGAGAATCACAGCCGTCCGGTGTACCCGATCACACCCATGCAGCCGTCCGAACGCCCAGCCCCAGCTTCCCGTTTCTCTCTCTACCCGAACGTCTCTCTCTCCTTACCCAACGAGACTTCCTCTTCTCTATATGAGGGGACCGAACCATTAGCAGAAGGGGGAGAGCCCGGACGTTTCAAATCCCGAACTTCATCCACCACGAGCCGGACCATACACCATCGTCTCCGAGCCACGCTTCACCGTCGCCAAATCCACGCCGTCACCGTCATCGCACGTCGTCACCATCGCCGGAAGCCATCATCCACGAGCGCCATCCTTCGTATTTCTTTAATGGAGTTTGCTTGCACTTATGCTTCTATGTTAAACTCTATGAACATGCACGGCTAAACCCCTAGCTAAGGCTATGGGGGATGCCTAGTAGTTATTATGTGTTTCTTTGATCAGTAATAAGTTTTAATTTTCGTATGATTGAATCCTATATGAATGACACTATTCTAAGATGTATGGCATCTAGCTTGCAAATTTGTTTGATTTCGTATCGACTCCGGGCATACGTAATGCTTGCGAATCCCTGTGGCTTGATGACACGAGCTTCACGAGTCTCTCGTCATATGCTTTTTAATCTATTTTAGTATGATAGATGCATATCTTTAGAAATCGATGCATGTGTACAAGTCCTTTTGATTGCACATTGACTCCGGGCATGTGAAATGCTTAAAGACCTCTGTAGCATACGTCCGAACTTAATTTTCATGCTATCAACATATATAGTTACTGATCAAAAGAATACATAAGATACTACTAGGTTGAACCCAGATGCCTTAGCCTCATCTCCATCGTAACTCCTTTAATTAATTACAATAGTTAATTCTATTTAATTTAGTAACGTAGTTTCATCATTCGTGCTCCACTCTTAGTGGAAAACCCTGAATTACACTCACGTTCACGCACTGTCATCACATTTAGTTCCCATTAGTCCTTCAGTCCCTGTGGAATCGACCTCGGACTCACCGAGATTACTACTTCGCTACACACCCTATACTTGGGGTTAAATTGCACTTTTTAGTCCCTTAATTAGGACTACTTAAAGTTGTAGCAGTCGGGTCGGGTCGGATTGGGTCAACTAAATAAACCCGTGTGGTAAACGGGTCTTATCGGGTCTACCCGTTTATAAACGGGTCGGGTGCGGGTTTGAGATCTAGACACGATTAGTTAAACGGGTCGGCTCCAGGTCTAGGGGTTTTGGATACGACCCAAAACTAGACATGACACGGACCTGACCCGACACGACCCATTGCCAACCCTAAGTGGTACCGCGCCTAGTGCGCTTAATCATGGGTTCGAAACGTGCTCTCCGTTTGTGGTAGTCTTCCCTTCGATAGTGTGCGAATTTTTGTGGCCAAGTGTGTCCTCCACTCGGTGTGGCGCTCTAGTTTTGCTGGTGTAGCAATTTCTGTGGACCAGATGGGAAGCTCTTCTTGCCCGATTTGGCTTCGGTAGTTGTGTATGGTTTTGCTATGTGGTGGTGAGTCTGGTGACTTCTGGGTCTGGCTAAGACGCCTACTATGTACCAAAAAAAAAAGAGAAGAAAAAAATTGAATTCTGAGACAAAATTGGAAAGTTGATCGCTCCAACGTTTTTTTTTTTTTTTTTTTGAGAACCCCTCCTAAAGGAGGGAGGGTTTGGCGGACCCTAACCAGAAGTCATTAAACAATCAAGATAACAGGTCGTTACAAAAAGAGGTAGCCTCCGGCCCAAGCTTATCTCTCCAGGGCACAATCCAAGCACGGAAAAAGGAGACGACTGAAAGTCGCAACCTATCCTGCCCTGCCGACTTACCATTGAAAATCCTGTTATTCCGCTCAAGCCAAATAACCCAAAGTATTGCCATGACCAAGACGTCCCATGGCTTCCGGATTTCCATCGGGATTCTCCTTCTCCTCCAAGATGTCCAGAGGCTCCTAAGGTTCCTGGGATGCGAAGCTACACCAGCCTTGCCCTCGAAGTGGTCCCAAACGTTTTCAAAACATGGTAAGAAGTCTTCTCACGAAAAATAAGTAAATTTTACTTTTAGTCTAAAAAACTGTTGAAATTTCTGATAAGTTCACATCCATCTTTCATTAAAAAATAAAAAAAAACTATCATTTACTAAGGGTGGCAATGGGTCGTGTCGGTGGGGTTCGTGTCATATCTAGTTTTGGATCGTATCCAAAACCCCTAGACCCATATCCGACCAGTTGAACTAATCGTGTCTAGATCCTATACCCCTACTAGATCCGCTTATAAACGGATAGACCCGATAAGACCCGTTTACCACACGGGTCTATTCAGTTAACCCGATCCGACCCAATCAGACTCGACCCGATAAACCTGCTGGTACTACATATTACAGTATCGGATTCTGGTAGACTCAACCCGACATGACCCGTTGAGTTTTAAACGGGTCTTTCCGGGTATACTGTGTCCAGACCCTAAACCTGGACCTGACCCGTTTATTAAACGGGTCTATCATGTCGACCCGCTTACGACTCGAACACCCGTTTAACCATGACCCAGATCCGCTAACTCCGTGTCGGGTCCAAAATTGCCAGCCCTACCATTTACCATAATTTTACTTCTCTTTTTTGGTACATGAGGTGATGGTCACTAGACGGGTCCAAAATTGCCAGCCCTACCATTTACCATAATTTTACTTCTCTTTTTTGGTACATGAGGTGATGGTCACTAGACCATCAGGAGGTTGGACCTTAGTCCACAACAAACAAGGAAGAGGTCCCGCTGGGGCCCATAGGAATCGCCACACAAGCGCACGGGTAGCTCCACACTGAGAGGAGCTGGGAGTCGGCCGTCAGGAGTCGCCACACCGAGCAAAGGCTGGATCCACCTGGCCCAAGGGAAGTCGCCACGAGACGATGAAGCTGAAGAAACCCTACAATACAACGTGAAGTGCCCAAAGCGGGAGTTGAACCCGGCCAAGCTAGCACGGGATAGAAATACAACACTAGGGGTGGCAATGGGTCGGGTCGTGTAGTGTTCGTATCGTGTCTAATCGGGTTCGTGTCGAAAAACCCTAGACCCGGACCCGACCCGTTTAACTAATCGTGTCTAGATCCTAAACCCGTACCCGACCCGCTAATAAACGGGTAGACCCGATAAGATCCGGTAAGACCCGTTTATCACCCGGGACTATTCAGTTGACCCGATCCGACCCAATCCGACTCGACCCGACCTGACACGAAAGACCCGCTGGTATTATATAGTATAGTATCGGATTGCGGGTAGACTCGACCTGACCCGACCCGACACGACCCGTTGAATACTAAACGGGTCTACCGTGTCCAGACCCTAAACCCGGACCCGACCCGTTTATTAAACGGGTCTATCGTGTCGACCCGTTTACGATCCGAACCCGTTTAGCCCTTACCCAGACCCGCTAACTTCGAGTCGGGTCTGCCGTGTCGGGTCCGAAATTGCCAGCCCTATACAACACCAACTAAGCTATCTGTTGGGTGTGCCATAATTTTACCTTAACACCATAGTTTTTTTTTACCTTAAAAAAATACTTATATTAAAAAAAAACCTTGTAAAATGCCATATCAGCCCACCCGTCAGTGACTGAATTGGTTGCCTGTTTGTGACAACGTGCCCCATCAAGGTGCTCCCCCTTTGATCTGTTGGATGTGTGTGTTGTAAAACCACACAACACAATGGGTTTTTAGTCCCATATCGGTAAGGGGAGAAATCCCCTACCAACATATAAGGATTTGCCCACTTCCCCCCAATAGTCATCACACTAGAGGAAGGGGTCCACTAGCTCACACACGCGCGCGCGTGCGTGCCGGGCCGGGTCTGGGCATGGGCGGCGCGTGTGTGCGCGCCCACGGACCCGGACACGATAGCACCTCCGAAATGGGCTGGTCCGCACCTGCCCTATTTTTGTTTTTTTGTTTTTTGCTTTTAAGTCCTCCACCATTTATGATATTCCTTTTTGGCTACTAGCCGTTTTGCATGCGACCCGTTGCTGCATGCGAGCCGTTACGAGACTGCTCTCTGCGAGCTGTAACGTGCGAGGTTAATGGGCTTAATCACAGCTCATTAACCGCTCCCCTCTTTCAGCCTCCCATTAACGGCCCGAGGCCTATATAAGGCCCGGTGCAGCCATGGGAATGGTACAGTCCGAATATCGGAATTCATCCCTGCTTAGTGTCTCTCTCTCTCTCTCTCCCATTCTCTCGGTCGTGTTGCTGTGGTGCTGCCCCTTTGCTCCGAAGAGACTCTCTCTCTCGGACCAAAGCCTTGCTGCGGTGCTGCCTCCCGGCCTCGAGAAGATCGTCATCGAGTCGCTGGGTTCCTGAAAGTCTACGAGGTTCGTAAAACCTTCTTGGAGTCGTGCCGACGAGAAGGAGGTCGCCTGACCGGGGTCGCCGTATCTCCGAGAACAATTACCACGAGACCCGCATGAGGGGGGCAATAAGATTCTTAGGACAGTGTCTAGCACGCTTCGACCACAGGCCAGAGTTTCTAACTCTTCTTTTGTCCTAACATTAGATCTAAAATAATCGACTTGCATCTAATAGAGAAATCTAAATAATTAGATATATTTTAGATAGATTGTATCTCCCTTTTAGAAAAGTTCGGCAAGGTGAATGACGGTTCCATAGAACCCGCTCTGCCTTGGCAAACAATTTCTAAAAGAAATTTGTGCCTTGTCCTTGTTTGCGAAAATAACATTTGCTAATCAATTTTAATATTAATAATTCGATTAAATCCTAAATATGCTAGTTTAGAACGATTAGATTTCCAACAATCCAAGAATCTTATCGCATTTTAATCGTTCATAAGTTATTTTCTTTGCAACGTGCTAACTAATCATCTGTTAGCCTACGTGATCATCTATTAGTCTTTATTTCGTGCTACCTATTAGTTGCTACTAGTTACAAAACTATTTTCTACAAAAGTAAATTAGAAGCATAGATTATAGTAGATTATAGAAAAGACTAAAAGTCGTCATTGAAATATTCCACTGCCTACGGTGTCTGAAAGGCTTGTCAAACCGGCATTAAATTGCCCAAGGTAGCTTGGTATTTGAGCGAGCCTAGTGCTCCACCTCCTACCTGGAGCCCATCTGGCCGTTAGGATTTGGAAGTTTCATTTGGACTTCTAAAAGTCGAATCTATCTAGGTGTACTTTAAAATTGACAAAACTTATTTTTCAATCCACAGATTTAAACTCCTTACTTTGGTCCGAAATGGCCTCACCAAACCGTGAAACCCTTAGTGCCAAACCCGAAAAATTTGATGGGTCTAACTTCAAGAGGTGGCAAAACCAGATGCGATTCTGGTTAACCACACTTGGGTTATTGTCAGCCATAGGTGAAACCGCAGCAGGAGTATCCAATGGGTCTAGCCAAACTCGTCGTACCCGAGCCTCCACTTCACAACCTGAACCTGAATCCACTTCTGGCTTTCCCACTAGGACCCCAGAAGAAATCAACTATCATGGTCTTCATAGGATCCTAGGGGCCTTATCTGATAGATTATATGATATCTACTATACTATTCAAAACCCTAAGGACCTATGGGATACCCTAGAGCGTAAGTATGGCCTAGATGATGCTGGAGTAAAACGCTTCAAAGCGTCTGACTTCAACAGCTTCAAAATGGTTGATTCCAAACCCATGAATGATCAGATTCATGAGTTTGAGAACCTAGTCCAATATCTGAAGACTAATGGTTCCATCCTTGATGAAACCTTCCAGATAGCCTGTCTTATAGATAAACTACCTGCTTCTTGGTCTGAGTTCTCTAAGCACCTAAGTCATACCCAAGGTGACCTAACCCTAACTCAAGTTCTAAACTCTATTAGAATTGAGGAGCAACATAGGCTCAGGGAAAAGGGATCCTCTGAATCCAAACCCAAGGTCAACAATATAGAGGGTCAACCGTCTAAGCCATTCCAAAAACCTAGATATAAGTTCCAGAAGAAACCCTTCCACCCTAAGCTTAAGCCATATACCAAGAAGCCATACAATAGCAACCATAACCCAAACCATCCCAAGGACCAAAAGAAGGAAGGAGTGCGTTGCTGCTACGTCTGCGGTCGGACCAATCACATGGCCAACCAATGCTTCTACAAGAAGACAGCACCATCTCCAAATCCAAGAAGAAATGGTCCAACGCCACCCGGCTCCCAAGTCAACATGGTGACCTCTGGAGCTGGCTCTCCTGGGACCGCTTTCAGGTCTGTTCTCTTCACCCCTGAAGTTAACATGACCTTTCAAGCATTTGATTGGTGGATTGACACAGGAGCTAACATTTATGTTTGCTCTGATCAATCTTTGTTTTCCACCTATCAGATCTCAGGTGGAGGAGCTGTAAGCATGGGGAACAATGCTGAGGCTCGTGTGCTAGGGATAGGACAAATCGACCTTAAGCTGACGTCGGAGAAGACCCTGACCCTGCGCGGAGTTCACCACGTTCCAGAGATTAGGAGGAACTTAATTAGTGGGTCCTTATTAGTCCAACAGGGCTATAAGCTTGTATTTGAGTCCAATAAAGTTGTAATAACTAAAGGAATGAATTTTATTGGAAAAGGATTTCTTTGTGATGGCTTATTTAAATTAAATATCTTTAATCCTTCGTCTACAATTCTGAATGTTGAGTCTTCGGTCACTTGGCACCAAAGACTAGGTCATGTAAATTATAATTCTATTAAGAAACTCATGACCCTAAACATCATTTCCAAATCCGATACTAGGAATCTCGACAAGTGCGAGATATGCGTAGAAGCTAAACAACCTAAGAAATCTTTTAAAACCATCGATCGAGACTCCCATATACTTGAATTAATTCACAGCGATGTCTGTGATTCTGGGAGAACCTCGAGAGGTGGCAATAGATATTTTGTAACGTTCATAGATGACGCTTCAAAATATTACCAATTATACCTTATTAAAACTAAGGATGAAGTACTCAGTAAATTTAAAATTTACAGAGCTCTGGTTGAAAACCAATTAGACGAAACCATTAAGATCCTTAGGTCAAACCGAGGAGGGGAGTATACCTCAAATGAGTTAAGTGAGTACTGTGATGACTATGGAATACTCCATGAAGTCACAGCTCCTTACACTCCCCAATCCAACGGTATAGCGGAAGGAAAAATAGAACCCTAATGAACATGGTCAATTCCATGTTACTAAGCTCTGGAGCGCCAGAGAACTTATAGGGGGAAGCCCTAATGACGACTTGTTTTATTCTTAACCATATTCCTTTTAAACACAATGACTTGACCCCATACGAAGTATGGAAACATAGAAAACCAAACTTAGAATATTTAAAAGTGTGGGGGTGCCTAGCTAAGGTAAAAATCCCCGATAACAAAAGGAAGAAGATAGGACCTAAGACTGTAGATGCTATCTTTATTGGCTACGCTTCAGACAGTAACGCTAATCGATTTTTAGTGTTTAACTCTGAAATAAGCGAAATAGCCAATAACACCATAATCGAAGCAAGAGATGCTTCATACTTCGAAAATATCTTTCCTTATAAGACTAGGATCAATACTAATCCCAATAACCAGGCTTCTAGTTCTAATCAGGTAACTCAGATCGAACCCGAAGTCCAATTAGAACCTGAAGACCAGACTGAACCGGTAACCGAACCTAGGAGGAGTAAACGTGCCCGTGTAGAGAAAGTCTTTGATGACTTCTATGCACTTATGGTGGAAAACTCTCCCTCCACCTATACAGATGCAATGAAGTCCATAGACTCACTTTTTTGGAAAGAAGCCATAGATAACGAAATCCAATCCATACTTCAAAACCAGACCTGGGAACTCACCAATTTACCTCCTGGTTGTAAAACTATAGGATGTAAATGGGTGTTTAAGAAAAAGCTTAGACCCGACGGTACCATAGATAAATTTAAGGCACGACTTGTAGCCAAGGGCTTTACCCAAAAACCCGGGGTAGACTACTTTGATGTCTACTCACCTGTCGCTAGGATAACCACGATTAGGATCCTCATCGCCTTAGCTTCAATTTATAAGCTAGTCATACATCAAATGGATGTCAAGACTGCTTTCTTGAATGACGACCTTAATGAGGAAATTTATATGGACCAACCCGAGGGATTTACTGCACCTGGACAAGAGGGAAAGGTGTGTAAATTAATTTGATCCCTCTATGGACTTAAACAAGCCCCAAAACAATGGCACATGAAATTCGATGAAGTTATCTTATCCTATGGATTTGATATCAACACAACGGATGAATGTGTATACCATAAAATAGATGGTAATAATATTGTCATCTTATGTTTGTATGTTGACAATATTCTGATATTCGGTTCAAACATACAAATCATAAATGATATCAAACATTTTTTGTCCCAAAACTTTGACATGAAAGATTTAGGACAAGCCGACGTTATTTTGAACACTAAGATCATTAGGAAGGACAATAGTTTAGTGTTATCCCAATCCCACTATGTCGAGAAAATCCTTAGGAAATTTTACGACCCCGATTGCCAACCGGTATCCACACCATATGATCCAAATACCCATCTGACAAAGAATACTGGACTTCCTAGACTACAGAGCGAGTATGCTCAAATCATAGGATCGCTAGGTTTTCTAGCAAACTATACTCGACCCGATATCGCTTACGCGGTAAATAGACTTAGTCGTTATGCGTCTAACCCGAATTTGTCCTATTGGAATGCGTTAGAAAGAATTTTTAGATATCTTAAGGGAACCATATCATACGGTCTTCACTATAGTGGATATCCAGCTGTATTAGAGGGATACTCTGATGCTAACTGGATTAGTGATTCAATAGATATTAAGTCCACAACCGGATATGTATTCCTACTAGGAGGTGGAGCCATATCTTGGAAATCCACCAAACAGACTGTTATAGCTAGGAGTACCATGGAATCAGAAATGATAGTGCTAGATACCACTAGCACAGAAGCAGAATGGCTTCGAGATCTTCTATATGAGATCCCATTGATAGAAAAGCCTTTACCGGCTATATCTATCCATTGTGATTGTCGATCAGCTATTGATAAATGTAATCAAGAAAACGCTGACGTGAAAATAAATCGACATCTGAAAGTGAGACATAGATCTCTCAGATATAAGATGAAAAATCAAATATTGCCCTAGACTTTGTTAGATCCGAAAAGAATTTGGCGGATCATCTAACTAAGGGCCTATCTAGGACAGTGGTCTTAGAATCGTCGAGGGGAATGTGATTAAGCCCATAAGAAAAATCACCGCAGTGGGAACCCAATCTCACGGAGGTTCAATGGGTAGAAACAAACTGTAGTAGTGATTGAAAATAAGGAGCACTGAATAATGCTCCCGTCCCTATGACGTCAGTGCTTATTAAAAGCAAGGGGTAGGATGAGTGTAAAACTCTTAATAAGTCCAAGACCCATGAGGCGGGGTGTCGCCTTGCTCACACCTCTATTAGGACTTACCTATATGTATGTCGTTGTGAGGCCGCAACTCTGGGACCAGGGCTGCTCCCTAGAAACATACAAGAAAAGATATCTGCGCAAGGTCATTAATAGCGCAACCCGCTTAGAACCATCGAAAACTGTACTACGTGTAGAAACCCGATACATGATGCTGGTTCAAGGCGTAGTCCACCAAGTCCTCACGGATGTATACAACTGTACTAAGTGGAGGTTCAAACCGGAAGGTACCTACACCTACTGCGTAGTATAAGGAATCCAGCAAAGTCCTTTTACTTTACATTTTAAATTTTTTAATTTTTTAATATTTAGTGATTTTAAACACATGTGGGGGATTGTTGGATGTGTGTGTTGTAAAACCATACAACACAATGGGTTTTTAGTCCCATATCGGTAAGGGGATAAATCCACTACCAACATATAAGGATTTGCCCACTTCCCCCCAATAGTCATCACACTAGAGGAAGGGCTCCACTAGCTCACACACGCGCGCGCGTGCGTGCCGTGCCGAGCCGAGCCAGGCCGGGCTTGGGCTTGGGCTTGGGCATGGGCGGCGCGTGTGTGCGCGCCCACGGACCCGGACACGATAGCACCTCCGAAATGGGCTGGTCCGCACCTGCCCTATTTTTGTTTTTTGCTTTTAAGTCCTCCACCATTTATGATATTCCTTTTTGGCTACTAGCCGTTTTGCATGCGACCCGTTGCTGCATGCGAGCCGTTACGAGACTACTCTCTGCGAGCTGTAACGTGCGAGGTTAATGGGCTTAATCGCAGCCCATTAACCGCTCCCCTCTTTCAGCCTCCCATTAACGGCCCGAGGCCTATATAAGGCCCGGTGCAGCCATGGGAATGGTACAGTCCGAATATCAGAATTCATCCCTGCTTAGTGTCTCTCTCTCTCCCATTCTCTCGGTCGTGTTGCTGTGGTGCTGCCCCTTTGCTCCGAAGAGACTCCCTCTCTCGGACCAAAGCCTTGCTGCGGTGCTGCCTCCCGGCCTCGAGAAGATCGTCATCGAGTCACTGGGTTCCTGAAAGTCTACGAGGTTCGCAAAACCTTCTTGGAGTCGTGCCGACGAGAAGGAGGTCGTCTGACCGGGGTCGCCGTATCTCCGAGAACAATTGCCACGAGACCCGCACGAGGGGGGCAATAAGATTCTTGGGACAGTGCCTAGCACGCTTCGATCACAGGCCAGAGTTTCTAACTCTTCTTTTGTCCTAACATTAGATCTAAAATAATCGACTTGCATCTAATAGAGAAATCTAAATAATTAGATATATTTTAGATAGATTGTATCTCCCTTTTAGAAAAGTTCGGCAAGGTGAATGACGGTTCCATAGAACCCGCTCTGCCTTGGCAAACAATTTCTAAAAAAAATTTGTGCCTTGTCCTTGTTTGCGAAAATAACATTTGCTAATCAATTTTAATATTAATAATTCGATTAAATCCTAAATTTGCTAGTTTAGAACGATTAGATTTCCAACATGATCCAGCACTCACACAAAACAGTGCCATCGCAGTGCTCGAACTCTCTCTCATGAAGACTAACCAGAAACATATGCACTGGAAGTGCTGCAACCCCCTTCACGGAGCACAACAACATATAATGTTTGTTGTGCTCTGTGTAGGGTAACATATGCACAGGAAGCAGTGCAACATATGCAATAGAGCGCCGCAACGTATTGTGTTAGAGAGCAAACATATTATATGTGTGATGCATGCACCGAAAAACAATGCATCACAACCATACAAATTAAATTGGGTGACCCATGTGTTGGAAATAAATCCATAGTAGAGGCCCGCAGCGGAAGCAAAGTGAAGGTCCGAGGACCGTAGGCGGTGTGCGTTACATATCAAAATTTTCATCGAAACGATCTACATATGCGTGTATGAAACTAGCATGGCTACTACGCGAACCCCTAAGACGATCTAACGCAAAAGAACAATCTAGCATGTATGCATGTTCTAATTATGTTAGATCTACTTGTTAGAGATCATACCTGCGTGCGAAATCTTTCACCGCGACAAATTTCTTCTTTGTCGATGGAGACGGGCTACGGATCTGCTCGATATAGCTTCGGTGCGACGGCCATAACTTTCTGCTCCGAACTCCGATTAGGCTGAAATTTGGACTGTAGGTAGCCAACTTCGAGACGCAACTTTTGAAACAAGTTTCACGTCGTTTGGACATCTGTAGCTCTCGGAATCACAGAAACAACGCTGTTTTTCTGTGCAGATTCTGGACAGCAAAAGGTTGCGGGAGACGCCTTCTAGTTCACCCGATCTCACACGATGCATGGCACCTCGTCGATGGATCTCTGAGTGCCTCCATACGACGAGCCTTCTCCTTCTACGAAACACCACGTGAGGAAGACGAGTCGCCATCCAATGGCGCAAGCGAGGGAGAGAGAGACGAGAGAGGAGATGCGAAGAGAGGAGAGGGGGTGGCTAGGGTTTCCCCCATGGCTTGGGCCGGCCCTAGGGCTTGCATGGCTCATTAATTTCGTCCCCCCCTCTCTCCCTATGCCTTATATAGGGCCGGCCTTATCCTTACGGATAAGCCTAGCGGATAGGATTGACTGATTCAAACCTCTCCCTATATATCTCTTCTTTTATCTCTATCTTTTCCTTATTTTCGAAAACGGTCAAAACCAGCCCGTTTTCTGCGCCTCATGACCGGCCCTTTCATCAGAGGCAACAACCTCCTGAAACTAATGGGGCCGGCCTTGACCAGTCTCTCAACACTTAGGGCCGGCCCCCTTAGTGCATAGTGACGCATGGTATGACCAAAACGCCCTTATGTCAATAGTTGGCCATTCCTCGTGTACGAGACTTTGCAAGGCACACATAAGTGAAGTGCACCAGTGATTTCACTATTCTCTGAGGTTCCCATAGGGTGCCCCTAGTGAAGTCAACAAGTCAACTCGTAACATGTCCCGGTGCATCGCACCCATGTGGCAAAGTCCACTTATGACAAGGAATTGCTATATGCGTCTCTGCACTAACCTAGGGTTTCCCCTTAGTGCACACACGTAGCTACGCATCTACCGTGCACTAGTGCGAAGCACTCACGGAGTGTATGCTTAGATTTCTCGCTTCCTCTAACTACGTTCTGTGTTTCGACGAGATGGTATAAGAACCATACATAATGTCGATAAGGTGGAACCTTTAGGGACCAGGGTTCATGGCTTCCAACTCAGACTTGATCGACACACTACCCGAGTGTACCATCGATCCTCTAAGTCCGAGTTAACCTGCGTAGCCACCCAGAGTGCGACGCAGGCTGCACTCCAATTCCCCCGGACTTACTATGTTCTCCCTCATACCCCTGCTCTCCGCTTAGTATGGTAAACTCGCTGTCCCTCCACTGGTGCCATGATGTAACTCGAGCGGTGGAGAATACCGTCAGACTCGAGTGCTCATATGACTCGGTTCCTTCCAGGTTGACCACATACATCGTACCTCCGATTACTCTTCCGAGCAACCGAATCCGTCACCAGTCCAACTGATGACCACCTGGCCAGGGTTTAATACGATATAGGTCAGACCAAGGAACGCACCTCCCGTTAGGGGTGTGGATAGCCTGCAGGAGTGACATGCTGATGCAACGCCAGCCGGGTAACCCAGTACACCGTGGTTTTGGATCACTGCATCCGGATCCTTACACATTGGTGCGCCAAAGCACCACACAACTGGTTAGTCCACCAGACATGGTTCCTCAGGGTTTAGGACCGTTTTACCCTAAGCAGAAACACGGTTTAGTGCACCGGTGTCTGCTCACCGATCTGTGCACCGTGTTGGTTCCGTTCGGCCACAGACACTGTGCCTGGTAATGACCGTGGTGGAGACACCTACGCTCTGTCATCCCAACAGCTTATCCTGATAGGGCGACCAACCCTTATCAGAGCTGCGAACGTATTTAGGTTACATGGGACCAGTCCCTTGAGTCTCCCACTCAAGTGGATTACCATGTAGCCATGGCTCTCTGTTCTGTAATCAGAACACGTACTAAGGTACGTACCAATATGCATTCCTATACTAACAACCATACATAGCTAAACTATAGGTTTTACGAGCTGTAGACCTCACCAATTCTAACAATCTCCCACTAGGTCTAACGAGAAATAACGGTGTTGAGCTCTGTAGCTTCTACATGCTGCCCAAAAGCCTTTGTAGGAATTCCCTAAAGGAATTGGCAACATTGTCTGTAGATTCCACCTCAGTACCGCTACTTGCATTTCCTCCTATAACTGTCAGATCAAGTGGAGTATGTACTTGATGGGTTTCCCCTCACGGCGGTGTCTAGTCTCCTTGGACCTTGCTTACCACTCTTCTGTTGTAACAACAGATAACTGAGCCTCTGGTACGCATCCCAAGTTCTCTAAGAACTTCCTAAGCCTTACCACCTGATATACTACTTCGCACGCAACAACGTGCTAAGCCTCTGTGGTAGAGTCTGTGATGCACTTGCTTCACGCTCTACCAACTACCGCTTCTAATCCCAAGATAAAAATAATCCCTGAAATCGATTTTCTGGAACGCACATCTGACACCAAAGTCAGATCCTGTGTGTCCAATCGATATCAGGACCTGTGAAGTGCAAGCTAACTCACAATCCTTACTTAATGAGGATTTCTGAGTATACCCTTCACATCGGTCCAGAGATCTGGACCCGGGTTCAACTGAAACCGACCCATCATTCCTGCTGCGCAATAGATATCTAGCCTCGTAAAACGAATCTGGCTAGAATCTTATCTTCATGCGTAGCCTGTGACAGCAAGAGAACCTTGCTCTGGTTATCTAGAGTTACCTTGATTCCCAGAGCATAACTCGCCTCACTAGGATCTTTCACATCGAATTATGATGACTACAAACCTTTACCGTAAACAATATTCTTACGTCATTTTCAATCAGTAGGATATCGTTAATCGTAAAGTACTACGTACACCCTTGTAGCCTTTTTACCTTTCTTGTACCAACTAGGTTTATCCTCATTCTGATCAAATCCGTGTGAGCGGATTCCCTTGATCAAAATAGATATTCCAACCTGAACGCTTGCATCAGTCCATAAATGGACCTTTGCAACTTGCATTCCATATCTTCCTAACCTACTGACACAAAACCTGGGGCTACTCATACATATGTCCTTTCCAAATTCCCGTTAGGGAATAACTGTCTTGACATCCATTAACCAGATCTCCCAACTATAATGGGCTGTGATGGATTAAGAGGATCCGTTATAGACTTATGCATAGCTACCAATGAGATGGTTTTGACATAGTCAATCCCTTCTACTTTGGTAACTAATCTAGCTGCTTAAGTCTTAACTGGGTGCTCTTCTTATACACCTCCTACACCCTGAAGGGTGATAGTGTCATAAGTGTCAAGACTGTTCCAAGGGACATTGATGCTGATTTGCCTCTATGGTCTTTTGTCAGTCAGAGCTGTCGGAAGCTCCCACTACTTCTTCGTAGCTCTAAGGATCATCCTCCTGAAACTCTGGATTAACTATCAAAGTTTCTCCATAGTATCTTTCAGGAGCTCTGATGGTCCCACAACGACGAGGTGGTGGTGGTACAAAAGTGAATTGTTTCTACAGTGTCTGGTATACTAGTTTCTTGTATTATATACTCCCACTACGTTTTCAGATGCGCACTCTCTACCAGTACCCAGTAGTTCACCCAGAACTACCTTACCGGTAAACTTATGGTCTACAATATAATCCTGGTCTAGATAGATGGTATTCGTAGAAACGATTATCTTCCAAACCTCAAGATCATAGAACAGTCCACCTTATGCCTCCTAAGGGTAACCTACAAACAGATATACATGGAACTACATCTCCATCTCATCCCTCTTGTCCTTTTGCACAAGTGCAGGACAACCCTATATCTCGAGACTCTATAGTGTCAGCTTTCGCTTAGACCATAGCTCTCTATAGGTCTGAGGCACTGATCTAGATGAGAGAGAGTTTCAGATATAAGCTACTGTTTTAAGGTACAACCCCACCAAAGGGTGGGTAGTACATTTGGCAATATTCATCATACTACGGACCATGCCAAACAGGGTCCGATTCCTTCTCTCGGAGACTTCATTCTGATGTTTCATCGTAGGAGTATTTAACTGGGAGATAATCCCATGCTCCTTCAGGATCCTATGGACCCATCCGATAGGTTCTCATTCCCTCGATTAAATCGAAGAGACTCCTATCGTCTGGACGCTCTTGGAACCATAGACGTCAAAATTAATTAACTCCCATACCTTTGTGGCCCTTTTAGTTATTCTGCCTTCCAGATTACACTCATAGGTTAGAAGGATCACCGATGATTCTGTGAACAGAAACTCGGCCTTCTTTTATCTCTGAATTTATCTAAAGCAGAATATCTAAATCAGAGGGGTCACAAATGGGATAGCTTCTCCGAAGGATTTAGATGAATTTTAATTAGACGCTGCAGCTGTCATGAAATCTATTTCCGAATTCAGATTAAATATAAAAAGATTTTTCTGATCTATTCCTCTAACTATGAAGCTATCAATTTAGTGTAGGATACACACCTACGGTGCTATCTAAAACTAAAAAAACTTCATTTATCAAAGAGGAAACAGAATTACATCTCTAAAAATCAAAATCCGTGTTTCGGAAAAACTAAGACAATCATATCTAACAGCTTTCGCAACGGCTTATGGCATCAGTACCTATGTTAGGATTACTTTACTATAAAGTAGCCTTTTGCTTTCCTTGAATCTCTGTAGATCCGGAGTCTACATTCCGAAAAGCATAAGAACTGCTACTAGATAGCGACTTAACTCCTAACATCCTGAGGCCATACTCAATCTTCAAATACCCCCTATTCTCGCCAAAACAGAAACACTTCCGTCTTTAGCGTTACCAGACTTAGGAGTCCATACCAGTTTCTGCACTATAATAGTTTTCGATCTCTGATAAGTTACTTCCTTAGGTTCTTCTAAAGAAGACCTAGGTTAAGCACTAAAGGCTTTGCCTTTAATCTTGATCCCATCCTTTGTCTCTTGGAAATCTCTTTAGAAGTTCTGCGTTTATCATCTCTAACTTGTTAAAGCTAAAGTCTCTGATAACGCCTTCGAAGGTTCCAGACAAGGATGCAAGACAGACGTCTTCCACCACCTCGTCATCCGGTACTATGTCTTTGGAATCTAGTTCGATCTGGAACTCAAAGATGTGTTCCCGAACAAGCATTCCCTCTGACATCTTGGTACCGACAAGCATCTTGGTGGATAAGCGATGAGTCTACTGACTTCGCCTAGCAGACATCTTATGCAAATAAAACTTATTTGAGAAGACCCGGCATATCTCTGACTTGCTTCTAAGGAGTTGTCTGCAAGTCTGCTATGACACAGAACTTGCACATCTCCTCAGATTCTTGCTAGTCATCATATGCCCTAGTTAGTGCCCTAGTGATATCTAGACCCGTTAGGTCTAGTACAGCGATATTTAGATTGGAAGCCAATGTACGTTTACTACCCTAAGCATAAGCTAGAGATAGCGCTTCCGCTCTACGTAGTTAGAGACCCGATAACTGGTTCTCTTATGGGATAACGGATAGGGGAACTATATGGTTGAATGAAAACGAATGCAAAATAACTTATTTTATGGAATTTTAAAATAAGCTAATTATATCCAAATGTCAGCGCTACCCTCACAGCGAAGACACCTCTATGGATTAATTAACCATGTATGTAAGATCTCGGAATAGGCTGCAGCTGTCCGAGGGGGCAGTGTGCAGGTCATCCGCTTACACGGGTCTTTCCCTTGACCCTATCCAAATCTGCCAACTAAGGGCTTTGATGAACCATGGTTATCTTTTGGCCAGTACCACGTGATCACCATTGTCTTTGCAACGAATACCTCACGTGTACTTCGGATGCTTAACCACGAGCCTAGGCAATTACGGAACGGAAGTTCTAACGGCCCCCACGAGGGTGAGTAAAGCCTGAACCCTTGGCGCCGTAACCGCCATATCCCGAGGGAGATCACTAAGTAACTTGGCATGGAAAAACACAGCTCTCACCCGAGGGGGTTGTTGAGTTATGCCCTCCTACCCGAGCACGAAGTGATTGGCCGTGGAGGCCAAAGGATCTCTAAAAGTCCTCTCTTGCATCCCTTATTAAATTTGAGGGTTATTTAATGCAAGTATGAGTGTATACTAAGGTCACGACAACCTATACACTAGACCCTGGTCATACCATGCTCCCACTAGCGTTTCAAGCCTTTCGCGAAGCATTAATCGATCTCGAAATATCATAGTCCCTGCCTCAAGTGGATTTCTCCACTCAAGGGTCACATTACATATCCCAAGAACGTCGATGCTTTGCAAACCTGGCTATCACGTTAATGCTCTAGAGCCTAGCCTAAGGTCAGACTGACAGAAAAGGTTTTCCACTACCATGGCGCCTCGCTTATAAATTTGACGAATGATATCATAGTAGAATTCCAACTCATTCTAGGTTTCGATGCTTGCCAAATAGGCACACTCGACTAATCGGGTGTTGACCTAATGGAGGCATAACCAAATGTGAGGAATTCATGCTATCATCAAGGGTCAATTAAATAATAGGCGTTACTAGTGGAATCCTATCCTAATAAGGTCGCTAGGATCCGAGGGGAAAGGGCATCCCTCTAACACAGATAATTAAATTATCGCATCGGGGTTCTCTACAGAAATATAAAGAACTACTGAAAGAAACAAGCACACATCTGAATCAAGTTCAGGGTCCGACCCCTGAACCTGACTGGCACAGCGCAGGCTCTCTGTCTCCTTCGCAAGGCTCCTCGATCCGGTGCAAGCCTCTGTATACGATCTCCTGACACTTTATGCCCTTTGCCGTCATCGTGTACGCTTCGCCGGATCGCCATTGTCCTCCAAGGTTCCGCTCATCCTCCCGGTGGTGGATCTTCACGGTAGGTCCTCCTCTACAATCTGTAACCGAAAAAGATCTAGTACGCTTCGAGCAAGGGCTCGCTCATACACAATTTTCTAGAACAAAAAGGAAAACAAACCTTGCTAAAAGTCTGGGAATCAAGGGTGGTAAATCTTCACCTCTTGCCCGACTATGGCTCTAAAATCTATCCACACACAGAAGAAAAAACATCCAGACAAAATCGCTAACACGGGGTCCGACCCCCGGTAGCAAGCAATC
This sequence comes from Chamaelirium japonicum, assembly GCA_947650365.1. Lineage (NCBI taxonomy): Eukaryota > Viridiplantae > Streptophyta > Magnoliopsida > Liliales > Melanthiaceae > Chamaelirium > Chamaelirium japonicum. The sequence continues at coordinate 28,590,222 of OX393559.1, read as the reverse complement.
ACATATCCAGAATAATTTTAGAAGCGGTGCCCTGCAAGAACGATTCATAGAACACACAAAAATATACTATGTATGATCTACTCGTAGAACCCCGATGGCGGCACATACTATTCATGCGCGCACATGACGGTTTCATGAAAAACATAAAATACACACCACTAGCGTGCTCTGATACCAATTGTTGGAAATAAATCCATGGTAGAGGCCCGCAGCGGAAGCAAAGTGAAGGTCCGAGGACCGTAGGCGGTGTGCGTTACATATCAAAATTTTCATCGAAACGATCTACATATGCGTGTATGAAACTAGCATGGCTACTACGCGAACCCCTAACGACGATCTAACGCAAAAGAACAATCTAGCATGTATGCATGTTCTAATTATGTTAGATCTACTTGTTAGAGATCATACCTGCGTGCGGAATCTTTCACCGCGATAAATTTCTTCTTTGTCGATGGAGACGGGCTACGGATCTGCTCGACATAGCTTCGGTGTGACGGCCATAACTTTCTGTTCCGAACTCCGATTAGGCTGAAATTTGGACTGTAGGTAGCCAACTTCGAGACGCAACTTTTGAAACAAGTTTCACATCGTTTGGACGTCTGTAGCTCCCGGAATCACAGAAACAACGCTGTTTTTCTGTGCAGATTCTGGACAGCAAAAGGTTGCGGGAGACGCCTTCTAGTTCACCCGATCTCACACGATGCACGACACCTCGTCGATGGATCTCTGAGTGCCTCCATACGACGAGCCTTCTCCTTCTACGAAACACCACGTGAGGAAGACGAGTCACCATCCAATGGCGCAAGCGAGGGAGAGAGAGACGAAAGAGGAGATGCGAAGAGAGGAGAGGGGGTGGCTAGGGTTTCCCCCATGGCTTGGGCCGGCCCTAGGGCTTGCATGGCTCATTAATTTCGTCCCCCCCTCTCTCCCTATGCCTTATATAGGGCCGGCCTTATCCTTACGGATAAGCCTAGCGGATAGGATTGACTGATTCAAACCTCTCCCTATATATCTCTTCTTTTATCTCTATCTTTTCCTTGTTTTCAAAAACGGTCAAAACCAGCCCGTTTTCTGCGCCTCATGACCGGCCCTTTCATCAGAGGCAACAACCTCCTGAAACTAATGGGGCCGGCCTTGACCAGTCTCTCAACACTTAGGGCCGGCCCCCTTAGTGCATAGTGACGCATGGTATGACCAAAACGCCCTTATGTTAATAGTTGGCCATTCCTCGTGTACGAGACTTTGCAAGGCACACATAAGTGAAGTGCACCAGTGATTTCACTATTCTCTGAGGTTCCCATAGGGTGCCCCTAGTGAAGTCAACTAGTCAACTCGCAACATGTCCCGGTGCATCGCACCCATGTGGTAAAGTCCACTTATGACAAGAAATTGCTACATGCGTCTCTGCACTAACCTAGGGTTTCCCCTTACTGCACACACGTAGCTACGCATCTACCGTGCACTAGTGCGAAGCACTCACGGAGCGTATGCTTAGATTTCTCGCTTCCTCTAACTACGTTCTGTGTTTCGACGAGATGGTATAAGAACCATACATAATGTCGATAAGGTGGAACCTTCAGGGACCAGGGTTCATGGCTTCCAACTCAGACTCGATCGACACACTACCCAAGTGTACCATCGATCCTCTAAGTCTGAGTTAACCTGCGTAGCCACCCAGAGTGCGACGCAGGCTGCACTCCAATTCCCCCGGACTTACTATGTTCTCCCTCATACCCCTGCTCTCCGCTTAGTATGGTAAACTCGCTATCCCTCCACTGGTGCCATGATGTAACTCGAGCGGTGGAGAATACCGTCAGACTCGAGTGCTCATATGACTCGGTTCCTTCCAGGTTGACCACATACATCGTACCTCCGATTACTCTTCCGAGCAACCGAATCCGTCACCAGTCCAACTGATGACCACCTGGCCAGGGTTTAATACGATGTAGGTCAGACCAAGGAACGCACCTCCCGTTAGGGGTGTGGATAGCCTGCAGGAGTGACATGCTGATGCAACGCCAGCCGGGTAACCCAGTACACCGTGGTTTTGGATCACTTCATCCGGATCCTCACACATTGGTGCGCCAAAGCACCACACAACTGGTTAGTCCACCAGACATGGTTCCTCAGGGTTTAGGACCGTTTTACCCTAAGCAGAAGCACGGTTTAGTGCATCGGTGTCTGCTCACCGATCTGTGCACCGTGTTGGTTCCGTTCGGCCACAGACACCGTGCCTGGTAATGACCGTGGTGGAGACACCTACGCTCTGTCATCCCAACAGCTTATCCTGATAGGGCGACCAACCCTTATCAGAGCTGCGAACGTATTTAGGTTACATGGGACCAGTCCCTTGAGTCTCCCACTCAAGTGGATTACCATGTAGCCATGGCTCTCTGTTCTGTAATCAGAACACGTACTAAGGTACGTACCAATATGCATTCCTATACTATCAACCATACATAGCTAAACTATAGGTTTTACGAGTTGTAGACCTCACCAATTCTAACACCATGGTGCTCGGATCGCACTAAAGGTGTAAACTAGAGGGAGCCTATATATATATATATATATATATATATATATATATATATATATATATATATATATATATATATATATATATATATATATATATATATATATATAGGCGTGTTAGGCTGCGGCATGCGCTACCCGGTTGATAAATACGGTGCCAATTTTTGGCCGTCCGATCGTGCGGAATAGGAAAGCAGATGGCCTGCGAAACCGGCTGCTAATCCCGACCGCCTGATTCTCTGCGAACCCAGGCCGGAATCACCCCGATCGCCTGATCCCGTGTGTCTGATGGTTCGTTCGATTCCCATCCGTTGGATCGATGGGAATCGAACGGACCAAAAAAATTTCGCTGTTACTGTAGCGGCTACAGTAACATCGAAAAATGTTTTGGACCGTTCGATTCCTATTGATCAAACGGATGAAAATCGAATTAACACACAATTGGTCCAGGTGATTCCTATCCGTTGGATCGATGGGAATTGAACGAACCATCAGACGCACAGGATCAGGCGGTCGGAGTGATTCCGGCCGGGGTTCGTAGGGGATTAGGCGGTTGGGATTAGCAGCCAGTTTCGCAGGCCATCGCTGTCCGATTCCGCGCGATCGGACGGCCAGAAATTACACCACATTTATCAGCCGGGCAACGCACGCCGCAATTGATCATTCCTCTCTCTCTCTCTCTCTCTCTCTCTCTCTCTATATATATATATATATATATATATATATATATATATATATATATATATATATATATATATATATATATATATATATATATATATATATATATATATATATATATATATATATATATATATATATATATATATATATATATATATATATATATAGAGAGAGAGAGAGAGAGAGAGAGAGAGAGAGATGAATGTTACAGTGAGCTATGAGCTACGGAAGGAGAAAATGAGCTATGATCATTTTGACCACCCTAGTAGTTTTGGAATTTCGTAAATATTGGTGTGGGTGTGTGTGTGTGTGTGAAATGCTATTTGGGATTAATATTTTGTCAATTGTTTTCCACCCTGATGCACTGGATCACAACCGTCCCTTGCACCCAGCTGGATTGGTTAATTTTACATAGCTCAGTTGGCTGCAAAGGGACGATTGCGATTGGGTGCCACGCCAAGATGGAAAAAATATAGGGGGCTTAGTGAACCATCCCTGAGTCTAAAGGACAAACAAATGCTATAGACAAAAATTTTCTCCATAGCGTTTTAAATTTTCTCTTGAATGCCATTGTTTTTGTTAACCTAACCGTACCTCCGCTGTACGGAGCTTCTCACCTCTGCTACTCGCCTCCGCCGAACCGAACCTAAACTTAAGATCTATAAGTCATGGGATGAACCGTAGATCTATGAATCCTAAACCTAACCGTCCCCCCTTTCTTCTCGTATTTATTGCCTCGAGGCGGCGGCAAGTAGCTACATCTCGAGATCGTGACGACACCAACGTGCAGCTGCAACTCGAGGTCGCGTCCGCCGTCACCATCTCTGCTCGTGTTTGAGAGATGAAAGAAGGAGAGCAGGTGAAGACACTTTCAGGTTTTTGAAGAAAATCGACGATCTTACGTGTGTCCTGTTCACATAAGGGACCTGTTGTCCGAGACTGCTCACACATTAACTGAAAAATATATGAAAATGATATGGGTTCTGATGTGAGTCTGTAGGCATCCCTGTCGGTATAGCTCATAGTCCAACATTAGGGGTGGCAATGGGTCCTGTCGGGTCGGGTTCGTGTCGTGTCTAGTTTCAGGTCATGTCCAAACGATCTAGTCCTGGATCCGACCCGTTTAACTAATCGGGTCTATATGTTAAATCCATACCCGATCCGTTTATAAATGAGTAGATCTGATAAGATCCGTTTACCACAATGTTTATTCAGTTGACCCGATCCGACCCAATCCGACTTGACCCGACCTGACCCGATAAGACCGCTTGTACTGCATACTACAAAATCGGATTGCGTGTACACCCAATCCGTTGAATTTTAAATGGGTCTTTCCGGATGTACCGTGTCCAGAACCTAAACCCGGACCCGGCCTGTTTATTAAACGGGTCTACCATGTCGACCCGTTTAAGACCCGGACCCATTTAACCCAGACCCAGACCCGCTAACTTCGTGTCGGGTCGGGTCGGGTCCAGAATTGCCAGCCCTATCCAACATCAAATTTCGATCACGACGAAGCCGACCTGGTGAATCACACAACCAAATATTCAGCTATGCATGTGACTCACAATCGTTCGATCGACAAATCCGACGTTGGAGATTCAAGGTTAGACTATGAGTTATATCCGGCACGTCTACTCGGGCTTCAGTATTTTTCTGGTCCAGTTCAAATGGGGTTTACGCAATCTCCAGTCCAAGACGAATTGAACCGGGGCTAATTTTGCTTGGTTTATCCGAATCCGACCGGACTCTAGTTCGGTCCATCCGGGTCTGATCGTTCGGCCCGATTTTTAAATACTTTTAAGTCGGCTGTAACCGACTTTTCCGATCCGAATAGGTTGCGTTTGCCAAACAAACTGATGCCTCACCAAATGTCATGACCCTGCCCAAAGCAAACGGCGTGTCACCTCGATCATGTTTTCAGCTTTTATCACCGTCGTTCGTATCCTCACCGGGCGGTCCCCTGACCGGCTTACTGCGTTAAAATCCCCCAAACAAAAACCGAGATCAACGGACTCAAATTAATATCAGATAAATTGCAAAAAAAAGAAGAAGAATTAATCTCAGATCATGCGGCTGTGATTAGATCTGGATGGCGTATATAGAACCCAAATCCTCTGCCCTGCAAAAAAATCTTGGGTAAATTACTGTGCTCCCCTAGAGTTTAGTTCAAAAACACTTAACCCCTTATAGTTTTAAAATTACATTTTGCCCCCTTTAATTCAGTTTTGATACAAATATTAGGGTTAATGTGGGTAAGGTCCCTGACCAAGAGATCGGTTTAGCCTAAGGACTTACAACAGATCATTTAGCCTAAGGTCCCTGACCCGAATTTAACACCCCCCCCTTTCTTCTCCCTTCTCTCGAGCGGTAGGCGTGAGCGGCTCCGCGGCAGCGGCGAGCTCGACCTCCGGCGGTGGTGGGGTTTTGGTTAGGTCTAGGTCTAGGGTTCATCCCATGACCTGTAGATTAGGTCCGATCGGCTGGGGGGGGGGGGGGGGGGGAGGGCTCAGTTAGGCCCAGCATGGGGGGGGGGGGGGGGGGGGGTTCCCAGGTTCGGAGGGACCTGGTGCAACACCATTTCTTTGTGTGTCCTTCCCCTTAACCAATCTTTTGGTGAGGGACCTCTAACTAAGTCCCCTAAAAATTACCAAAGGGGTATTGTGCTAACATTTCAAACTTTAGGGTGTGAATTGATTCAAAATAAACTATATAGAGGTCAAGTGTTTTTTAGCTAAACTTCGTAGGGGCAAAATATAATTTATCAAAAAATCTTTTACCCCATCGTATGTTTCCCAAGTCATAGCCGTCTGTTGCCATACCCGATCAGTTGCACTCAACGCTTGCAAAGGGACGGAAGTGATCAGGTAGAAGCTGGAGCCTATGTCGCTGGGCTAATCACTGCCGTCTCTTTAACTATTGGTTGAGGCTGAGTGTGATGCACTGAACGAGTATGGGTGCAACGGACGGCTATGATTTTGTGGGACAGATGATGGGGCAGGGAAATGGGTCGGGTATATATCCCAGCAGAGCGAAAACCGAACCCAGACGAGCGTTATTTAAATCCCCACCCCCTATTTCTTCCACTCGGTGTTCTTTCTTCCCTCGCTCCTTCCCTCCCCCCCTCTCTCTATCTATCCTCTTGATCAAGCCAAGGACCCCCAGACGTGTTAATGTTGATCACCCCGGCGGCGGCGGCGGCGGAGGAGGAGGAGGAGGGATCACGGCGGCCGGAGGAGCAGACCTCTTCCTCTCCCTCGCGCAGAGGATCACAATCCCGCCTCCACAACTTCTCCTTCCTGAGCTGGGGGAACCAGCGGCGCCTCCGGTGCGTGAAATTGGATGCCGGATCCGGCGGGGAGATATCCGGATCGGCGCCGGAGGAGCTCCTAGCCGGGAGGAAAAGGTCCTCTTCTTCCCCCGAGAAATCGCCGGAGGAGTTGTCTCCCGCCGTTGCGGCCGCGAGGCCGTGGAATCTGAGGACGAGGAGGGCTGCCTGCTACACTCCCAAGGAGATCGGCCGGAAGAGGAATCCTTCCTCTCCGTCTGCTACTCCGCTCCAGCTGGAGAAGAATTGGATGGCGAAAGCACTTCGATCGAGATCGGAGGGCACGGACAAGGGGGAGAGGGCTAAATTCTCGATCGTCCTCTCTCATGAGGAGATCGAGGAGGATTTTCTCATGATGAAGGGAGCCAAGCCCCCCCGGCGGCCTAAGAAGAGGGCTAAGGTCGTGCAGAGACAGCTCGATGTAAGGGGATTTGAATCAAAGAAAGGATTTTTTTTTGTCTCTATCAGTTAATTTTTATCAATTATCGTTGAATCCATAATTCTTGATTTCCACGGCACTAAATTCCGGGTTTTGTGATTCGTCTGCAGCCACTTTACCCTGGTTTGTGGTTATCGGAGATAACGGTGGATTCTTACAAAATTGAAGTTTGAGGTAATAATCTCTGCTGCATCCATTTATTCTACTCGTTTCTTCTTCCTTTTGCTGATTAGGTTCTGAATTGAAATCTGTGTCGATGTCTTTCTCTGCAGAAGTGATAGGGTTTGATCACTAAATGGCTTCGAAGGAGGATGCTTTAGGGATTTTCCAATGCTAACCACCCATGTAATCCTGCAGCCTTGGTTAGTGTTGTATTATAACACAACCCATAAATATGTACTCTGTTGATCTGAATAAGAGTCTCCGGTTTGCAGTTTGAGCTGCTTTGCAAGTTTTGTGGTTTTATTTTCATATATATATATATATATATATATATATATATATATATATATATATATATATATATATATATATATATATATATATATATATATATATATATATATATATATATATATATATATATATATATATATTCCGATCCTTTTCCCCTTGCAAATGCTGTGGAGACAGGCGGTATAATGTTCGGATTATTAATTTTGATTCGTAAGCATATAAATAATTTACGGATAACAAATCCATATTTGTTGGAAGGCACTTGATTCTCTGTTTCTCTTATTGCCGGCCAAGTTTGAATTACCACTGTTTGAGGAGAGGAGGGAAGAACTGAATGATTGGCTAGCAGCGACGAAAGGTGTCTGAAGATGCCTGCAAGTTGCTGATTTGGACGATGTTTCTTGTATAGGAATAAGGGTGGAATGAAAAGGTAGCAGCATATCCCTAGTTGCTGCGATGTGGTTGTGCTTATGTTTGCTATGCAAAAGTTTGTAACTCGGCAAAAAAAAAAAAAAAACTGTTGTCTATCACGGTCGAAAAAGTTAGGAAGATTCAGATTCAACAACATTAAGAATATTTTCAAAAGAATCTCAAAAGAAGATAGGTTATTCAAAAACCATCGGCAAAAGTTCACAAAAGTTTGTCTTTCCTTTTTCACCACCCAGTCATGATTACATATCGAAGGAGTCCTAACATATTTAGAGGTATGTATTTACTAATAATTGAATCGTTATTGGTACTTCTTTTATAGTGATTGTTAACAGTTAATATTAAAGCTTCTTTTATAGTGATGCTCTTTAGATTCATTTATTCTGGTTCTGAGTTCATTTATCTTCTCTGTCAGCATTGCTTTCTTTCTGAAAAACCATTTCTTGTTGAGGGCAGCTTCTCCTCTCCACGTATGAACATTATGCTGCTCACAATTCTAGCTGGAGATCTTGAACGGATTATCAAGGAAAAGCTTATGGGAGAGTTTGGCAATTTCATTTTACTGCTAGGCGCATGATACATTAGTTTATCAGGGTTCTGATCCTACCCAATTCTGTCTCCTCGATACTGGTAGGATGTTCTTCCATTTTGGTAAAGTGCTAACAGTAGGTGGAGCTAGTTCAATGAAAATTAACAAACCAAAACCTGGATGTCTTCTTCTACTTTGCTTCAGTTTTTGTCAGTCTGCAAAATGGGAAAATAGTCTTGTATTAGACAAGGTTTGAAAAATTAGAATATTTCGTGAAATATATCCAAATATTTCTTTTTTTACATGCACTGAAATGGAATATTTCGCGAAATATCCCAATATTTTGTGAAATATGCCGTTTTTTGGAGGGCTCGAAATGATGGTCGAAATCGATATTTCAAACCTTGGTATTAGAGAGCTATTCAGTTACTTGCTTTAGATGTTTGTTTAGTTGCTGACTCATGGGGCTAACTACAGTCTTTAATAGCTTCAAACCTTTTTTAAGTTTTTTTTTACTTCCTCTGTTAAGGCGCTCAGACTCAATTCGTACTGCATCCTGATGTTTGTACAAAGGAAGGAATGCATACTTCAGTCTTGCAAGAAATGCCTTTCGATGGCACATGATAGATGATTCAGTAGAAGGATTGTCGTTGGAGATGCGACTCCTTGATCCAAGTTGTACGTAATTATCGTAACAAAAGAGCACCGTCAGTGTAAGTTCTGTGACACTGTTGATTCACAGGTATCCATGGATTTGGTTGATGGTTCTGTTGCTTGGATATTTTTTGTCCATTGTTGGCATCTCCAAGTTGACTTGACTCGTGTGCTTGAGAATTGAATGTTAATTAAGATATATTGAAGATTAAACGAGGTATTGCAGCTTGCAGGCCATGGATTGATTAGTGTATTTCTTGATTTATTCTTGTCTTGTTCTTCTCTATCCATGTTTGATTTATCTCCAATTCTCTATCTTAAGATAATATATATGTATCTGATAGCGAAACCCTTATAATGATTCCAGTAAAGGATCCTGGATTGCACATATAAATGTAACTATCCCAAGGATGAAGATTGGAAATAGTTATTTTCTTAAGGATAAATGTTTTATGAACATTTTGAGGCAAACTTAAAGTAGATTAAGGAAATGAGTATAAAGAAAGGAGTAAAGGACTAAGGAGAAACCCCAAGAATAACCATGCGAGTGTAGTAGCGGAAAGAGTTTCGAAGTTACACAAACAGATCTTCAGAAAGACCCCCCCCCCCCCCCTTCAATGGAGTGTTGTTTTGTTTCAGCTCTTTGGATTATAATTTATGCCCCAAAGATGAATGCAATTCCCTATATCAAACTTGCCTTCTTCCTCTTCGGCTAGACTCTTTCATATTGTAGGGGAACCTTAGTGTCCTCCCTGGTTTTATGATCTATAAGGCACGTCTCCCTACTCGCCCTGTAACCTTTTAGGTTTTTTGGCATTGCCCACTCTTGCAAAGTGGCCTTGGATAGGTTTTCAGCACCAATCTTAGAGGGTTGGTATCAGGTTAACAGTTGGTGAGAAGATTCCTTTCGATCTTCCCTATAACCGACCCCATCTTGATGGGACAAGACTTGGTTGAGATGATGATAATTATGAGTCCCCCCTCTATGTCCAGACTATCATTCCCTCCCTGTACAAGCAAACACGCGCATCCTTTCTTTTTACCTTCCATTTTTTGAACTTTCTGCTTCACTCATTCACCATTCTTAATAAGTTTCCAAATATTTGGTTTGCATGTGATGCCATGACCACCTCCCAAAATCACACACAGAGTAATGAGTTTTGTTTATGTTTCTTTATTTCTCATCCATGATTTCTTTATTTTCTTTCACCTCTCTTCATTCACCACTCTCCATAAGTTTCTTAGGTCTTCACCAACAAAAAGTAAGAGACCATCATTGCTTTTGGATATACTTAGATTGGTAATTTTCAGTATCCTCATATAATCTTGACTTTGTTTGTATTTTTTTATACATGTATAAATATAGTATGAAAATCTGTCCGGGTGTTTGTACGAATGTTTCTTACACTTGGACGAATGCTAAGAGTGCAGGTATTCCTAAGTGTGTGAATCTAAAGCCCTTCTCTGTGGTATCACTTGGCTAATAAAATGTTGGGCTCTAAAGCCCTGGAGATGAAACCATCACTGCACATTCATTTTCTGCTTTGGTTCTTGAAATTTTGCAACTTAAAGCTCCTCAGATGCACAAATTGTACTTCGGATGCGGCATCTGGTTTCTTTTAGTTAGAAATTTTTGAACACCAGAGATCTTTTACAAGGTCTTAAACCATCCATCCTACTTCAAGCTTGCCTGAAAACATGCAGCTTGGACTGGTTAGACTTAGAGCTAAGGGCAGAATATAAGATGAATCTGTAGTCTTTTAAGCAGGAGAAGAAGATGGGAAGAAGAATCTTTGGATCGAGAACTGCTAAATGGAGGGGATACGATTCCCCTTCTTTCCACTAGAAAAGAATCTTACTGGATCATTATGTTGGACTATATATTTAGTCACAAAGATATATTCTCGAAATTTGTAGGAAAAAGTAAGACAAGAAGCATCTGAGCTTACCAGTCCTCAAAAGGTTTCCATTTCCTTTCCTTTTCATCTTCATTTGGTTTTTAGATGTGTTTACCGAACTGATGCGCCTATTTTCTGATTTTGTTTGCAGGTTATCAGTTACTATTTATATAGCACCTGCTCGATATATATTTCCATTTTTTTACTGTATCACAATGGTAATTCTGATGTTTACTTGTTTTTTCCTTTACTCTTCTTTGTAGAATTGGAAGTATACTGGAATGAGTTCTGATGTTCCTCTATGATATTTTACTTGCAGAGATAGGTGGAATGGCTGAGGTTTTCGCGAGAGGAAATTCTGTCATGCTAACCATGTCTATGATGTAAGACTAATTAGAGGTACAATGTTCCATTGATATACAAACTCAAGATTTTATTTACTCTTAAAAATAATTATTTTGTGTTGTGGGAAAGTTAAAAACTCTAAATGCTCATTGTTCACATATATTGGCTTTCTTCTTGTTCTGATCTTTGGTTATAATATTAAAACAGCTGATGTCAACTTTTGCTTCATATTAGTGAACAATTGCAATCCACAATGTTTTGTATTAATGTACCATTTCCTACATGTGTAGTATTAACAGAAAGAAAAAAAGGATTTATTAGCCACATATTAAGAATTGAGAAAATCAATTTATTGATTACTAACGTATAAAAAAAAAGGAAGAGTTGGTGAGCGGTCCCCAACAATAGATCTCGTTAAGCTGAAATGCAAACAAATGATGCGGATGAAAATGCCCTTCACAATATTTTCAATTTTCAACAAAATGCCATCGTTCTAATTGAACCCAACCGATCTTTCGCCTCCGGATCTTCTCACCTCCGCTGCTTGCTGTCACCGGAGCTGCTTGTCACATTCAAACCGAGCCTAACCCTAACATGAAAATCTATAGGCCATGGGATGAACCCTAGACCTGGGAATCCTTAACCGAACACCGTCGTCTCTCGTCTCCGTTGCTCACCCTCGTTGCCCCCCGGAGTTGCTCATCATCGCCGAACCGAATCTAAACCTAAGATCTATAGGCCATGGAATGAACCCTTGACCTAGGAATCCTTAATCGAATCCTACACCGAACACTGTTCGTGGTGGCGAGCAGCTACAACTCGCGCTGCTCCTCGCGTCGATGCTCGCACTCACTGTCGCAGTCGTTGGCCATGCTCGAGAGAGAGAGATAGGAGAAGGAGAGACCTGGTGGGAGTAATTTTGGATTTCTGATAAAAATCAGAGATCTAACGTTAAGCGAAATGTATCCCTGGACTAGGAGTTCGAAATATGTTATGTCAGGGATTAATCACCCATTAACCCCAAAAAAAAAAGTTTATGTAGATGAGAATACATTGCATAATGGAACCATTTCTAAAGGAACATGTTTTACTAGCTCTCATTTGCTTATTGTATTAACTATTTAAGATTTAAACACAATCTAATACAAGTTTTTAGCATCCAAAAATATGGTATTCGAGCACATGCTATTAAAAGATTAGTAGTGGGTAATTTAACTGTTAATCGTCGAAAGTAAAAATGCGGCTCTAAATATTAAATATAAGAAGTCCAAGCTGAACAAATCATAAAGGAATATAAGAATGATTCTATTGTGGTTCAAGTTTCGTTTCAGATGCTTTACCTAGGTAGAATCGCGTTGACCCTTGGGGCTCAAAAGGAGCTCCACGCTGTATCCCCAAAAATCAACAGGCCATAAACTACCTTGTCTGTTGACCCTTGCCATTTCTTGCTGAGTTTTCTTCTCGAAAGTTAACTCCTGGGATTTTAGGGGATAAGTGGCAAGTTGAATGGTGTAATGAACTTGTTGGGTTTAATAGTGTTAATACCACTTTAGGGGTTGTTTGGTTCAAAGGATAACAATCCTAAAAAAAAACTCAACTTTTTTCCTTGTAAAGCTCGTTTTTCCATGTGTTTGTTTCACTGTTATTAACTTGGGTCACATTTGTTTCACTGTACTAGCTCTTGATTAATAGTAAAGTTTTCTTACTCCCCCGGTGGATGTAGTCCGATCGGGTGAACGGTGAACCGCCTCAATCGTTGTATCTTTACTTTCTAGTTTCTGTTATTGTTCAGTGTGCTTGTTATCTTGGATAGCAATTTGTTTTGATTTGCCGAATAGAATGATCTATAATTTCGTTGGCGAATCAGGCGCCGAATCACAACCTCTTTGGTCTGCGAGAACATCAGTGACAGACCCCTCAGGGTGTGTTTCTCACACTGAAGCCCCCACTCATTGCCTTTGCTGATGGTGAATGTCTCTGGAACCTTCCTTAGTATCAGCAACATGTTTGTTGGCTTGTCGGCCCTTGTTGACATAGTGCAATCTCCTCTTCATCCAGTATGCAAGATTGCTTTATGTCCTCGGTTTGCTTGCCACTTCAGATTTTACTCAGTATTTAACATGTTCTCTCATTTTCTCGGGTCCTTCCTCACATAGTTTCAGCTGCTCCTATATTTCATCCTAAAAGTGAATATAAAATTTTATTCCTTATTATTGCTATTTATATTTTTTGGTACATAGCTAGACCCAAAAGATACCCTATGCACCACAACAGGGCGTAAAGCAACATCACCACAGGCCCATGACCAACAGGAAACGTCGCCCCAGCGGAAGGACACTACACGAGTGGAGAAGGTCGCACACTAGGAGGAAGTCGCCTCACCGAGCAGAGCACGCCACAGTGACGCAGGGAGAACTTGCTACACGAGCTGAAGACTGCACACCGAGCGGGGAAGCATCACACGAGTGGAAGGGCCGCAGTCCGAGCGGGGAAGCACCACATGTGTAAGGGGAGGAAAGACCGGGACCTGGAATCGAACATGGGAAAAAGCCCAGAACGGGAGGACCACTACCACCTACGCTATGCAACTATACTTCCTTACCACTCAAAGCCTATTCTTGGGTATTAGTTTCGTCCTTCCATGCCTCAACTGATAATTTTTGTGACCCTGTTAACAATTGATTACGGTGATATATATAGTTTTTTTTTTTTTGAGGTGATATATAGTATTGAAGCCAATATGTGGAGTTTTGAACCAGGAGGAGCTGCTCGAGTATGAGAAGCTGTATTGATGAGTGGAGGTGATAAGGAATAATATTCATGGTTGCCTTCAGTAGTCTGGAGAGGATATTCTTGGGGAAATTAAGTGCATGTTCACGGCAATATTTTCGTTGTATTAAGAGGATAGTTTCATTTGTTTGCTCACAATAGGTCCACATGCAACAGTCAGTTTTAAGTGTGATCATCGCTCACGTTTTTTGCATGTAAGAGGGTATTTTCAAACCGTTTTGGATGATGTTTGCTTTAAAATACCAAAAATACCCGTAAGATCCTTCCATATTAATTCACAATAAATGTTATAGTGCCACTGGTTGCTACAATGATCAGTTCACCATAGATGCTTTAGTGCCACGAGTTGTTACAATGATCAATTCACCATAGATGCTACAGTACCAGGAGTTGCTATAGTGATTTCACTATAGCAACTACAGTGATTCACCGTGGTTGCTACATTGATTTTGCTGTGGTTGCTACAGGAAAATTATTGTAGCATTGAGTACTATTTTTTATATTTGAGTGCCATTTGAAATCACTATAGTAACCACAGTGATTCGCTGTAGCTGCTACAATGAAATCACTGTAGCAGCTATAATGACTTAACATTGTACTCAAATATACAAAATGGTACTCAGAAAATTGAGTTATCATTTCATATATTCGAGTATCATTTTAAATTACTGTAGCATCTACATTGAAATTATCATATGTAGCTCTGTAGTAGCCACGATGAAATCCCTGTAGCAGCCATAGCAAAAATCACTGTAGAAGCTATAGTGAAATCACTGTAGCAACTATAGTAATTCCACTATCAGTGTCGAAACTGATAGTTTCGTGAGGGAGTGGCATATTTGATTAACATAATGATAATTTGATAAATATGATAATTGTTCATGGGTATGTGTCTTTTTATCAGCCGTTGGACTTAATACAACTTGATCTTTTAATTTGGATCTTTAACGATATAACTTTTTTGTCGAAACCTACACTTAATGGAATGTTGTCACGTGGACCTATCACCAAGTACCCTAATATTTTTTGGTTCACCGTCCTTTATGGATAAGTGTTGCTCAAGATGCTTGCTAACAAGTGGAACATATTCACTACCTTTCTGGTTGGTTCAATGGATTGTTTTTTTTAAGAATCCATTGAGCGTCACATCTTGGAGGGGACTTAAAAAGGATGAATCGGATTGTCTCTATTCCTCTCTCTTCGTTGCTTGCATCCGTGGGATCGGGATTCAACAATGCAGATCAATTTTCAATTGGGTTATGTCCGTGCATACGTGAAGGTACCAGTTGAAAATTAAAATTTTCAATCTGCACCGTTGAATTCCGATCCTGTGGATGTGGGCCTCCAATAGAGGGGTCCGAATCGACTTAAGGCGGGTTCGACCGAAAGGCGAAATCCGGTCCTAGGTATATGAGCAATGCTATTCAGACATCCAATTTTTCATCCGAATCGGGCCATCCTGATATCACAGCCATCCCTTTGCCCGCCATTCCAGCTGACTCCAATCCATATATCGAGGCAGGGTGAACCGGATGGCTGTGATAAGGTGTCACATCAGGATGGCCGATTTGGGTGGACAACAAGGATGGCCGTAAAGTATTTTCAAATTGTGAATCCTCTTTTTGAAGGGTATTTTTAAAATTTTTTGAAGGGTAAATTGTGAATCCTCTTTTTTTTTTTTTTTTTGAAATTTGTGAATCCTCTTTGTATGCGGTCAAAGTGTGCTCCTCTTCTGTAAGCAGACGGTATGTTCCTGAAGTCTAAACGAAGGCACCTGTGTTCCTTCCGACGGCATTCCCATCTCGTCCGGCACCTTAGTGGGTGTTTGGCACGAGGAACTGATGTTCCGTTTAAAATTTATCGAGTAGACGGTAGCTCCGTTAATTCCAATTTCCAATGTAATTAGTGGTTCAGTGCTGCGGGTGGCATAGAAACGGACAGAGTGATAAATTATTATTATAAAGTTCTTCCTTCCACCGGAGTAAACAGTGGAGTGATAAATTATTATTACAAAGTTCTTCCTTCCACCGGAGTAAATAGTATCTCGTTTGATTTTAAAATGTGAAGCTGCAGGGAGAAACGGACGGGTCCGGAATGATGCCAAACACCCCATGTAGGATTTTCGTGCTTGGAAATTATGAATCTAGCATGAAGCAGAATCGTCGAAGGGAAAGGTTGACGTCTAGGTTCATGGATGTACCGAAAAAAAAAAAAGATGTCTGGGTTCATGGTGTAAACAGTCAGGAAATACATCTAGTAAAAATTTGGAGGCGGTGCGGCCCTTTCCTCTTTTCCCTTTGACCTAGGGTTTCGGTGATCCACCCTAGGCCTCCTCGCTCGTCGGCGGCGGCACTAGGGAGGCCGGGTGGTCGATGGATTTCCTCCCCATGAGGATGGATTTTGGGGGTTCCTCTCCTCCCCCTGTAGATAGTGGGGTTTGGCGTTTCGGGGCGGCGTCGTCATCAGCGATTTTTGGTGATTTTCTCTGATGGGTCGGGGCTCTCCTCTATCTCGGTTTGGTGGCCCCCTTTCTCGGCTCGGTGCGGTGGTCTGCTAGAGCAGTGGTGACACGGATTAGGACCCTGGCCCGCCCGTGTGGCGGTGTTACCGGTTTATGGATCTCGTGATCCCCCTCCTTGGTGGGGTGGCTCCTGGCTGGCTCGAGGCGGCGGTTGGTGGATCAGCGACGAAGGAGTTTTGCGGCTACATCCTCACTTCCGCGATATGGGCCTCCTGAGCCATGTGGTGGTCCTTTTCTGTGGTTTTTGTTATGTTTTCCCTTGTTGGGTCTTGTTTCTTTGTTTTTTGTTGGTATTGTGAGCTTGGCGCTCCTGTTTGCTGCCGATGCGATGTTTGTTGGGGACCCATTGGTGTCCCCTCCCGTTCGGGTTCTACCAAAGTGTGGCGGTTGTTTTTTTACCAGACTGGCAGTGTTTTTGTGGTTGTTGCTTCTGTCGGTATGTGGCAGCTTCTTGCTTGCGCTGAGATGTGGTGCCTTCTGGAGTCTATTTTTTTTTAAAAAAAATATATTTAGAAATACCTCCTTGGATGAGGCGGGGTTTGGCCTTGACCTCTACCAGACTACCAGTTTATTAAAGTAAGATAAATGTTCAAAATGTGTATAAGAGGCCCCATACACCCACAAGAGAATCCTGGCCAACACGGCCTAACTCAACTAGCGCTCGCTTACTTGAGAAGCCGATAGACGAGACAATATCGAGAATGGAATCTTCCTCTAGCATATTAAGAGGAAGGTCCAGTTTCTCTTCCTCAAGGTTTGACAATTGATCCCGAAGATTCTGAAGGAGGGAATTCGATTTGTCTCGTCCCTGTTGTTGAAGAATCTCGGCCGAAGTTGAACAGCTAGGAAGGGTTGAAACATCTGTGCACGCAGGGCTTGGGCGAGGTGGTTGGCTGTGCGTGTCTAGTTCAAGAGCTTTAGATTTGGCTCGAAGCGACGTTATAGCTTCAATCGAATCTGTCCCAAGATTTGCCAAGCGAGGACTACGGCGCATAATCGATGGGCAAGGGGCGGAAGATGACCGAATGTCTCGGGCGAAGATGAAGGGGGTCTTCTCCTTGGATCTTGGATTCACCAAGCCACCCTCCAGAGAAGCCCCATTCCCCGAGAAAGAAAATGCATCAGGAACCAAAGTTCCACGATCAGCTGCACCTTGGTTGTCTCCAAAGTCTTCCTTATCTCCTTCTTGCTGCTCCTCAAGCAACCCAACCAACTTAGAACTATCTGTCGGAACTTCTATGCAGTCTTCGGCGATCACCTTATTCACGAGCTCCTCATAGATACTCTTCACAGATCTTTCTATAACGGCATCCACAATCTCCTCTTCAACATTATTAACTCTTGTAAATTTCTGCTTAACAGCGAAATCAGCAATTTTAGACACCATAGCATCCACTAGAGGATTTTTAGAGTGCCATCAGCATCTAAATCTCATTCCCTGCCTCCTCGTTAGCCCCCAAATCCTCTTGACGAGCTGCCACGACCGGCAAAAGAACAAGATTGAACTAGAACATGATGGATCAGAAACAAGATTGAACTAGAACATGATGGATCAGAAAGCCGATCCAGAGTCGAAATGTCTAGCTCCTGAGAAGAGGAGCAGAGTGAAGAGCAAGTGCCAGCCAAAACCCTTGGTCATTGTTTGATTGGTGTGTTTTTGGGCTATGTTTTTGAAAACACGTGTGCAAACATATTAGAATTGTTTGGCTAATGGGGTGTGACATGCGCGCACACACACACATGCGCACTAGATCAAATTGTACAACTTTTGCTTGTAAAAGCCGCGCCAATAGAAAGCTTCACATAAAGGCATGTTTGCTCCACCTTGATGTTGCGCGCTAGGGATGACGCCGACGGACCTGCACGAACGAACAACATGCAGGGAGCTTTTTCTGCGCCTAGCCTCCGGCGATCCAGTCGGCCTCGGCCAAGCAAGACGATGGGTTACTAGAGGGCTTGAGAGCATCCCTCTCGGTCTTTATATAGGCCGAGGATGCCCGACCTTACTGGGATTTCCTTCCTTTTTTTTTGAGGGATAAAAAAACAAATAAATAAATGGGAGAGACCGTTACAGCACACGGCTTACTCAGAGTAAGTAAGCAGGACTAGAGGAAATCAGATCCCTACAGTAGTCAGTAGCTATCTTAGATATCTGGTCTCTAAGCAAAAACAAAACCCAAAAAATAATAACAGTACCAACACAATAAAACAAGGGCGCAGAAGTATCAACCTCACTAGAATAGGAGATACTCAAGAAAGGCACCTACTGGAATTTCCTTCCTTGAGATTAGGGGTGGCAATGGGTCGTGTCGGGTCGGGTTCATGTCGTGTCTAGTTTCGGGTCATGTCCAAAACCCTAGACTTGGACCCGACTCGTTTAACTAATCTTGTCTAGATTCTAAATCCGTACCCGACCCGTTTATAAACAGGTAGACCCGATAAGACCTGTTTACCACACGGGTTTATTCAGTTGACCCGATCCGATCCGACTCAACCTGACATTACCCGATAGACCCACTGATACTATATATTATAGTATCGGATTGCGGGTAGACCCGACCCGACCCGACCCGACACGATCCGGTGAATTTTAAACGGGTCTTTCCGGGTCTACCATGTCCAGACCCTAAGCCCGGACCCGACCCGTTTATTAAACTGGTCTATTGTGTCAACCCGTTTATGACCCGAACTCGTTTAGCCCAGACCCAGACCCACTAACTTGGTGTTGGGTCCGAAATTGCCAGCCCTACTTGAGATTTTGCCGGTCTCATACGCCATCCTCATCATCGGATTTTGTTAGGGAAAGATTCTATATCCGTTTGAGGAGTATGGTATCGTTACACTCTTGAGTCATCCTTTACCTTATGGTGGGAGCAGTTGAATCGGGTGGAGTTATTTTACCCTGTAGGGTTCGGCCCCATATAAAATTATATGGTGCCTCTCAAAGAGGAGAGGCTCGTCAGGGGGCTCCGCTCTGCCAGCCTTCGGCCGCAGACCGTCGCATGGGCCATGGGCTTGGCTCAGGCAGCTTCGACAGGCATCGATCCGGCACAACGATGGAGGAGATAGATGGTTCGACAAAATGGTATCTACAGATCACATGTGCAAACAGATGCACACACAACATTTGTACAACAATCAAATGCGCTCTTCGAAATTCTGGTAACCCTAGAAACAATGTGTCAAATGACTTCCAAAAACAAGTTTGAAAGTGATCAACTAGAAACAATATATGTCAAATGATTTCCAAAAACATGTTTAAAAGCAATCACCAACAATGTGTCAAATAGGCTTTCAGCTCTCTTAGCCTCCCCGGCCGCCGTCGCTGGCTCCGGGGAGGCCAGATGCTTGTGTTGGCGGCCTCCGTGCCCCTTTCCCTCTGTAGATAGGTGTGTTTTCCCCTCGGCCGGGTTTTGTGTTCGGAAGCTTCGGAGTCGAGCGGCGGCCCTCCTCAGATCTCGTCTTTGCCTTCGGATCGAGGGTTTCCGACCGGTTTCATAGAGGAGTTGGTGGATATTGACCACGGCCGGAATATGCCGCGGATTCCAGCCCCCTCCTTTGCGCGGTGGTGGTGGATTCCTGCGATTTGGGCTGGCGGTGGTGGATCGCGGTGGTTGGGGACGTGACTCGGCTCTGCATCGTCACCGGCTCCGAGGGAGATGATTCCAGCTGTGGATCTTTGGATCTGTGTTTGTGTTGTTTGGTTTTTTTTTTTTTTTGTAGTCTCTGTTGACTGTTTTTTTTTTTTTTTACTTTTTTTCCTTCTCTGCCGACGGTCGGCGGCTGGCTTTTGGTGGGTTTTGGATCCCCCCTATGATGTTGTTGGTGGTGGTTTCTTGTGATTGCGCCGATCTGTGGTGCTTCATGCTTATACCAGGCTGTGGTACCTCCTGAGATCTATTGAGATCTCCCCTTCTTCATACAAAAAAAAAAAAAACAAAAACAAAACAATGTGTCAAATGACTTCCCATCTCTCTCTCTCTCTCTCTCTCTCTCTCTCTCTCTCTCTCTCTCTCTCTCTCCAAAAACATGTTTCAAATATATAATTGTTTATGTAATCACAATCTGTTATGACTATTAATTGCAGTTGAAAGTGTAACTGCTCTCCTGTTGTAATTATTGAAATTGAAAATGAATTATTTGGTTTGATGCCATTCCAGTACTGGAATTTCAAGTCAATTGTTGGGTTCGATATAACTGTAGAGGATTAGCAAGGGGTGTCAGAGGCGATGGCGGCGGTCGCTGGTGGTGGCTGATGGTGGTGGCAGTGGCCAGTCGGGACAAGGTAGTTTGATCTGCAGTCAATCAGGAGTTTCCACTCACTCCAGGGCAATTCATACTACCGTAATTTGGTTTACCAAAAAAAAAACCCTTAATTTATTTTTTTTACATAACCGTGGATGAAGGCGAGAGCCGAAGCTGCGGACCAATGTTTTCAAAATCGGACCGGAAGATGAACCGAAAAGGCATCCGGTTCGGTCCAAATCAGTTCAAACCAGCGGTTCGACTTCTTGAACCGCATAAAAATTTGTTTTTTTTAAATAGATATTTACTAAATCCTTCAATGACAAGGTTTGATTCCTGGGTTAACAAATAAACTGGTTTATTCGAAGCCCGAACCGAAACATGTTCCGATTCTGGTCCAAACTGGTTGAACCGTCCGGTCCGGTCCGATTTTTAAAACATTGCTGCTGATCCATGCATGGGTTGCTTAAAAGCTTTAGTCAAACACAGCCTAAGTAGGATGACTCAACATGGAGATCTTAGGAAGGGATCAACTTTGCTCCAGTAGCACAATCAGCTGGTGCAAGGTCGGTGGCGACCATGTTCGCATAGTCACTCTATCTGGCCTCACATCCGACTGATTGATCAAGCATAGTCTATCTCTTTTTCCACAGTTAAAGAGAAAAAATATATAGGGGGTACTTAGTGATAGCTTCCTGACAAATGTATCAATTTGCAATAAGCCCTTCGACAAGTCCAGAATTGCAATAGCTCCCTTCCGAAATCCCGCTGAACCAAAAAGAAAAATAGGATAATAACGCTTAGCCCAAGTTCATTAAATTTATATTTTCTACTGTCAACTAAACACAAACCATTTTTTACATGAAAATCAATTAAAATAACTGTAGATTGTCGATTTAAAACAGCAAAACAATTTAATTTTTGTTTTTGTATATTTTCATCAAAAAAATTGTCAACCGACCAAATAGTTACTCTTTTTTACCTAATTGTTTTCTTTATGTGCGAGATATAATCAATTTGATTTCGCATAGTTAAAAGCATTTTTGGTCAAAATTTTTTTTTTTTTTGACTAGATGAGCAGAAATATTGATACAATCAATCGACAATTAAGTCACTTTACCATATCAAATTGTTACTCTTTGCTAACGGATTGTTATTCTTTACCAATTGTTACTTTATTTATTTTTTTATGATTGTTACACTTTATATTTAGGGTTAAAATTATAATTTAATAAGTTCCGTTATTACATGTGTGCAACAGAAGGAGCTCGCATTAGCCAAAGCTAATGGATTTTTGCTCTTTACCTCTTGTTACTTTTTAGTATGATCGTTATATTTTATCAACAAGGGTAAAATTATCATTTAAATTTTTTTGTTATTACATGTGTGTTGGAAAAGAAGCCTGCGTTAATCAAAGTACAACTACAGGGGCTTAACGTTAAGTTTGAACTTTACATACCCTTAACGTTAAACTAGAACCTTGTTATTGAAGTTAACTTTAATAACCCAAAAAGGTATATCAGTCATTTTCTTAAAGAGGATTTTTTATATTTTGAGAATATCTGAGTTTTTTTTCATATGTAATAAAGTAGGGTGGACAGAGGGGCCATGATTTATTAGGCTAAGGGATAAACAAGTGCCATGATTGAATAGTGTTTTAAGTCTTAGGTTTTCCTGAAATCTCTCATGCTCTCTCACGTACCACGACCATAGATAAGACACATCATTTTTAGGTTTTTCTGAAACTGGCCACTGTACCATCCCTAAACGTGTACCATTAGTGCAGGGCTAGGATTTATCCTCTCTCCGTCCATTGATTTTAATGATGCATGCACATATTGGTTTTTATTGTTGAATGCACTCATTGGTTCTCTTTCTTATTTTTGTTTTAATTATACATGCATCATTAGTTCTCTCTCTCTCTCTCTCTCTCTCTCTCTCTCTCTCTCTCTTGCGCGTGTATGAACGGAGGCCGCGAGGCCTCTGGTGGCGGGGGTTGCGGGGAGACCACCAGAGGCGTCTCTCTCAACCGAACCCGAGTCCAGGCCCGTTTTTTTTTTTTCTTCAGCCCAAGCCCAAGTCGTTTTGTATTTGCAAGACAAGGCCCAAGCCCAAGCCCATATCAATGATTCGGGCCTGAGTTGGGCCCTAGCCCGAAAGCCTTCAATGACCAACTTCATTCGATGGATTTATTTGGCATTAATTGATGTTGTACACATAAATTTTTTATTTTATAAAAATATATATTTTATTTTATAAATTACGTTGCACGCTTACAATGACTGTAAGAAACTCTAAGATTTTCCCTAATATATCATTTTTATCTAATGGAGTAGAAAAACTCCATTCCTATATATGTTCATTTGACCTGATCCCAGTTATGAAAGTGTGCTGGGTTCGGTTCGGACCTATACAAGGCCTAATCCGGCCATTTTTGGTTTTGAGCCCAATCTAGAAACCCAAGCCCATATAAAAAGTTTGGGATATAGATCCAAACCCGTTGGAAATGGGTCGGGCACAATCGGGCGTGGGCTGGGTCCAGGCTAGGGGTGGCAACGGGTCGGGTTGGGGGTCGGGTTTGTGTCGTGTCTAGTTTCGGATCGTGTCCAAAACCCCTAGACCCGGACCCGACCCGTTTAACTAATCGTGTCTAGATCCTAAACCCGTACCCGACCTGTTTAGAAACGGGTAGACCTGATAAGACCCATTTACCACATGGGTCTATTCAGTTGACCCGATCCAACCCAGTTCGACTCGACCCGACCTGATCCAATAGACCTGCTGGTACATCATATTACAGTATCGGATTACGGTTAGACCCGGCCCGACATGACCCGTCGAATTCTAAACGGGTCTTCCCGGGTCTACCGTGTCTAGACCCTAAACCTGGACCCAACCCGTTTATTAAACGGGTCTATCATGTCGACCCGTTTATGACCCGAACCCGTTTAGCCTTGACCTAGACCCGCTAACTTCGTGTCGGGTCTGCCGTGTCTGGTCCGAAATTCCCAGCCCTAGTCCAGGCCCATTGCCATCCCAAAACTAGACAAATGTGCTGATTTTCACCAAAAAAAACAAAACAAAAAAAATCAAATATACCGCGCCGCCATGAGAAGGCTTTTGAGTCCACCACCCCCCAACCGAGTGAACCGAGGGAAAGGATCAACCATAGAGGATCGAACTCGACATCCGGGACGTGGCAGGAATCACAGCCGTGCCTTGGGGGTGCAGTTAGGGCCGACTGTCTTACACCTGTCGGGTGCCTACCATCGTGCGACTGTGATGCGCGCCGGTCCCCGACCCTGTGAACCGGGGTAAAAGGCGAACCGCAGAGAGGACTCCTCCTTTTTGGCTGCGTTCGTATATTGGGCGAGCAACAGGAGGGATCGGGGAAGCAGTGGATCGCGGTCCGGTTCCACAGGTACGTGTCCCGATCTCAAAACTCGCCCCTCCCCTCCCCTCTCCTCTCTCGGTAGATCAACAGTCTTGGGATCTCCCTCTATCCTTGCTTGAGTACTGAAATCGCACCAGGGTTTTGGTCCAAAGGAAGTTTTTTGATCCTTATGATCAGGAATTAGATCTAAATTTCTTTTTTTTTTTTGTTTGCCATTTTCGATTTGTTGTAGCTTGATTAACCCTTTTTGGATCTGGATCTTGATGATAACTGTGGATGGACGTCTCCAGGTTTCCCGATTTGTCTGTTCTTTGGATAGTCGAGTGTGGCTTAACCAGTCCAATTAGCCAATAAATCTCTGCCTGATGTCGATTTATGTAACCCTAGGATGTAGGGCATACCTAATTAGGGTTTCAAAGTGCCAAAAGTGGAATTTTTTATTGGTTAAATGTATTGGACATGAAAGGAAAAACAACAGGATTACGAGATGAAAGGTAACTATGTATTGGTGCTCTGTGTGTGAGAGAGGGTGTGTGTGTGCGCTTTCCACAAATACTTTGTTGTTAGATGTCGCGCGCTTGCGGATTCTCTTTTCACAAAGAATAGTATTCGGAGATTCCTGTCGACGTGGCTCATTTTGACTTTATAACTGTTTTAGTCCATCCAAGAAACATTTCTTGATAACTTTTGATCAGCAAATATTCTTGGAAAACTAACTAAAAGTCCCTATTTAATAAAGTTCTAAGGGAAGCTCTCCTAACGTTTGTTAGTTGAAGACCAAATTGAGCCAGAAAAAGCTTGCTATGACATTGGGACGGCCAATATATAATTTGTACATTAGGGTGGCCACATTGGTGAGAATACCACCAATGAGAAAACAAAAGGTCTAGGTAAGTATACTTGTATATTTAACACCTACTTCAAACTCAAGATGGGTCAAATGCTGACAGTTTGCACAATAAGAAGAGAAACCGGTGGATGGTATGCGACTTCAAGTCTGTAAGCTGTCGGTCTGAAGACATAAGCAGAAGAGACTAGATGGATCGTCTGAGTAAACACGAAGGTAGCGGACCATATGCAATCAAAAACTCAGGCGCAACCCAGACGCAAGGGGGTGGTGCACCTTCGTCTAAGCGCGCCTCGGCACAAGCCTGGGCTTTCGACTGCAGTTTCCTAGTTTTTTTAGAAGGGGATAGAAGTCCCCTACTTCTTCTCCCCCCACATTAAAATTTAAAATGAATCTATATACAAGTTATTTAAGCAAGACATAATAAAAAATAACGATATCAAATTAATAAAGAGTATATATATCCTCAAATTGCACAAGCTTAACATTAACTGAAAACTCCCATCAAATACTGATAAAGAGTCCAAAAGAACTGAATTATCTACGTTAGGAACTTAAAATAATAAGTTTACAAAATTAGAAATTGTATGTTAGGAACTTAAAATAATAAGTCTAGCATTATGCCATTATCGATGGCAACTTCTATTTGACTTTTGTCAAAAGCACTCCAACTTAGATGTCACCAAATCTTAGACTTTGAAAGGTCTTTTCGGCAAGAAGCATGTTCGGATATTAACGGGGGCTCTTAGGGCTTTAGTGAGGAAGTGGGGTGGAAAAAAATGGTCAAAGAATGCAAGTCAAATGAAAAGATTTAGGCTTTAAATTGGGTGTCCTAAGTGTTCCTGGCCTGGGATCAGCTCTGCGTGTGCCTAGGTGCACCTATGCCTCAAGGGGCTTGGGTATTGCGTAGGCAAGGCGCTAGACTTACGCCTTGAGGAGCATGGTGAATCTAGGACCGCCTTTGACCGCATTGGACGGACCGAATGCCAATCATGAAATACCAGATTGTTTGCGATATGAAGGGCAGTCCGGTTATGACAATAGAGAGGATTCAGACTGATGATACTGATAAAAACACCCAAGTCATGGAGCAATCACCGAAGCCAAATGATCTCACAAGTAGAGTATGCCATAGCACGATATCAGGCTCAACCGTGGAGTGCAACAATGTTATGCTTCTTGGCACACCAAGAAATGAGAGGGGTCAAAAAATATGCAGTGGCTAGTAAGGGAGCGACAATCCCTAACAGTCGGATGCAGTGTAGTCAGGGCTATGTGCTATTCGCCTTTGGCGGTGCCTGCATTAGACGACTGGGTGCGATCATCCCCATTATTGCATGTCCTGTGTTTTCTTTGTACTATTTTGTCTGTATTACCTATGCTATCTCTTTGGTATGATTTGCATCCTACATTTCTTTTACTTCAATCTAAGTACGATCTTGCATGCAACGGGTGAGCAGTCTTGTTACCCAATATATGTCTTTGAAGCTTATGCTATGTTAGTGTACTATTTTGTACTCCCATTTGTACTGTAGTTTATTTTGCTTTGGCATGGTTGTAAATGATTGAAGTGTGTCGTGCACGTTTTTGAAGTGATGCTTTCTTCACTCTCTAGCTTGCAAGTGATCTTAACTATTCTTAGGTTTTTCGACTCCAAGATAATTCCTATGTGCTAAAAAAATGTCTTTCGAGGTGAACCCATTAAATGATATATGTTGTATGCTAAATCTAAGCTAAACCTCTCCTTTTGTGTCAACCCACACGGTAATAACTAACTGTTAAATTTTCAGTAGTTAGAGTTCAAATTAGTGCAGTCATCTGTTTTTGCCTTATCTTAGTTCTCCTTCAATATGTAAATGTTTTAGCCCTAATTTTACTTATTTGCCAGGTAACAAATGGATTCCAACAGGCGTCAAGGTGGAATCCAGCAATTGTTAGCCGCAGAGCAAGAAGCTCAACATATTGTTAATGCTGCAAGGAGTGGTAATTTATCATCATCTTTTTTGTAGTTTGAAGCATTTGTGATTTAATCAAGTTATAGCTCCTGATGATTGTTGTCTCGGAACCAAATTTTGTTCTTCGGATTCCACATAGCTTTCCTAATTTTTTACCCTGGAATATTTACAAATCCGATGCCGTTATACAATTATAAATGAGAAGTTCTCGTCAAAGAAGAAAGTTATAACTGAAGGCTACTAGCCTACTACCTAGGGTGCAAGGGGGCAATTTAAATAATACTTGTATGTTTGATTCTTCACTATTTAACAGAAGCACTGTGGTCGCGGAAAAAGATTCGGGTCGTCTTTATTGCGGATCACACGAGATTACAAATTTTCTTTGATCAGGAGATTGTGGGAGAGATCCTCTGGAGGGTCCCTTTGATCCGCGTCTCCACGTGGTATTCGTGCGAGAGCTCTGAAGGGGTTGCCCAGGACAGAGGTCTTTACAGGGTGAGGGTTTTTGAGAGGCTAAGGAGTTTCTGCCGTTGATTTTGTCCCGTCCGTGCTTCGCGCTTTCTCGGCTAGGGAAGCCTTGGGCTTCGTTCCTCGGTCTTCGTGTCTTCCTCGATCCTTGCTTGACCTCGACGTCCTTGATCGTCGGTTCGCGGCGTCGATCGTGTTTTTGGCGTCAGCTTTGGCTTTAGCTTTCGGCTTTGGCGTAGCTTTGGCGTGGCTCTGGCGTTTGCTTTGCTTTGGCGCTTGCGCTTGAACGTAGGCGGGTAGAGGCTTGCGATGCTTTAGTTCTTCCGGACTTTGCGTCGTATCGGCTAGAACGTGCGGTGCTTTGCTCGTGACCGTCGTAGTTGCTTGGCTTTGGCACGTGCGTTGCTTTAGCGCGGGCTTTACCGGTGCGTTTGCTTTGGCTTCTTGCGTCGGCTTTGACTTTAGCTTCGACTCGATCTTCTTCTCGAACGACTGGCGTTACCTCTTCAAGGCTTCTTTACTCTTCCGGCTTCCTCGACGGTTAGGACGTCGGCTGGTTTCTTCTCCGGGCGTATTTGGCTTGATCGGAGTTGAAGGCTTCTTGTGGAGATGGTGGGTGTAACACCGATCTCTATACGACGGTTGTAGCGTCGGCTTTTGTTGATGAAGATGGCGGGGGTAGCACCGATCTCCGCACGACGGTTGTAGCGTCGGCTTTTGTTGATGAAGATGGCGGGGGTAGCACCGATCTCCGCACGACGGTTGTAGCGTCGGCTTTTGTTGATGAAGATGGCGGGGGTAGCACCGATCTCCGCACGACGGTTGTAGCGTCGGCTTTGTTGGTGGAGACGGCGGGGGTAGCACCGATCTCCGCACGACGGTTGTGTCGTCGGCTTTTGTTGACGAAGACGGCAGGGGTAGCACCGGCTTCAGGCCTTCTTCTCCAAGCTTTCTTCTTCGTGCGAGGAGTCGACGCCTTTGTTGAAGACGACGGGTGTTGTCGGCTTTGATCTTCTTCTCCGGCCTTTGCTTATGGCTTCTTCGGAGTTGATGAAGATCGTTGGAGAAGTCGGGATGACGACGACTCCGGGTCTTCTTCTCCAAGCTTTCTTCTTCGTGCGAGGAGTCGAAGCTTTGATCTTCGAGTGCAAGGTCTTCACGTTGATGAGGACTTGAAGGGCCAAGGACTCCCGTAGGATATGCTTGCCGTGCCTCGTGAAGCCTTCGGTCTTCAAGCGTTGGAGCTCGTCTTTGCAGAGCCTTTTCCTCTTCAGCTTTCGACCCTTGATGCCTTCCCCGACCCCTTCTATTTATAGGCAAAAGGGGGCGGTTGGGGGAGATATTGCTGAAATCTTTTTGTTTCCTCTAATATCTCCCCCCATAACCATCGAGATATTGTTCCCTTATTTGGGGAAACAAACCCGATTCCCTCCTTTTTAGATGGGGTGGTTATGGGCTAGATGTGACTCGATCTTTAAAGATCGAGTTGTTATTCTTGTTGCACTTTTGGATCGGATGGCGACGCAACGTCATCTTGTCCGTTGGATCGAGGGATCGTCGCGGATCTACGGCTACGTAGACGTCCACGCCACCTCCCCCCGCATCGAGGCGGTTTTGATTTCTTTTTCCTTTCTTTTCTTTTTCTTTTCTTTTCTTTCTCTTTTTCCCTTTCTTTTAGGGCCGGCCCCACCTCTCCATGATGAGGGGGGCACGGTTTTCAAGAGGGGGGACCGGTGGGCCCCCCTCTTTGTGTTCGAGTCGCGGGTCCGGTGGGACCCGTTTGCTTCGAGTTGGGCCATGGTGCGCGGGTTGAGCTTGCACGTGGGCCGAGTGCGCATGCGGGCCATTTGTGTGCGGGCCAAGTTTCGCATGTGGGCCGTTGTGTGTGGGCCGGGTTTCGCATGCGGGCCGTTGTGTGCGGGCCAGGTTTCGCATGCGGGCCGTTGTGTGCGGGCCAGGTTTGCATACGGGTCGGGTCCAACCCGTGGGCTAATTTCGATGCCCACAAATGCCCCCTCAAGTTCAAGTGCGCCTGCGGGAAACGCATAGCGCTTGGACTTGACTTGCGTGTTCGCTCGGAATTTAGGTCTTTGCAATGACCCCCGCCATTCCGTTTCCCCCATCGTTTTGCTAGCGCGGGAGACGAAGGGCTTTGGCGGCTTGGAGTCGAAGACATCTTCTAGGGTTTTGTTCATCTTCCCTGTTGTTGCGGATTTCCTTTGCTTCGAGGATGGCGCGAATGTTGGCGGCGGCCGCTGCGCGGAGTCCCAGGGTGGCAAGGCGACAGGGGCGCGAGGACAGCCGCGATGCGCCTCGGCGGAGGGTTGTTGTCCCTCTTCGGTGCAGGAGCGCAATGATGGAAGCCGATTGTCGCGGCCGATGGTGGTGACGATGCGGATGGCGCATCGAGCGGAGGAGGCGGAGTGGTCGAAGCCGCAGGAGGTTCCCTCCTTCTTCCTACTCCTCTTTTTTTCTTCCCTTCTTTTCTCTCTTTTTTTTTTTTTTTTTTTTTTTTTTTTTTTTTTTTTTTTGAAACAGTGGTTGCATCGGATACGGAAGCCCACTCCGGATATAGACCCCTAGATTATGGGATAGAAGATTTAGTCGTTTCTATCCCAATAACCAATTACGCCTATATATAGGGGGGTTAACGGGTTTTCTTTTTTCAATATTCTTTTTCTTCTTTTTTTTCGTCTCTCTTTACTTTTTTTTTTTTTTTTTTTTTTTTTTCTGGTTTCGTTTCTCGTTCGCGCGAGAGAACAGCAGCAGCAGGGTGGTGGCGCGTGTGCGGGGCGCGGGGGCCGGCGCAGCAGCGGCAGTGGCGTCGGTGCGGCGCGCGCGCGGGGCGCGGGTGACGGCAGCAGCAGCCGCAGCGGCAGCGGCGGCGGCCCGGCGAGGCAGGCGGGCCGGTGGCCGGCGTGGGTCGCGGCAGCAGCGGCGGCGCGCGCGGGCCGGGGCCGTGGCGGCCGGGCGCGGGCCGTGGCCGGCGCGGCAGGGCGCGGCGCGCGCGGGGGGCGGCAGCAGTAGCGGCAGCGGCGGCGCGGGCCGGGGCTGTGGCGGCCGGGCGTGGGGAGCGGTGGCCGGCTTGGGCGCGGGGCTCAGGTGGAGCAGCAGCATAGCAGCGGCGGCGGCGCGTGTGCGGGGCGCGGGGGCCAGCGCAGCAGCGGCAGTGGCGGCGGCCCGGCGAGGCAGGCGGGCGTGGGCGGCGGCCGGGTTGTGCGCGTGGGTCGGGGGCCAGCAACGCCCCCCCGGGGCTACTGGTTTTAACCGGAGAGGGGGGGGGGGCTGCAGCTTTTTGCTGTGGCCCCCCTCTCGGTTTCTCTATTTTGCACAAGGGGCGGGGGCTGCGGCTTTTTTGCTGTGGCCCCCCTCTCGGTTTTCCTTTCTGCAAAGAGGGGCTGCAGCAGTCCCTCTTTCCCTTTTTTTTTTTTTTTTTTTTTTTTTTTTTTTTTTTTTTTTTTTTCGACTTCTGTACTTGACTGCATCTTGATTTGACTTGGACTTTTCATTTCCTTGCAGGACTTGTCCCTTCAAATGCTTTCCGAAGGCCGGCGGGCTGACGCGGCCGGCTGGAGGCATTGTTGGGTTGTGCGCGGGGCGCAGTCCAAAAGCGAGGCGGCTGGAGCAGTGCGAGAGTGCAGGCAAGTGCGATGGCCGGCTGCAGGAGCATGAGGTGAGGTGGACGGCGCGGTTGGCGGCATCTCCGACACGCACGGGGTATGGCTCCAGCCACCATGGGGCCCCGGCTCTTGGATCGCGCGAACGTAGGCGACGGGCGACGTGGAACGGCACAGGCGGCGCGGAGGCAATGTGGCTGCAGCGGGGTCGAGGTTGTGCGCAACAGTGGCGAATGGCGTCGGTTGCGGGTGAAGACGGCTGTGAGCGGGCGATCGGTGCACGGGCCGGGGTTGCGGCAGGCGCAGCGCGCGGGGCAGCTGCGAGGTGCGGAGGCGGGCTCGGCCTGGGGCTGCGGGGTGCGGCCGGCGCGCGAGCCGGAGACGGGGCGCGGCCGGGGGCTGCGGGGTGCGGTCGGCGCGCGAGCTGGAGATAGGGCGCGGCTGGGGGCGCAGAAGTTGAAGACCACAACCCTGTTTGGGGGCTGTGGGTTTTCGGAGAGAAGAGGGCTGTGGCTATTTTTGCTACGGCCCCCTCTATGTTTTTGTTTTTGGTATTAAGGGGCTGTGGCCCTTTGGGTTCTTGGATTTTGAAGGAAGGAAAGGGCTGCTGACCCCTCTCTGGTCTTGGGTTTTTCATGGGGCTATGGTCCCCTTTGGGGCTGCAGCTTCAGCTCCGGTTTTTTTTTTTTTTTTTTTTTTTTTTTTTTTTTTTTTTTGAACTTGCACTGCCCTTTTCTCCTGGAATTGACCTTGCATCTTGATTTGACTTGCACTTTTCGTTTCCTTGCAAGACTTGTCCCTTCGAGTGCTTTTTGAAGGTCGACGGGACCGTTGAGGTCTACCGCGAGAGTAGAGCGACTGGCGAGGTTGCACTTAGGCAGACTGGGCAAGACGGGCTGGATGTTCCTCTGGAGTTTGGAGATAACTTTTTCTGGTGGTGATGTCAGCTTGGAGGACATCGCGATGGGTGTTCTGGAGTTCAACGAGGAGGAAGACGAAGCCACTACTCCGTATACCAGTGAGTACGGAGTTGCCTGTGTTGGCGTGCGAAACGAGGTGCGATATGCCCATAGCGCTTCGCGCATGCGTTCATCGCCGTTCGAGAGCTTTCCGACTTTTGGATGGATCGTCGGTGCGGTCTCCCACGGGAGTACACATCTTCGTTTCCCTTTTGCGCAAGTCTTCTGCCGACGTACTTTGAAACAGGAAGTGTGTGTCGAAGTTGAACGAGCTCATTCTCACCGATGAGGGATCTTCACGGCAGATCGTTCGGTCGAGTCCAGAGTTGCCATTCAGGAGTCAGTTCCAACGGATGTTTTGGCCGCAGCTTCTTTGTCAGTTCCTGTGGTGTCTTTGATAGCCGTCACGGCAATGGTCCAGGACGCGGTTCCCGTGCTTGGGTCTTCAGGACAGGATCACGCCTTGTCTCAGCACTTAGAGGCTTACCAGCAAAAGTGTAGATCGCAGAGCCTTCTTTCTAAGCTTCTTTTGGAGAGTTGTGCTGGAAGTTTATCCAGGCGACGCTCGCACCCTTCCAGGAGGAGGGTCTTGATGCTTTGAGTAGCTGGTGTGTTTCCCGGTGGATGGCTCCTTGTTTGAGGAGCATATGTGCACCCTTTTGGCGGATAGCTAGGCTCATTACTTGCAACGGGTTTCACTAGAGGAGGACGTTTCCTTGGCGTTGGCAAAGGTTGAGGAAGAGAAACGTCGACTTGAGGGGCTTCTCACGTTGCTACTGCAGACTTGGTTTGGGTGCAGAAGAAGGTGGAGATTACTCGCGCGTCGCTTCAGAAGCTGGAATCCCTCCTTGCAAAGCAGCGTGCAAAGCTGGCGATGCGTTGAGCTGGTAGGGCGATCGAGAAGGTTTCCGGAGCGAACCTTGTGAGGCAGCGTGCAGAGCTGGCAACGCGTCGGAAGCTGATTGCTTCTCTACCACTGGAGTTGCAGCGTGTGTAGGCTGCGAGAGGCGGGCCGCTTCGGCGCCTCTAGGACTTTGACTTGCTACTCATGCGTTGCTTCAGAAGTTGGAGTCTCGTTTCGAGAAAGCTCGAGCAGCCGAGAAGACTTTTGCAATGGAGCTTGCAAAGCAGCGAGAGGAGCTTACGAATCGCCGAGAGCTGGTGGTTTCTTGCCTTTCGGAGTTGCACCACGTGGGTGCCTCGAGAGATGAGCTGTGGCAGCACCGGGAGTTGGTGGCTTAACGGAGGCTGACGGCTTCTCGATCCCCGGAGTGGAACTTGCGTCTTTTCTGGGCTCATTTTCTGGAATGGTAGTTTGCTTTTTTTTGTTTGGACTGAACCTTTACAGGCTGCCTACGTACCCTACTGAAAGGGATCAAGTCACACGTAGTTCCTTTTTTTTTTTTTTTTTTTTTTTTTTTTTTTTTTTTTTTTGGGCAAGGGGGGTAACCTTGCGCTAGACAAAGTACCTTTTGAGGGACTTGCCGCTGGCAGGCAGAGTCACCGCTGGTTCGCAGTTGTCGTCCACCTTCTTCGCTTCAATGTAGTTAGAAGTGAAGATCTTCTTGACTGGAGTTTTGATGATTGCTGAAGTTTGACTGGAGCCGATGTCTCGGTGGTTCAGAAGACTTTGTTCGTCGCTCTTGGAGAGGCGAGCTTGAGTCTTTGTCAGGCGATGTGGTATTGCAGCTGAGGGTAGTGAACCCATATGCACCGTGCTTTCTTTGTTGTGGCTGGATTTGAACATCAACTCGGTGGAGTTTTGCCCCCGAGTGTCTCTTAGCTTGATTGCGAGTTGCTCGGGGCTGGTGTACTCGGAAGACTCGATTGAGCTCGAGACATGCAACGGACCATGTAACGGTAGTGCCATCTCTTGCAAAGTGATGGAGTTGGCCTTGGAGAATTGTGACGATAGTTCCTTTGCTGGAGTGGAAGGCGATCGTCCTGGCTTGTGAAGCCATTGAGGTGCGAGCCACAGGACTGTCGCATCTTGAGCAGGCAACGGAACGTGTGGCGTTGAGCTTGATTTGGAGTTGATATGGATTTTTCGTCTTGATGTTGGCGCTTCTTTATCTTCGTGCACCATTTGGCCGGAGGATGTCACGGGTTTTGCAAGTGGAGAGGTTTTGTCCCTTACAGCTGTTTTGATTTTCTGGGCTCGTGGAGCTTTTACTGGAGGAACTTCTGCAACGGGGTCTTCGGCCTGGTGGCACTCAACGTCAGCAAGGTGTGATTCAGCCTCGTTGCAGTGCTTGCCGTCGGCGATGATGGTTCTTCCCATGCTTTGGATGTTGGTGCCGCTTTCTTCATTGAGCACTTGGTGAACTTCCCTCATGCAACCGGAGACCTTGAGGTTTTGATCAACTTCAAGGAAGCGGTTGGGGAAAAACTCCTGGAGTGTCGCTAGCTCTGGGCATGTTTGCTGGAGAAGATTTTTCGAACTTACTGGAGGTACTTTGGACGTCTTTCTTTCTGGAGCTTCACTCTTTTCCTTGAAGATCTTTCTTTCGGGGAGTTTTGTTGTCGCCTGATCTTGCTCGTGGTTGGCCAGACGTGTTATCCTATAGCTTGATCGTCGTGGCCTTCTCCTTCGAGGTGTCATAGCCCATGCATTTTCATCAGGAAGATCTTCCTCGCCAGGGTGAAGAATTGGTGTTGTAATCAAAGGCTCTTCTTTGATCTGAAGGACTTGCTCTTCTGGAGGCTTTACCGATTCATCTTCTGATCCCCAGCCGGTTGGCTTGATTTCTTTCATTGGGATCGAAGGAGGCTTGGAGTAAAAGACGTAGAAGTCGAACTTACCTGATGGCTGGCCTAGCAGGCTGACTTCAGGGTCTCTTTGCTCGTCTCTTGCTTTGAGCATATGCTGGGATGTAGCTTTGTTTGGAAGAGGGAGTGTTTGCACGAGAGGCGGTTGCCCCCAAGGCAGTGAGGATTTGGCCCAGGGCACTGTAGGAGCATACCGTCGTCGTCTTCTTGGAGCTGGTTTTGCCATGGATCTTTGACAGGCGATGCGCAGCCTTGCTGAAGTGCATTGTGGAGCAGTCAGCACTGGCGGGAAGGAATCGAAGGTGATTGACGTCATATTTGACTCGACGATATCATCAGAGTCGATCTCGATCATTCCTTGCTTGGCGAGTGCCATGATCTTATCTTTAAAGACAAAGCACTTCTCGATGGGATGGCTGACCATCCGGTGGTACTTGCAGAAGAGCGGATCGTTGACTCGATGTGCTTGTTCTGGCCTTTTTGGTGGCGGAAGCTCGATCATCTTTTCTTGCATCAACTGATCAAACATGGAGGAAACTTTCGAGTCTGGGAAGGGATACTCCTTAGCTTCAAGCTCCTCGAGAGTCATCCTTGGTGGCCGTTGAGGCTGAGGAGGTGGTATGGCGGCTCCTTTGCCTTTGTCCAGCTTGCCACCGATCTTGAGTGGTTTGGAAGTCGAAGCGAGGTCGGTGACATTGACTTGCTTTGATGCCGCCGGTTCGTCTTCCTCTTCCATCTTCTGGAAGGCTATGGCCTTTGAGTCCCCGCGATTTGCTAAGCTGAGCTCCATGTCGTGAGCCCGAGTCGCCAGTTCTTCGAAGGACCGAGGCTTGATCCCTTTGAGGATATAGAGCAAGCCCCAGTGCATGCCTTGGGTGCACAACTCGATGGCCGAGTCTTCAGA
This sequence comes from Chamaelirium japonicum, assembly GCA_947650365.1. NCBI lineage: Eukaryota > Viridiplantae > Streptophyta > Magnoliopsida > Liliales > Melanthiaceae > Chamaelirium > Chamaelirium japonicum. The sequence goes on along the minus strand of OX393559.1, from coordinate 28,554,456 downwards.
CAAGCGATCTCGCGAGTTTAGCGCAAGGTTTCTCCAACGATCAATGTAGTCGATCACCGGCTCATCCTTCCTTTGCTTGGTAGCAGTAAGCTCGGTCATGCTGACGATGCGCCGAGTGCTGTAGAAGCGGTTGAGGAACTCCCTCTCCATTTGATCCCAGCTGTCAATGGATCCTGGAGGAAGATCAACATACCAGTCAAAAGCATTACCTTTGAGGGTGCGAACGAACTGCTTCACCATCGCGTCGCCGTATGTGCCGGCGTTGTTGCAAGTCTCGATGAAGTGGGCAATGTGTTGCCTTGGATTCCCCTTCCCGTCGAAGTGCTGGAACTTTGGCGGCTGGAACCCGGTAGGGAAGCGCAGCTGCTGGATCCTTGTAGTGTAAGGCTTCGAATATGCTGCCGTAATCGGAGGTAGGCTGCCGCCGTGGGAACGCATCATGTCAGCCACTAGTGCTTGTATTTGCTGGGCATTCATCGTTACTGCCACTGAAGGTTGCGCGGCCACCGAGACCGGCACGGGAGCCGAGGAAAGTGCGGGCGTAGTTGCTAGTGTTGCCGGGCCAACTTCTGCAAGAGCAGGAGTTGGAGACGGGGCTGGAGCAGCTACTGGAGAAGCAGGAGGTTGACCGAATGTTGCGGCATCCCTGGCACTCAGCCTTTGAAGCAAGGTGTTGATGTGACGATCTTTCTCTTCCATTAGTCGGGTGAGCTGAGCCATGTGTTCACCCATTTGCATGACTTGGAGCTGGAGATCGGACGGAGGATGATGTCGCAGGACGTCTCGATGTTGCATGCCTGCACCCTCGCCATCGTCGTCGGAGACGTAGTTACGCTGACTTGCTTCTGCTTGATGACGGATGTTTGCCCCCGGCAAGGGAGGTGCAAAGTCCGCTGGAGAACCCGAACGGGTTCGGGATTGGGGCTGGTCCTCCCCAAATTTCTGGACAGATGTTCCAGGATTGAGGCTTGTTTCTTCATGCACCAAGGCCTCAATGGCGCCTTGGCGGGCATCTTCGGCAGCAGTTTCCGGCGTGAAGAAGTCCGCAAGAGTTTGAGTACGCCGAGTGTAGACGCGTACTACCGGGGGAATGACATCCTCCGGGTTTTCTGGATCACCGTGTTGGAGTAGTGGAGACTCGGCGATAGGTGAGAGGCTTGTTGGAGCAAACGTATCATCGTTCGTTCCGGCCATGGCGAACTTGAAGCAACTCCTTCAAACGTACGGATGAAAGGAGAGGATGGTCCCACCGGGCGTGCCAGAAATCTGTGGTCGCGGAAAAAGATTCGGGTCGTCTTTATTGCGGATCACACGAGATTACAAATTTTCTTTGATCAGGAGATTGTGGGAGAGATCCTCTGGAGGGTCCCTTTGATCCGCGTCTCCACGTGGTATTCGTGCGAGAGCTCTGAAGGGGTTGCCCAGGACAGAGGTCTTTACAGGGTGAGGGTTTTTGAGAGGCTAAGGAGTTTCTGCCGTTGATTTTGTCCCGTCCGTGCTTCGCGCTTTCTCGGCTAGGGAAGCCTTGGGCTTCGTTCCTCGGTCTTCGTGTCTTCCTCGATCCTTGCTTGACCTCGACGTCCTTGATCGTCGGTTCGCGGCGTCGATCGTGTTTTTGGCGTCAGCTTTGGCTTTAGCTTTCGGCTTTGGCGTAGCTTTGGCGTGGCTCTGGCGTTTGCTTTGCTTTGGCGCTTGCGCTTGAACGTAGGCGGGTAGAGGCTTGCGATGCTTTAGTTCTTCCGGACTTTGCGTCGTATCGGCTAGAACGTGCGGTGCTTTGCTCGTGACCGTCGTAGTTGCTTGGCTTTGGCACGTGCGTTGCTTTAGCGCGGGCTTTACCGGTGCGTTTGCTTTGGCTTCTTGCGTCGGCTTTGACTTTAGCTTCGACTCGATCTTCTTCTCGAACGACTGGCGTTACCTCTTCAAGGCTTCTTTACTCTTCCGGCTTCCTCGACGGTTAGGACGTCGGCTGGTTTCTTCTCCGGGCGTATTTGGCTTGATCGGAGTTGAAGGCTTCTTGTGGAGATGGTGGGTGTAACACCGATCTCTATACGACGGTTGTAGCGTCGGCTTTTGTTGATGAAGATGGCGGGGGTAGCACCGATCTCCGCACGACGGTTGTAGCGTCGGCTTTTGTTGATGAAGATGGCGGGGGTAGCACCGATCTCCGCACGACGGTTGTAGCGTCGGCTTTTGTTGATGAAGATGGCGGGGGTAGCACCGATCTCCGCACGACGGTTGTAGCGTCGGCTTTGTTGGTGGAGACGGCGGGGGTAGCACCGATCTCCGCACGACGGTTGTGTCGTCGGCTTTTGTTGACGAAGACGGCAGGGGTAGCACCGGCTTCAGGCCTTCTTCTCCAAGCTTTCTTCTTCGTGCGAGGAGTCGACGCCTTTGTTGAAGACGACGGGTGTTGTCGGCTTTGATCTTCTTCTCCGGCCTTTGCTTATGGCTTCTTCGGAGTTGATGAAGATCGTTGGAGAAGTCGGGATGACGACGACTCCGGGTCTTCTTCTCCAAGCTTTCTTCTTCGTGCGAGGAGTCGAAGCTTTGATCTTCGAGTGCAAGGTCTTCACGTTGATGAGGACTTGAAGGGCCAAGGACTCCCGTAGGATATGCTTGCCGTGCCTCGTGAAGCCTTCGGTCTTCAAGCGTTGGAGCTCGTCTTTGCAGAGCCTTTTCCTCTTCAGCTTTCGACCCTTGATGCCTTCCCCGACCCCTTCTATTTATAGGCAAAAGGGGGCGGTTGGGGGAGATATTGCTGAAATCTTTTTGTTTCCTCTAATATCTCCCCCCATAACCATCGAGATATTGTTCCCTTATTTGGGGAAACAAACCCGATTCCCTCCTTTTTAGATGGGGTGGTTATGGGCTAGATGTGACTCGATCTTTAAAGATCGAGTTGTTATTCTTGTTGCACTTTTGGATCGGATGGCGACGCAACGTCATCTTGTCCGTTGGATCGAGGGATCGTCGCGGATCTACGGCTACGTAGACGTCCACGCCACCTCCCCCCGCATCGAGGCGGTTTTGATTTCTTTTTCCTTTCTTTTCTTTTTCTTTTCTTTTCTTTCTCTTTTTCCCTTTCTTTTAGGGCCGGCCCCACCTCTCCATGATGAGGGGGGCACGGTTTTCAAGAGGGGGGACCGGTGGGCCCCCCTCTTTGTGTTCGAGTCGCGGGTCCGGTGGGACCCGTTTGCTTCGAGTTGGGCCATGGTGCGCGGGTTGAGCTTGCACGTGGGCCGAGTGCGCATGCGGGCCATTTGTGTGCGGGCCAAGTTTCGCATGTGGGCCGTTGTGTGTGGGCCGGGTTTCGCATGCGGGCCGTTGTGTGCGGGCCAGGTTTCGCATGCGGGCCGTTGTGTGCGGGCCAGGTTTGCATACGGGTCGGGTCCAACCCGTGGGCTAATTTCGATGCCCACAAGCACATTTACGAACTTGTTATGTAAGGCACTTTTTTATAAGATTGGGTATGTGAAAGATGTTGCTAATTTGCGATTATTTGAGGCATCTAAGAATCGAAAATATAGATACCCAAATTTCATAAGTCTGCAAGTATCTGCAGATGGTTGGAAGATTATGTTGTTGAACTTTCAACCTAAGGGCACTGTACAGTGTACAGAGTCTTGAGACAATTTCTAGGGGGCATGGTTCAGCAGGTTTTGGACACTTACCATATAACTAGGTTATTATAAATTTTGAAGACTATCAAATAGATTGGATAGATTTCGTCTGACACAGAGATTGTGTTTTATAAGCTACATGCGTTATTGCTTTGTACACAAATTTGGTTTTACGAGTTGATTTGTATGATAATCGAGGGGTATGAACGTTGCAAATGGGTAATATAATTTGCGTGAGATACTACAAAAAGCTAGAGTATAAGACACATTTCTGCTCCTATTTTATTTTATTTTTTATTGCTCCTATTTTATTTTATTTTTTATTTTTTGAACAGAACAACTTCATCTGATCTTACTCCTCTACCAGTTGCACCTGGTTACTGTTTTCTCCAGGGACCACAACCGGGTTTAGAGTAAGACCTGAGAAGAGGTTTCTGCTCCTATTAATGTATGAAAACATTCTTAGCTTTTTCTGGAGGTTTGAATTTACATTTATTGGGAATTTTATTTGCTCGATGCAGTTGTGCAAATTCTCCGTAGCATTTATTGCCCTGGCTGCTCAACTAGATTCCCTGTTGTAGGGTTGTAGACAATGGTCTGTGAAATGTTTCCAAATAGGAGGGTTAATGATTATAAATTTCAAGGGGATCGAGTCAATTCAGTAGGATCCCTATAAACACCCCCCAATGAACCAAACACTGTTTGTAATCCGCACCAATCTGGGTTCGCATGGAGACTAAACATAATATTGTCCTGGATTATCAAGGTCCTACAGTAGCACTGCTCCGAAATAACTTGATTTTCATGCAACTTTAGTTTATTCTTTCTTTTTAATGGAGAGGCAGAAGGAATTTAAGTTATTATGACTTGTAACAATAGCTACATCCTGTTGTACACAGAACGTTGTAGGATGGTCGTACACAGAATGTTGTCCGTAACAAAGTAATGGTGGGTATACAATTTTTTGAAGCACAAGTTGAGATTAAACCATAGGTTGGTGGATGCTTTAAGCAGGCGTCTACTACTATGCAGATGCAGGTGGCTGGCTCTGACACCTTCAGCGAGATATATGCTGATAATTCTTACTTTGGCTCTATTATGACATAGGTGACTGAGGGCACACGCCACGAATATCGCATGTAGGTGTGCAAATATGTGTACTATATTGTTTCCTGGGAGAAGATCATCTTGGAACTGCACCCTAAAGGTCCCTTTGAAGGACTACCTTTAGCCAAAGATGTGGAAGAATGTGCAAAAACTTTTGCTAAATACTGCACTTTTTTCTAAGAGTACAAAAATTATGGGATCGTGCTTTTTCTTACCAATACCCATAGGGGCCATACATTGTCGTAAGCTTTGGTGGATATTTCATCATGGTTTTGGTGGATAATTTTGTATAAAGGCACTCTTCCTTGTATGTAGGACTATCAATGGTTTTCACTCGGTTATATTAAGGAGATGGTGCAACACCATGTTATCTCCAGATCCATTACAATTGACAAAGCTGTGAAGGTTTCTAGCATCTTATAGACTAGTTTGTAGAAGTTGATTGATACAAAATTGAGTTTCTGTAGTGCATATCACTCACTGGGTGATGTCAGATAGAGATAGTAAACATGATTTTACCATTTTGGGAACTTCCCAAGGAGTTTTTTTTAACAGAAAGACAGGATCATAGAAAATCTCCTCAATAGGAGGGTAGTCCAGTGTTTAAAATGTCTGGTAATAGAGGAGACTAAGCGACTGTCTCTAGCTTTCTGGTGGTAGCCACGCTTATTTCTCTCCAACCAAAGCCCACAGGTTATTGCCATGGCCAAGACATCCCAAAGCTGGTCTGATCGATCTGTTGATGTGTCTTCTGAGCCTTCTTCTCCAATAAGACCAAAGGGATCTAACTGAGGTTGAGTGGGAAGGTACTCCTATCTTATGCTGGAAAAAAGTCCCAAACCTCTAGCAGTTTTGCACGGTGAAAATTAAAAAAAGGGGAATTGATGCTATCTCAGTTGGAATTTGCTTTAATAGGTGCGAAAATTGTTTTATGGCTGTTACTCCTTTCAATAGTCTATATAGATAAATATCTTAGAATTGAGCTTGATTTGAGTCCTGTTTCTTGAAGTTACGCGGGCCAGTAGAAGATATGGGCGAGCGCCTCATTGCCAGAACCTATTCTTGAGCAAGTGATGAAAAAGTTTGGAGCAAGTAATACCCAGCATAAAGCTATCATAGAAAGCATCATCAGAAATTAGTGTTGAGCTTGGAGGCAATGTTTGGGCTCTGTTGATGAAAGCTAAGAGAGTACCATAAGCTTAGCAACAGAAGTATTGGCCTTACGTAGTTCTATAAGTTCAATGACAATATCGATCAACTAAAATAGGTTCAATGTGAGCTTGATGAGCTTATACTGAAGAATCACTGAGCAAGGAGTACAACTCGAAAGTTTTCCTCATCTAGGGAGTGTCATACAGTCCATGTGACCCATGGAAAATCTGGAATGGTGGAGTTTGAGTTTGGAAAGGGTGTAGGTCAGTTGCTACTAGTACATGTGGGTCATTGTTTCTTTACGGTAACAAGACCTGGGGTAAAGATTTATTTTCAAAATTTATGATACCAAGGCTCCAATTACAGAATATGTTTCTCTAGAAGCTTGTATAGGCTGTGGTTTTACCCATAGGCTTAGGGACCTGTTTCCTAATGAAAATAAAGCCGTAATGAGAATCATCAAGCCTTGTTCCATCATTTGGGTTAACTTCATGAATCCTTCATTGCCAATCATATCTATTTAGGGCTATATGATGCCTAGCATCAATTAATATCAAATTAGGATTCATTTTATAATTTGAGTTGGTTTTTACGACTGGCTTTTAACCTAACATCAACCTCATCCTTTTTCAACTGGGTATGGGACTGGCTTTGGTGGTAGTGATAAGGATTTAACAGAAGATTTTTTACTACAATAGTAAGTAAGAAAATGAGATAACCGTGGATGGATTGGAGACTCTTAAAAGGCCCTGGTACGTCCGATGGAGATTGGTTTTGTGGTTTTGATTTGTTTTTGATATAACCTCATTTTTGTTTGAAACAGACTAGATGATGGTTATTCTCTAGTCGTAGCTTGGAAGTTGAACTTTTTTTCTCTCTATTCCTTCTTATAGCTTGGTTGTTGCATTGCATTATTTTCTAACTCTATCAGAACCTCTTATTTCTTGGGGTTTTTTGCTATCATTAAGTTTGTCCATAACTTTCTTCTTTAGATGGTAGCTGTTGGGAGCGTCCTATAATTTCAGCACAAATCTCTAATCAAATAATGAACTAATTATGCAGTGACGAACATGTTCAATGGTTCTACAACCAACCAATATTTATTATTTAGTCCAACCCACAACTTGGTTTTTGTTCTTTTAATCCATCTTTAGTAGCTAGCTAGACCACTCTCTCCCGGTTTACTATTCAGAGATATAATGAGGATGACTGGAGAAAGAGAAATAAGGTGATTGTTGAATTGAAATTTCTGACCTGTACTAAGAATATATAGGTAAATATTTAAGTATATGAAGCAAATTTTGCATGACAAGACTACTATATCCATGATTCCATGAGTTGTAAATTCACCACAATCTATTGTGTGGAATTTTTTTTGGTGAAATGAGAAATTGCTGGTGAAATGAGAAAAGCTAATAGAAGAAAACTTTGTGCATATTGTTTAAATTCTATGAAGAAAGCTATGGCATGCTGTGAATACTATTGCATGGTTTTGCCTTTATCTTCTAATTTTGTTACATTTGCTATTGTTATTTTCCAATACTTAACATTAAACTTTGCCTATTAAAACGTAAGAGAAATTCTATCGTATGTTATGGAAATCTTTTATCATCTCTTTAAATGGAGTAATTAAAAGCTTGACAAATTACCGACCAACCTAGAAGACCCTGATTTTTCATAGTAGGTACTTCTTCTCACAGAAGCCGGAAGTACCCCACCCAAAGGGTCATGTGAACCATTGTTATATACTCATATGAACCATTGGACTCTATGTACTAGATCATCCAACAAGAATGGTTAGGGCCGTATTAAAGACTATCTGAAAAGCCCATGGACATTGCTTCATGTAGGTTAATACTTGGCTGCAAATGCAGATGGTTCATCCGTGTTGAGTACACTTTCAAAAATCAATTTAATGTCTCCCTCTTGGTGTTGTATTGTTGTGTTTCTACCAATGGTTTGTTTCGTTCCAAAACTTCCTCCTACTATTAGTTTATTTCATTAAATTCTTTGCTTGAATTACGGTTTGTTCCTGCTACTTATTGTTCATGATTGCCGAGGTCTCTCCTTGCAACTACATTCGATCATTTAAGACTTAAGAGTCCATTCTTGAAAAAGACGAGCTTTTTTTTTGCATCACTTGAATTATCATATTGGGCCGACTATTTACATCACACATATTACTAGGGGTAGCACATTGCAAAAAAAAAAAAACATATCCTACCCATGCGCGAACCAGACCTATGGATGAGGGCAACTCAAGTCCGCCGCCGCCCACCTTTGATGCCACCAACCCCATGAAATCACCCCCGACTCCTCCCTCCTTCCTTCTTCCTCCTTCCTATGCTCGGCCGTTTCAGACCGAGACCATAAACTGTGCATTTGGCCATTCGATGCTGAGTGCATCTACAATCTATTCGGTCACCGAAGGTTGAGTGCTCAACGGTGACTGAATGGGCTGTAGATGCACTCGATCTCGAATGGCCGAATGCACAATAAAGAGGCCCTGACTGAAACGACCGAGTGTAGGAGGGAGGGAGGAGGGAGGTGAGGAGGACGCGGCGGCGGCGATTGGGCGACGATTTGCATAGGTCAGGCCGGTGGTCGAGCAGAGGTAGACGACGTCCTGCACCATAGATTATTGGTGTCGAATGCATCTACAGTCTATTCGACCATCTGGGCTGAGTGCTCAACGGTGGCTGAATGGGCAGTATATGCACTCAACCTCGAATGGAGTGCACAGTAAAGAGGCTCGGACTAAAATGACCGAGTGTAGGAGGATGCGGCAGCGGTGGCGGCGGCAGGTTAGATGGGACTGGCGGCGACGACCTACATAGGTCAGGCCGGTGGTCGGTCGGAGGTGGATGACATCTTGCACCATAGATTACTGGGGGTAGCAAAATTTCGGGTGCTGCCCTTGGTAATATGCAGTGGCCCTTGAAATTGTGCCGCACTTAGTTATATGTATACTTTAAATAACCGAACCCTAATCATATAGTGTCAAAAATTGTTTGACGTCAATAGTATTTTTCAATATACGGAGCTTTCTTCCTTTACATGCTTTTTATAAGATTATATTGGCTTTACCTAAGCCTGATTTCTCACCTTTGGATACTGGCAGAAAATCCGGACTCTTTGTGCAAGAAAAAAAGTTTGTAGAGGACAAATTCCTAACAATGCCCCCAAATTTTTTTTTTGTGTGGGTACATTACTCTCGGCTAGTTGACTGGTGGATTACAGTAGTCGCCACATAGTGTAGGAAAGGCCCACATGGACCACAGGTAGTCACCAAACAAGCGGGAAGTCACCACACCGGAGCGGGGAAGAGTTTCTCACACCGAGCGGAGAATGCTTATCCCATAGGATCCTAATGCCAGTTCAAATAAAAGATATGTGTCGGCATAACAGATCCAAACAAAAACATGAGAAGGATGACCATGCAAAGCTTGCTTTACTTCCATTTCTGGATTAAATTTTTTAAAAAAGAGGAGTTTTTGGATCTTCTTGCTTCCTTAAGAAGGAATTAATAGCGGTGAGACATTTTTCTTTTCAACCAGCAAAAATGGCTAGGCTGAAGCAGGCAAAAGAAGAGGCGGATAAGGAGATCGCTGAATATCGTGCACACGTGGAAGCTGAGTTTCAGAAGAAGGTCGCCTCGGTAAATACCTCACCCCCCCCCTTCATTTCCCACACGCTTTGCTTTGCAGTATTCCCGTGTTAACTTGTCGTATTTATCGGGAAATAGAGTAGCGGCGACTCGGGGGCGAACGTGAAGCGGCTCGAAGGAGAAACCGATGCGAAGATCCACCACCTGAAGGCACAGGCGTCAAGTATCTCTCATGATGTCGTCCATATGCTTCTGAAGCATGTGACCACCGTGAAGAATTAGCTGGCCATGATCTCAAAGATTTTCAGACTGATGTGCGGTATCTTGAAACACCCAGTGGATATCTTCTAATGCTTTTGTGTTCCAATGTCTATGATACGGGTATACATGCAGACCCTTAGTGGTTTCCGAATGTTGTTCGAGTTATTGAGCAAACATTTAGTATGGCTTGTCGGCGTATAAATTGTCTGACATGAATGTGGTTCTCAATACGTCGAACTCACCGGTGTAAGCGCCTTCCATGCAGGCCAGATTCAGGCCAAGCCCATCCAAGATCCGAATCATAACCTGGTGAGGTGGTCAGGATCGGTCGTCTGATTGTATTGCTGTCTTTCTTGTTGGGCTTTGTCAGGTTGGTTTATTCTTCGGGGAGCGCTGCTGAGACTCGGGCCAGCTGAGGTGGCTTCCGGGCAGGGCTTAACATGGGCCGGGCCCAACATTGACCTTGTTCAATAGGAGGAAAAAGCCCCTACCGATGGGGGAAAACTTTAAGGGGTATTCACAGAAAGCATATTCTTCCTCTGAACTACACAACTTATTTCATATTCTCCCCCCAAGAGCAACATGAACCAAGAACTATGTTCCCTCTGCATTTAGGCCCCTCTATGAACTTTGTATTCTTAGAAACCCATTGTCCTAGTTTTATATATTTGAGTATAATTGGAAATGAATTTGACAATTTTTTTTGAGTATTATTGGATATAAATAAGGATATTTTCAAAATAAAAATTGGCGGAGGGAGTTAAATGTAGACAGAGCATAATTCAGTGGTCAAATTGTTAAAAATAAAAAGTTTTGACTAGTAGGGGTGCCAATGGGTCGGGTCTGGTTCGTGTCGTGTCTAGTTTCGGGTCGTGTCTAAATCCTAAACACGTATCTGACCTGTTTACCACACGGGTTTATTCAATTGACCCGATCCGACCCAATCTGACTCGACCCGACCTAACCCGATAGACCCGCTAATACTATATATTACAGTATTGGATTGCGGGTAGACCCGACCCGACCGGTTGAATTTTAAACGGGTCTTCCCGGATCTACTGTGTCCAGACCCTAAAACCGGACCCGACCCGTTTATTAAACGGGTCTATCGTGTCGACCTGTTTACGACCCGAACCCGTTTAGCCCTGACCTAGACCCGCTAACTTTATGTCGGGTCCGAAATTGCCTGCCCTAAGGTTGAGGGACCAATATGAAATGAGGTGCATGTGTATAGTCCAGGAGAGGTTTTTGTAATTTGCCCAAACAAAAGAAAAAAGTAAAAAGAGAAAAAAAAAAATCATCAAACAACCTGTTTCAATTACTTATGATAAAACATTGAAGCAAGTTTTGCTTAAACTACTATGACAAGCTGAATCTTGCAAGCTAAACATCGCTCGATCCGACCGACACTGATCTTGTTTGTGAGGGCCCATTAGATGATGCCGTCACACTCGAAGTTCACCTCGCACCCCCTGGCAGGAACAATCGTGATCGCATGGTTAGGCTTGGTGATGAACGCCGGGAGCTGGACCATCGCCTGGCACACGCAGGCATTGTCGACGCCCGCCAGTCGACGGCAGCATCTGGAGTCCTGGGGATCACGGTGGTGGTGCCAGAGGGGTGTCACCTCGGATCGGGGCTCCGAATCCTGATGGAAAAAGCCGCAGGCCTCGTTGGCCAATGCGAACTGCGACAGGCAAAGAGACTGGGCCGCGGCCCACATGGAGTCGGTGCCGCCAGAGAGGAGGATGGCGATGGAGATTGCGAATAGTTTGGACGAGAGGGAAGTGTGCTTCTTCTCCATGTATTGAAGTGGAGAGGGGGGATGGGGGTGGTGTTGGGTGATTGTGTGATGGGTTGGGGTGGCCTTTTGTAGTTGAGTGCGATGGTGGTGGTGGTTGGGGTTAAAGATGGGTGGGTTGGGGAGAGAAATAAGGTGCATGAGATTATATAGGGGTAGTTGAGTTTCAGATGGCTCATAATTGCGTTGTGATGGCTCATACTGTTTGGAGGAGCTGGGTCCTGGGAGGGTGAATGGCCCAAGCCCATTCACCGCTTAAAAGTCCGAAAACTCGGCCCAGTACATAAGGAGAGCCCAAGTCTGCCCAATGTCAACCAAAGAGGGAAGACCAGACCTAATGATTGTGAATGTCCAATCTTGATCTTTCATAGGATGCGTTTATACGCAGCACAGGTTTTTTATATAGGAAGGTCGGGACTTATAGGCAGCCCAATATTTTTTTTATATAGGAAGGTCAGGACTCACGAGAAGAATTATCCCACCCATGATTTGGAGTTGGCAGCGGTAGCCTTCGCCTTGAAGATCTGGAGGCATTACCTGTACGGTGAGGAGTTTGAGATGTATTGCGATCATAAGAGCCTGCGGTACATCACGAGTCAGAAGGATCTGAACATACGGCAAAGAAGAACACTTGGTCTGCAAAGGCCGAATGAGATGCAGAGAGACTTATGGAGAAGGAAGAGGAGGAGGAGGAGGGGACAAGGAAGAAGGCGGAGGTGCGCGGCGATATACACGACCAACAATGGGGGCGGAAGAGGAGGGAGAAAGAAGGTAAGAGTAAAACTGGGATATGGTTTCCATCTCAAGGCTGCTTTAGGTAAAATATGGGTTTAATGAGTTGTCCTCATTTTAGGTATACTGAATGTATGACTTGTGGGTAGCGCCATGGAAAAAAATGTGTTGTATATAGATCGAGGTGGCCTTTGTCATAATCAAGAACCAATTTAATTATGGGAAGACATATCGGTTGGAGATACTCAGCTCTGCAGCTTTTATCATGAGCTTTATGATCGAGTACGACATAAGTCAGCGTCGATCAGGTCCCAAGCTTCTTTAGGTGGAAGCCACACTACTTGGAACCCGATCTTCTAGACTCCAATTACTGACCACCTCCAATAGAAATTAGATGACTTTGTTCAGATCTTATCCCACTTCTCCCTTTTGAGTGCAACTGATTTTATAACTTGTCGAGCAATCACTTCAGGTAAGTTCATGATGAACTCATTTTATAAGCAAATCAATGATGATGCAAGCCGTTGCTCAGTTTGCTAATATCTCTGGCGCACCTGTAGTCCTATGAAGACAAGGATTTTTCAATGTTTGGTCTTAAAAACCAAGATACTCACTAGGATGAATCTTAAGTGAAGAAACCACCCGCCTATCCAAGAAGTCGCTTGTCCACTCTGCAATGGGGATGATGAAGATGCTAATAATCTACTGCTTCAGTGTAACATTTCTAGGGACATCCGGAACTACTTCAAGAGGAAGTTGGACATCTCCCATCACTCCTCCAATCTTACATCGTTATGGTCCTCATGGAGGAAAAGATGAATCCCTAGAGAGACGTGGAACATCCTTTCGATTGCTATTTGTTGGAATTTTTGGCTCGAAATGAACAAAAGAGTGTTCAAGAAGAAATTCAGCTCCGTTTCGGAGATTGTACGATGCATGGTGGAGGCCATCAAGTTGTGGGCGACGTCGATCTCAGGCCATTTTCGAAAATCTCTAGATAATCTGCTGTAATCATTTTTTTTTATTGGTCGCTCTTGCAAACTTTATTTTTACTCAATGAAAAGGTAGGGGTCCATACCAAACCCCCCCCCCCCCCCCCCTTTCCGATAAGAGCGATTTCTCAAAAAAAAAGAAAAAGAACCAATTTAATCGAGGTTGGTTTCATGTGTCCGATGTGTATTCTAGTATCTTTTTCCTTTAACCAAACCCACCCTTCAAAAAAAAAAAAAAAATCCTATGCTTCCCCTCTCAATGTAAATAAGAATAGCTTTATTTTAGGGTATTTTTTAAGGAGCTGCATTTGCATTTAACTAACATAATAATTGGAGCAAAAAATATCCTGGGTTAAACTGGATAAGGTTTGATTCAGTAGCAATTTAGAAAATGGACATACGGCCCAAGCCCGACACTACGGGCTCAAAATGTAATTGGACGCCCATGTGACGCAGCGGAGGGGCCTCAAAGTTGAGTGGGCTAGCCCGGCCCGTTGCATGCCTATGTCCAACCATCTATTGAGACATGCATAAGCTGCAAAACGGATCATCAAGCGATAATCGAATGACAGCATAAAGTTTCATTGGTGGTTCAAAAGAAATTAATTTTTTTGGGTAGATTCAAGGGAAGGGATGAGGTCACAATCGGACCTCCAGGAGGTGCCACATGCCGACACTACAATAGAAGGCAGCGCTGATGAATGGTGTTGTCGATGTGCTACTGATGAAGGCTGATGTAGTCGTTGACAGGCGACCGATAGAATCACCAGTGGGCGACCGACAGAAGCACTGGCATGCATAATAAGTGTCAAATGTCGAGGCTGCAGGGTGACTGATCTAGGAGGTCGATGGGCAAGAAGGCATCGAACATAGAGCACCGGCCTTGGTTTACGATTGTTATGGTTGAGGAACTAGCTTGTTCCTTGGTGGAAGAAGTGTTTATCTCTTGAAGAACTTTTGCTCTTATCATTTATAATTTTGGGAAGAATGTTCTGCTGGGCTCTACAAGACGATTGCCTTTCTTGCTTGCTCTTGAAGGCTCATCAGTGTGTTATTCCGCACTGCTACTTTCCACAGCAGATGTGGCAGCTGTATCCATCTGTTAAAGCAGAAGTATCCGAATTTGTCGGAGTGGGATGGAACCAGAAGAGTAGGAGTATCGCCAGAGCTGATTCTATGGGTTCATTGGTTCGATTTGGATGAAGCCAAGAACAACAAAACTTTAATGGACGATCGATTCGACATGTCTAAATTGATCGATCGGTCCAGGATACTGCAAGTCTACTGAAAGACCGATCAGATCTTGACCAAATCGGTTAGAATTATTCGCGACGGTGATTGACCAGGGTTGATCAGGCCAAACCAATGATTAACATATCTAAACCAACCGATCGGTTTGACTGTTGTTTCAGGAATTATGGTTTTCCGGGTTTAGGGCTTTAACCTATTATAACTCTAAGGTATATAAAGATGTTTTTTTGCTTAAGGGTTGTGTGTGAGTCTCGCGCCATAGTTTGAGGTTTATTTGAGGGTTTGAAAAATCCTAATTGCACTCTCTTTGATTTTGATAGTGAATTTCTTCATGCTGCTATCGTGGATGTAGGCCAAAGGCCAGACCATCTAAAATTATGTCTCCTTCCTCGGTTTGCGTTCATTATCATTATTGCTCTTTTGTGCTTTGGTTTGTTGAATCTTTCTTGATTTGGTTCTACATCAAATCCGTAGTTTGCATTGGTTGATTGAGCTTCTGGCCTTCCGCACTAACAGATCCAACAAATAATACGACTCCTCATCAAATTTTTTTCTTTTTTTCACATCGGTGGGTATCCCCAAAATCTTTCGGGCAATGGACCCACTTCAGGCTCGGACTAATCCCTTCGAAAATGTGCACCGATCAACTCGGAAGTTTCCCTACGCACTCATGGGTACTCCTCGTCAGTTTTAATGACCTAAAAAAAAGTGTTAAAATATGCTTAGCATGCATGTAGCATCAAATGGGGTTGTCATGGTCTGAGTTGTATAGGACATTTGTGATAGGTACTTACTAGTCTGAGGTATTGATCCAATGGGTAGTAGTTTGGAATACGATCTCTATTCTATTCCCACCAAAACGTAGCATCTATTTGTTTAATAACGATTTGTAAGCTTGTGGAGGGGTTTGGTACTCATCACTGTACAAAAAAATCTTCAATACAATGAAGCCATACGTGTGAAACAATTGTGATGTGAAGTACCATCCAAAAATGTATAGAAGCACATGACCTAAAGCTAGCCATTTGGTCTCCCCATCATCTATTGTCATTGTCTTTTAATTTTTTTAAAATTATCATTATTATTATTATTATTATTAGATCTAAGTAGCAGAAGAATGACCTTATCTAGATAAATTTGGCATAAAGGCGAGAGAAAAATCCACCACAAAGACGGAAGTAAGGCCAACAAGATTCGATTACGCGACAGGTGCTTTACCACTGGGATGCAAGGACGGATCTATTGGTTGGCTTGGCCAAGCCGAGATTTGAGAAAAGCTTTATTGCCCCCATAGCCCGCCAGTGTAGCCCAGCCCCATAGCCTGCCTCAGCCTGGCCCGTTGCCCAGTGTCGCAATCAGACCCCGAAAGGGTTGGAGCAGGGTAGAAGAGTTAAGATCTGCTCTAGTCGGTCGGCCCCAGTCGATAGGCTCGGCCCGCATCACAGCCGCACAATGGCTGGCGACCCAAAAGTGAATCACACTCCAGCGACCACGTGCCGCTGTGATGCACGCATACCTCACTGACTTGGGCCGATCGACTGGAGGAGAACTGAACTCGGGGGTAAATTTTGTTTCCCTTTGAGCCTTTTTTCCCATTCTTTTTGGGTAAATTACACTTTGTCACTAAAGTTCAGCTCAAAATCTCTTAACCCCCTTGTAGTTTATTTTGTTTCAAATCACACCCTAAAGTTTGAAATGTTAGCACAATACCTCCTTTTGTCACCTACTTAATTTCCTCATTTGGTAATATTTATCTGATCAAAACTGAATTGAAGGGGCAAAATGCAGTTTTTAAACTATATGGGGTTAAGTGTTTTTTAGCTAAACTTCAGGCGGCAACGTATAATATACCCTTCTTTTTAGTTCTTTTTTAAACCCTAACCCTCCCTTCTCCTTTCCCTCCTTCAACCTCGTTATCAGTTCCTCTCCAACCCTTTTGTAAGATCATCCCCCAAATCTAGATCTAGGGCTAAACATTTTACCTTTTCCCCTTATTTTTTGTCACTTTTCATCTTTTTATTCTATTTCGCTCTAGAACGATTTTTGTTTTCTTTTTTTATGGTTAAATTTCTACATTTTTAATGCACATTTCTCTTCATTTCCTCTCTAATTCTAGCTCAAAAATTTGTTCACATTTGTTCTCACATCCTAGTCGATTGCCCTTTTGTATTTTTAGAGTTTTCTATATTCTTTATGATTCTATTCTAAGCCCTAAAGTTAATTATAGTCTCATGGATTTCAAGTTTTGTACTCGAGATTTCTGAATCTCTAATGATGTTCATGAGTCGTACTTGCTATTGCAATCATTGATGCATGTCTAAAGAAACTATCCTTCTTACGTTGAAAAAATCCCCAAAAAATTAAAGATATCATAATGTTTCTTTGCTCGAGTTAAATTTGAGAAAGTAGATTACTTTCAACTGGATGCTTAGATCCTTGATTTGTGCTTTAAACATAAAATGAAAATGCTTGTAGCTTAAATATGCACTCATCATAGTTTAAATATTATGATGTGCATTGCCTAATCTCTGAAGTATCGCACGGCACAACTTTAGTAATGTATTATTATATTTGTATTACATATTTATGTATTGTGCTGTCTTTTTTTAGTTTATGTATATGTTTTAGGTATCTTTTTTATATTAATAAAGTTTCTTTGTACCGTCGATGTTTGCTTTAAAAATTTTGATTAATATTTCTTTATTATATAGAGTACAAGCTTCATTTAAAAAAAATTAGTTTAGTTTCAGCCCAACCCAAAATAAATTCCTGGCTATGTCCCGGCTGGGATGCGACCTTAATCGCTCTACGACCGCCGCCACCAAGTTAGAAGTTTGGATTTTTCTTTTACATATGATGAAAGCAGCACCAACTCCATTATGCTCACTATAATGATACAGTGGTCTGAATGTTTGATAACTAAGTTAAGAATCATTAATCAACCATCCCATGAAACAAGGAGAGACTTGGACCAAGAGGCTTTTGATAATCCACTACTTGGTAGGTAAGGACACCAAAGCTTTGACCACAACGTATAAAGACCTGAAAACAAAGCCAATCCTTTTTTTTTAAAAGTATTACAGACAGTCCCCGTCGAGCTTTTGCCGTCATGTCACATTGCGTCACCAGTTGCAGTTGCAATATGGTTAGCTATATCAATTAGCATCGGACGGAGGGTTTATTTAACTGCATGATTGTTCATGATGTTCGTAGCTTTCATTGGTGGAAAGTTTCAGAGTCCAAAAACTGCCTGTGTTTATGAGAAGTTTTACTAATATACATATTGGGAACTGTCTAATCTATAAGGTGTTAGCTTGATATGAATTGTTAGTTCATTATCTAAGGCTTAAAGTTTTTTTAGATGAAATGGTAACTTAACATGGTATTAGAACATGCCAATACTAGAATACGTCACCTGAGGTGGGGTGTTAGCTTGATATATATATTATTGGTCCATTACCTTAAATTGTAAATTACGGATCCCCAAGAACATACGTGTCTGCTGCTGCGAACAATGCAAAAAAAGGGGAAAAATTGAACGAAAAAAAAAGGATACAACATGGACAAGTGTATGCTTTTGCTCGGAAAACTTTTTTAAATAGGAATGACACAGTTTGCGGTAACTACAAACACTCTTTTATATTAGAGCTAAAAGCTATATCGGTGTCTCCAGCTTATCGCTCAGTTGGTAAGATATGCAAAATGTGGCAATATTGTTGAAGGGTTCGAATAATTAAGCATAGTAATAAATTTGTTGTTTGGGAATAATTCGGCGAGGGGCAAAATTTGGAGTTCAAAAAAATCCGAAAAGTTCAGAATGAGTTCAGCAAAAGTTCAAAAACATAAATAATAAAATTCTTATATTACACTAGCTATTTTCATAAATAGATATCAAAACATATATTTATAATTAAAATAAAATATATATTATATAAAAATAGTCAAATTTGTGAATTATTCGTATAATTCGTGAATAATTAGGGGATCATTCGGGCAAGCCTTAGGGCACTGAATAATTCAGAGAACAATTTGTTTGCCTTTAAGTTCACCAAGTGTTCAAAAATTGGAGAATATTGTTATTATGTGAACAAGTGCTACGACATATTTCCACCCGCTCTATAGTGGTAGGCCTCCATCTTGCCTTAGTGGCGATTTTTTCTATTTGTGCAAACATTAAAAATCAAGGCATTTTTCTCACTCTTTTCGAGAGATTCGATCCTTGGTCAATTTGTGCAGGCGTAATAACAAGTGGTGTACTTATGGGGGGAAATTATGGCAATCGCACGGTTTCCCTCCAACATCGATTGATGGTTGAATTCGAGTGCGGTGTACTGTAGAGTGTGAGCTGTCGTTTGCTGAGCTGTCATGCAGACACTGTTGAGTAGAGAGAGAGAGACAGAGAGAGAGAGAGAGAGAGAGAGAGAGAGAGAGTTGACACAGGATGTGCTGACGAAGTTCGGCCAAAGCCTACGTCTCCGTGTGGTAAGACACAACCTTTGAATCCACTAACTCTAAAAAATTAGAGCTACTCTCGATAGACTGAGGAGTGCTTATACAAGTAGACATGGGATAGAGTAGGCTTGACTAGAGTCTGATTACTAGAATGCCCGATGATCTATGGAAAACAGAAAGTAGAATTGGGAATAATGAATTTCGGTCCTTGTTTATTTACATGATCTGCTATTTATAAAGCTTTGGGAGTATCCGGGCCGGAGAGATTTGTTTGGCCAATCGTCATTGTGGGTCCTGGGCAGGACTGGTGGATCCCACCGTCGTCTCCGTTGGCCCTAGGCAGGGCTGATGGATCCCACTGTCATCTTCGTAGATCCCAGGCAGAGCTGGCGGGTCCCATCATCATCTTCGTGGGTCCCAGGCAGGATTGGTAGGTCCCACTACAAGGCATTAGCTAGATTTTGCATCCACAGTTATCCCTTCCCAGCTAGGCAGGTGTCAACTAGGCTGACTTTGACTTGATGGTACAAAAACCGATTGGTCGATATCAAGGCGGTTTGACGAACGTTCGGAAAGAATCTACCGACCCCTTATCAAGGGCCAACCAGAAGAGAGGTTATCTGCTGTCTGTTCATCACTAGTTCTGGAATTGATGATAATGCTCAAGTTAATATTGTTGAAGATGATCACTCTCAAATTGTTGCTGAAGACGATCACTCTTCCACTATTGTTGAATCTTCAAAAATGGATCAATTGCGGGAGGTGTTGTTTTTGTATAGATATATATGACTCTCGACCCTAAGTTTGAGAACGTTGGGGAGTTTGTCTACCGACCTATTGCTCGGGGACAACCATTGTATCTATCGTTATTGGCAGGATGAAATTCTGCCTATCGACCCATTGTCTGGGGTCGATCGTCGTGTCTGTCGACCCTCTACCAAGGATCGATAAGAGGTCTATCTACCGACATGCTATCCAGGGCCGACCGTCGCGTCTGCCGACCCCCTGATCTGTTGTCCAGGATCGACCGTCACGTTTGCTGACCCCCTGTCAATGACCGACCATAGATTCTTTGGTCAGTGCTTCAAGCCTGACCGCAGTTCACCTTGGCCAACTCTTGGGTTCCAGCCTCGGTGACTTCAGCTATTGAACGCGAGATAAGGTGATTCTTATGGGCTAAAAGCTCCTCGTCCTCTGGGCTGCATCTTATTAAATGGGACTTGATCTGCTAGCCAGTGTGATCGGGTGAACTTGGACTTCGGCGGCTTCCTCTGCTTCAACAAGGCTTAATGGGTTGAAGTTTTCGATTTGGTCAATAATCAAAATACGATATGGGTTCAGTTTTGTCGTGAAAAATACGGTCCTGATATTAATCTCTGGCGATGGCTGCGTCCATCAGATTACTCATGGGCGTGGCATGCAATATATGAGGGTGTTCCGGTGGTGCGTAATAACTCTGTAATGCTGGTAACCTAATTATCGGATTTCGATATATGGACCACCCCGTGGCTGGGTACTACCATGATAGCCCAGATGGCGGCTCCCGTCAATTTGCATGCTACTTCAACGGATTTTCGTATCTCCGAGTTGTTCTCGCCGGAGACTAGCTGGAGACCGGCAGCTATTTCCTCCATATTCCCTGAGGAATGGGTTTTCTGAATCCTCTCTATCCCAATTTTACGGTATAATTATGGACAATCTTTGTTTTGGGGCACTCGAGCTAGCGCTTCCTTCTCCGTCAGTGAGGCTTACGTTCTCCTCTCCCTTCCCCTGCTTCCTAGACGGAACAATTCCGAGGGCCAGTCTTGTGGTCTACGTCAATCGGGAACAAGATACAAAATTTTGGCTGAAAACTTATTCACTCTCGCCTCCCTGTCCGTTCTCATTTGCTCAATATTGAGCTGATTTTCATGGACATTTGCCCTCGCTGCGGGACGGACTCCGAGAGGGTTGATCACGCGCTCTTTCTATGTCCGGTTTTAGTCTCCATATGAGCCCTTCTCTTATCTTCGCTTCATCTCCTCCGTCTTCTTCCTCTATGAAAGTTGGCACTATTTTATGTCGTTTTCACGGAGGAAGTTTGGGTCATAGCAACCCTAACGTTCTGATCCTCTCGGTGGCTTGGGTGGAGCTACCTATTTTCACATGGAGGCAAGCATGCTCGGAAGTATTCGACTTCCAACGAGCTACAATGCGATTACTTTCACAGTCATCTACTCCTGTGCGGGCCCAAACTCCTATTTCAGTGCACTGGAAGCAGCCGGACATCGGGGTCCTCATGTTTAATTTCGATGGGTCTTTCGATCCTCGACAGAATATTGGAGGGGTAGGTTTTGCACTACGTGATCATCGCGGAGTGTTTATGGAGGCTGGCTCTGTGGCATTCCATTGAGACTGTCATCGAAGCCAAAATGCGAGCTCTTTGGGCCGATCTCCAAATGGTCTTCAATCGCTGACCTTCGGTCCCGCTCTGCATTGAAGGGGACTCACAGGTGGTGCTTGCTTGTCTAGCCTCCAACCAGCCGGCGGAGGCGCTTATACAGGATTGTCGTTGTCTTCTACAGAATGTTGTGTACAGAGTCGCTCACGTATATCGGGAGGAAAACATCGTTGCAGATTGGTTGGTTGGCTCGACATGTCGATCCAGGATCAATTCGGTATTCCTCAATGTTCTGCCACTGGATCTTCAGAGTTTGGTGGGCTGGGCTGCTTCAGGTCAGCATCGGGTAGGGGTGGGACTTGGGCGGGTCTGACCCGAACCCGACCCGCCCAACCCGAACAATGGACAAACATGGGCAAAGCTAGTTAAAAACTTGGACGGGTTTGGACAAAAAAAGATCAACCCGATTTCAATTTGGACGGGTTTGGGCACCGATCTCCCCAACCCGAGGAACCCGAGGAAGTGACACACTAGGGTTGAATGCTTGGATAGTTTTTTTTATGGAAATCAAAGACTGCCTATTTGATGTTGAATGATAAGAATTCGTTTGAGATATGTGAGGATATGGGTTGGACTTTATGTTTTTGTTATGCAAATCAAAGATTTTTTTTATTCAATTCAAAAATATGTTGGATTTTTTTTCCATCTATTTATGTGCACAAGCATTTCTAATTGGGCAACCTGCCCAACTCGTTTATTATTTTGCAAATTGGGCAACCCGAGGAACCCGAGGAACTAGAATGGGCAAGCACGGGTTGGGCTTCCACAGGTTCCTCGGGTTCCACGGGCAAATCGGACAAAGGTTTGTGCAAGTCGGGTTGGGCATGGGCAGACTCTTCAACCCGCACAAGTCCCACCCCTAGCATCGGGTGCGTGGTGGCCGCTAAGATGACTTAAGGCTACCAGGGCCTGCTAGTGTAATATGTAAACAAAAAAAAAAAGGGTTATTTTGACTTTGCCCCAAAATTTTGCCTTGATTTAGACTTTACCCCCTATTATTTCATTAATTAGACTTTACCCCCCAAAACTAACTGTTCCGTCAGCTCAACATCTAAGAGAAAGGGTGAGCTGACGGAAAAGAAATAAAGTTTTGGGGGGTGAACCGACGGAACACTTAGTTTTGGGGGCTAAAATCTAATTAATAAAAAATGGGGGGTAAAGTCTAATTCAAGGAAATATTTGGGGGGCAAAGTCAAAATAATAAGGAAAATTTTATTCATACCCCAAAAATCTGTAATTAGCCCCCGTATCCCTATCGTTTCGCAATAACTTACTCAACAATCCTTTAATACCAGCAATGCCCTTTTTTTTTTTTTTGTACCCCAAAGCCACTGAGCGTCGTTGGGTTTCTTTATACTTATCCCAAGCCCAACCCGGGTTGGCCGGGTTGTGCGGGGTGGGTTCGGGTTAACCCGCCCAAAGTCGGGTTGGGTTCGGGTTGGCCCGCCCAAGTTGCAGCTAGGGGTGGCAATGGGTTGTGTGGTGTCGTGTTCAAAACCCCTAGACCCGGACCCGACCCGTTTAACTAATTGTGTCCATATTCTAAACCTGTACCCAACTCGCTAATAAACGGGTAGACACGATAAGACCCAGTAAGACCCGTTTACCATCCGAATCTATTCAGTTGACCCGATTCGACCCAATCCGACTCGACCCGACCGGACCCTAATGACCCACTGGTATTATATATTATAGTATCGGATTGCTAGTAGACCCGACCCGACACGACCCGTTGAATACTAAACGGGTCTTCCCGGGTCTACTGTGTCCAGACCCTAAACTCGGACCCGACCCGTTTATTAAACGGGTCTATCGTGTCGACCCGTTTACAACCCGAACCCGTTTAGCCCTGACCTAGACCCTCTAACTTTGTGTCAGGTCCTGTCGGGTCGAGGAGAAATAATTCGGGTTGGGTTCAGGTTGGCCCGCCCAAGTTGCAGCTCTACTTGTGCCTTCAAGTACCAGCCAACTGCATGGGATTTATTTAAGAGTGGGGTGTATTCAAGAGTGCATATAATTGGGGTATATTTAAGGGGGTATGTGTTTGATTGGGGTATAATCAAGTTGGGGTGGGTGATTTAGCTGGGGTGTATTGAAGGTGGGGTGTAAGGGGGAAGGGTATTTTTGGGATAGGAATGGGGTACGAAAAAAACATATGGGGTTTGTTCAAGTTTGTTGGAAATGGGGGCTAATTACAGATTTATGGGGTATGAAAAAAAATTTCAATAATAATCCAAAAAAAAAAGGGGTTATTTTGACTTTGCCCTCCAAATTTTACCTTCAATTAGACCTTACCCCCCATATTTTCATTAATTAGACTTTACCTCCCAAAACTAACTGTTCCATCAGCCCACCATCTAAGATAAAGGGTGAGCTGACGGAAAAGAAATAAAGTTTTGGGGGTGAGCTGACGGAACAGTTAGTTTTGGGGGGTAAAGTCTATTTAATGAAATAATAGGGGGTAAAGTCTAATTCAAGGAAAGTTGGGGGGCAAAGTCAAAATAACCCAAAAAAAAAAGGGCTTGTTGTTGTGGGCGGGGGAGGGGGGAGATGGACACACACCTCAATACTTAAATTGAGTAAACTGGGTAAGCATGGTTGATGCTAATGTTATGATTAACCCTCCAATTAAATTTAAACAAAGGGGATGACGGTAGCAATACCTGGCTCACTATAAAGGGGTTGAAGTGAGAGATGGGGAGAGAGAGAGAGAGAGAGAGAGAGAGAGAGAGAGAGAGAGAGAGAGAGGGAGAGGCAAAGGCCCAGAGGCCGGAACATGAATCGAGATGACAGCTCCCTTCTCTTGCTGCTAGGCTGCTACTCCCTCCTATGTGAAATGCCATCATCCCCCCCTATTCCCGTCGCCGTCGCTCATCCCATCCGTCGTTGAATGGGATTTCTCACAAACACCTGGTGTCCCCAAACTCAACCCCACCTTCTCATCAAGCCGGCTATATGAGATCACTCTTGTTCTCGAGAGGCAGCGGCGGTAACACAGCACTCGTCGTCCCATCTCTCCGGAGGCTCCACGAGGCGGCTGCCAGATTCACCCTGAAGGGGCAGCAGGGCGCCGCGACGGTACTGGACGGCGGCAGCCACCGCCGCGTCTGGGGGTATCCGACGTGCCATGACGGACGACGGAAAGAGAGCGTGGTGGTGATCATGGGGGCGACGGGGGCGGGGAAGTCGAAGCTGTCCATCGAGGTGGCGACTCGGTTCCCGTCTGAGGTGGTAAACGCCGATAAGATCCAGCTGTACCGCGGCCTCGACATCACTACCAACAAGATTCCCGTCCCCGACCACAACGGCGTGCCGCACCATCTCCTTGGGGCGCTCGACCCCGCGGCGGGGGAGCTGCCCCCGGCCGCCTTCCGCGCACTCGCGGCCTCCGTTATCTCCGGCATCGCCTCACGGCACCGGCTCCCCGTGGTGGCGGGCGGGTCCAACTCCCTCCTCCACGCGTTGGTGGCGGACTGCTACGACGCCAAGTCGGGCCCGTTCGCCGCCGCCGCGATGGACGTAGTGGAGCAGTACCGTTTCCGGTACCGGTGCTGCTTCCTGTGGGTGGACGTAGAGGCGGCGACTCTGGGGGAGCAGCTGGACCGGCGGGTGGAGGAGATGGTAGCGGCGGGGATGGTGGAGGAGCTGGAAGCGTACTTCGCGGAGGAGGGTGACGGCGTGTTGGAGAGGCATGCGGGGCTGGGGAAGGCGATTGGGGTGCCGGAGTTCCGGGGGTACTTCGGGAAGGGGAGGCGGGGTTCCGCGGCGGAGTACGAGGACGCTGTGGCGACGATCAAGGAGAGCACCCGGCGGCTGGCGGAGGCGCAGGTGCGGAAGATCAAGCGGCTGGGGGAGCTGGGGTGGGACATACGGCGGTTGGACGCGACGGAGGCGCTGCGGGCTAGGTTGAGAGGTGAGGGGGCGGCGGCGGAGGTGGAGAGCTGGGAGAAGGAAGTGTTGGCGCCCAGCATGGAGGCCGTCCACGACTTCTTAGAGGAGGAGGGCGAGGAGGGTCGTCAGCTCCTCCCCCTCGCCCTTAGTAGTTAAGAGTTATGGGTTGGTTCTCTTTCCTTTATCTCCCTCCTTCACTCCTTTGACAGAGAACAAAAAAAAGTTACTATAGTTAGTTGTATATATACTTAGAAGAGAGAGAGAGAGAGAGAGAGAGAGAGAGAGAGAGAGAGAGAGAGAGAGAGAGAGAGGAATATTTGGTGAATTTTTTTTTGGGGTACTTGGTGCTAGATCCTTTAAAAGTTTCCGATTTA
Source organism: Chamaelirium japonicum (assembly GCA_947650365.1). NCBI lineage: Eukaryota > Viridiplantae > Streptophyta > Magnoliopsida > Liliales > Melanthiaceae > Chamaelirium > Chamaelirium japonicum. The sequence continues at coordinate 28,528,773 of OX393559.1, read as the reverse complement.
ATGTTAAAATATATTATTTAATCAGCTAAAAAAATTTCATTACTATTTACATCTCAATCATAGTCGTTGGTTGGACTTAAACCCGATCGGTGAATTACACTCAATCCCGATGGGCAGGGAACAAACAACTGTGATGGGGTATGTAAAGAGTCTGTCAACCTTTTGTGACCGTGTAAAGTTTGCAAGTAATGTTAAGTTTATACGGTTGGATTCGGTATGCATCAGATACTTCTGTCGTGCATAGGTGACAACAGAAGTTTTTAAATAATGATTTTTTTACCTACATATAAAGAATAACAATCTGGTAATAAATTTTTTTTGGAAAAAAAATTCGGTAACAAAGTTAAACAATTGGTAAAAAGTAACAATATGATAGCAAATAGAAACAATTTGATATGGTAACATGCATTGGTTGTAGATTGATTGTAGCTTATTATAAATAGTATTTATATGCATCTGATCACAATATAATTTTTTTGGGGTAAAAAATTACATTTAACTGTGTCAAACAAACTCGATTCTATCTCGTGCATAGAAGAGTAACAATCCAGTAAAAAAGATAAGCATTTGTTAAATAGTATTTCTTCACATTTGATCGTAATATTATATTTGTTATGACAAAAAATATATTTAACTATGCAAAACCAAGCCGATTTTATCTCGTATATACATAACAATTCGTCAAAAAAGAGTAACTATTTGTTCAGGTGACATAATATTCTTTTTTAAATCAAAATGTGTAGTAAAATATTTCATATTCTTTTGTGATTTTAAATCAACGATGTTGAGTGGTTTCAAATCGACGGTGTGGAGTGGTTTCAAATTATTTTTCGTGCTAGAAAGCATTCGGGTTCGATCAATTGATAGCAGCTAAGGAATGTAAATTTGATGAATGTTGGTTGGGTATTGTTCTCTACTCTTTTTGGATCAGTGGGACTCGAGAGAGACCTAAAGCAATACGGGATTTTGAGAGAGTTCTAATGCAATATGGGATTGGTGGGATTTATTGTTGTCCTTTTATTTTTTTCATTTTCAAAAGGGTAGCGTTACGCACATGCACTTCTCTCTTAGCACCAAAATGATTTCTATATTTTCCAAAATGCCCCCACCACCTTCCTCCAACTATTCCTAGCCGATCCTAACCCTCGAGCAACCTTCCTCCCTCTTCTCATCCTTCCCCACCATATCTTCCTCCTCCCTCCTTGCCAATACCACTGCCTATTTTGCGGATGACGAGAAAGACGAGAGGGGGGTGGGAGGAAGACGAGGGAGGGCAGTAAGGGCGACTGGGAGTGATTGGGTGGCGTCGGACATCACACCCGTAAGGGGTGACTAAGTAGGACGGAGGTGGCGGAGGCATGGGTAATTTGGAAAAAAAATATCAATAGTAATGTGGGGTGCAGATAAAATCTCACTTTTGAATTTTTCAGAGGAGGTTTAATCACGCTTTGGATGTGGGGGACCAGGGCTGCAAACGAGCCAAGCCGAGCCGAGCTTTGGTTTATTTGAGCTTGTTCATTTATTAAATGAGCCTAAATTTCGATCTTGGGATTATCTTATTTAATAATTGAGCTAAGCTTTGGTCTGCTTGAGCTTAGCTCGTTTATTAAAAGAGCCTAAACTTCAGGTTATGCATTGTTCAGTTAGTGATCGAACAGTCTCTTATCGAGCTTGGTCTTGAATTACAAAATCAGTCAAAAGCATTGACTATATATGTTAAAGTCTATTCAAGCCATTTATGATCTTATTCACGGGCTTACTCACGAGCCCTAAACTAGTATGTTTGTGAGCCTAATTGAGCCGAGTTTTAGTCTGCTTAAACTTGGCTGGAACTTTTTATCGAGCTTGTTTGCGAGCCGCTCACCAACGGCTTGGTTCATTTCGTTTGCAGCCCGATGGGGAGGGGGGGGGGGGGGGGGGGGGGGGGGGGGGGGGGTTCTTGATGGATCTGTTGACTGTAATCTTTTACATAGTGAATGAATTAGATGAGAAAGGAACACCCAACGTAAGAAAGGTTCGTTCTCTAGGTCGCACTTGTGCGCCACCACCTATTGGTCCAAACCGAACGAGACCACATCATGATCAAATGGTTCAGAGCGTTTTCCCTTAACGCTATTGTTGCCTGGTTTGTATGTGTGAATTCTGGCTGATGATATCATGTTCACAGAATTATGATATTTAATAAAAATAGTAGCTATGTACCCTTCCACCCGTATTTGATTTCCAGATCTCTTTAAGCCCATGCTCTAGTGCACTGCCCTCTAACCATCTGGTCGGTCCATCAAAAAATAAAATGACACGAGCCAGACTAGCCTGATACATGCCAGCTCAACCCAAAAGTATATGGGCTGAGATTTAGTTGAGCTTGGGTCAAGCTGAACTTCAACATGGTATCAGGCCCGGACTTAAGTTTGGGCTGAGCCCGGGCCCGACCCCAAACGATTGAGGATATTTTAAGCATTTTGCTTGTACATACAAGAGGAGAAAAAAAATTAAGTTAATTAGTCCTAAATCCCTTCACAGGTATTTATTTAAGCTAAAGGATACAAATTGTTAGGATATTAGCTAAAGTCCCTTCCAAAGGAGACGTTCGTACAACAAGTCTTTAACCGAAAATATTGACTTTTTTTTACCCTTCAAATTACAAAAACTGCCCCCTCCAACAAGAATATCCATTTGTTTTCAATAAGAGTATCCATTTGTCGTTGGGATGAGTATCCATTCGCCGATTAACACTATACATGTAGCGATTGCTACAGTGATTTCATTGTAGCTACTACAACGAAAGCACTGTAGCAAGAGTATACATTTGTCTTCGGAAAGAGTATCCATTCATTATCAACAAGAGTTTCACTGGGTGATACTGTGTATGTTGCGGTTGCTACAGTGATTTCATTATAGTAAGAGTATCCATTCATCTTCAGAAAATAGTATCCATTCAGCTAATTGATACTCTTGCTACAATGAAATCATTATAGCAGCTGTAATGAAATCACTATAGCAACAGACAATTCGCTAAATTGACACTCTTACCAAATCGAATTGACACACTTGCTATAGTAATTTCACTATAATAGCTACAGTGAAATTCTGTAGCAGCTATAGTGAAATCACTATAGGAATCGCTACATGCACTGTGTCAACCAGCGAATGGATACTTTTTCTGTAACACGTGGACTGCTGTAGCACGTAATGTTCGGGAGGGACTTGGTGCAAGATTGAAACATTGCCTGTACTTCTGCTAATATAGCATCTGCTAAAAGGACTTAAGGCTAAGTCTCTCAAAAAATTTAACACCAGCTTTGACTACAGGTAATTACGAGCGGTCTAATTACTGATCATCAAATTTTTTTCTCCTATAGTGCATAACCAAAGCATTACATGCATTCAAACTAACTCCTTAACCTCTTCAAATTACCTTCTTACCCTTATATAGTTTATGTGGCACAATGCCACTGGTGGGTCGGTAGTAATTACTGGTTGTCAGAGCCGGTTGTCAAATTTTTTTCTCCAAGTAAAAGTGTACAAACCAAAGCATTCAACACAAGTGTCACTTGTCGGATGGGTGGTTCCGGGGAGGTTGGGAGATTTGGGGATGGTACTCCCTGGCCCCTCTTCCCTCTCTCCCTATAGATAAGGCTCCATCTTCGGCTCGGGGTTTGGTGTTCGTCTTCTCTGGCTGCGCGTGATTTTCTCTGACGTGGATCGGCATCCCCAGCGGTCGGATCGTGGGTTTTTCCAGCAGAAGTTCTATCAGGGTGGTGGACCTAGACCCTGTTGGCCATATTCCACCGTGGGTTTTTCCAATTCCCCCCTGGTTGGTGGGCTCCCGGAGGTTCGAGGCAGCGACAAATCGTGGTTGGTCGAGACTAGTGCTGCTCATACTCTACACCGAGCTAAGGTGGTTCCAGTTGGGTGCTGGTATTTTGGTTTTTTCTTTTTGGTTTTATTCTTTTCTTTTGGTTCTTCCGCTCTAGGGGTTTGTAGTAGTAGCACAGGTGCCCTTTGTGGTGTCGCCGGAATAGCGTGATTTTTATCTTCCGTCGGATGGCTGTCTTGCTTGCCGGCTCGAAAGAGGAGACCCCCCCCCCCCCCATTAGAAGAATTGATACCAAGGAGCATGTTAAGATTAGAGAAGAAACAACGGCCAAGGAATGTTAATGCCACCTCCTCAGATTTTTCTTTTTAAAAATAAGGAATTTAAAAAATTAAGTCTTTTTTTTGTTTTGCGAAGTCGATCGGTTTTTTAATTGATGATATCCCTCAGGTGTCAACGGAGGAAAATGATTTGATATGTACCCCAACGGATGAAGAGGTGGTCGAAGACATCGTTTAATAAAAAAAAGTTTTGGTGGACCGACATGATAGTCAAAGGACAGGGCACTAGAGCAAGAGCTTAAAAAGATTCGTAGTTCAAAATAGGGAAACCGGTATAATTGTTATTTATTAAATTCCATAATTCCGTGGGCTTGATATCAACGGTCAGGATTCATATGTGCAAATAAGGCACAACAGCTTTGAGGAAAAGTTCGCTCCACGGTTTCCATAACGGGAGTCAAACAATGAACCTCTCCAAACATGGGAAAGAGAGGAAGTACCACTAGGCCAAGAGCCTGTTGGTGAAGATGTCTTTAAGACGATGTGTCATCAAAATTTTCGACCTTAATATGATGGGCCAGGTGCCTTCTTCCACCGGACCAAATTATCCCTGAACTTTATCCAAAAAGTGCATTCAAGACCAAATTGAACTACATAATGTGTGTTATAAGATCAGAAATTTTTTCAAAATAACATTTTAAAAATATAAAATTATTATAATTTTTATAATTTCAAAAGTGACATTCTGACGGCCACGTGGTGGGTCTATGTCAAAAAGCGCACAGCCACACTAATCGCACAAGATTCTCAATGAACATTGCATCCTTTTTGTAAAGTTTAGTTTCGACACTAAACACTGCATCTTGATTATAGGGTTTAGTTTAGATACTTAACATTGCACTCTAATAGTAGGATTTAGTTTCGACACTAAACACTTCAATCCGATTATGGTTCAATAATAACCAAAATAAAATTATACAGCCAACGTGGCAATATGTTTTTCGGTTCTGACCTGCCATGCCATGTAGTCGTCAGAGTATCGCTTTTGAAATTATAAAAATTTTAATAATTTTTTAATAATTTTTTATTTTCAAAATTTTATTTTGGAAAAAAGCCCTATAAGATCCTACCATACATTTTCGCAAATGGTCTCTGTTCCCACATCAAAGGCTTGTTTCTCCGTCTTGAATCTCCGGTAACATGATTATTGATCATAGCTCCTCCATGGGATGATGAGGACTAGAAGCAAACATCAAACATTTGCACTGAATATTAATACGGCTAAGGCCTAAATTATGGTGCAGAGGAACTCCTAGCTTCAGGTGATGACACTCATGGACTTTGCTTTAGTCTGTAAGCATTCATCAAGGAATGGATACACATGTTAAGTAACCTCCTTATCCACTCCAAAAGGGATGCTTGGAGGGCCTCACTCTTCTCCCCCTTTTTCCCCTTGCATGTAGGGTTAGGGTTTCCCATCTCTTGGCCTCTTTGGGTGGCGGCAGCGCCGGGGAGGCCAAAGGTTTTGGTTTTGGCCGACTTGATGGATGGTCGGAGTGGCCCCTTCTCCTTCCCCCGTACATAGGGCTGGGGTTCCCTTTTTCAACCCGGCCTTTTGTGTTTTTAGATCTGGTGACGAGGGGACCTTCCTGCTCGGATTGTTGTTTTCCGAGCTCGGATCGACGGTTTTCCGACCAAAGTGCAACTGGATCTTTGGTTTCTGGACCCAACCGAAGTATACGATGGCTTTCCAACCTCTCAGCTGAATCGGTGGCGGAGTCTTGCGGTTCGAGACGGTCGGCAAATTCTTGGCAGATCGAGGGGCTTCAGAGCTACTTTTTTCTCAGCCGGAGATGGAGGTGATGGTGGATCGGATGTGGATCCTTCTTTTTTTTTTATCATGTTGTTTATTTTTTTGTTTTTCTTTTTGTTGGAGTCCGACGGCTGGTTTGTTTCGCCAGTGTTGGCGATGGTGTTGGGTCCGGCCAGTTGTGGCGACCTGTGTTTGTCCTTGCCGGTGGATGGGCTTCTCCAATGTGTGGCGTTATTACCGCTAGCGTGCAGCTCCCAGGTGGTGGTGACATCTCGACTAGCCATATGTGCTCATTAAGATTCCGAATGCTCAAAGAAGGGGCGCTTGCATGGATTTACTCACCTTGCTCATCCCATCCATACCCATAGCAAGCATCATCACCTCGCCAATGTCGCTACTACCATCCTATGATAAGTCGCGACACATTTGCCAAACCTTGTCCAACCAAGGATGTCGCTACTACCATCTCTCTCTCTCTCTCTCTCTCTCTCTCTCTCTCTCTCTCTCTCTCAAACCACCACCACCACCACCACCACCATCAAAGACAAGAACCCAAACTCAAGAGTTCCTATGTTGAACTAACAACAATCTACTGAAACACAAACCACAATAGATCAAATCAATGTGAATCGAGCCAACAACGAGATCTAGTCACGGCCCACAATGCAATACATAAGATATTGCATTGTATGTGTGATTGAATCCTCCTCGAGTGGCTATACCATGAAGGATAACCAGACCCTCGGGTCTGGTGTTGGTCCTCAGTCTATGACTTATGCTAGTAGGGTAGAATCTATTATGTTAAACAGTAAAACCAATTGTAATTGGAGGAAAGCTTTTTTTTTTTTTTTTCACGGGTAGTCGTCTATGCGCCAAAGCTTTACTACTAGTCTACTAGTCATTTGTGGTTGTCTGCTATCCAGTTCAGCTTTGCGTAAGGCCTCCTAGACGACTACCCGTGAAAAAAAAAAAAAAAAAACTACAGTACAAATAATGAACAGTCTCCGTCTCCAAACAAATAACAATTGATAAGGCTAGCATTGCATCAACATTAACCCAATCACATTCTTAGGGTAGTTGAGTTGGTTCGTTCAATTAAGTCAAGCATTTCAGTGCAACTTTAGATTTGAAGACACCACATGAAATAGGACATGCAGTTCTTGCATAATGGGGGATATTACTAAGGCTGCAAGCCTGCAACTCGGGCGGACCAATCCGAGTCTCACCCAAATTTGGCGGGCCTGGGTTGGGATTTTACACATATGGGTTGGTCTTGGTTGAAAATTCCTAACCCGATCTTAATTCGGGTAGGGCTTGGGTAGAGGCTTTAGGAAACCCAACTTAACCCGTAACCCGACCTATAACTCTGTCTGTAACCCGAACCACCCCATAACCTACATATGCAAAAACCCGTATTTAGTAACCAATGCTTCTCATTTCAACAGTTGGAACGATATTTATCCATCATCCAACTGTGATGACTATACCGCGTTGTATAATCGATAATGGTTCCTAGTGATTATTATCCGAAACCAATCAACCCGCCCTCCCAATCCGACCTTAGGTTGGGTTGGGCTTGGGCAAAATGGTTCAACCCCTTAGGTTTGGCCTAGGCTAACAGCTCAACCCGCACAACACGCTTGACTTGCAGCCCTAAATACTACAGGTAGCACATTTGTTAATGGAAAGAAAGGAACAATTCATCTATGTTATAGTTATGTTGCAAGAACTAAAAAAGTTCGCTGCGTATAAAGTGGATGCGGGATAGTGTAATGTTCCAAGAGCATGAATATCGAAGGCTCCAAAATCTAAATAATAGGTAATCATTTTTGTTCCTTGCTCCATAATAGATGCTTAATCAGTGTACTCATGAAGTTACTGTTAAACCTCGTGTTGGTAAATCCATAAAAAAAAGAACTTGATCCAGGTGCAAGTGGTCATGGAACATGTTTAGTCCAATCCAAAGCTCCAAGCTCAACATAGTTATCAGAGCAACCCAACAAAAGACGCGAAAGAAGCACTTCTAGACTCCACAGAAGCAAGTCCAGACTTTGCAAAAGTACTAATGCATAACCATTCAAGATCACCATTGGGACATATTAGTGTGACCAAGAGACCATGGAAAACCCATGGTTGCAGTCTAAGAAGCACGGACACGGACACTGGACACGGACACGGATACGCCGACACGATATTTTTCAAAAAACCAGGACACGGACACGTTAGGGGACACACTGAATTATATATATATATATATATGGGGGCGGGGAGCCTGCACCCGGGGTGCAGCGTTAACGCTGCACCGCCCCCTTGTTTTACCTACCTAGAAGTTTTGGAATTGGATGAAATTTGGTGAGGGTGTTGTCTAGGGTAAGGTGATCATCCTCACAAATTTTCATCAAATTCCAAAACTTCTAGGGGGGTCAAATGGTCGAAGCAAAATCAGCCGTCCGCAGTCACCGTTAAAATCTGTAGATTTTGCTTCGACCATTTGACCCCCCTAGAAGTTTTGGAATTTGATGAAAATTTGTGAGGATGATCATCTTACCCTAGACAACACCCTCACCAAATTTCATCCAATTCCAAAACTTCTAGGTAGGTAAAACAAGGTTGAGGTGCAGCGTTGTTGCTGCACCCCGGGTGCAGGCTCCCCGCCCCCTATATATATATATATATATATATATATATATATATATATATATATATAATATATATATATATATATATATATATATATATATATATATATATATATATATATATGTGTGTGTGTGTGTGTGTGCGCGTGTGTGTGTGTGTGTGTGTAACAAGTCTAATATTATGATTTATAATCAAACATAATGTTAATAGTTAACTAAAAAAGTCTCCAACAAACATCATAAATGATTCAAGTGTATAGTTTCAAACTTTCAAAACACAAAAAAACAAATAGAACACGCATAAAATCATCATCCATCAAGGCCAACATCAAGTGTTACCACATCATCACCATCGACGTGAAGACCACGGCCTCCATATCCGGCTCATTGATGGAAAGATTCGCAATCTCAAGAACCTTGATGGAAAGATTCGCAATCTCAAGAACCTCAACATCTTCAAATGAGAAAAAACCCTCTCCGGTAATATCCGACACGCTCCAACACGCATCCGACACGCTCCGACACGTGTCGGACAATCTTTCTTCATAGAAGACACGTTTTTTGGTGTGTCCGACACGCGTCGGAAAGTGTCGGATGAGTGTCGGTGTCCGACACGTGTCGGACACGGACACGTTGAGGTCCCGAGAGTGTCGGTGCTTCATAGGTTGCAGTCTCCAATCTCTACATAGGACACTTGCAGACACTTGGTTTTGTGCCTCATAGTTTATACACAATTGCACATACTTTGTTTTGGGCAATTTCAGACTCCACAAAAGCACTATCGGAGAACCATTCAAGATCAGCATTAGGGACAGCTAAGAGTGATGAATGACCTAGAGACCATACGGAACCTATGGTTGTAGTCTCTAAATAGGACACTTGAACGCACATGGTTTCGTTCTTATAGTTTTCACACACTTGCATATACTTGATTTCATGTTCATAGTCAATCTTTCTTGCTTGTGTGTTTCTCCGGAAGCTAATTTTAAAATGTTTTAGATGCTAAATGAATAATGATTTAGAACATATCCATAAATGTCTTCAAAGCTTACTTTAAAAAAAAAATTGAAATGGTTTCAAGATAAAAATACTTTTCATAAGATAATTGCAAAACGTTTTAGAAAGGGAAATTTGATCTCAAGGAAAAATGCCCAAGTCTGAAGAAATAAGTGTTTCTTTAAAGAAAATGGTTTTGAAGTCAAAATATTTATCGGAGCTTGGAGTTGCTTATCGTTCTTATACTTTTATATCTTATGGTATCCTTCAAGCCAATATTACTTTTAAACCCTTAAAGAAATCATACCAGCACATTTTGGGATACCCTTGAAAAACTGTATCTGTACTAAAACTGGAATCCAGTTTTGATTCACTTGGAATTTGATTTTTAAGAATCTTTATTGAATTATAAAGGGGGATATTTGAAGTATTTCCTTACTTAAATACAATGACTTAAAGTAAATGTCTCTATTTAAATAATAGCGCAACTTGTACCTACTAGTAAATGTCTCTACTAGTGGATTTTCATAGTCTAGGTGGATTTTCACTGCTATATTAATTACTTAGAATTATATTATTTCCTTAGAATTATATTGTCAGGTCCATGTTTCATGAGAATGCACTTAGACCCGTGTACATGCATAGGTTTCTCTCTCCAGGTTCGCAAAATACTTTTTTAGCTTCTTGAGTACATCTTTAGATCCATGCAAATACTTAGGTTCATCCCTCAGATCTCCACTAAAAGTTTCATCATAGTGTATCAAATAAAGGGCTGTCAACTCAAAACAAATTTTAATGAAGCCTAAAAAATGTGAGGGAGGAAAGAAAGGAGTAAAATGTGTAAACAGAGAACTAGTGAAAGCCTGGTAAACAAGCATGAATTCCCTGATCTATCCAGTTTTGACTTCTAGTCTTTGAATCTTTTGAGTTCGGTAGTATGTAGGAAGTCATACAAGTAGACAGCTGAAAAACTAATCAATGTTCCTTTAGTCCAACTTCTACCAAAGGAAACAATCTTGGCATATCTACTAGTGGATGAAAAGTGAACTGGACTTTGTTTGAACTTACCTACTACAAATGAGATTTAGGTGATCCCAACAGAGTCAAAAGACCCAACCTTTTCATTTAGGTAAGTTTGCTCTTAAACCCCCTAACTAAAATTATGAATACCACCCTAATTAATTATGTTTTATTATTGGCATAATATTTTTCAAAACAATTGCATATAGTCAAGGGGAGTTGCATGCATGACAGTCGAGGGGAGTTGCATGCATGACTGCATGAGTTATTTGTTTAACTCTACTATGACCATAGCCATCAAGCCATGTCCCATGATCCCATCTACTTGGAGTAGACTTTATGAATACTCTTCGCCATTCATTTCTATTTAGGGCAAAGGTAAAAAAAATTGAAATATTTCGTGGTATATCGCAAAATATTTTATTTTTTCAAAATCAAAATGCAATATTTCGTAAAATATCGTGATATTTCACAATATTTCGCAAAAATGTGTAGCACTTGTCCCCTTAAGGATGCTCACAAATGCCCCCTTAAGGATGTGTGCGCCCGCGGAAAACGTGTAGCACTTATCCTTGATACGTTTATTTAAGGGACCCCGCCCTTCTCATTTCCTTCGTCTTTTGTTTGGGTTTTGGCGGGAGACGAAGAGTTAGGGTTTCCTTGTCTTCAAGTCATGGTGCGAAGATTTAAGGTGATTGCCATGAGGAGTTCGAGGAGACGAGTGGAGCAACGAAGGGAGGAGGACGAGGCTCCGCGGGCAAGGCACGTCTTCCTCTTTCGTCCTTCTTTCTTTTCTTTCTTTTTCTTTCTTTTTCATTTTTGGCCGGCCACACCTCTCCATGGGGAGAGGGGGTCGCGGCTTGCAAGGAGGGGCTAGTGGGTCCACCCGGCCCCACTGTCGGCTTCGGGTAGTGGGTCCGATGGGTCCCACTTGCATGGATAGGCCCACTTGAGTTTATCCAAGTCAAGTTTGGCCCTTTTCTTTTACGAGTCGTTATGTGCAGCCGTGTGGGCCGGGTTTAAATTGCGAGCTAATTTCGATGCCCATAAATGCCCCCTCAAGGACAAGTGCGCCCGCAAAAAATGCGAAGCACTTGGCCTTTATTCCTTATTTAAATGGGATTGGGGTCCTTTTAAAGACCCTCGCCCCATTGTTTCCTTCATTATTTGCTAGCGCGGGAGCCTCAGTGTCTTGGAGAGCTTTTAGCACTCCGAGACGAAGGGTTTTTTGGCGGTTCGCGAGCGAAAAGCCCCTTAGGGTTTCGACCGTCTTCTCGTCGCGAGCCCCCTTTACTCGGCGATGGCGCGTGCATCGAAAGTTGGTCGTTGCAAGGAATTCGAGGGCAGTACGAGGGCGACGTGAGTGTGAAGACGACCGCGACGTGCCGCGGTGGAGGGTCGTAACCTCCTCGGTGAGGGAGCACAACGGTGATGGCGGAACATCGCGGCCAAGAGAGGTCCATACCTCACCCGCGATGGCTCCGCCTCCTCTCGGGAAAGTCCTCGTACGAGCACGAGTAAAGCGAACAATATCTTGTGTGTTTGGGACGGATGTTATAAAATAGTATCAGAGCCGGTTCTCGCAATGGAAAGGTCTAACGCAACACGTGGACGTGTAGCCCTTAAGAGGGGTGGATTATGACGACCAAGATCCAATAGTCATGAGCTAAGAGCCAAGACTCCTGAGGCTGTGATGCCAAGAAGGATGAGGTGAGGTAAGTCGGTAAGGTGTCTAAAGCCACCGAGTTAGTCCCACTTGGCTTGGAGAGGAGATCCTGAGCTACTTATATAATTGCCCCACCCAAATATAGATGACGCGTTTTAAAACCATGTGTCGCTACGAAATTCATAAGAACTCCATAATTAAGCATGTTCGGGCAAGAGTAGTACTAGGATGGGTTACCTCCTGGGAAGTTATGGGCATTGGAATTAGTCCACGAATAAAATCCGGCCCACGCACAACAGCCCGCACACAAAGCCCAGCCCATGCACAACGGCCCACGAAGGAAACGGGCCAAACCCGACTCGGATGGACCCAGACGATTCACCACGCTAGCTGACGCCAAAAAGGGGCCGAGTGGGCCCACCCAAAAGTGGGGTCCATCGGCCCCTCCTTGCAAGCCGCGGCCCCCTCTCCCATGGGGAGATGCGGCCGGCCAAAAAGAAAAAGAAAAGAAAAATAAACTACAATCACCATGCGAAGGGGGGAGGTAGCGTAAACGTCTACAGAAACCGTGGATCCGCGTCGATCCCTCGATTCGACAGACAAGATAAGAAGTCATGTCGTCATCGATTAAATGTGCAAAAATGGCCCATATCCTAAAAGATTGAGTCATATCTAGCCTATAACCGTCGCTACAAAAAAGGCAAAGGATAAATATTATTTTTCCCCAAAAAAGAAAGATAAATCCTAACGGCTATGTGAAAAGATATTCAAGGGATTCAAAAATTACAACCATATCTCTCTTATCCTCCCCCCTTTGCCTATAAATAGAGGAGCAAGGGGATGGCTTCAAAGGTCGAAAGCTAGAAACGTGAAGGCTCTGCAAAGGAGGCTCCAACACTCGACGACCGAAGGCTATACGAGGCACGAGTAAGCACATCCCATGGGAACGGCATAGTCCCCACAAGTTCTTATCAACATGAAGACCTTGCACAAGAGATCAAAAGCTTTGACTCTTTGCTCGAAGAAGAAAGCCCAGAGTCGGCATCACCCCGTCGTTTCCAACAATCCTCAACTCCGACAAGCGCCAAAGAAGCCCGGAGAAGAAGATCGGAGTTAGCATCACCCCGTCATCTTCAATACGTCCTCAACTCCGTTCGGAGTTGAAGATTGTTGGAGACGACGGGGTGATGTCGACTCCGGGCTTTATTCTCCGCGCTTTCTTCTTCACCTAAGGAGTCGAAGCCTTTGATCTCGTGTGCAAGGTCTTCATGTTGATGAGGACTTGTGTGGGTTAAAGCATTTCCTTGGGAAGCGCATACCCGTGACTCATGAAGCCTTCGGTCATCGAGCGTTGGAGCTGCGTCGATCCCTCGATTCGACAGACAAGATAAGGAGTCATGTCATCATCAATTAAATGTGCAAAAATGGCCCATATCCTAAAAGATTGAGTCATATCTAGCCTATAACCGTCGCTACAAAAAAGGCAATGGATAAATATTATTTTTTTCCAAAAAAGAAAGATAAATCCTAACGGTTATGTGGAAAGATATTCAAGGGATTCAAAAATTGCAGCCATATCTTTTTTATCCCGGAGTCGGCATCACCCCGTCGTTTCCAACAATCAACTCCAACAAGCGCCAAAGAAGCCCGGAGAAGAAGATCGAAGTTAGCATCACCCCGTCGTCTTCAACACATCCTCAACTCTGTTCGGAGTTGAAGATCGTTGGAGACGACAGGGTGATGTTGACTCCGAGCTTTATTTTCCGAGCTTTATTCTACGCCTAAGGAGTCGAAGCCTTTGATCTCTTGTGAGAGGTCTTCATGTTGATGAGGACTTGTGTGGGTTAAAGCATTTCCTTGGGAAGCGCATGCCCGTGACTCATGAAGCCTTCGGTCATCGAGCGTTGGAGCCTCCTTTGCAGAGCTTTCGCGTCTCTAAACACTGTTCTAAAAAGCGGTCCGGGTGATCGCCTAGACGTTTTAGGGGGTTGGCCGCTCCGCTTCAGTATTAAGCGGCACTGCAGGCGGGTTGAACAAAGGCGGGCGCCTAGGCGGGATCCAACCCGCCTAGGCGGGTAAAAGGCAGACGCCTAGGCGGGTTCCAAGCAGGCTCCAGGCAGGTAGGCTTTAGGCGAGCAGATTAGTAATAATTTTTTATAAAACCCCGATCCCACTCGATCCCCTCCTCCTTTTTCATTACATAACTAGATATCCTAGATAACCCAAAGGCTCAAAAGCTGCTCTCTTTCCCCTGCCTTGCAGTCAACCCTGACCCCACTCGATCCCCTCATTTTCATAAATTTTTTATATTCAAATCGGTTGTTTTGATGTTTGCATATGTAAAACTTTCTATTATTGTTTTTTTATATAGAATTATGAATTTATATATATACATACATATAGAATATATATAATATATTTTATATAGGTGGACTCCCGTCTTTTTCTCCGGCGCCCGCCTAGTCGTCCGCCTTCCACCTTGAAACCACTTGACCGCCTGCCTTCCGCCTTCCGTTTTTTAAAACATTATCTCTAACTTTCGTCCTTTGAAGCCATACACTGCCTCTCTATTTATAGGCGAAGTGGGGAGGATGGGAAAGATATGGCTGCGATTTTGAATCCCTTGAACATCTCTCCCATAACCATTGGGATTTATATTTATTTTTTGAAAAAAAAAAAAATCAATTATCCCTTTTTTTTTGTAGCGGTGGTTATAGGCTAGATATGGCTCAATGTTTTAGGATATGAGCCATATTTGCATATTTAATCGATGACGACACGACTTCTCATTTTGTTCGTCGGATCGAGAGAACGACGCAGATCCACGGTTTATGTAAACGTCCACTCTAGCTCCCCCCATGCATGGTGGTTATAGTTTCTTTTTCTTTCCTTTTTCTTTTTCTTCTTTTTGGCCGGTCGCACCTCCCCATGGGGGAGGAGGCTGCAGCTTGCAAGGAGGGGCCGATGGGCTCCACTTTCGGGTGGGCCCACCCGACCCCCTATTTGGCTTCGGTTAGTGGGTCTGGTGAGTCCACTTGCATGGCTGGGCCCACTCGGGTCCATCCGAGTAGGGTTTGGCCCGTTTCTTTCATAGGGCATTGTGCATAGGCCAAGCTTTGTGTGCGGGCCGTTGTGCGTGTGCCGGATTTTATTAGTGGGCTAATTTCGATGACCATAGGAAAAAACTATAATTTTTGCAAATATGGATTGAAGGCCATAACTCAGTAAAATCCGCATATCTTCCTTGTCTGAACTCTGATTCAAGCAGTCCTTGAGCTGTTTATAAGCTAATACTTGAATCGTTTAAAATTCAAACTGAAAATGATCAGTTAGAAACAGCCCCACTTTAAAAATCTTCATGGGTTTAACTTGGTAACAATTTCTTTCCATTATTATCACTGAAGTCACTTGCATCATATGTACACGCTGCCTAAGACTAGCCCTCGAGCCAAACTGGCTTGACACTGATCAAACTCGGGTTTGACTTTGATCAAACTCGGGTTTGACTCTGATCAAACTTGAATTGGACTCAGATTGACAACCAGATGGCTAAAAAATTAGCACAAGAAAAGAAAACAACATGATTAATGCATCATCTTAACTCAAGACTAATAAAATGACTCAAGAAAAGAAAATTATGAAACTCAATAAAATTAAAAATTTTAAATTATAACTCTTTACTCGACTAAAACCATAATTTAACAATTAGCATGCCACTTAATGCATCTCAATCATGTATAGGATCTGACGTGTATGCGAGAAAAAAGTCCACATGGATCCGTCACAAAACATATTCTTCTAGATCCCTTGAAATAAGCTTAAGCCCTGGAAAAGATCCAACACCATAGCACATGAAAGCTTGGTTTCCACCTCATGGAGAAAATAAACTTCAAAACATCTTAGGAACCAAAATATAAGCACGGAAACGATGATAATTGTGCCTTTAGAATCAGTATATAACCCTTATCCTTGAACTGTTGAAGACATCTAGAACAAGTAATATAAGCATCATTTTTAATGCCACGTTTATTTTCTTCATAAACATTTTTCCTAAACTATTGTAATCCGAAGTATACAGGACAAGAAGATAAGAGGAAGGCATATTTTTGAAACTACCTCAGTTCCTTCTTATAATCTCATAAAAATAAGAAAGCAACCACTAGAAAGTTACATAATGTTTTAACAAGGGTCGGAGCTTATTCAACTTGTAGCCAATTAGACCATATGATCTTTGCTTATGGCATCTCTAAGTATTTGGTTATTGTCTTACACTTATGAATCACGCGTTTTTCAAAGCACTACTCTTCCTGAGTATAGTCGGTAATTCATGCCATGTCGGATGAGCAAATATGTAGAAGATTTGGAGAGGGGGGGGGGGGGGGGGGGGGGGGGCTTGCCTCAACGATTTCTTTGACCAATGCCATAAAAGTAATGGGCAACTTTATCTCATGATATATAGGTTGATAATTCAAAACTAAGGAAATGGAGAAGGCGAGAAAAAATTTACTTGATTTGGAAAGAACACTTCTAGATGCCAATAACTCTTGGCCACAATCAAAGCAAATAATTTCTTAAACTTTTATCTCATACTTCATCAAAAAACTCCTTACAATTTGATTCATCAAACGCTTTTCATATCATGTAGAACTTTTGTCTCGTACTTCATCAAAAACCTTCTTTACAATTTGATCCATCAAACGCTTTTCATATCATGTAGAAGAATAAGAGTTGTTACTTTATGGCATGACGATGGCACTGACACCAGTGCCAATAGACAAGGAACAATCTCCAAGATGGGAGGAGAATAAAAGAGCCCTCTACAAAACCAAAGCCTAAACTCATATTGACTCAAAAGAAGAAAAAAAACAACTAAAATCATCATAAAATTAGGGAGTGCCATAAATTATGATTTTTACATCTTGGAAGCAAACGATACCTAGTACACCATTCGTTCAAACTGCACAACTGTTAAATCAAATCGAAAGATCAACCTTCTCCTACTCCTAACCATTTGTTATATGAGGTTAATCTATTTGGTTGCCCTGCATCAAATATGCACAGAATTTCCATTATGGCTGCTCCTCCCAAGTCAAATTTCATCTCACATAATATAAACTTCAAGGCTTGTGCATCAACTTTCTTAATGAGATTATCTCTTTTCTAAAAATCATGACTCAACAAACAGGATGTCCAAGGTTTACTCTTTGCTATTAGGGTTCTTTCAACCATAGGTATACAATACACTGAGTCTAGTTATGATTCTTGGTTGTAGGTTAGGTTACCTCAAAAAAAAAAAAAAATTCAGCTTTAGCTGAACTCGAGTTAGTCGAGTGTCCTGCATAAACATAAAAAACCCAAACCCTCCAACTCTTTGGCATTTTTCCACCCTTTTGAATCTGAAAAATTAGATTCGGCCAGCTTAATGGGAAAATACAAATTTCATAAAATCATTAGGCCGAGTATATAAAGCACTTGCATGTGACTTGCATTTTGAATTTAACTATATCATAAACATATTTACACATAAAACCACAACAAATTTGGATACTATTCATCTAAAGATATAGGCAATCAGCAACCATCATAAGACTATAAATGCAGTCATATGCTCATATCTAAAGATGAAGAATGTGTGCAACTCTTATCTCCACAATGAAGACTAAGACCAAGTTCCAGAAGAACCAAAACAAACTCACGGAAGCGAGGGAGGATAGGCATGATCATCAGGGGCCGCCGCTGGGCAGGGCGGCCATGAAGGCGTTGTAGGAGGACTCAAGGTCGAAGAGTAGCTGCCTCGACTGCTGCTCCGTAAGCTCATCAGCGGCCCCCATCTTGGCGAGCCTTGTGATCCACTCCCTCACCTTTGCTCGTCCCTCGAAGTCGGAGGGCAGGAGGCCGCCTCCGAGCTTCGCAAGCGACACCGAGAGGTCGGAGAGCAGGGGGTGCACCTGGTCCACGGCCACCATGTTGAGCTTGAGGGTGTCCATGGCGGTGATGAAGTGCTGGACGCATTCGGCAACAGCGGAGGCACTGGAGGCGGAGGCGGAGGAGGAGGAGGTGCGGTGCTCCACGGTGGCGGGGACGCCGGAGGCGACGAGGCGGTTGAGGGCGGCGGGGCAGTCGAGCTTGTAGGCGTCGGCGAAGCGCTCGATGGATGGGACGGCGTCGCGGAGGGAGGAAGAGAGGGTCTTGAACTGTGCGATGAGCTTGAGGCACTCGGACTCGTACTCGGCGGAGGGGACGAGGTCGCGGACGTACGCCTTCTCGAGCTTCTCGGTGGCCTTGATGATGGCGTAGAGGTCGGCGAAGCTGTCGTACATCTCCCTCTCCCTCTTGTCGTTCCACAGCTTCACCTCCATCGCGATCGGCGGCGGCGCTTCCCGGACCGATCGGGCGAGGGTTAGGGTTTCAGAGGAAAAGGTCGAGGCTGGGGTGAGGAGGGATTAATGCCTAGAGGTCGGCGAAGCTTCTCGGTGGCCTTGATGATGGCCTTGATGGAGGCTGACTGGGAGGAGAAGCGATCGGAGCGGCGGAGGAATTTGGGGAGGAAGGGGGAGGAGAAAGGGTGGGTGATACGATGCGTTGGATACGCGGATCAGAAGCAATCTTTAAGAGTAAATTACACTTTGCCCCCCTGAAGTTTAACTCAAAAAAACATATTCTTGTTTATTTTATTCCAAATCCCCCCCTAAAGTTTGAAATGTTAGCACAATATCCTTAATTTTTCATTTGTAGTTTTTATCTGATCAAAACAGTATTAAAAGGGGCAAAATATAGTTTTAAAATTATTAAAGGTTTAATTATTTTTCAGCTAAACTTTAGGAGGTAAAGTGTAATTTACTGATTTTTTTAATATAGTGCATAACTTTGGTGTCTCTGTTTTTCGCACCGACAGAGTAAAGACTAGTAAATTGGATTTGGACTAGTAAATCTTCGAGATCGACTAGTAATCTGAGTTTCTTCTTCTTGTTTGTATTGACCGATAAAATAAATCATTACTTCTGAACGGCTATTTCAATTAATCAGTATAATAAATCAGAAATAAAATCTACTGGTTGCTCGATGCCACCGTCCACCACCCCTCGAAGTTGCACCTGGCTACAAGTTCATGAAGGTTTTTGATTGTTGCTACCCTCACCTCCGTCCCTTCAACTCCACTAAGTTTACCTTCCGATCATATCAATGTGTCTTCATCAGCTATTCACCCAACCACAAAGGATATCAATGCTTACACATATCGTCGGGTCGAATTTACATCTCCAGGGATGTCGTTTTTGATAAATTATCGTTCCCATTCCAGTTTTTTTCTATGTGCCGACTGGTTCTTCTCCTCCTCCACAGTCAATCCCCGTCACCATAGGTCCAGTCCCCTTCTCGCCACCACAACCCTCAGGACCTTCACCTCTTCTACCTGCTAGTCATCTTATTCTGAACCCAACTTGTCAGGTTCGTCGTCCTCCATGGGTTCAACGTCTGATCTATCTCCTATTGTGCAGCAGCCTATGGTTGAGTCCTTTTCCAATCCTCAACCATCCAAAAGCCATCCCATGATCACTCGGTCTCGAGACCATACTTGTAAACCAAAGGCTGCTGCTTGCAACTCGTCACCCATTACCGACATGTCTCATGGCTGCCTCTGCTCCTGTGGTGGTGCCGACTTGCTTCTCTCAGGCCAAACGTGACCCTCAGTGGCAGGCTACGATGGCTACTGAGATTGATGCATTGCTTTGTAATCAGACATGGTCCCTTGTTCCACCATCACCTGATATGAATTTAGTTGGATGTAAATGGGTGTTTAAAATTAAACACAACCCTGACGGGTCCATTGAAAGATACAAAATCTCGACCGGTGGCTAAGGGATTTCATCAGCTCTGGGTATGATTTTGGTGAGACCTTTAGCCCCGTGATCAAACCCACCACGGTACGCACTGTGTGCATCCTTGCAGTTTCTTGTGGTTGGGTGATCTGTCAACTAGACATGAACAATACTTTCCTACAGGGCTATCTTACTGACTCAGTGTGCATGGAGCAACCTCCTGGGTTCGTCGATCCAACACGACCCGATTATGTCTGCAAATTACATTGCAGCATCTATGGACTCAAACAAACCCCGCGAGCCTGGTTTGAACAATTAAGCACTTTCCTACTTGGGTTGGGTTTCTTAGGCTCTAAGTCAAACACATCATTGTTTATCAGGCATGCTGGGACCAATCTCCTGTTAGTCTTGATTTATGTAGATGGCATTATCATCACCGGGTCCAGTGCTTCCATTGTTGCACAGCTCATCATGGACCTCAGCCGAGAATTCTCTTTAAAAGATCTTGGTCCTTTGCATTATTTTTTGGACATCGACTGTCATCGAACGTCCAAGGGCTTGTTTATGACGCAACAAAAATATATTCTGGACTTACTTCTCAACACAAAAATGGAGGGTGCCAAACCAGTGAGCACTCTTATGACAACCTCATGCAAACTCTCAAAGTTCGATGGCACAGCAATCAATAACCATTCATCTACAGGAGTACGGTTGGGGTCCTTCAGTATCTCAGTTTTACTCGGCCTGATATTGCGTTCTCTGTCAACAAGGTCGCTCAATTCATGCAATCCCCTATCGAAGATCACTGGAATGCGGTGAAAAGGATTCTTCGCTACCTGAAGTCAACCATTCAGCATGGTTTGTTCTTCTCATCTGGTACGATTGGGCAGCCAGCCTAGATGATCGCAAGTCAACTAATGGCTATTGCAGCTACTTCGGTAATCACCTCGTCTCCTGGATTTTGAAGAAGCAGGCAATTGTCGCTCGATCAAGTACTGAGACGGAGCATCGCGGTGCGGCTAATGTTGCTGCCGAGGTCTCGTGGTTACGTTCTCTTCTTCATGAGCTTCATGTCCCAATCGCTACTCCAGCAGTCCTATGTGATAACCTCGGTGCCATATACTTATCCCTCAATCCAGTGAAACATTCTCGTCCCAAGCATGTGGAAATCGACGTCCACTTCGTTCGTGATCATGTTTCGAAGAATGCCTTCACCGTCCATTTGTGTGCACTAACGATCATTTTCGAGGACGAGGGCGCGGTCGTGGTCGCTCCAACAATGATCCTCCTGGGGCTTACGGTCACACCGGAGGGTACAACACCAATGGTGCATACAGTTCCAATGGAGGCTATGGAGGTCGAAGTCAGTGTTAGATATGTGCTCACTCTCCATTCCGCCGCCGGGTCCTCCTTTGATCCAAATTGGTATGCAGACTCTGGAGCCACGCACCACCTGACCGCTGACATGAGCTATCTTTAGTAGGCACTACTGGCCACACATCATCTATAGTTTTAACCCCACGTAGTAACTCTGGTTAAAGAGAGTAGTGGTGACCCCAAATAGGGGTTGGAAAAATCCTATGGTCAAAGGTGCGCAACAGAAATGGTTTAACGACCGTAGGTTCGTAGGTGGTGTTAAGTTCTATTATTTAATTTTTATAGAAACTAATATACATGCGCATGCACGTGCTAGCACGTGAAATAAACAGCCAAACGGTAATATAGCAATGCGAAATATCTAGTATGAATGCAATTCGAATCTACGCTAGATCTACGTGTTAGAGAATATTATACCTTCGTGCAGATCTTTTAACCACGGATAATTGTCTTCGTTGTCGATGGAGACGGAAGAAAAACTCACAAGGAAGACGAAGGTATGCAAGGATGAAGTTGCCTTCTCGTTCACCCGATCTCACATGAACGTCGTCGGAGGATCTCTGAGTACCTCCTTACGATGACCATTCTCCTTCTATGATTCACCGCGTGAGGAAGATAATGCATTGTCATGTCCAAACCCACTACCACATGCGAGAGGGAGAGGAGGGAGTAGAAGAGAGAGGGGGCGACTAGTGCTTGCACTAGAGGCCGGCCATATGCCCTCCTGTGTATGCAGATTTGTGGCCACCCCCACGCCCCTCTCCTTGTGTGTATGTGTGTATAGGCCAGCCACACCCTGCGTCATTGGGGTGTGGCCTGTTTCCTTAAGGGGCAAGGCTAGCCCCTTGTAGACACACAAATTGTGTCTAACCCGAACCCGACTCGCATGCACTAATTCGGAGACAAACCCGACACGCACTTGGACTCGGACCCGACTCGCATGCACCGATTCGAAGGCAAACCCGACACGCACTCGGACCCGGACCCGAATCGCATGCACCGATTCGGCGGCAAACCTGACACGCACTCGGACCCGGATCCGACTCGCATGCATCGACTCGGAGGCAAACCCAACATGAACTCGGACCCGAACTCGACTCGCATGCACCGACTTGGAGGAAAATCGGACCCGACCCGCGCCAAACAAGAGGCCGGCCTGGTGGGCCCATCCTCAAGTGGGGCCCACCTGGCCCCCTTCTAGAAATCCGAACCCCTTAAAGGGTGGCCGGCTATGCAAGAAAGAAAAGAAAAGAAAGAAAAGAAAGGAAAAAAGAAAAGAAAGGAAAGAAAAGAAAAGGAAAGAAAAGAAGAAAAAGGAACGAAAAGAAGAAAAAGGAAAGAAAGATCGTCATGCGCAGGGGGAGGTTGCGTATGATGTCTACATAAGCGTGGATCTGCGTCGATCCCTTGATCCGATGGACAAGAAACGAAGCCGGGTCACCATCGACTTTATGTGCAAGATTCAAATAAATTCAAAAAGGATTGAGCCATAACTGTTTCGCCAGAAAATAAAAGCAAATAAAGGTTTATTCCCCACTTCAATGGAAGAATAAATCTTGGGTAGTTATGAGAGAGATATTAAAGGGATTCAAATAAATCTTCCCATATCTCTCCCCTCCCCCCTTCACCTATAAATAGAGGGGGAGGGGGAAGGCTCAAAAGGGGGATGGCACGAAGCGAAGAAGCTCTGCAGAAGAGGAGATGCGCCCTTCATCGACCCAAGGATTCACGAGGCACGGACAAGTCTATCCCTTTGGGACCGGCTTAGTCCATCGAAAGTCCTCATCAACGTAAAGACCCTTGCACAAGAAGATCATCCCTTCGACTCTGTGCACGAAGAAGAAAGCTCGGAGAAGAAGAAACCTTCAACTCCGAAGACGCCAGAAGCAAAGGCCAGAGAAGAAGATCGGAGCGGCATCACCCCATCGTCTCCAACAACCCTTCAACTCCAAAGACGCCAGAAGCAAAGGCCAGAGAAGAAGATCGGAGCGACATCACCCCGTCGTCTCCAACAAACCTTCGACTTCGATCAAGCCCAAAAGTCCGGAGAAGAAGATTGAAGCGACATCACCCCGTCGTCTTCAACAAGCATCCGCTCTATTCACGAAGAAGAAAGCTTGGAGAAGGATACCCGAAGCGGTGCTATACCCATCATCTTCAACAAAGCCTTCAACTCCGATTACGCCAAATACGGCCAGAGAAGAAGCTGATGCCACAACCATCGCCAGATCGAAGGAGTCGGAGCTGGAGCTGAAGACAAGGCAAAGGAGCTCTGCAGAAGAGGAGATGCGCCCTTTATTGACCCAAGGCTTCACGCGGCACGGGCAAGCCTATCCCTTCATAACCGACTTAGTCCATTGAAAGCCCTCATCAAAGTGATGACCCTTGTACAAGAAGATCAATCCTTCGACTCCGTGCATGAAGAAGAAAGCTTGGAGAAGAAGAACCCTTCGACTCCGAAGACACCAGAAGCAAAGGCCGGAGAAGAAGATCGGAGCGGCACTACCCCGTCGTCTCCAATAAGCCTTAGACTCCGATCAAGCCCAAAAGCCCAGAGAAGAAGACCGAAGCATCATCACCCTGTTGCCTTCGACAAACGCCCGCTCTATTCACGAAAAAGAAAGCTTAGAGAGGGACACCTAAAGCATCGCTACATCCATCATCTTCAAAGCAAAGTCGACGCTACAATCATCGCATGGAGATCGATGCTACCCCCTCCATCTTCAAAAGCAAAGCCTTCGACTCTGATCATGCCAAAGAAGCCCGGAGAAGGAGAGAAGTCAAGCCGATACCACAACCATTGAGAAAGCCGGAAGAATAAGAGAAGCCTTGAAGAAGTAGCTATCACCGTTCTAGAAGAAGATCGAGTCAACGCCAAAGCAAAAGCCAACAAGAAGTCAAAGCAAAAGCACCGATAAAGCCCGCGCCAAAGCAACGCAAGTGCCAAAGCCAATCAACTATGCCGATCACGAGCAAAGCACCGCACGTTCTAGCCGATACGATGGGAAGTCCGGAAGAACTAAAGCATCGCAAGTTTCTACCCATCTACGTTCAAGCGCCAGCACCAAAGCAAAGCAAAAGCCAGAGCCACGCCAAAGCCGAAAGCCAAAGCCAAAGCCGACACCAAAAGCACGATCGACACCGTGAACCAACAATCAAGGACACCGAGGTCTAGCAAGGATCGAGGAAGACACAAAGGCCGAGGAACGAAGCCGAAAACCCCTAGCCGAGAAAGCACGAAGCACGAAAGGGACAAAAGCAACGGTGGATACTCCTTAGCCTCTCAAAGAACCCTCACCCTGTAAAGACCTTTATCCTGGGCAACCCTTTCAGAGCTCTCGCACGAATACCACATGGAGACATGGATCAAAGGGACCCTCCAGAGGATCTCTCCCACAATCTCCTGATCGAATATTCACCGCACTTGGCTCACCACCCCAGAGTCCCCGGGTCCCGATATTTGTAATCTCGTTTTGTTCAATAAAGACGACCTGTATCTTTTTCCGCGCACCACAGATTTTTGGCACGCCCAGTGGGACCTTCTCTCATTTCATCCGTACGTCTGAAGGAGTTGCTTCAAGTTCGCTATGGCCGGGACAAACAACGATGCGTTTGCTCCAAACCTTTCGCCTATCGCCGAGTCTCCTCCGCTCCAATACGGCAATCCAGCAAACCCGGAGGGTGATGTTCCCCCGATGGTACGTGTCTACACTCGGTGTACTCGAACTCTTGCAGATATCTTCATACCAGAAACTACTACCAAAGATGCTCGCCAAAGCGCCGATAAGGCCTTGGTGCATGAAGAAACAAGCCTCGATCCTGGAATCCATGTCCAGAAGTTTGGGGATGACCAGCCCTAACCCCGAGCCCGTTCGGGTTCTCCGGTGGACGTTGCACCTCCTCTGCAGGGGGCAAACATCCGTAATCAAGCAGAAGCAAGTTGGTGCAACTATGTCTCCGACGATGACGGCGAGGATGCAGGCATGCAACATCAAGATTGTTAGGATTGATGTGTTCTAAGCTTGTAAAACTTTACGTTTTGGTCTAATAAAGATTGATAGTTATTATTATATGAGATGCATATAGGTGCGTAACATAGTTACGTGTTCTTTTAAAAACAGAGCCATGGTTATATGGTAGTCCACTGAGTTGAAGACTGAGTGGATTGATCCCATATAATCTAAATCAGTTCGCAGCTATGATCAGGTTGGTCGTCTCATCATGTTAAGCTGTTGGCGATGACAGTTCATGAGAAGTCTTCACCATGGTCATCACCAGGCACAGTGTCTGTGGCTGAATGGAACTAACACGGTGTACAGATCAGTGAGCAGACACTGGTACACTAAGCCGTGTTTCTGCTTAGGGTAAGACAGTCCTAAACCCTGAGGAATCACGTCTGATGAATTAACCAGTTGTGTGGTGCTTTGGCGCACCAATGTGTGAGGATCCGTATGCAGTGATCCAAAACCACGGTGTACTGGGTTACCCGGCTGGCGTTGCATTAGCGTGTCACTCCTGCTGGCCATCCACACCCCTGAAGGGAGGTGCGTTCCTTGGTGTGACTTACACTGTACCAAACCCAGGCTTGGTGGTCACCAGTTTAACTGTTGACCGGGTTCGATTACTCGACGGGGTAATCAGAGGTATGATGTATAGGTCAACCTGGAAGAAACCAAGTCATATGATCATTCGAGTCTGACGGTAGTCTCCACCGCTCGAAGTGAATCATGACATCAAGTGGAGGGACAACGAGTTTACCACTACTAAGCGGAGAGCAAGGGTATGATGGAGAACATAGTAAGTCTGGGTGAATTGGAGTGCAGCCTGTGTCGCACTCTGGGTGGCTATGCAGGTTAACTCGAGCTCAGAAGATCGATGGTACACTCGGGTAGTGTGTCGATCGAGCTTGAGTTGGAAGCCATGAACCTCGGTCCCTGATGGTTCCACCTTTTCAACATTATGTACGGTTCTTGAACCATCTCCTCGGAACACCTTAAGCACTAAGAGGAAGTAAGAAGTATACGCTCTGTGTGTGCTTGGCACTAGAGCACGGTAGATGCGTAACTACATGCGAGTACTAAGGGGAATGCCCGAGGCTAGTACAGATGCGCAGGTAGTAATCCCTAGCCATAAGTGAACTTTGCTGCATAGGTGCGATGCACCGGTGTATGTTGCGAGTTGACTAGTTGATTTTGCTAGAGGCACCCTTCGGTGGCCTCAGTTAATAGTAAGGTAATTAGTAGAAATCACTTAAGTAATGGCCACTAGGTATCGCACGCTAGAAATGGTCAAAATGAGACGTCAGGACGTTTTGGTAAAAACCTCACTCTGTCGGACCTCACTCTTGGCCGACCCTAGCAGTGGGAGACCTTGCTAGGGCTGGCCCTATGTTGTAGGGATGAGAATCCCTCATCTATAGGGCCGGCTATATGGATAGGGATAAGGGTTTGAAATGGTCAAATCGAGCCCTAAAAAGTGGGAAAACAAAAAAAAATACAAGGAGAGATAAAAGGGTGAGATTGGAGAGATAATTATGGGAGGTCTTTATCCCCTTAGATCCTTATCCAAGGGGGTAGGTCGGCCCTATCTATAGGGCTATATGGGGCCGGCCATAGGGATGCCAAAACCGAACCCCCTCCCTCTCTCATCTCTCTAGTTCTCTCCCTAATCTCTCTCCCGTTTCTCGCTTGCAACTTCGTCTTCCTCGCGTGGAGTTCTGAAGAAGGAGAAGGGTCGTTCTTCAGAGGCACTCAAAGATCCGAGAGCGACGTTCCATGCATCGTGTGAGATCGGGTGAACAAGAAGGCAACGTCTTCATTCGTACCATCGGTATCTTCACGAACGATCTTCCGTCTCCATCGACAAAGAAGACAATTCTCCGCGGTTAAAAGATCCGTACGAAAGGTATGTGTAATCTAACATGTAGATCTAGCGAGTATTATGATTTGCATATATACTAGTTAATCATTACACTAGATTGCCATTAGGGTGTTCGATTCACGTGCATACACATGCACACATATGTTGATTAGTTTCGATGAAAGTTTAAATCGTGTAACATGCACCATGAACGGTCTTTCGACTGCAAAATCGTTTCCGCTGCGAGCCTCTACCATGGATTTATTTCCAATAATTTGGTATCAGAGCCGCATTAGTGGTGTGCGTTTCACGATTATTCATGAAACCAACATGTGTGCGCATGATGAATGCGTGAGATCATCGGGGTTCTTACGCTTAGATCATGCATATGTATATAGATTGTGCTTGTTCTATGAATCGTTCTTACAGGGCGCCGCTATAAAATCTAGATTTGTGTTTGTGCTTGCTATCGGGGGTCGGACCTCGAGTTAGCCAATGTCTGGATTTGCTCTCTGTGTGTAGATATGTAATAGAGCCGTAGATTGGGCGAGTGATGGGGGTTGACCATCCTCGGTTCCTATGGCCTTTTTTCCTAGGTGTGTTTTCTTCTCTTTTCTAGGAAATTGTGTACGAGCGAGCACTTGCTCGAAGCGTACTAGACTTTTTCGGTTACAGATCGAGAAGAAAGATGTGCCAAAGAAATCCACCATTGGGAGCGTAAGCGGAACCCTAGAGGATGAAGACGATCCGGCAAAGTGTTCATGAGCACAACGGAGGAGCCGGACCGAGGAACCTTGCGAAGAAAGCTAGAGGCCTGCGCTGTGCTAATTAGGTTCAGGAGTCGGACCCTGAACTTAATTCAGTTTTAATGGTTGCTTTCTTTATTAGTTCTTTATGCTTCATATCGAACCCCGATGAGATAATATGATTATCAGTTATCAGAGGGATGCCTTTTCCCTCCGGTCCAAGCGACTGTTTGAGGATAGGATCCCGCTAGATGACGCCTTTTATTTAGTTGACTTTTGATGTTAGTGGGATCCCATCACATATGGTTATGCCACCATTAGGTCAACACCCGACTAGTCGGATGTGCTTATTTGGCCAGCATCGAAATCAAAGATGAGATGGAGATCCATTGAACATCAATTGTCAAATTTATAAGCGAGACGCCATGACTAGTGGGAGTCCTTTCCAGTGAGTCTGCCTCTAGGCTAAGCTCCAGAGCATTAGCGTGATAACCAATTTTGCAGAGCATTGATATTCTTGGAATATGTAATGTGACCCTTGAATGGAGAAATCCTCTTAAGGCAGGGACTATGATATTCCGAGAATGATTAATGTTAGGCGAAGGGCTTGAACGCTAGTAGGAGCATGGTGTGACCAGGGTCTAGTATATAGAAGGTCGCTACCTTTGCATTTGCATAAATTCATACTCTCAAATAACCCTCATATATATAAGGGATGTAAGAGAGGACTTTTAGAGATCCTTTGGCCTCCACGACTAATCACTTCGTGCTCGGGTGGAAGGGCATAACTCAACAACCCCCTCGGGTGAGAGCTGTGTCTTTTCTATGCCAAGTTACTTAGTGATCTCCTTCGGGATATGGCGGTTACGGTGCCAAGTGTTCAGGCTTTAGTCACCCTCATGGGGGCCGTTAGAATTCCCGTGCCGTAATTGCCTAGGCTCATGGGTAAGCATCCTAAGTGCACGTGAGGTATTCGTTGCGAAGACAACGATGATCACGTGGTACTGGCCAAAAGATAACCATGGTCCATCAAAGCCCTTAGTTGGCAGATTTGGATAGGGTCAAGGGAAAGACCAGTGTGAGCGGAATACCTGCACACTGCCCCCTCGGACAGGTGTAGTCTATTTCGAGATCTTGCATACATGGTTAATTAATCCATAGAGATGGCTTCGCTTGAGGGTAGCGTTGACATATGGATATAATTAGCTTGTTTTAAAAATCCATAAAATAAGTTTTCATGCATTCTCATTATTCAATCTTTTAATTTTTCAGATGACCAAGTTAGACCCCCTGTCCGCTATCCTAAATGACCACAAACTTACCGGTCCCAACTATGAGGACTAGAAGCGCAACCTGTACCTGGTCCTAAGGATTGGTAAACATATGACAACCCTGAATGACCCTGAGCCAGATTTGCCAGGACTCGATGCCACAGAGACACAGTTAAAGGCT
This sequence comes from Chamaelirium japonicum, assembly GCA_947650365.1. NCBI lineage: Eukaryota > Viridiplantae > Streptophyta > Magnoliopsida > Liliales > Melanthiaceae > Chamaelirium > Chamaelirium japonicum. The sequence goes on along the minus strand of OX393559.1, from coordinate 28,499,290 downwards.
TTCACTGACTGGAAGGAATCTAATGAAATATGTAAATGCTATATTATAGCATCCTTGTAAACAACTCTGCAGAAGCAAGTCAAGGAGATGCACGACGCTTCTGACATGATATTGTATCTGAAGGAGATGTTTGAAGGTCACAATCGCATTACGCGATACCTTACCATCAAGAAACTCGTCGGCACTAAGATGTCCAATGGGACGCTGGTTCCGGAACACATGATGAAAATGTTTGGGTTCCAGAACGAACTAGCGACCATGGACATTGTGCTAGAAGGCGAGGTGATGACAGACATCTTCCTCTCGTCACTGTCTGGAGCCTTTGAAGGTTTTGTCACCAACTTTAATTTGAACAAGTTAGCTATGACAAATACAGAGCTTCTGGGAGATCTCCAGGCAGCTGAGGATGGCTTCAAGTAGAAGGGCGAAGCACTTCACGTGCAACGTAGATCCTTCAAGAAGTCTGGTAAACCTCAGGGCAAGAAACATAAGAAGAAACCTAAGTCCGCGCCTGTGCAGGACTCTGCTGGGGCTTCTGGGTCTGGAGAATCAAAGAAATCGGGCATGAAGTGTTTCCGGTGTGGCCAGAAGGGTCATTGGAAGAAGGACTGCAAGAAGCCTCAGAATACTGGTGAAGGTAATCTACAACTCTTAGTTGTTGAATTATTTCTTTCGAGTAATAGTTCTTTTGCTAGTTGGATTGTAGATTCTGAATCCACTAACCATGTCTGTAACTCTCTTCAGGGGTTTCGGGAAAGTAGAAGATTGCTTGATGGAGAGGTGACCTTAAGCATGGGAACTGAGGCCGTGGCTGCTGCTGAAGCTATTGGAGACGTTAATCGTAGTTTTTCAAATAATAAGACTTTGACTCTTAGAGATGTTTTTTATGTACCGTCATTGAGACGTAACATGATTTCTGTTTCTTCTTTAGTTAATAAAGGTTATTCAATTTATTTTGATGCTTCTGGTTTGTCGTTTAAGCTGAATGGAACTTTTATAATAAGAGGAATGGTTCAGAATCATCTCTATGTTGTCAGTCCTAAATTTGAAAAAGATAGCATAATAACTTCAGCATTTAATGTTAATTCATCTAAGCGTAAGAAACCTTTGAAAAATTTAACTCAATTATGGCACTTACGATTTGGGCATATTGCCTTAGACAGGATCCATAGGATGGTGAAGGCCGGGCTTCTGGAACAGATCCTACGGAGATCCTTCCCACCTGTGAATCCTGCTTGGAAGACAAGTTGACCAAGAGAGCCTTTAAAGGCAAAGGAGTAAGAGCGACTGAGGTATTGGAGTTAATCCATTCAGATGTATGTGGACCCATGAGCGTCAAGGCGATAGGAGGCCATGAGTACTTTATCACTTTTACTGATGATTACTCAAGATATGGTTACATTTACCTGATGCATCGGAAGTCGGAATCCTTTGACATGTTCAAAGAGTTCAGGGCTGAAGTAGAAAAGCAGACAGGTAAATGTATAAAAACCCTTCGATCTGATCGAGGAGGTAAGTACATATCTGACGAGTTCCTAGGGTATTTGGTGGAGCATGGGATAACATCCCAGTTAACTGCTCCAGGTATTCCACAACAGAATGGAGTTTCCGAGAGAAGAAATCGAACCTTGTTGGACATGGTTTGTAGCATGATGAGTTATGCCAGTTTACCAATGACCTTTTGGGGATATGCCCTTCAAACAGCAGCATATGTTCTGAACCACGTTTCGTCTAAATCAATACCTCAGATCCCTAGAGAACTGTGGTCAAGGCAAAAGCCAACACTACAGCATTTCAGAATATGGGGATGTCCTGCACATGTACGGATAGACAAGAGGGAAAAGATGGAGCCAAAGTCCAAAGCATGTCTGTTTGTAGGGTATCCCAGAGAGACTAAAGGTGGACTATTTTATGATCCTGAGGAAAAGAAGGTAATCGTTTCAACGAATGTCATTTTCCTAGAACATGATTATATTATGGACCATAAGCCTGCTAGTAAGGTAGTTCTGGATGAGCTGCTGGGTACTAGTACAGATAGCGCATCCGAAAGCATAGTGGGAGCTGACATCACAGACACTAATATACCAGATGCTGTAGAACCTATTAATCTTGTAACACAACCACCACCTCATCGCAATGGGAGAAGCATCAGAGCTCCTGACAGATACTATGGAGAAACCTTATTGGTTGATCCAGAAGGTCAGAAGGATGACCCACTAAGCTACGATGAGGCAGTGGGAGCTTCTGACGGCTCTGACTGGCAAAAAGCCATGGAGGCAGAAATTATATCTATGTCTCATAACGCAGTCTGGACTCTTGTTACACCATCATCCAATATTAAATCTATTGGGTGTAAGTGGGTGTATAAGAAGAAGAGAGGATCCGATGGTACAATTGAGACTTATAAAGCTAGATTAGTTGCCAAGGGTTATACCCAGAGAGAAGGAATCGACTTTGACGAAACCTTCTCGCTGGTAGCTATGATAAAATCTTTTCGGATCCTCCTATCCATTGCAGCCCATTATAACTGGGAGATCTGGCAAATGTATGTCAAGACAGCATTCCTTAACGGGAATTTGGAAGAAGACATTTATATGATGCAGCCATCAGGTTTTGAGTCAGAGGGTCAGGAACATCTAGTTTGCAAGTTGCAGAAGTCCATTTATGGACTAAAGCAAGCATCTAGAAGTTGGAACATCCATTTTGATCAGGCAATCCAGGCATATGGATTTACTCAAAACGAGGATAAACCATGTGTATACAAGAGGAGTGATAAGACTACAGTGGTATATTTGATACTTTACGTAGACGATATTCTACTCATTGGAAATGATGTTGGAACATTGTCAACGGTAAAGGTCTGGTTATCAACACAGTTCGATATGAAAAACCTAGGTAAAGCGAGTTATGTTTTGGGGATCAAGGTAACACGTGATCGTCAGAACATGATTCTCTCGCTGTCATAGGTCACGTATATAGATAAGGTTATGGCTAGGTTTGACATATAAAACTCCAAGAAGGGTTTTGTGCCATTTAAACATGGCGTAAAACTATCTAAGGATCAATGTCCTAAGACACCTAAGGAGAGAGCAGAAATACAGAAGATACCTTATGCTTCGGTATTAGGTAGTCTAATGTATATTATGTATTGTACAAGGCAAAATATCTGTTTCGCAGTAGGCATGATGGGTCGGTTTCAGTCGAATCCGGGTCCAGATCACTAGACAGCTGTGAAGTGTATACTTAAGTACCTTCGTAGAACAAAGGACTATGAGTTGGTTTACACTGTACAAGAACTAACGCCGATTGGATACACAGATTCTGACTTTATATCAGATTTGGAATCCAAAAAATCGACATCAAGTTTTGTGTTTATGTTAGGAGGAGCAGCGGTTAGTTGGCAGAGTGTGAAGCAGAAATGCATCGCAGACTCTACCACAGAGGCTGAGTACGTTGCAGCGTGCGAGGCAGCCAAAGTGGTGGTATGGCTCAAGAAATTTCTTATAGATTTGGGATGCGTACCAGAGGCCCAGTTACCTATTGTGCTTTACTGCGACAATAGTGGGGCGGTAGCACAAGCAAAGGAGCCAAGACATCACCATAAGGGGAAGCACATCGAGCGCAAATTCCACTTGATTCGGCAGTTTCAAAAGCAAGGGCGAGTAGCGGTGACACAGATTGCATCTACAGATAATGTTGCTGATCCTTTCACCAAGGCAATACCTATCAAGGTATTCGAACGACATGTGGATGCGATGGGAGTCAAAACCGTTTTGCTTCGCTAGACCAAGTGGGAGATTGTTAGGATTGATGTGTTCTAAGCTTGTAAAACATTACGTTTTGGTCTAATAAAGATTGATAGTTATTATTATATGAGATGCATATAGGTGCGTAACATAGTTACGTGTTCTTTTAAGAACAGAGAGCCATGGTTATATGGTAGTCCACTGAGTTGAAGACTGAGTGGATTGGTCCCATATAATCTAAATCAGTTCGCAGCTATGATCAGGTTGGTCGTCTCATCATGTTAAGCTGTTGGCGATGACAGTTCATAGGAAGTCTTCACCATGGTCATCACCAGGCACAGTGTCTATGGCTGAACGGAACTAACACGGTGTACAGATCAGTGAGCAGACACTGGTACACTAAGCCCTGTTTCTGCTTAGGGTAAGACAGTCCTAAACCCTGAGAAACCACGTCTGATGGACTAACCAGTTGTGTGGTGCTTTGGCGCACCAATGTGTGAGGATCCGTATGCAGTGATCCAAAACCACGGTGTACTGGGTTACCCGGCTGGCGTTGCATTAGCGTGTCACTCCTGTAGGCCATCCACACCCCTAAAGGGAGGTGCGTTCCTTGGTGTGACTTATACTGTACCAAACCCAGGCCTGGTGGTCACCAGTTTGACTGTTGACCGGGTTTGATTACTCGACGGGGTAATCAGAGGTACGATGTATAGGTCAACCTGGAAGGAACCAAGTCATATGATCATTCGAGTCTGACGATAGTCTCCACCGCTCGAAGTGAATCATGACATCAAGTGGAGGGACAGCGAGTTTACCACTGCTAAGCTGAGAGCAGGGGTATGATGGAGAACATAGTAAGTCTGGGTGAATTGGAGTGCAGCCTGTGTCGCACTCTGGGTGGCTACGCAGGTTAACTCAAGCTAAGAAGATCGATGGTATACTCGGGTAGTGTGTCGATCGAGCTTGAGTTGGAAGCCATGAACCCCGGTCCCTGATGGTTCTACCTTATCAACATTATGTACGGTTCTTGAACCATCTCCTCGGAACACCTTAAGCACTAAGAGGAAGTAAGAAGTATACGCTCCGTGTATGCTTGGCAGTAGAACATGGTAGATGTGTAACTACATGCGAGTACTAAGGGGTATGCCTGAGACTAGTACAGATGCACAGGTAGTAATCCCTAACCATAAGTGAACTTCGCTGTATAGGTGCGATGCACCGGTGTATGTTGCGAGTTGACTTTGCTAGAGGCACCCTCCGGTGGCCTTAGTTAATAGTAAGGTAATTAGTAAAAATCACTTAAGTAATGGCCACTAGGTATCGCACGCTAGAAATGGTCAAAATGAGGCGTCAGGGCATTTTGGTAAAAACCTCACTTTACCGGACCTCACTCTTGGCCGACCCTAGCAGTGGGAGACCTTGCTAGGGTCGGCCCTATGTTGCAGGGATGAGAATCCCTCATCTATAGGGCCGGCCATATGGATAGGGATAAGGGTTTGAAACGGTCAAATCGAGCCCTAAAAAGTGGGAAAACGGATAAATACAAAGAGAGATAAAGAGGTGAGATTGGAGAGATAATTGTGGGAGGTCTTTATTTCCTTGGATCCTTATCCAAGGGGGTAGGCCGGCCCTATATATAGGGCTATATGGGGCCGGCCATAGGGATGCCAAAACCGAACCCCCTTCCTTTCTCATCTCTCTAGTTCTCTCCCTAATCTCTCTCCCGTTTCTCGCTTGCAACTTCGTCTTCCTCGTGTGGAGTTCTGAAGAAGGAGAAGGGTCGTTCTTCAAAGGCACTTAGAGATCCGAGAGCGATGTTCCGTGCATCGTGTGAGATCGGGTGAACAAGAAGGCAACTTCTCTATTCGTACCATCGGTATCTTCGCGAACGATCTTCCGTCTCCATCGACAAAGAAGACAATTCTTCGTGGTTAAAAGATCCGTACGAAAGGTATGTGTAATCTAACATGTAGATCTAGCGAGTATTATGATTTGCATGCATGCTAGTTAATCATTACGCTAGATTTCCGTTAGGGTGTTCGATTCACGTGTATACACATATACACATATGTAGATTAGTTTCGATAAAAGTTTAAATCGTGTAACGTGCACCATGAACGGTCTTTCGATTGCAAAATCGTTTCCACTGCGAGCCTCTACCATTGATTTATTTCCAATAGAGACATCCTCCGTCATCATCCTCCGCCTGCTCTTCAGCTCCAAGTAATGCAAATGGGTGAATAAATGGCGCAAATTACTCGGCTGATGGAGGAGAAGGACCATCACATCAACACCTTGTTTCAAAGGCTAAGTGTGAGGGATGCTACAGCGTTCAGCCAACTTCCTGCTTCTCCAGTAGTCACTCCAGCTCCGTCTTCAACTCCTGCTCCTGCAAAGGTTGTTCCGACAGTGCTAGCGACTACTCCTCGGTTCCCGTCCCGACGGAAGTCGTCTCTCCAATGCCAGTCTCGATGGCCACCCAACCTCCGGCGACAGCAACAATGAATGCCCAGCAAATGCAAGAGTTGGTGGCTGACATGATGCGGTCCCACGGTGGTAGTCTTCTTCCGACCACGGCGACATACTCGAAGCCTTATACCGCAAGGATCCAGCAGCTGCGCTTCCCCACTGGGTTCCAGCCACCAAAGTTCCAGCTTTCGACGGGAAGGAAAATCCAAGGCAGCACATAGCCCACTTCATCGAAACTTACAATAACACTGGCATATACATTGACGAGATGGTAAAGCAGTTCGTTCGCACCCTCAAAGGTAACGCGTTCGACTGGTATGTTGATCTTCCTCTGGGATCTATCGATAGTTGGGATCAAATGGAGAGAGAGTTTCTCTATCATTTCTACAACACCAGACGCATCATCAGCATAACTGAGCTTATTGTCGTCAAGCAAAGAAAGGACGAATCAGTGATCGACTATATTAATCGATGGAGGAACCTTGTGCTAAATTCACGAGACCGCTTATCTGAAGACTCGGCCATCAAGATGTGCACTCAAGGCATGCAGTGGGGTCTGCTCTACATCCTCAAAGGGATCAAGCCTCGGTCCTTCGAAGAACTCGCAACTCGGTCTCACGACATGGAACTCAACCTAGCAAATCGCGGAGACTCGAAGAGCAAGGACTTCTTGAAGGTGGAGAAGAAGGACAAGCCACTGGCACCAAAACCAAAGCAAGTCAATATCGCTTCGACCTCCAAGCTACTCATGATCAGTGGCAAGCCGGATCAAGGAAAAGGAGCCGTCATACTGTCGCCTCTGCCTTAAAGACAAATGATGACTCTCGAGGAGCTCGAAGCAAAAGAGTATCCCTTCTCGGATTCAGAAGTCTCCTCCATGTTCAACCAATTGCTACAAGAGAAGATGATTGAGCTTCCTCCTTCAAAGAGACCTGAGCAAATGTATCGCGTCGATGGCCCTCTCTTCTGTAAATACCACCGAGTGGTTAGCCATCCCATCAAAAAGTACTTCGTCTTCAAAGAAAGAATCATGGCACTCGCGAAGCAAGGGAAGATAGAGATCGACTCCGGAGAGGTCACTACAGCAAACATGACATCCATCACCTTCAGTTTCTTCCCGTCGGTACTCGTTGCTGCACGACAAAGAACACCCAAATTGCGCGTCAATCGTCAAAGGCCAATCGTGAAGTCAGCTTCCCAACTGAAGATTTCGAAGTAACGACAACGTGCTCCTGCGGTCGCTGAGGAGGAAACGTTGTTGCCCCTGGGGCAACTATCGCTCACGCCAGCACCTCTCCTAATCAAAGCCACGTCTCAATGAACTCTCCAACAGAGGCATAAGCAATGAGATCCAGAAGTCGGTCTGTTGGGCCACCCCTCAGGCAAGTTCGACTATTATGTTCTTTACTCAAAGCTTGCGCCAGTCACAATGGAGAAGATCACACCAACTGGCTAGGAATCAGAGACAGAATCTGCAGAAGAGCAAGTCCCTCCCAGTTAAGCTATATCCCAGCGTGCTCTCCAAAAGAGATACGAGCAAGGAGATCCAGAAGTCGGTCTACTGGGCCAGCCTTCGGGCAAGTTCGACTATTACATCCTTTACTCAAAGCCTCCATCCGTTTCGATCAAAGAAATCAAGCCCACTAGCTGGGGATCGGAAGACGAGCCAGCAGAGCTTCCGGAAGAACAAGCTTCTTCGACCAATAAGGAACCCGTAGCTGCTACTCCCAACCATCACCTTAGCAGGGGAGAATCCACCGATGAAGAGGCATAAGTCATGCTACCTCGGAGACGAAGGCCGCCGCAGGCAACGCGACACAAGATGGACCAGTGACAAGGAAACTCCCTGAACGTAGGTCATACAAGAAGAAAAGCAAGACTCCAGGATGAAAGGCGTTCAAAGTGCCACCGGCAAATCTAGACGATCTCCTCCAGCAAAGCCTTCCGGAACCAGCAACGTTGCAAGAATTTTTTCCCGATCACTTCCTCCCAGTCGATCAGCACATTAGGATCTCTTGTTGCATGGTCAAAGTTCATAAAATGGTGGAAGGAAAAGGCAAAATCGAGACTTCTGAAAAAGCAAAATCGAGACTTCTGAAAAAGGCAACTCCGACGAAGAGAAGGACAGCTCCGACAAGGAGGGCACTGCCTCTCACGACGAGGCAATCCTACACTTGCCGCTCATAGAAGCTTTGCACCTTCCGAAGAAAGCTCGTCTAGCAATGGCTGCAGCCTTGGCGGACCCAGATAGCTACAAGAAGAAGAGGAAGGACGATGAGAAGGGCAAAGCTGTTGCCTCGTACGATGCGGCTATAACCTTCTCAGACGAAGATCTACATCTCGGGATACATCAAGGAGAAGCCGGTAAATCAAATCCTGCTAGACTGTGGCTCCACCGTCAATATCATACCCATCCAAATAATAAGGCAGCTCAGCATCACCACTGACTAGCTCTCACACAGCCAGTTGGTCATTCAAGGGTTCAACCAGGGCGGGCAGTTCATTATCGGAATCATCCGCCTAAAGCTTTCAATCGGCCCACTCGACACGACGGTCCTCTTCCCCATCATTGACTGCCAAACATCATATCGCCTCTTGTCGGGAAGACCTTGGCTGCACGAGAACGGTGTTGTGGTGTCCACCTGGCACCAATACCTCAAGTACCACAAAGAAAGCATGGATAAATGTATCGTTACTAATGATAAGCCATTTAATGAGGCTGAAACACATTTGGTTGACGCCAAGTTTTATCAAGCAAAAGACCTTGTTGTGGAAGCCCTTCCGTCTAAAGCTCCTCGAACTCGAAAAACTGAAGAAATCGGACGGGATAAAACTCCTCAACCTGCAAATCCGATGCAACCTTCCGACAAGGCGATGCTCGAAGTCAAGGAAGCATCGAAATCAAGACAAAGGATGCGCATCAGCTTCAAGCTGAGATCTATGCAACATACTCTGTTGCCCGTCCAAGCGACACCAGTCCTGCGTCTCGCACCTCAATGGCTTCGCAAACCCAAGCGACCGTCTTCTACTTCGGCAAGAGAGCTCGTCCCACCATTATCGAAGGCCAATGTCATCACTCTGCAAGAAATGACATTGTCGTTACATAGTCTGACGCAAGCTTCAAACCCGATCGGACCTGGCGGATCTATCGACATCAATCGAATCGAATTCAAGACAAAAGGGAGTTGGGGACAAAACACCGTCAAATTGCTGTTCAAAGCCGGTTACAACAAAGAAAGCATCATGCATATGGGCACAGTTCCTCCAGCTGTAACACCACATGGGATGACCAGAACTCAAGCTCGTCTATTTCAAAGCGGCAAACAAATTCTCCCGAATCGTCATGACGTCGGCTCCGATCAAACCCCGATGGTCGTTAAGATTACAACGAAGAAGACCTTCACCTCTAACTATATTGTGGTGAAGATGACAGATGAAGTAGTTGAAGGATCAACAATCTCCGACGCACGCTCCACCTACGCCGACCGGCCCGATAGCAAGTTAGCCAAAAGGAGACGGCGACAAGCTCAACGTCGGGCCATACTCCAGAAGCAAAACAAAAATAGTCAAAGCCGGTCGAATCGAAAGCATACATCCATATTCGAAAGGCTTGGGCCAATCAAGTAAACAAAGAAGAAGTCGGTGTTCGACCGTTTGGGAATGTCGGTCGGGGATGCCGTCTTAACACCCGCCCACCCACCCATGGTGACCATAAATCATATCTCCGCTATTGAATCAGATAACGGTGATACTTCTACTTCGGACGACGAGTTGCAAGACGCTCCATCGGTCCTCGAAGAAGGGGGGCAATCCACCGTTGATAACTTGAAAGAAATCAACTTGGGCACAGAAAAGGAGCCACGACCTACATTCGTCAGCACACTCTTGACTCCTGAAGACGAAGCTACAATAATCAAGCTGCTCTGAGAATATAGAGATGTCTTTGCATGGTCCTACAAGGAGATGCCGGGTATCGATCCTAAAATTGCAGTGCACCAGCTCAGCATCAAACACGGAGCTAGCACCATCAAGCAAGGACAAATACGTTACCGGCTGAAACAAGCACATCGAGTCAATGATCTACTCTTCTGCAAGAACCACCGGATGGTCAGCCATCCCATCGAGAAGTTCTTTGTCTTCAAAGATAAGATGATGGCACTCGCCAAGCAATGGATGATCCAGATCAACTCTGGTGACGTTGTCGAGACAAACATGACGTCAATCACCTTTGACTCCTTCTCACCAGTGCTGATTGCTCCACAATGTACTTCAGCAAGGCTGCGCATCGTTTGTCAAAGATCAATGGCAAAACCAGCCCCAAGAAGACGATGATGGCATGCTCATTCAGTACCTAGGGCCAAATCCTCACTGTCTTGGGGGCAACCGCCTCTTATGCAAACACTCTCTCTTCCAAATAAAGCTACGTTCTGGTACATGCTTAAAGCGAGAGACGAACAAGGAAGCTCCGAAGTCAACCTGCTAGGCCAACCATCAGGTAAGTTTGACTTCTGTGTCCTCTACTCCAGGCCTTCTTCGATTCCAAACAAAGAAGTCAAGCTAATCGACTGGGGATCAGAAGATGAATCGGTACAGTCTCCAGAAGAGCAAGTCCTTCCGATCAAAGAAGAGCCTTCAATCACTGCACCAGTTCTTCACCTTGGCGAGGAAGATCTTATTGATGAAAACACACGGGCTATGGTGCCTCGAAGGAGAAGGCCACGACGATCAAGCTACAGGATAGCACGCTTGGCTAACCATGAGAAAGATCAGGTGACAAGAAAACTCCTCGGAAGAAAGACCTTCAAGGAAAAGAATGAAGCTCCATAAAGAAAGATATTCAAAGTACCTCCAGCAAGTCTGAAAAATATTCTCCAGTAAATATGCCCAAAGCCGACGACACTCCAAGAGTTCTTTCCCAATCGCTTTCTTGAAGCTGATCAAAACTTCAAGGTCTCCTGCTGCATGATGGAAGTTCACCAAGTGCTCCAGGAAGACGATGAAGAAAGCGACACCAATATCAAAAGCATGAAGAAAAGCATCACCGCCAACGACAAGCCATTCAACGAGGCTGAAGCACACGTTGCTAATGCCAAGTTCCGCCAGGCTAAAGACCCCATTGTAGAAGCTCCTCCAGTAAATGCTCTACGAGCCCAGGAAGTCAAAGCAGCTGCGAGGGACAAAAACTCTCCACTTGCAAAACCAGTGACATCCTCCTGCCAGACGGTGCACGATGTCAAAGGAGCACCAGCATCAAAACGAAAAATTCACATCAACTTCAAATCAAGTTCAATGCTATACGTTTCATTGCTTGCTCAAGTTGCTTTAGTCCTGCGGCTCGTACCTCAGTGGCTTTGCAAACCAGGACGATTGCCTTCCACTTCAGCAAAGGAACCAGCGTCACCATTCTCGGAGGCCAACTTCATCACTTTGCAAGAGATGACACTACCGTTACATGGTCTGTTGCACGTCTCGAGCTCAACCGAGTCATCCGAGTATACCATCTCCGAGAAACTCGCAATCAAGCCAGAAAACACTCGGGGGTAAAACTCCACCGAGTTGATGTTCAAATCCATCCGCAACAAAGAAAGCACGGTGCACATGGGTTCACTACCCTCAGCTGCAATACCATATCGCCTGACAAAGACTCAAGCTCGCCTCTTCAAAAGTGGTGAACAAATTCTTCCAAATCATCGAGGCATCGACTCTAGTCAAACTCCAGCAATCATCAAAACTCTAGTCAAGAAGATTTTCACTTCTAACTACATTGAAGCAAAGAAGGCGGGCGACAACTGCGAACCAGTGGCGACTCTGCCTACCAGCGGCAAGTCCCTCAAAAGGTACTTTGCCTAGCACAAGGTTACCCCCCTTGCCAAAAAAAAAAGAAGGAATAAACAAACTACGTGCGACTTGATCCCTCTCAGTAGGGTACGTAGGCAACCTACAAAGGTTCAGTCTAGACAAAAAAAAGAAACATCCCAACATCGTCCCAGAAGGCCAGTCCAGAGGAAAATGAGTGCAGAACCACAAATCCGGTCAACGAAATCTAAAAGATGATAAGTAAGTCAAAGTCCTTGAGGCGATGAAGCAGCTCGCCTCCCGCGGCTTATACGCACTGCAACTCCAGGGGAAGAAAAGCCGTCAACTTCTGACGCATCACCAGCTATGCACAATGCTTCGCAAGGCTCGCTCTGGAAGCCCTCTCGATCGCCCCACCAGCTTCTGGTACTTCGTCAGCTCTTCACGCTGCTTCGCAAGATCTACTTCAGAAATCTTCTCAGTTGCTCGAGCTTTCTCCATACAGGGACTTTGACTTTTGAAGCGACGCATAAGCGGCCTCCACCTTCCCCTGCATCCGAACCAAGTCGGTAGTAGCATACATATGAAGCCCCCCAGCTGGCGTCTCTCTCTCTCGGTCGCAGCTAAGCCCAAGGAAGCGCCCTCCAGCGAAGACCGTCGCAAGCAACGAAGCTCTCCACCCTCCAAGAAGGTGTGCGTCTACTCTGCAAACAAAGAGTTGTCCACCTTGAAATCCACCAAGCTTGTGCTAAAGCTCGGGCCCATCCGAAGGTCACCAGTCCCTCAAAGTCAAAGACCCGAAGGATTGGAACTGCCACTGAAGTCAAATGCAGCAACCCGAAGATAGGCGGATACATCGGCGACAACCGCATCCTTCGCGACCCAAAAAAAAAAGGGGGGGGGGGGGGGGGGGGAAGAGGAAGAAGACGAAGAAGCCACCTTCCGAGGCCTCCGACGTCTCCGACTCGTTCTCGCACCAAGCGATCGTCACCACACTTGGCTTCATCTTGTCCTCTCGTCGTGTCGTTGCCATAACGCTCTCGCACCGAGAAGACGACAACACTCCGTTGAAGAATCCTTTGTCTCCAAGTCGTCAAAGAATCCTCCGCCTCCAAACCGCTGAAGAATCATTCGTCTCCAAGCCGTCAAAGAAGCTTTCGTCTCCGCGAGCCGCCGAAGAACCCTTCGTCTCCAAGCTGTCAAAGAAGCCTTCGTCTTCAAATGCTGATGCTCCACCCCGAAAATTTCTGAGAGCTTGCCCGTCCACTCGCAAAAGTCGCAGAGGTACTAAACGTCCCCCCGAGTCCAGGAGTCAACACCCCATCAGGTCGAACGAGAGCAAATATTCGAAGCTACTAGCGGCGTGGGCGTAAAGTCTTCAGCACAATCGTCCATCCACCCGCAAAAGCCGTAGAGGTACTAAACGTCCCCCCAAGGCTAAGAGTCGACACCCCATCAGGTCAAGCGGGAGCAGATCTTCGAAGCTATTACTGGTGTGGCACGAAGTCTTCATCGCAGTGGTGAAAAGGCAGACTCAAGCTCGGGCGAAGGAGCTTCATGGAGATCGCCTCGTCGGTGTAAACCTTCTCGCTCAACTTCAGCATCCTGTAGTTCACGCCGACAACTCCATCCTTTGTGATGCGCTCATAGATAGAAATCCGGAGCATCGACAAACGACCGTCTCATTTCGAAGTACGGTGGCGGAAACCCGAGTAAGGGGTAAGCGAAGGTACTTACTCCCACCGGAGAAGTCCTCAGCTATACGCCCTGGCTAGGCCAAACCCTCGGAAGCTTGCATCCTGAGAAGACACAAGGGGAAGCAAAGGTACTTACTCCCATAGGAGAAGTCCTCAGCTATCCACCCTGGCAAAGCCAAATGCTCGAAAGCTCGGATCCTGAAAAGACACAAGGGGAAGCAAGTCAAGCCTAGTGGAGAAGCCAGTCAAAAAAAAAAGGGGGTTCCACAGCTCTCTTATTCAAACCCGTTCAAGGGGGGCCCACAGACCCCCTCTCCATCACGAATCCTCAACCACCTCTCAAAAAAAAAGGGCGGACCTAGGAATTTTGGTTTCCCAAAATGCCCCCCATGTTCCTAGTATCCGCACCCTTGTGAATGGGCCATGTCTAGTGCGAGGAAACCCTAGCGCACTATGGCAAACCACCGTTGGATGCTGCTATTGATTTCACTAGTCACCAGAGTGCCCTAAGTAATTACATAGGGTGCTCCTAGTAAAGTTAACTAGTCTATTCACAATATATCCCGGTGTATTGCACCCATGTAGCGAAGCCCACACAATGTAAGGCCGGGGACTACTATGTGTGTCTCTGTACTACTCTGGGGTTGTCCCCTAGTAAACATACACACATATGCATCTACTATACTTTAATACAATGCATACAGGGGGTGTAGTACTATTAGGGTTGGACTTAATTCTTCCTTAACTTGCGCTCTATAAAATGAGAAGATGGTTTAAGCACTTGATTCTTCCTTAACTTGCGCTCTGTGAAATAAGGAGATGGTTTAAGAACCGTATATAATGTTTGTTTCGTTCGGCCATACTCAATGTGCCTGATGATGACCATGGTGAAGACATTCATACTCTGTCATCTCAACATGATTACCATGATGAGACGACCAACTTAATCATAAATGCGAACTGATTTTGATTATATGGTATCAATCCACTTAGTCTTTAACTCAAGTGGATTACCATTTAGTCATAGCTTTCTGTTCTAATATTAGAACACGTAACAAAATTATGTACCAATATACAGTTTTAATACTAATATTCAATCTTATTCATTGATCAAAATATAGTTTTACAAACTTAGAACACATCAATTCTAACCGGAACCTTTGGATCCGTCGGAGATAAGAGATTGATATTAGTCCGAGCATCACTTTCGATAATAATTTGTTGCATATCAAATTGTGAACCAAGTGATAATCCCGACCTCACTGGCACCGCTTCCGCCATTAGAGGATTAGGGGAAGGAACCTTCGATCAATTTGTCAGAATACTTTGATCCAAAACGAAAGCACTATTGTAATAGATGAAATGGGAGAAATATAATTTTTTGGTACTAAAACGAAAAACCAATTGGCACCAGGATTTCCAAACAAGGGCAGACCTAGGAATTTTCACATAAGAGGGTCGAACTGGTAGAATATAGAGCAAATACAAATGTTAAAATTTAATATTTTTTTATAATAAAATTTTTATTATATATTCTTACTAGAACAAAGAACTACAATAAGATCAAAATTCAAAATTACTTCATAAACCATTTATGCAAAAAAATACGATAAATAGATCAAACATCTATTATCAAAGATGTGCTTGTTGCTCTTTTAGAAAATAAAAATCATCTATGATCGAATTGGTACTAAAAGTATTAGCGATTTCTTTTTCAATATAGACATCGAAGTAATCTGCAAGAAATTCATCCTCCAATCTTGTTGCGAAGTTTGGTTTTGATAATTTTTATAGCTACGAATGCTCGCTCTGTAGTTACAGTGAAAACCACAAAAGTCAACACAAGACAAATTAGTCTATCAATAAGATAGTAGACCTTTAACTTATCTGTTTCTATTAATTCCCGACAAAGTTTAGAAATTGTAGATATATTCTACAGATGTGGCTGATGAGAAACATCAATTTTATAGTGTTGCAACTGAAATCTCAAAAGAACTTGCTCTTACTTTGAGAAATCATGAGGGTAAAATTTTTCTACAAGACTACAAATAATATAAGCTTTAAATAATTTATAATAATCTTTGGGATCCAAAACTGAGCGAAGAATAAGTAGATCCATTGCTTGTTTACTAAATCTCTTATTCAACTCATGCAGTTGAGAGTCTATTGCACTAATGAATATGTCAATCAGATAACAATGCTCAATCGTAATATAATCTTGTTGATGAAGAGACCGATCTCGACCCATTATATAACGAGCACTCATATCAAGCATACCAATGTTATATTTGTAGAAGGGGTTTTTCGGTGTGCCGTCCAGATGATAACACGTGTACAGCGAAACTATCCGGCTCGACCCGGCCTAGAGATCCGGAGAACCGGACCGGTTGGACCGGGTCTGATCATGTCCAACCCGGTTCGCGGGCTCCGTGTAAGCCCTGGAAATGGATCAAGTTGACTCGAGCGACATAATGGGAATCAGGTCGGGGAAAGGGTCGGCAGGTCATGGACCCGTCCTGATAATCTAGACCCACAAGAAGACCGACCTGATCGACGACGGAGAGCCGCCCTTGGGCGAGGAAAGATCGAAAGATGTTTATAACGGCCAGAAGACCTTGATGGACTTCCAGGGATTCGTCGGGCCAGACAATCCCGATGATATCTCGCCCGTTAGGAATGAGGGTCGCCCATGACTAATCAGTGGCCCGTGATCAACAGGAGCATAGAAGGAAAGATATGAAAGGCGTTCGATCGCGTAGAATCCGCCGTAATCATCCCGAGATTCTCGGAGGAAATTCCGCGAGGTATACACGTATGACACGTATGAGAATGTCTATAAAAGAACCCCGCCTTTCATACGCATGTAAGCAATCTTTCCTTTCTGAACCCTAGACCACGCTTTTTGTTGCTCCCTTCCTTGAATTGAGCGTTGGAGGGGCCTTGGCACGGAGGTGAGCCTCGGTCTTCTTGCAGGTACAGCGGGAAGGAGGAAGAAGGCGAGCTGCTCAATCCCAACCATCTATTCTTAGCATTTGAATAAGAACTTTTTTAGTTTTTTGTTGTAGATCTTTACAAAGGATCGGTATCCCAATAACTTTTGTCACTAGATGTATGTTTTTCGGAGCCGAATGTTGATAGAAAGTGGATTAATCTTTTATGATATTTTGGAGAACTGAATAAGTAGCACCAAATATCTTTACCAAACTGCAAACCGAAGAAAATAAGATCGAGCCCCAACAAGTATCTCCATTCCATGGCAAAGTGTCAATCTGATTACCCCAAATACAGTCTGAAGTTTATCAATAGCTATCATATGCGCAATTTCAAATGTTTGAGCATATTGTAATTCATTGTTAATCGACAGGCTGACCCCTATAAAAGGTATATTCGGTCATATTTAGTCCTAGAAATAGGACTGATCGTAGTGCCCCTATTTAAATTTTTGTAAAATCTGGACCTCTAAATTCCCTCCAAATAATTTTTTTAAAAAAAAAATTCGTAAGGGTCTCGATAGTGGGTGGTTTGGTGTGTTCTTGATGCATGCACACTCTTTGGACTACTTTTGATTGAACCCATGCACGATGGGGATGTTTGTCATAATAAAAAGAGGACAAATATCTGTACAAATTCACCATTAAATAAATTACTAAAGAAGAAAAAAACTGCACAACTGACCATTAAATAAATTACTAAAGAAGAAAAAAACTTAAAACTGCCCTCTCCACTCCGAGTTCGGATCTCCTCCAGTCAGTCGGTTTGTCCTGGTCGGTGGTCCCGTGTAGGGGTGGCAATGGGTCAGGTCGGGTCGGGTCGGGTTAGGTCGGATCGAGTTGAGACATAGGTATAAAGGCAAAACACCCAACCCGGCCCCGATCCATTTAATAAATGGATCAAAAACTTAAACCCAAACCTGACCCACCTAATAAACTGTTGACCCGACCCGACCCGTTAAACCTGTTTACTAAATAGGTCAGGTTGGATTGGGTCAATATAACCCATGAAAACCTGTTGGGTTGGGTCAAGATCGGTCGGATTGGGCCGGGTTGGGTCAGGTTGGGTCGGGTTGGGTTGACATGACCCATTTGGTAACGGATCAAGTCGGGTCAATCGGGTTATAAGTACAAACCCGAACCCGACCCATTAAGTAAACGGGTCAACTTGTTTATGACCCGAACCAATTTAGGCCAAACTCAAACCCGCTAACTTTGGGTCGGGTTCGGATCGTGTTGGTGGGTCGGGTCAAGATTGCCACCCCTAGCCCCGTGCGTATCACAATGGCACAATGGTAGGCGATCTAAAGTTAATCGTACTCCAGCCCAACTTCATGGATTTCGGATCTCCTCCAATCGATCGTCCCAGTCGGTGGGCACGTGCACATGACAGCTGCACGGTGACAGACGACCCGAAGTGAATGTACTCCAGCTCGACTACATGCGACTATGATGCGCGCCGAACTCACCGACCAGTGCCGACCGACTGGAGGAGATCCGAACCCCTCCACTCCCAAGTGCTTCAGCAGCATCGATGCGTGCCGTTCATGAGTCACGAATCATCAGCCAAATGCATGATGTGGGTTTTCATCACCAGCTGGCATTTGCATGCGCGGCGCCCATCATGGCCGTTGATATGAGAGATGTCCATCGTGGGCCCGTGGCCTCCACCGTCCAGCACCACATGACACCGATGCCATGTTGGAGCGGAGTCGAGTTCGGTGAGTGTCACCCACTAACCATGACAAGCTGGAGCGGTGTCGCCGGTGTGCACCAACATTTTCCCAAAGTTTAAATCACTAGCAGTTCTTACAGAATTATCAACATCCGGTACAAACAAGAAAGAAAGTGATAGGTATTTTATTTTTGGGGTTATTAGCCTAAGTCCCTTCTAACTAACTTCCTAGTTTGTAGACCGGATAGTATGAATATAGTCCTTGTAGTATGTACGGTTTTAGATAAAGGACAGACTACATTTCGGTTGTGGCTAAGATCCCTCTACCACAAATGTTTTTACTGTACCTCATTTACCCTACACGTGACAATGCAAAATAGTACATAGAATCCAGACAGTCTACTGTATCCATTTTACCCATTCATGTGACCATACAGAGAAGGTGTAGAATTCAGACGTACGCATAAAAAACACTGTAGTAATGGATACTCTTTTGCGGTCAAATTGTTACTCTTGCTACAATAATATCACTATAGCAAATTTTTTTAGGAATATCGCTGAGAAAAAAATTTGCGACAGTGAAATCAATATAGCATATGTTACTTTTTGTATTGCAGATTGTTACTCTTATACTGCAAATCGTAAATCTTTGTACCATGAATCAAATTGTTTACTCTTTTTACGACAATATAATCACTGTATGCAAATTCAGATTCTATTTACTTTCCTCCCATGTGGAGACGCATCGATCAATTTTGAACATTCTTGTCAAATACTATACATCATTTCACATAGAACAATTTTTTTTAAAAAATTGGATTAATGCAAAGAAATTTTTTTCCGAATCTTGAGAACAATTTCTAACAAGAATAAATTGTTGCAAGATTTTGAGAACCAAATCAAGGAATTTTTGAAAAATTTTCTCAAATCATGGGAACAATTTCTAACGGATCTTGAGAAATTCCTTGTAGGTTGTGTGATGTGGTGGTGGAGATAAGCTCCCAGAGATAGTAATGTGCTGCGGTGGTCGGAAATGAACTCCTGGAGGCATTCGTATGTTGTGGTGGTCAGAGATGGCTCCCGAACACGAACAAATAGGTATTTCTCGAACATGAAGCTTGTGTGGCCGGTCGGTGAGAGGTAGTGGTGGTTGAAAATGTTATCTTGATGAATCAACAGCTTGCTCGACCAACTGGAGATATCTGCAGTCGTCGATGACGAAGAATAAGGTAATTGCTAGGGTTTTCTCAAAGAGGTATGGCAGCTACCGATAATCCACTTCAAACTCTGCAGGCAGTTATTTACGTCGAGAAGGCTTCTTTGCCTTCAAAGAAGAGGCACGTTGTTGGGCACTATGCTAAAGTTGCATCTGGGAAAATTAGTCATGATATACCAAGATGTCAGCATTAGTAGTCCTCGCAGGCTTAGTAGTCAGGATTGTTTTTTTATTTTTTTTCTCACAGACATTAGTAGTTATATTTTATATATATATTAAGAGCGAGAGAAAGAGAGAGAGAGATATGCACTCATCGTGACCTCCCGTGAGAGCGAGAGAGAGAGGGGCACTCATCGCAATCCCCCTCTTATAAATATTTTATAAAATATAATAGATATTTTTTCCTTCTTTATCCGTGCTAAGGACTGGCAATATTATTAATATATTACATTGGCAAAGTTAAAAAAATATTTTTAATTATTTATAAAATATTTGAAATCATATTTGAAATTATTTTTTAAAATCATATTTAAAAAATAATTTTTTCAAAGACAACTAAGATAAATAATGTAGTTGAATGTAATCAATCAAATACTATAACAAATTGAGACTGGAGATAAATAAGCTTATGAATGGGAAACCAATAACACTATGTCAATGAGATACAATTATGATAGAAACCAATAGCATAACTTTTCGATGGAATTAGGTGTAAAATAATAAAATTACATTGTAAACGTAGAGAGGCTAATCAATTATGGGAAAGTCAATGCAACTTGTACCAAAAGTTTAGATATTTTTACATGTCAATGAGATACAAATTCAAATAGTTGATGTTACAAAATTAAGACAAGGAATCGGGTCCTATGGGATTCCTATAGGTTGTTCGACTATGACTAATTTGGTGGCAATGACTGCAATGAAAAGGTTGCACTTCCATAACATCTGTATTTTGTCTTCTAACTTTGGAACGACGAGGACGACGTCTAGTGTTTGATGATAAGATTAGATTTTCTCTTTGTGACGGATTATGGAGTTCATATGGATTAGAAATCCCTTTCATAGGAGTGGCATAAATTTGTCTATGTATTTCAACATATAGTTCTATTGAACATAAATAATAAATATTATATATCTTAAAATTGCATGCACATATTGCACGTTGACATGGAATAAGTGTGTGCTTCCATTTTTCGCATGTACAAGTTTTTTCTACTAGGTCAATGATTTCATGTATAGATTTTTGCATTAACAATTATTTGAAATTGTATTTCATTGACATGTAAAATATCTAAATATCTTGCTTTATCATTTTGTTTTTTAAGTTTTTTTTTTTTGCTTTTTGTATAAGTTGACCTTCCCATAATTGACTAGCCTTTCTATGTACGTTTATAATGTAATTTTATTAAATTTACACTTAATTCTATCTAAAAATCATGTTATTAGTTTATCTCGTAAATGTCTAATTACTGAATTAAAAAACAATTATTTTAGATGTCAATATCCTATACCATGTTACAGGTGAGTAAACGGTTAACCAATGATGTGCATTGTGTGTCAAGTCACCTGATATAATTCAATCATAAGTTTCTTTATTTTCAGTCTCAATTTACTGAAGCACTGTATTAATACATTCGACTATATTATATTTCTTATATATCTTTCTTAATAAATCACATAACAGTTTTTTTTAAATTTATTTTTATATTTATTTTAAAATATTATATGTAAAAGAAATGATGAGATTGGAGAAAAATTCTACTAATTGCATAAATAAGTCCTTTTTTATTATAAAAAATAAATGATAATTTTAAAAAATCATATGGATTTAATACAGTCATAAGAAACTCTAAAAACCAAATCCAAGTTTGTTTATCTTTAGCCTAGACAACTGAATATGCTATTGGAAATATCATACCTTTCGGATCGTAAAAAACATCAGTAAGGATTATACCTTGGTATTTTTCTTGTAAAAATATATCATCTATGGCTATAATCGAAAAACATCTATTTTTAAAACAGTTATACAAGAATTAAAAGTAATAAAAACTCTTTGAAAGTTATTCTTACCATTAGTTTTAATTATAGCAAAACTATCAAGATTTAATTCAAAAATAGTTAAGTAGTAATGATCTAAATTTTTATAAGATTCTACATCAAAACCATGAATTTCTATATTAGTTTTTTTTTAACTTTTAAAACTTTATTATAAGATACAAATACACCAAACTCATGAAGCATATATTTTATTATAAAAGATGGAGGATAGTTCAGATTATTTGCTAAACGAGTTACACTCTTAGATTTTATCTATTAAAAAATAGCTTGATGATGATTTTTTGGTACTACCTTACCTGTATATATATGGGTCAAATTATATATCACAATGGTAAATGTATCACCATCATAAGTTTTTTTTGCATAAATACGCCATGTACATTCTGGCATATCATATTTTACTGTAATTTTACTCTTATTTAAATTGCAATATCAAGCATGACTTTTCAAAATAATATTGTCGATGAATAGGTTTTATCAATATGAATCTGGTTATCATCATACAAAGATGATGAACTAGACTCACTAATCTCTAAATCCATATCATTATCAAAGGTAAGGTGCTGGTGCTGATACTAGTGTTCGTACCGGTACTAGTATGACCATAATATGATTGATAACTTATATTTACATTACTACTTGGGGAATAATTTATAAAAATAGTTAGCCTAGTACCACGAGAAATATTATCTTGTAATATCCATTCCCAATTATATTATCATAAATTTCAATTAGATAGGATTGTGATTCATTAACTATGCATGCTGACCTTAGTACGAAGCCCGGACGGAGGTTGCAACGAGTTGATATCTCGTGTTGCACTTGTACTAATGTCGAACCGAGTCGAATAAAGATGACCCTCGTATTTCCTCCAATTTATCTATCAATCTTGCACCGACCTCCGTAACGACAGATTATTGGAATCATTGTCGTCCTTGTATCGCACCGAACTCCATAACCACAGAGTTGAAAGTTGAGAGAGAGATGAGCAGAGAGAGTACTCCGTAACCATAGAGTTGAAAGTTGAGAGAGAGATGAGCATAGAGAGTTGTAGTGTGATGAGCAGAGCAGAGAGCTGTAGTGATGAGGAGTGCAGAGAGAGATGTGTATTGAGTTGAGAGTAAGTGACCATAGTTACTTTGACTTTTATAGAGTTACAAAATATAAACGTTGCCTCTCTAATGGTAAAAAGAATAGTCGTTAAGGTTCAGAGCGTCTCTTGGCCAGAATGGTGAGAAGGATACGAAGAAAACGATCAAAAAAATAATCGTTCGAGCCAGAAGGGTGAGAAGGGTACAAAGAAAATGGTCAATAAAATTGCCGCTCGGTATGAAGAAAACGATAAAAAAAAAAACCATTAGTCGAGAAGGGTTAAAAAAAAAATAATTATTATTTTTACGTCATCTCATTTGGCGGAAATATACGCCGTATCATTTGCATAAAAAAAGAACATTTCAGGTATTTAAAAGAATTGACAATTTTTTACGCCATCTAAGATGGCGTAAAAGGTTTACGACATATAAGATGACGTATTGTTCAATTTTTCATAGTTTTAATTTTATTTATTATAATATTAATATTTTATATTCTGTTTTTTAAAAATTTCTGAAAAAATATACTAATCCCACAAAACTGGGAGTCTGGTAGGGAAACGAAGCGAAGCGGAGGGGACGGATACTTGCTTTTGTTCGGCGGACGAGACGAGCGTCGTTTCCCTTTCCGGGATATGTGGCGATACGCCCGCAGTCCTGCTCTGTACGTGGCCGCCACGCGCTGCGCTCCCATTCTCCACGGTTTTGGACCCACATGCATGCATTTGCACCCGTCGGCCGTTTCCTCCCCTCTCACCAAATGACCAAACCACCCCTGCCTTAATCGAAATCCAGGAGCCGGAAGGGCACTAGTGTAATTATGAGGGGGCCACATTTTTTAATTAATTCAATCCAAGCAGAGCAGACAAGCTTTCCCGTCCCTTCGAAACCGCTAGCGGCATCACAAATCCACGGCTCCGCACCACCACCACTTAAATACTCCTCCCCATACTCCCCACTTTCCCAATCCCCCCTCACATCACATCCCCTGATTCCCTCCCCCCCCCCCCACCTATCTTTCCGAGTTTCTCGCCGCCCGCTCGAAGATTGGAATTCAGACTCTAGAGAGAGAGAAGAGAGAGAGTTGGGCACCATGAGGATGAGCTGTAACGGTTGCAGAGTGCTGCGCAAGGGGTGCAGCGAGGACTGCAGCATCCGCCCGTGCCTCCAGTGGATCAAGAGCCCCGAGGCCCAGGCCAACGCCACCGTCTTCCTCGCCAAGTTCTACGGCCGCGCAGGGCTCATGAACCTCATCAACGCCGGCCCCGACAACCTCCGCCCTGGTCCGTACTCTCTCACCCACCACCCTTTCTTTGATTTATGTTCTCGTCGTGAATAGACATTGAACCTGGGTTTTCGGGTTGCCCTCAGCGATTTTCCGGTCGCTGCTGTACGAGGCGTGCGGGCGGATCGTCAACCCGATCTACGGCTCGGTGGGCCTGCTCTGGTCCGGGAGCTGGCAGCTCTGCCAGGCCGCCGTGGAGGCCGTGCTCAAGGGCGACCCCATCACGCAGATCCCCTCGGAAACCGCCGCCTCCGCCCCGATCCCGCCCCTCAAGGCCTACGACATCCGCCACGTCTCCAAGGACCCCAGCGCCGGCGCCTCCGCCGAGCTCCATAGGGTGGCCAAGGCCCGCAACCGCTTCAAGCGCTCCTCGCCTTCCGCCAAGCCGCGGCCCGTTACAGGGGGGCCCGGTGCTGCCGAGCCAGTCGATCGCGAGTCGGCGCCGCTCGGCGGGCTGAGATGGGCCCCGTGCTGTGCCGTCAGCGTCAAGCGCGAGCGGAGCCATGAGTCCTTGGGCAGCCACGCGTCCGGGGACGGGGACAGCCGGGAGAACGAGAGCATGTTCTCGGTGGAGACGGAGGAGGCCTCGCACGTGAGCCAGGGTGACCCTAGCCACGAGGACGACCGGGTCGAAGGGGGCGAGGTGGAGCTGGATTTGACCCTCGGGCTCGAGCCGGTCGGCAGGGGCGCACGAGCGGACCGCCACCCATCCGGCCCGGAGGCACGGTGGGATTTGACTGATTTGAGCGCCTGGGATGATGACACGTGTGGGGTGGACCTTGGGCTCGAACCACCAGCGGCGCCGCGGGAGTGCGGGACTATGATTCGGTCGAAGATCGTGTTTGAGAATTATGCAGTGAAACGGGGGTATATGCTGACGTGGTGAACAGGTCACTCACAGGCTTTGAACTTATGATACGGTCGAGGAAGCAGTGGAACGGGCGTATAGGTAGACTGTTCAAAGGGACGGAGATGGAAGTTTTGGCGTCGTTTGAGAAACTTGGTTTTTGGCAATCGATCCTAACCCAATCTTTTCTTTAGTTGAAGGTCCTGTATGTATTAGAGTTTATGTATGACGAGTTTAGCCGTGTAATCCATTATATAGACAGAAAGTGGGGACCATGGGATTGGAGTTCTTGATCTGTTTTTTTTTTTTTTTCTTGTTGGGTTAGGACTTTTGTTGGCCTATCAAAGGGCAGGGCCAGAGCAGAGTTGGGATCAAATCAGGTTCAGCCCTTTGTTTTAGGAGTTAGACCCTAGTCCTTCAGGGTCAGAAAATGATGGGTCCTACCTCGACCCTTCAAGGGCCAGAGCCGATCAAAGGCCAAGTTGATATCACTAAGATAACAATTATTAATATGTTTCTTTATTCAGTTAGGTCATTAAGGAAATGTTTATAAGTCTTTTTTCTCTCCCTAAACTTCTTTCATGCCAGTGCCTTTAGGCTTTTGGCAATTATTTAAAACTCCACTCATTTATTAATGCTTCAGACTAATAATACATCTTAAAATGTATTATAAGTCTTATGAGTGTTATATAATTTTTAATACTAATATATCCAAATTTGACAACTCCAATTCATATAGGGTCACAATAAGTGACCGAGCAATGACTTATTAGTCCCACTTAGTTGTTGATTTAGCCCCTTAATAAGTATTATATATATTATTATAATTTATATATAAGGTGGTGAGGGCTAGGGCTGGCAATTTCGGACCTGACACGACAGGCCCGACACGAAGTTAGCGGGTCTGGGTCAGGGCTAAACGGGTTCGGGTCGTAAACGGGTCGACACGATAGACCCGTTTAATAAACGGGTCGGGTCCGGGTTTAGGGTCTGGACACGGTAGACCCGGGAAGACCCGTTTAGTATTCAACGGGTCGTGTCGGGTCTACCCGCAATCCGATACTATAATATATAATACCAGCGGGTCTTTCGGGTCCGTCGGGTCGGGTCGAGTCGGATTGGGTCGGATCGGGTCAACTTAATAGTCCCGGGTGATAAACGGGTCTTACCGGGTCTTATCGGGTCTACCCGTTTATTAGCGGGTCGGGTACGGGTTTAGGATCTAGACACGATTAGTTAAACGGGTCGGGTCCGGGTCCGGGTCTGGGGGTTTTGGACACGAACCCGACACGACCCGACCCATTGCCACCCCTAGTCAGGGCCTAGTTGGGTCGGGCCATAGGTTTACCAGGCCCGACTTTCATATTGATGGCCTTATGAAAGCTGAGCTCAATCAGGCCCTTGACGGGTAGGGCTTTGGAGGCCGGGCCAGGCAGGGTACCTTCGCCAAAGGGTCAATTTGACAGGTCTAACCCTTTGAGTTGGCTACGTAGCGTTATGGTATGGTTATTCATTGTTTTGTACAAACGATGCTTAATCCGCTGTAGTGAAAGCGCACATCAGCGGCAATTGGGATTTGAGTAGCTGATCTTCCTATAGGGTGGGGCTATATACAACTCACGAAATACCAAAAGCAGCTCTGTCTAAAGGCAACTTTCCATTACTTTTATTTTCATGGGCAGGTCAAGTTTATTGAACACCCCCTCTCATCCCCCCCCCCCCCCCCCCCCCTCTTCATCGTGCCCTTGTCGCCCGCCGCTTCTTGCCACCTACCTCCGTCTGTCATCGCCCATTTAACAAAAACTACTAGTACAAGCACATGTTGGTTCCAATTTCAAGAATTTAAATGATAATGTTTAAGTTATGTGGCACTGGTCTCAATCGCAATATCAGGTTCAGTGGTCGTACCAACAGCTGAAACACTCAACTCAAGAAAGGTGGACAATAGGCAGCGCAAATAAAACAATGAACACTTGATTACTAGTATTATCCGATAATAACCACCCGGGAGAAAAACTCACATACTGAGGACCACGCTTGGCCTCAGGAACTTGAATTGAACTGGAACTCCAAAAATGGCCGGTGATCAAATATCTGGAAAGTCGTTAGCGTCCTTAATACTGCCATGGTCCGCATTAGGATCTGCCATGGGGCATATCCGCGACAGGGAAGATTGGGCCGGAAAGTCGTGGCGGCCTCGGGATCGGGCTATGGGAAGGGGGAAAAGGACAGCTAGGGTCGGGGTTGGCTGCGGCACAAAGGAGAGACCGGGGTGGGGCGGTGTCAGGTACAGGAGGTCGGGGTGTAGGCAGTAGCGGCTCAGGATGAGGACTGCGGGCTGTGGACGAGGCAGGTAGCAGCGGCTCGGGTGGAGGAGAGGCGGACTGCGGCTACCAGCGGTAGAGGGGTAGGAGGGAGGCGACTGTGATGGGATGGGCGTGGGGTTGGGTGTGGGCTAGCTGTAGATTAGAGGGAGGATGGGAGGGTGGGACTCGGGTGCAGGTAGGAAGAGGGAGATAGGTTTGGCTGCGGGGAGGGGAGAGGGAGATGGAGAGGCCGGCTGCGGGTCTCACGGGGAAGGTGAAAAGGTAACACAAACTAGGGTTTCACACACACCTAGGGTTATGGTTAGGGTTAGGGTTTCACACACCTTGTCCTAGGTTCTCTCAACACAAAGAAGATGAATAAAAGGAACCAAACTGTAGAGCGTGTCGGGCCAGGTTGTGAGCACAACCATTACCTGATCGAAAGACATGCACCTTCAGCAAGCCCCTTGTATTCCACTAAGATATTGTGGATATACCAAGGATGGGATAGGGCCCCATCCAACAGAAGAGTCACAATGACACTATTGTCACCTTCTACAATACCTTTTGAAACACCAGTGCTGGATAATTATTTGAGGCACTCCATGAGAGCCAAAGCTTCAACCTCAAGAGCCGAACAAGGATTGTGCCTAAAGCCTGCACAACACATCAACTTACCATCATGAGCTCAAGAGCCATACAAGATTCGAACTCAATGGGTTCGACTCCTCTCCCCTAATATCGTCTCCCCTATGGTCGCTGACGTTTTGGGGAGCGCGGCGATCATAATTTCAATGGCCACAATCTATGGGCCATGGGATAAATCCTAGGTGGATGCCACCACGGTCACCACCAACGGCCAACGGGCCGCTGCCAACCATGTGACATTGCCTACCTCCGTCATCGGACACCACCCCATCGACAATCGGTCGCCTGTTACCACTTGCAGGACACTGCTTACTACCGCCACCAGCCCCCCCCCCCCCCCCCCCCCCCCCCCCCGATATGGACGGAACTATGTATGTGCCAAGGGGGCCATTCCCCCACTCAAATTATATATATATATATATATATATATATATATATATATATATATATATATATATATATATATATATATATATATATATATATATATATATATATATATATATATATATATATATATATATATATATATATATATATATATATAGAGAGAGAGAGAGAGAGAGAGAGAGAGAGAGAGAGAGAGAGAGAGAGAGAGAGAGAGAGAGAGAGAGAGAGTGAGAGATGCTAAAATGCGGCGTGCGGTGCATGCGGCGCCGCACCGCAGTCGTCTGATGCACCGCTGCGGTGCGTGCGATGCACGCAGCGGTGCATCAGACGGCTACGGTGTGACGTCGCACGCACCGCACGCCGCATTTTAGCATTTATATATATATATATATATATATATATATATATATATATATATATATATATATATATATATATATATATATATATATATATATATATATATATATATATATATATATATATATATATATATATATATATATATATATATATATATATATATATATATATATATAGGGTCAGGATCGGATGACCCAGCAAATAACCCAGCACCCTTTGAGGCACCTAGAGGTTTTAGAATGGGCTGATTTTTTGTAGACATGTTGTCTATGATATGTTGATCATCCTCACAAAAAATCAGCCCATTCTAAAACCTCTAGGTGCATCAAATGAGATCTTCAAATCAACGGTTAAAATTGACAGTCAAAAAACCGTTGATTTGAAGAGCGGCATTTGATGCATCTAGAGGTTTTAGAATGGGGCTGATTTTTTGTGAGGATGATCAACATAACATAGACGACATGCCTACAAAAAATCAGCCCATTCTATAACCTCTAAGTGCTTCAAAGGGTGCTGGGTTATTAATGGGTCAAAATTTGCTGGGTCATCCGATCCTAACTCATATATATATATATATATATATATATATATATATATATATATAGAGAGAGAGAGAGAGAGAGAGAGAGAGAGAGAGAATACTGGGTATGAGTTGACAACCCATTTGCTGGTTTGAGCTGTCACCCTCCTAGCCCTCCAATTCAAACCATCAAGCCGTTCATTTTATTAAAAAAAAATTATATAAAAACTTAACCATCTCTCCCTCTCTCTCTCTCTCTCTCTCTCTCTCTCTCTCTCTCTCTCTCTCTCTCTCTCTCTCTCTCTCTCTCGTTGAAACCCCGACACCAGCCCACCCCCTCCGGAGTCACCACCCCCTCTGGCGTCACCCCCCCTCCGACATCATCCTCCGGCGTCACCTCCCCCGATCGGAAGGCCCCCTCCGGCACCCCCCTTGACGATGGATCACAGTCGCCCTCTCCGGCGTCGGCTGCCCTTCCCCTCCTTCAGACCCCCCGACTAGTGAATTGCACTCGCCCCCTCCGGCAGGCCATCCCCAATCGTCGGGGATGGTTTGCCTGAGGGGGCGAGTGTGATTCACTAGTAGGGGGGTTTGAAGGAGGGGAAGGGCGAGTGATCGGCGTCGGAAGGGATGGTCGGGGCTGCGATCGGTGCTGGAAGGGGAGGGGGGACTGCGATCGGTCGGAGGGGAAGGGGGCTGTGATCCTCCCCCAAACGAGAGCCGGAGCCGGAGGATGAGGGCGCCGCTGTTGGGGGTGCCAGAGGGAAGAGCCGAATCCGGTGCCGGAGGGGGCAGCCGGAGGTGGAGGGTGGTCGGGGAGGGGGGAGGTTTGGGGCTGCCGCTCGCTCGCTCGCAGAGCGAGAGAGAGAGAGAGAGAGAGAGAGAGAGAGAGAGAGAGAGAGAGAGAGAGAGAGAGAGAGGGATTTATAGCTGGTATACATATATATTTTTTTAAATGAATGACTGGATGATGGCAATCGGACGACTGCCGGTGACAACTCAAACCAGCAAATGGGCTATTAGCTCATACCCCGTATTCTCTCTATGTATACTAGTCCATGCCTATGCCTGTCGGCACTGCAGCGGTCTTCCTTCGGTGGCAAGACACCCCTTGGGCATTACCACCCCCATCAACACCATCGTATTCACGCAGTAACACATATGATCGCCTTCGGCAACAAAACACTTTTGGTGGCAACACCAACCAACAATGGCTAGCTCAAGGGCATCATGACTAAGTGATGGATATTCTCATGACGAGTCGATGGAGGATGCATAGCTCGTTTGGATGTTTTTTAAAAATTAATAAAAAAAATAATTGTGGAATTCGATCGAGAAATGAAATAATCTGATCAGCGCATCACATTATTCGAACCAGAGGAGAACCTTGGACGTTCTACGGAGCTTAACGGAGTATGATGGTGGCTTGCGAATATGGCACGGAGAACACCCAGGCATGCCACCATTTCTCTCTCTTCTATTTCTTCCTTTCCTTTTTCTTCTATTTCTCTTCTCTTCTCTTTATTTTCTTTTCCTTTTCTTTCTATTTTCGTTTCTTATTCCTTTTGCCCATCGCACCCGACTTAACCCATTTCAACCTTGCACGACTCGTATGCAATCCAATCGTCCAAACCCAACCAACCATGCATATTCAAAAACTCCACACAACTTAACCCATGCATGTGAATCCAAGAACCCAAGTCCCTTGCATCTAGCTCTCATCCGAGACCTCCTTCGGATTCTCTCTCTAGTCTGATCCGATACCTGATTAGCGGAAAAATTTTCAGCACAACCTGCGTACGCTAGCTACAGCCATTGCCCAGAGCCTATCAGCACGCTCCAATTACTTAAGGCCACTACCCACATATGTTGGGGCCGGCTATATTATGTCTTTTGAATTGCAGTGGGCCCCGCGGTTGTAGCATACATAGGATGTGCTAAAAAATTTCCCCCCGATCAATAGCCCAGACATCCCCATCTCTGAGCCATGGATGCAGACATGTCCCTTCTCCCGTTCGAATCTCTCTCTCTCTCTCTCTCTCTCCTTCCTTATTAGATAGAGAGATCAGGGGAAGAGAGAGAGAGAGGGAGATCGGGGAAATAGAGAGATGGAGTGTTTTGTCTAGTCAGCATTCCTTTTTATCTAGTCAGCCTTTTGTTCCATTTTATCCTAGTCAGCATATAGACCGCTGTACTTTGTTCGTGTAGTCAGTCTATTGGGATGTTGTTGCTTGCCAGTACTTTCTTCGTGTGTGGTTGCGGGTTGTGGACCTTGTGATGCTAGATGATTTGGATGTTGCCACGTGAGCGTCCCCTCGTGCAATCGTACGACGGGGCTATCGGTCACCTTTGTCCAGTTGAGTATAAATTTGCACGTGGTCATCGTAAGTCCGTCCGATCGGAGACGGTACCGAATAACGGGACTTCACGACAAGGAATAAGGGATCGATTCCAAGACCTCACATAAACTTGAATCGCGACGTAGATCATCATTCCATTGATACAGATAGATGGTGGATATCGAAGCCGGGGAGAAGATTAACGTTGGTCGTTTTCTCTAAACCTAACAACCACGGCTAGATCGATGAGTTCATTGATGTGGTCTTTGCATATAAGCAAGCACAATCGGACGGCTGCCATCGCACCATTGGGTTGTTAGGGGCTAATATGGTTTGCATGGCCAAGAGATTTATGGGATTATCTCTCTCTTCCTCTCATTCCTTTTATGACCTTCCTTGTTAGTATGCTAATATGGTATTAATGAGATTTATGCACAACCAAGAAAGTGAGTTAATATGATAATAATCATTTAATATGAGATACTCTCTCTATATATCTCTTTCTTTGTATGTTGAACGACCATATAAAAGATCAATTTATGAGATTTTCTCTCTCTTATCCCTCTTTATAATCGTCCTTACTAGTATGCTAATATGGTATTAATGGGATTTATGGATAACCAACAGAGGGAACTAATATGGTAATAATCATTTAATATGAGATACTCTCTTTATATCTTTCTCTTTGTATGTTGAACAACCGTGCAAGAGAACAATTTATGAGATTTACTCTCTCTCTCTCTCTCTCATCCCTCTTTATGATCTTCATTTTTTTCTAAAATTATAAGATTTAAAAAGTATAAAAGTGAATAATTAAATCTTGATCGACGGCCGGATTTGCCTATTTTTGTTTAGTCAGCTTTTTCCTTTTTGTCTAGTCAGCTTTTGGTTCCATTTTGTCCTAGTAAGCACAAAACCGTCGTGCCATGTTATATATACTAATGCATGCTCGTGCCTGTCGGTACTGCAGCGGGCTACCTTCGGCGGCAACACATCTGTCGGCACTACAGCAGACCGTCATCGGCGGCAATACATTTGAACACCTTTGACAACAAAACACTTTCGATGACAACACCTATTTCCTCGCCCGTGTTGATTGGCACGAAACGGGCGCCTTCGGCGCGACCAACTCCCCCTCCCCTTATAATTGATCAATTATAGTTGTCTCTATTCGAACGGATTCCTTGAGATTTGCCCGATGGTTTGGGGCGGCCGAAATTTCAACATGCAATTTTATAGCCGTTGATGCGAACAATGATCATGGGATGAACGGCCAGGTTTAGTGTAGTTTAAATGAGCCAGAATTTTAGGGGTTTAGTGTGATTTAAATGGGTCGGGATTTGAAACCAAGGGGAGGGAGTTGGTTGACGGGGAAATAGAGATCGTGCGTTAATTTTTGAAGGAATGATTAGATCTATTCGGTTCATTTTTGTCCAGTCAGCTTGTCCTAGTTAGCTTCCGTTTTTTGTAGTCAGCACAAAACCGACATGCCATGTTATATATATATATATATATATATATATATATATATATATATATATATATATATATATATATATATATATATATATATATATATATATATATATATATATATTAAAACTCTTGAATCTTAGTATATAATTATTTTTGGTTTATGCTTCCCCCCCCCCCCCCCCCCCCCCCTGATAAAATTAGGGGGATTTAGTGAGCCGTCCCTGACAAAGAGATCAGTTAAGCTGAAGGACTTTGAAATGCTGTGGATGAAAATGGCCTCCACAGCATTTTAAATTTTCTTTTGCAATGCCACCGAACCAGTGAATCACTAAACTGCTCACCACCGCCGAACCGAACCTAAACTTAACCCTAAACCCAAGATATATGGGCCATGGGATAAACCCTAGACTTGGGATCTAACTCAAACCCTAACCGTACCCGCTCGTCTTCGCTGCTCATTGTCGCCAAACCGAACCTAAACCTAACCCTAAACCCAATATCTATGGGCCATGGAATGAACCCTAGACTTGGGATCTAAACAAAACCCTAATGGAACCCTAAATCGAACACTAACCATACCCGCTCATCTCCACTACCTACTGCCATCGAACCGAACCTAAACCTAATCCTAAACCCAAGATCTATGGGCCATGGGATGAACCCTAGACCTAGGATCTAAACCGAATCCTAACCGTACCCGCTTGTCTCCACTGCTCGCCGCTGTCGAACTTAAACTAACCCTAAACCTAAGATCTATGCACCATGAGATGAACCCTAGGCTTGGAATCTAAACCGAACCCTAACGAAACCCTAAACAGAACCCTAACTGTACCCTCTAGTCCCCGCTACTCGCTCACCGCCGAATCGAACCTAAACCTAACTCTGAACCCAAGATCTATGGGTCATGGGATGAACCCTAGACCTGGGATCTAAACTGAACCCTAGCTAAACCCTAAATTGAACCCTAACTGTACCCGCTTGTCTCTACTGCTCGCCGCCACCGAACCGAACCTAAACCTAACCCTAAACCCAAGATCTATGGGCCATGGGATGAACCCTAGACATGGGATCTAAACTGTACCCGCTCATCTCCGCTGCTCACTGTCGTCGGGGCGGTGACGGTAAGCAGCTCCAGCTCAAGGTCTATTGGACCAGGGACCGAGGCGGCGACGAGTGAACAAGTCGCGCTCGAGAGAGATGGGAGAAGAGAGTAGGGAAGATAATTTTGGGTTATGAAAATGTCAGGGGCCTTAGGCAAAACGAAACTTGAGAGTGTCCTGTTGTCGGGGACCTCTCACACATTAAGCCATAAATTTATTATGGTTTGGCCCCTCCCAATATAAAATCTTGGTTCCGTCCCTGCCCGCTGACACCGCCGCCTGCCACCTCCCATCGGCCACCACTCAACGCCGGCAAGGGTGGTTGACGGCGGCGGAGGGCAGCAATGGACGGCGGCGGTTAGTAGCGGTGGGAGGTGGTGAA
Organism: Chamaelirium japonicum; assembly: GCA_947650365.1. Lineage (NCBI taxonomy): Eukaryota > Viridiplantae > Streptophyta > Magnoliopsida > Liliales > Melanthiaceae > Chamaelirium > Chamaelirium japonicum. The sequence goes on along the minus strand of OX393559.1, from coordinate 28,464,896 downwards.
TGGTGGTGGTAGCGTTTGATCATCAGCGGAGAGGAGTCGAACCCCATCTTCTGACCCTTTTCCTCTAGATAATGAATTTATCCAAATTTGGAGTGTGATTACATTTGCAGAAAATAACTTATTGTCTGCTGAACCAATATATAATTTTTTTTTCCCATGGACCCTTTGAAGAGTCCAGACCCAGATGGACTGCCAGCTGGGTTCTACCGTAGCTCCTGAACATTGAAGAGATAATCCACTCCATCAAAAGTAATGGCGACTCGGTGGGTGCATTAAGCCTAGTATAGGGATCCGTCAGGGGTGCCCTTTGTCCCCTTATCTCTTCGGCATTTGCTCGGAAGTTCTCTCACATTTTGGACACACTCAAAGGTAACAGGCGGATTCGTGGGATCAAGTCGGGTCGATCAGGTACACATCTCTCACCTCTTCTATGCAGATGATCTATTGATTTTTGGTCACAGAGCTTCCAAAGAGGCCATTTTGAACCAAATGATCGATGATTTCCGTGATAAAAAAGGAATATATTTTCTCCTTGGGCAACTCCAAAACTCGTACTTTTGAGTAGGAACGGCAACGGTGCGGTTTTGGACAAAACCAAAACCGCACCACAACGTTGTATCATTATGTAAAACCGAAACCGAACCATGCGGTGCAGTGCACCGTGGTTTATCATTATAATGATCTAAACGGTACACTGAAACCGCAAATTAAAACCGTACCGCACCACGACGGTTTTACATTTTGACAAACCAAAACCGCACTATATGATGCACATTTTGACAAACCAAAACCGCACTATATGATGCGATTTACCGCGGGTCTTGGTTTTAAACCGCACGGCTGCCATCCCTACTTTCGAGCTTATAAAAGAAAGGATGCAACAAAAACTTAAGGGATGGAAATCAAAACTTCTGTCTCATGCGGGGGCGCACCACCTCGATCGAATCTTCTTTTGAGTTCTATTCCTCCGTACCTTATGTCTCGACAGTTCTCCTCCCGAAGACTATTACCAAAGATCTGAATGCTATGGTTCGGAATTTTTGGTCGGGATTTGAAGTGGGCAGTAAACACCTCCCTATCAAGGCTTGGCAAAAAGTTTCAATTACCGAAAGATGAAGGTGGTTAGGGTATTCGCGATTATTAGCAGGTAAGTAAAGCTTTCAGAATAGCAGATGGCAGAGTCAATCTCTGGATCTCGGTCAGGCGCGAGCATGAATTAAATACTACACGATACCGCATAACGGCAACAATTTCACACAACATGAACACAATGATCAGGCATCCAGCTACAAGATTCTCAAAATGAATGCAAGAAACATTACAAGATTCTCAGATGAGGCTCACTAATCATGCCTGGTTAGGAGCCGCTTGCTCAGATTTCTCGACGCCACCAGCAGTTCCATCCTCGATCTGCTTTTCTTCTGCTGTATGATCACCGTCGATCCTTCCTTCCACCTGCTTCTGCTTTGCCAAAGCTCTTCTGGCTTCCCTTCGAGCATCCTTCTTGGCAAGCTTGAGCTCTTCGAAACCCTTTGCGATCTTGGCTTCCTCTTCGGTGGAGAAGAAGCCCACCTCCATCTCCCCGAGCTCCGCGTACATCTTCTCGATCCTGGCCTTCCAGATCAAGCCCAGCTCGGTGTCCATCTTGTCGTAGGGGGTCTTCAGGAGGTACTCGTCAATCCCGCCGGCTTTGTCGATGCACCTGAGGGCATGAGTGGTGACTTTGACCCGGATGTGCCGGTCGTGGATGTAACTGAAGAGCCGCTTCTCCTGTACATTTGGCTTCCATGTACGTCGTGACCTTTCATCATAAGAAGAATATATCGTGATATCAGATCAGATAGGAGTTCCCTTCACATTCTAACGGGAAGGTCGTACACTTGGAGAAAAGACTTATTGGTACTAGTTCTCCCACTGAAATTACCGCAAGGACAAGTGCTTAACATAACCCACCATCATTATCCAAATACAAAAATTTGAATAAGTTCAACTCCAGTATAATGCATATGCTGTCATTGCCCCTAATAACCTAAGAGTAAGTTGCAATCTTATTGCTCTGTCTTCGGGTATCAGTGGGAGCGGCATAAGAGGATGTCTTATTGGGGTTTTCTCATATGATCTCATTTGGATCTTTGATGGACACTGACAAGTCAAATTTGGGTCTCTACAAATGGGAATTTGGAACAAAGTTATGCCCAGTGCTTAACTGAACTCATATGTGTCAGCATCACACTCTCGAAATTCCATAATCTAAAAATTTAAAACTATAGCCATCAAGACTTGTACCAGAGATTTGGGGGAGGCAAATATGAAAGGTTATATTTATGTAAATAGTAATGCAAAGAATGAAAAGTACAAAATACCATCATTTTAACAAGAGTTTTTAAACTTTTGGTGATAGCATGTAATCTTGTACAAATGAGTGCAACGGTCCTGATTTCTTGATCTTGTGGTAACTAACATGTGGAGGGAACTGATTTTCAAGTTAGAATCTGGTTTCCTTGAGGCACAATGTGCCTTTGAATTTCACTGTGCAAACATTTATGTAACTTCAAATAAAAATAACAGAATGGAAAACAAGCCTCTAAAGCATTTGGATAACCAGGGAAATGAAAGTCATAAAAGAGTCGGACAAGTTAATTTATTTTTTTTAGGAAAAAAAATTATCTTTCATTGAGTGTTCTAAAACATGTTTCTTCAGGATGAAATAACCTCTCTTGACCTCCTCCATCAAATGATTAAGAGGAACAATATTAATTGGATCTCTATCTCTTCAATGGAAAGGATCCTTTTTTATTTGATATGGTATCGTAATTGGCATTAAGTTGGAACCCTGCACATGATCTTTGCGTACTACTAAGGCCACCTTTTATGGTAGTTCTCTCAAGAGTCTCAACAATTTGGTCCATGTTAGGTTTTTTTTTTACACTCGGCCAAATTTGCTTTGGAGAAGTGACCCAAGGTCACAGTGGTGACTTTTGATGATTCTTGGACAATTGAGGGTGGGGAAAACATAAAGCAGAGGCAAGAATTCGTGTGAAACATCAATATGTGCTTAGGCACTTTATCTTGGACCAATTATTGTGGAAGGTGATGGGGGATTTAATTAAGGAATTGATTGGATTATAGCTAGAATTCAGATGCAGGAGCATCATCATTGATCATTGGATCTAAGCCCATGATCACGTCGAGGCCTATATCGGTGGGCAGATTTAGGAGTCTTTTTGTTGTTCTCTTCTTTGTTTAGTCCTTGAAACGGGCCTTAATTTAATTGAATTACGAGAGGCAAGTTTTAGGAGCTATGGGTGCGATTTTTCGGAGTAAACCCTCCCACAAGATAGGTCGCCTCCTTCTTTGGAAGTGGCGACTAAGGACTTTTTCTTCTTCTCTCTTCTATTTCAAACGACTGGATCGAGACGAGGATGACGCATCGAGGCCTTCGACTCTGTGGGGTTTGAAAGCCCTGCGAGCTGCCTTGAACTCGAGTAATGGGTTCAAGAAAGTCTAAGGCCCCTAGAATGGGTGCTTCTCAGGTGGCTCTATCTGTTCTGAGTGGAGGGTTCTTTGAAAAAGGGGAGTGAGAAAGTGGGTCTGAGAATGAGGTGATTCGATTCACACAAGTATGTTGAGGCTTTTCCCGTAGGTTTACAAAGGATCGACCCTTTTCTTAATACCAATTCCCCTCCTTTTATAATAAAAACTGAAAAAAGGGGGGCCTATTATTACAAGACACATGTCCTTCACGTGGAGCGGTGTAAGCCTGAACAATCTCTTCTACACAGCTGTCCTTTCTGAGTCGTTTTTAGGAGTTAGCATCTCGGGTGTGTTTGGGTGCCTTCCTGCTTTTGGCGAGGTAGCCTTCTACAGCCTTTAGCTTTTGAATTATGATCACGTGGAGAGGTGTCTGAGGGGAACTAGCCCCTCGTTGGGGTGCCTTTCACTCCTGCTATCTCTTTTGCTCGTTGTTCGGGCGACTCTGGGATGGCCACGGCTAGGTCGCGGGGAGTGAGGTTGTCTCCTACTTCCCCCCATTCGTCCTACTCTTTGGAGCCTTCTTTTCTAAAAGCTTTGATTTGGATGCCGAGCGAGGGGTTGGATAGTTTATGCACCCATATTTGCTCCTCATGGCAAGTTAAGATAGTAGTGGCTCGGCGGGTCATGACTTGCTCGAGCGAGGCATCATGGACTCGGGCCCGGGGCTGTCTTTCTCCCTCCTTGAGGGGTCATGTCCCCGGAGGGTGATACTCCTCTCCAGCCGAGGCTCCAAGTGGCTCCTCGGGCTCCTGAGGGAGATTGAATACCCCTCGGGCGGCTTTGCTGAGAATAGGGTAGGTTGTCCGCTCTTCTTGCGGTTCTGCCGCTAAAGGGACGGGTAATCTGCCCCTTTGGTGACTCTACGGCCAGGGGGCGGGTTGTTCGCCCAGCTTCATGGTCAAGGAGCAGGTTGTCCATCCCTCTAGTGGTTCTGTTATTGGAGGAGCGAGTTGTTCGCCCCTTTGGCGACTCTACAACCGGGGGCGGGTAGTCTGCCTTCTTCGCGGCTTTGCCTCTAGAGGTGGGCCTTACCCACCCCAGTGGCGGCTTTGCCTCTAGAGGTGGGCCTTGTCCGCCCTTTTGGCGGCTTTGCCCTCAAGGACGGTTTTGTCTGCAATGTTGGCGGCTTTGCTCACTCTATTATTGGCTTTGCCCCCAAGGGTAGCTTTGTTCGCCTCATTGGCGGCTTTGCACCAAGGGGCAGTTTTGTTCGCCTCTTTGGTGGTTTTGAAGGTAGCTTTGTCTGCCTCTTGGGAGGTTCCACTCCTGAAGGTAGGTTTGTCCACCTCTTTGTCGGCTTCGATTATAAAGGTAGCTTTGTCCGCCTCTTTGGCGGCTTCTCTCCTGAAGGTAGCTTTATCCACCTCTCAAGGTACAAAATCTCGACATATTTCGCGAAATATTTCGCGAAATATTTCGGTTTTCTCAAACCTCGGCACGAAATTCGTATTGTGATATCGAACGAAATAGGAATCACGATAATATCGCGATATTTCGTGCGATATATTTGTTGCCACGAAATATCGCGATATTTCGTGGATATTTCGGGACATTTCGGAAAATTTCGAGACATTTCGGGAAATTTCGGGATTTTAACACCGAAATGTTGGGACTGACTGGTTATGAAAGGGGACTGGGGGTTTCGGTTTCAGCAGCTTATTTACATATAATAACATTTAAGTAAATGTCGTCTTACTTAATTTTTATTTTCTCCATTTACTTTAAGTTATTATATGTAAATAAGCAAATACCCCCCCATTTGATTTCAATAAAAATATCAAAAAAATCAAAAACCAAGTGAATCAAAAAGTAGGTTTTCAGTTTTAGTAGGAGAAAACAGTTTTTTCGGTTTTTCATAAAATTTGTATGTTGAGAAAAGTGGTTAAATCAACTCATTTTTAGCTCAAAAAATTCCACAAGATGTAGAACTACAAGTACATCTAGAAAACCATGGTCCGTCAAAGAAAATTTTGAATGTATAAAAACTTTTCTTTATAAAAACTCATTTTTTCAGACTTAGTAAAAAAACAGTGTTTTGCATTTCAGCATAATTTTTGCACGATTTCAAACTTGCACAACTTTCTTGTTTTAAGTTCATTTTCAAAATCTTTTGAAGCATTAATTTAACAATCAACTAATCTTTATTTTGGAAATATTTTTCTCCACAAAAAAGATTAAAAAGCATTTTAAAAACATAGATCAAAACAGGACCAAACAAGACTGCACAAGACTCACAGACTCAAATACTAAATACATGCTTTGTGATGCTCTACACCCGTAGATAGGGTATAAATATTATCTGAGTGTTCTAAAACGTGTATCTATACTTAGTTTATGACTATCCAGAGTTTCATTCAAAAATTCCATTAAAAAATCAATATTTCCACCATTTCCATCAAATCACAATATTTCCACACTGTCGAAATATTTCCACGAAATATTTCCATTTTCCAGGAGGTCGAAATATTGACCGAAATGGAAATTTCGAACCTTGCCACCTCTTTGGCGGTTCCGCTCCTGAAGATAACTTTATCCACCTCTTTGATGACTTCGCTTCTGAAGGTAGCTTTGTTCGCCAGTTTGATTGTTCAGCTTCTAAAAGAAGCTATCTACACCTCTTTGGCAGCTTGCTCCTGAAGGTAGCTTTGTCCACCTCTTTGATGATTCCGCTCCTGAATGTAGTTTTGTCTGCTTCTTCGCCGGCTTCGCTCCTGAAGGTAGCTTTGTTTACCTCTTTGGTGGTTCTGCTCCTAACGGGCACCAGTCGTTACCAGCCGCCGCCCACCACCACACGGGGACCAGTCGTTGCCAACCACCGCACGAGCGACTTGCGGCAGTCGGCCACCGCGCGGACGACCAGTCACCATCCGACCACCACGAAGACGACAAGCCGGCCACAGCACGGGCAACCGACCACCACCGCAGGCAACCAGCCACAGTTGGCCATCACTCCAAGTTGCTGACGAGCTGTCGATGCCCCTTCTTCGTAGATATGTTTTCCGAGACCTTCGATGGCCTGACTCGTAGCCGTCTTTTCTTCCAAGTCCGCTCAACGACTCGGTCAACTTCCCCGAAGGCAAATCCACATCCGAGAATGTCTATTGTTACATCGTAGCACCAGCCATCCTTTCAACAAGATCCCATTTGGTCTGATCTGATTCTGTGAATTGCGAGGTACCCTTAATCCCCACATTTAGATAATCTTTTCAGCCCTCTAATGAATAGTGAATCATGAACCCTAGAAATACCTTCTTCATTATCATTTTGTCGGTTTGAGTAGACCCTAGATAGAGCCTAAGCCATCTATACCAGTGTTTTAAAACCCGAAAACTCGACTCGACTCGGAACCTTCCCGAGTCGAGTCGAGTCGAGTAGTTACACCCAAAACTCAAAAAATATAATATAATTTTAATATTTATTATTATTAATATATATAGCTCCATTTAAAAATGATAAATATGAAGTAACTAAAGCATAAAAAAAAATTTAAAAATGGATATCTATCAGTTTTGATGACCTTAAAGCTTATCACCAAATAACATGTCATTACAAAACATAAATTGTTCTACCGGATCCCGATTTTACCCCTAAAAATACAACGATCAAGACTCGAACTGAGTCACACCCCCCAAAAACTCGAGTCGACTCGCCCGAGTCACTCGAGTTTTGGTCCGAGTAGTTACTAAATCGAGTTTTGTACCGAGTCGGATCGAAACTCAGCCGAGTCGAGTCGACTCGACGAGTTTTAAAACACTGATCTATACTAAACTTTAAGTCATGATTAATCCCTTGAAATCCATTATGCTCGAATAACGTCCTCTTTATTTATATTTGGAAAACTCTAACCAAGAGAAGTTCTCACTTCTCAGTTCTCTTGATCAGGCTTGACCCCTGTCGCGGGACTGCATCCATCCGTTGTCACAAACTCACTGAACCTAGACCATTGCCTCGGTTAATAAGCATAAAATTTAAATCATTTTAAATTAATCTCTTATTATCGGTCTAGTACGTAGTTGTCCTACACTAAGTAACATTTTAGAAGGGATCATAAAAAAAGAACCATCAACCAGTACTGACTAGTACATACCGACTGATACGTATCGCTCGAGGGCAGACCGATGCCGCGATCAATACCACATGATTTTGGACCTTGATAAGATAGATTTATTAATACTCAACAAATGTCACAAGTTCACAATCCTAAAAAACACAACATAAATAATATTTCAAGCATGTATCAAAATCATATATAAGTCAATATAAAGCATGATCAAAGTTCACATAAAAACAATATAAAGTATGATCGAAGTTTACATTTTAAATATAATTCTCAAGTCCCAAATGTCCTAACATAAATAAAAGTCAAAACTTAATGTCTTTCAATATCATCAAAATCGTCATATTCTAAAATTTTATTTTCTTCTTCTGCTTCATCAACTAACTCATCTTGTTCAGAAAACGTATTAATATGTTTAAAATAAATGGGCTTCACAGTATCCTCCCTGGTCGGATTAGTCTTTGAATAAAGGTTCATACTCACAAAAACTAGATCGTTAAGTGCCTTCGGCTTAATCTATTTCTCTTTTTCGTTTGAGTTGATTGACTTAATAACCACACTGCTACTTTACGAATTTATATATAAATTGATCAACTATTATCGAGGATCGCCACTAATCACCTTCACATGATATAGGAAAATAAATCAGAAAATATTAATTAGGAAATAATAAAGAATATAAGAATAAAAAACATTTAAAATATATCTTACATGGATATTTGGAGTGAACCATCATTTTTGCAAGCGAGGAAAATGTGTCGGACTTGAAAGCAATGTAGTTCTTAATTTGAATGCTAAATGCCTCTTTGTCGGCTTGAGTGGTGAACATTTTACGAAGAACTTCTGATATCCCCTCATCAGTGTATATATCATGCTTACACACTTGTCATAATACAAGTATAGATTGAGAGTTACAAGACCATGGTTAGGATGATGCATGTTACGAGTCTATCTATCATCAATTATCTCCCAATATGGTTGGTATTTATAGATCACTTGATTGTAATATTTAGTTATAGTCTTTTTTGTTCGGTCATATTACGGCTAAGTCATCTGGAACGGGTAGTGTTGAAGGAAAAAAATTCATTTTTTAAAAAACAAATTGGAATCCTTCTTAAAACTTAGAAAATCCTTGGACATCTCCTAATTCATCTCTTTGATATATGGCCTCATATAGTTTTTTTTAAAAACCAAAGCTATAGGGATTTTATTTGGACTCCGACCTTGGAATGTGGCCTCATACACACTATACTACAACGCATCATCTTAAATATCAGTAGCTCTTCTAGTATAACAAGGGTGATGAGAGTTTTGCCTGACTAGGCTAGCCATAATTCTCTCATCCCTTGTCTTACCACTTTTAACACTGGTCATTGTTCCTTCCTACTTGCTTTGATTGATCAATTATATAAATTTTGTACACCTTTCTTTGGTATCACTGACTATCAAAGTGTAGATGTGCCATAGAGAAAGAATTATGAATAAGTACTTGATAAAATAATAATTTCATCTATTAATGCATAATAGTTACAAGGAAAATGATTCGTGTCTCACCCCCAATGCAGATCCCTAAACATGCCAATCGTCAAAGATCCATATTACCCCTCTATTAAGCCCAGATGAGTCGTCCAATGCTTTCAAAATATAAAATAATGAACTGTCAGATATTTTTAGGGATGTGTGTTTTTCATCTTAAAAAATACTTACTTTTATTAGACATCCAAATTTTAAAAAATTATAATTTTTAAAATCTACTCATCGAGCTCTACAAAATTAGACCCATAATAACTTTTGAGAAAAAAATTGTATATATGACTGACTTATAATTAAGTGACGCTTACCGAATTATGTGACATTGACTAACATTTATAAATAACACGAATCTGTCACTTTTCAAAATCAAATTGTCATGTTAACTGACTAAATATCACTTTTCAAAACCAAATGTCACGTAAACTGACAGTTATAAAATCAATAGACACTTTATCGTTAATTTATATATTAGGATCTGCCTATCATTAATTTAGCTACAATCTTTGTTCACAATTTAGGCTTCTTCCTAACCGGACCTGTTTTCTCCTTTAGGACATCAATTTGATGTGGAGACAGATGTATAGTGGAATGAAAATTCTTTACTTGTTTTTGAAATTCAACTTGGGTATCATTTATGAAGTTGACATGACATAGGAATGATTGTCATCTAATTGTTGAAAGATTTGCAAATGAGTTCCACTAAGGTACCGAATAGCAAAATTTTGGTACCATACCGAACCCATCTCCACATCCATGTCATTTTTCATGCATCGTAGTGATGGGAGCATTATTCTAGGGGCAATGGGATGAACCCTAGGTGGATGCACTATAGTTATTTTTGTAGTGCAATATTTGTGTATTTCTTCAAAATTATGCAAATTTTAATTTTATGTACTTGTGATGCACCCACTAATTCTAATTTATGAATATGTTTAAGCATTCCTTTTAAAAGGTTATAACAGAATTGGTTGACCAGTGTTACACCTTGATAAATTGGAGTGCTTTTTACTAGAGGATGTAAAAAACAAAATATTTGATGGGATTTGAACCTACAAAGTTTAGGTGATTAGCCTGTAACTCTCTAACCGTAGAACTCTCAAGTTATATATATCTAGCTTCTCCAATAGTGAACATTTGCTTTAATATATATATTTTTGATATGGTCTGCTTCTTTTGTGCACAAATTGTTGCAAACTTATCAAAGGTGTTTCCTAAGAGCATCTCCAACAAGCTCTTGGTGGCTCGAGGCGACAATGACTGATTAGTCACAGCTTGGGGGGTCTCGGTGCAACTCTTCCTTTACACCAGCGCTTGTGATGGATCTGGAGGTAGATCCTGTTTGTTTTGTGGTTTTTTTTTTCTTGAGCAACTGTTTACTCCTTTAATGTGTTTTCTTTGTTATTCTGTCGGTGGTGCGGTGGTTGATCCGTCGTGCGATGGTGGTGTTTTTGCCGAAGTGGTGACGATCGGTTGTCCAGCCGGGTGGCGGTCTACTTGTTGATAGCTCAAGTGCCCCTCTTCCCGCCGTAATGACGTGTGATGTATCTGTTAGGTGGTGATTTGTTGTTGTAGTTTCGCAGGCGGTGGCGAGACTCTCTGTTGTTGCGCTGCCATGTGGCGCCTCCGGAGGGTCCAAACCTCCCACCTTCAATGAAATACCAAAAAAAAAATCTCCAACAGGCTCCTAAGATCTTTCTCTATTTTTGGAGCACCATATTGCACCATAGGCAAAGTATGGAGTGAGAATTGTAGAGCACTCCAACAAGCTCCTAAATTTCTCCCTATTTCTTAAAAATAGACTAGTTTGTCAATGTCAATTTGCAAAAATCCTAATTTTGATATGGGGAGAGGGGGAAGTAGTCAAATGCAAAATAAAACCAAGAAAATGCAATCAAATGCTCAGGCTTGTGCCTAGGCATGTCCCTTGCGCATAGGTTGCGCTCGAGATTTTGACTATATAACTCTCAAGTCTAATGAATTTTCCTAGCTTACAAAAATGATGATTCATTCCAAACATCCAAGTAATATTTTAAATATTTTTTATTCTAATATACTCTATTGTTTCATAATTAAATATCTTCTGATTTATTTTTCAATATCATATGAAGTAGTCGATGGTATCCTCCATAATAGTGGATAAAATTACAAAAAATCGTAAAGCAGCAGTGATGTTATTAAGTTAATCATGCAACGCATCAGCTTGTGAAAAGAAATGGAGTGCATTTGAAGCAGCTCATATAAAGAAGGGAAATAGATTAGAGCCGAAACACTTAACGATCTAGCCTTCGTGAGGATGAACCTTCATTTGAAGATGACTAATGCGATCGAGTAGGATATTGTGAAGCCTATTTATTTGAAACACTAATATTTTTTTGAACAAGATGAGTTAGTTGATGAAGGAGAATGTGAAGTAAAAGAAGGAGAAGAAATTGAAAATTTAGAGTCTAATGATTAGGATGATATTGGAAGACATTAAGCTTTGATTTTTTATTAAGTTTGAACATCTGAGACCTAAGAATTATGGTTGAAATACAAACTTTGATCATGATTTATGTTGCTTTTATATGAACTTTTGAGCATACTTTATATCGCCTTATATATGATTTTGATACATGCTTGAAATATTATTTATATTGTGTTTGTTAGATCTGTGAACTTAAAACATTAGGCATATGTTGGGTATAAATCCATCTTATTATACAAAACAATCCCGTATTTTCCCCCAAATTCTAGAGTTTATCCGAACCAAACTAAATTGACCCTGGCCGAATAGGTGCCGAACCCAAACTTTGTTACTACGAGGATTAATCTACGCCGAACTTTGTGACAGAGGTCATACCAAATGATCAAGAAAGACAGAGAGAAATCCAACTAGAATTCTAATAGATTTAGCAGAATCGAGAGGGAAGGCAAGAATCCCAAGAAGCGATCAGAGGTATAAGGGTTCGAAGGAGTACTTGTTGCCGCCGTCTTCGCTGACCTTGTTGCCGAACTGGATGTGACGGCCGGCGTAGATGCCGCGCTTGGCCCGCCCCATGATGATCTTGCTGTTTGGGAGGCACTTCCGCACCGACTCCATCACCTCCGGCGGCAGCGAGTCCGCCCCCACCCTCCGAGCTATCTTCTTGAATAGCTCCTGCGACCTGAACGACATCGCTTCGGGGTGGAGGATAAAGAGGGTTTCTGCGGGCCGAGAATCAGCGGCGCCGGCCAATAAAGAGGGTGGAGGAAGGAAGAGGAGACACCGTAGATGACTGAATTCTTTCGGGGAGGGGCGCCAATGCCCAATGGCGTCGGGTCAACCGGTTGAACCGGCGTCGGCAGTCGGCACTCGGTGGCAGCCGGGAGAAAGGCACCTGTAGCAATCGGGAGATCGGCACTCGGCACAGAGACGGCGGCAGTCGGGAGATCGTCACCGGCGGCAGGCGGCACTCAGGGGCAGTCGGGAGATCGGCACCGGCGGCCCGACTTCGTGCGGCGTCGGTAGATCGTCACCGGGTCTAGGGTTTCTCGACGGAGAAGTATTCTAGTAGAGGAGAGACCGAGAGAACGACCCTCCGATCGGCATTTAGTTAACACGCAGCGGGTTTTAAACCGGTCCGGGTCCCTCGGGTCTACACAAAACCGGCCGGTTAACTCGGGTTACAACGGTTATATAGCATTTCCGATCTGATATATCGATCGAACCGGACGAGGGTCCGGCTCACCGGTCCGACCAATGCATCAATCCGCTGTGCGTTGGTGTGATAAAAGAGTGGAAGGAGTATGTGATAACAGAGTTAGTCACGTTGGTCGTTGGCTGGGGGTGAACTATATTATTTTGGGTTAATGGTATTAGTCCCTGAGAACAAATTTTGAAGGTGAACATCAAAATATTTTGGTTAGATCCTTGATTTTTTTCAAAAATCCAAAATTACACGCAGCTCTCATCTCTTTCAAGCACGAGTTACCATGGCGGTCTCCGGCGTGAGCAGCAGAGGTGACGGCGATGGTGGTGGCAGCCGGCACGATCTCGAGTTGCAGCTGGAGGGGTTAGGTTCGGTTAAGTTTACAAATTCTAGGTCTAGGGTTCATCCCATGGCCCATAGATCTTGGATTTAGGGTTAAGGTTAGGTTCGGATCGGCGACACGAGCAGCTTCGACGACAGCGAGCAGTATAGCAGTGGTTCAGTCATTCGCAGGTTCGCTGGTTCGATGGCATGCAAAAGAAAATTTGAAAATGTTGTGGAGGGCATTTTCATCCACGTCATTTCAAATTCCTTTAGCTTAACCAATTTCTTTGTCAGGGACCGATCACACATTTCCCCTATTATTTTTTAACAACTGAGGCATGTGGTACCACATGGTAGCCTCCCCATTCACCAACTCTATCCCATCTCTTTTTCTTCCCTTTTATTTTTTTTATAATTAAACATAATCATCTCTCTCTCGCTCTCTCTCTCTCTCTCTCTCTCTAGATCTCTCTCTCTCTCTCCGCACAATGGGGATGCGGTGCTAGATGTGCAATCTGATAGAGCAACATCATAATCGTTTGGGCATTGCACGAGATTAGTACTAGTATATATAAAAAAGTAAACTGACTAAATGCTATTTTTCAAAACCAAACTGTCACGTTAACTGACTAAGTATCATTTTTCAAAACCAAATGTCAAGTAAACTGACAGTTATAAAATCATGACACTTTATCGATAATTTATATTGTAGGATCTATCTATCATTACTTTAGTTACAATCATTGTTCACAATTTTAGCTTCTTTCTAACTGGACGACCTGTTTTCTGCTTTTGATGTGAAGACAAATGTCTAGTGGAATGAAAATTCTTCACTTGTTTTGAAAATTCAATTTGGGTATCATCTACAAAGTTGGCATGACATAGGAATGATTGTCATCTCATTGTTGAAAGATTTGCAAATGGGTTCCACTACGGTACCGGATAGCAAAATTTCGGTACCATACCAAACCCAACTCCACTTCCATCTCATTTTTCATGCATCCTAGCAGTGGGAGCATTATTCTAGGGGCAATGGGATGAGCCGTAGGTAGGGGTGGGACTTGGGCGGGTTGAAGAGTTGAAGGGTCTGCCCATGCCCAACCCGACTTGCACAAACCTTTGCCCGTTTTGCCCGTGGAACCCGGGGAACCCGTGGAAGCCCAACCCGTGCTTGCCCATTCTAGTTCCTCGGATCGCTCGGGTTGCCCAATTTGCAAAATAATAAGCGGGTTGGGCAGGTTGCCCAATTAGAAATGCTTGTGAACATAAATAGATGGAAAAAAAATCCAACAGATTTTTGAATTGAATAAAAAAAATCTTGATTGGCATAACAAAAACATAAAGTCCAACCCATATCCTCACATATTTCAAATGAATTCTTAGCATTCAACATAAAATAGGCGGTCTTTGATTTCCATAAAAAAAACTATCAAAGCATTCAACCTTAGTGTGTCACTTCCTCGGGTTCCTCGGGTTGGGGAGATCAGTGCCCAAACCCGTCCAAATTGAAATTGGGTTGATCTTTTTCTGTCCAAACCTGTCCAAGTTTTTAACCAGCTTTGCTCATGTTTATCCATTGTTCGGGTTGGGGGGGTCGGGTTCGGGTCAGACCAGCCCAAGTCCCACCCCTAGCCGTAGGTGGATGCACCATAGTTATTTTTCTAGTGCAATATTTTGTGTATTTCTCCAAAATTATGCAAATTTTAAGTTTATGTACTGTGATGCACCCACTAATTCTGATTTATGAATATGTTTAAGCATTCCTTTTAAAAGGTTATAACAGAATTGGTTGATCAGTTTTACACCTTGAAAAATTGTAGTGCTTTTAACTAGGGGATGTAAAAACAAAATATTTGATGGGATTTGAACCTACAACCATTAGGTGATTAGCTGTAACTCTCCAATAGTGAAATATTTGCTTTAATATATGAATTTCTGATATGATCCACTTCTTTTGTGCACAGATTGTTACAAACTTATCAAAGGTGTTTCCTAAGACCATCTCCAACATGCACCTGGTAGCTCGAGGCGACGACTGATTCGTGGCTGCTTGGGGGGGCTCGGTGCAGCTCTTCCTTTCCACCGATGCTGGTGGTGGTGGTGGATCTGGAGGTAGATCCCGTTTGTTTTGGTGCTCCTTTTTTGTGGTGGTTTTTTTTTTCTTTATCAACTCTTTACTCCTTTGGTGTGTTTTATTTGTTTTTCCGTCGGCGGTGCAGTGGTTGATCCGTCTATATGCGGTGGTGGTGTTTTTGCCGGAGTGGCGACGATCGGTTGTCCCGCTGGTTGACTGTCTATTTTGTTGGTGGTTCATGTGCCCCTTTTCCCGCCGTAATCGCGTGTGATGTATCTGTAGGTGGCGGTCTGTTGTTGTAGCTCCGCCGGCGGTGGCGAGACTTTCTGTTGTTGCGCTAGCATGTGGTGCCTCCGGGGGGGGCGATTGTGACCTCCCACCTTCAATGACCTACCAAAACAAAAAATCTCCAATATGCTCCTAAGATCTTTCTCTATTTGGGCTCCTTGTTGCCACAGAGGCAAAGTATGGAGTGAGAATTGTAGAGCACTCCAACAGGCTCCTCAAACTTCTCCCTATTTCTTAAAAAGACCAAATGCTATTTGGTCATCTCTCCATATGACATAATGACAAATGACCAAAAGCCCTTGACATAATCAAATATTAAAATTAAATTAAAATTTAATACTCAATATAATTAAATAAAAATTACAAAAAATAATTTTAAATTAATTAAAATTTACTAATAATTAGCAAAAAAAGAAAATATATATTGTTGGGCATGCATTCCAAGGGAGCTCGGATTTTTACCAACGATTAGATTTTTTTATCATTGGCAAGTATTCTATGGAGAGCTCGTATTTTCACCAACCATCTAATTTTTAACCATTGGGCACACATTACTATGTTCTCTAGAGCTTTCTAGACAAATCTTACCCATTGGGTCTAGGACAAGTAGGGGCATCATCTAGTCATTCGTGTGCATTTTTGTAGCTTATAAAATGGGGGGAGAGTCTCATTAGCACTTCACATCTATATCTGTGCAATTCTTGAAGCAATTGAGAGTTCTCTTTCACATAACTCTTCTCTATTAAATCTATTTCCTCTCGTTTTCTCCAATGTTATGACGTGCTAGCGTTTAACTGGCATGCTTCTTGATGGCTCAAACTCCGATGATGATATGGAGGTGTTGGCAATAACTGTCATGGAGCAACGACAACGTTCTAATTGGATATGCGAGTAATCAAGTGGAGGTACTTTTCAAGGTCATGCAACCATTTGCCACACGCAATCGACTTCAATACCACAAAAGACTCTTCCAAGATTACTTCGTTGAAGACCCCATCTATCCTCCACATCTTTTTTGCAGGAGATTTCACATACATCGTGAGGTATTTTTTCGAATTCAAAGGTGGAACAATACGATTCATACTTCATCTAAAAGAGAGATAATGTTGGAATCTTGGGTCTATATTCCCTTCAAAAGGTCATTGTCGCCATAAAAATAATTTAATTCATATTTACTTGAGTGAATCACGGGAGTTCGAGCGGTGACTCGAGTGAGCACGAGGGCCATGTGTGCGGAGCACCATGAAGGTTGCCAAAGAATTGAAAGAAGCAAGAAAGAAGGCGGCGTGGAGAGGAGGGGTTACTCCGTGTAAATCCTGTGCGCTTTTGTATATAAGTAAGAAATCAAACATTTTTCTTAGTGGATTACTCTCACCATCTGGCGCGAAGCCGGCGAGATTTTTTCCACGAAGGGTTTCCTTGTAAAAACATCAGTGTGTGCGGTAGTATAAATTATGTATACAATTTGTGTATGCTTATGCCCTTTGCACTACATAGATATCATTTGTTGTTACTACGTGGGGAGGGAGAGAGAACCACCTGACATTAATCCATATCGCATGAAAATAATCTAATCTGCTAACGAGTTGATAGCATAAAAGAACTAAATTTTAATCTACCATGTACATTGTCTAGTGCCATTCTACCAAGACGATCCATTTTATTATTGTTTAACCGGTGCATTGTTGCGCAACGTGGCATGCACCGAGTGATAGAAAACTTTCATTATCTGCATAGTCTGTCATACGGGCATGGGTATCCTATAAATTATATTAGTGACCTTTATATCACCATTAAGCCTAAGGCAACCATTTGGTCCCTCTAATGGGATTACAACCCATATATATAACAATGAAGATGTTAGAAGATGATGGCTAGGGTTTGGAGAGAATGGAGATGCTCTTCATTGAGGGACTAAACCCAATATATATATATATATATATATATATATATATATATATATATATATATATATATATATATATATATATATATATATATATATATATATATATATATATATACACACACACACAAGTAACCCGACCCAACTGGACATAGAATTCGACCCATCTCTATACATTAACACTCTCTCTCAAACTCATGGTGGATCATGTACTGAGAGTTTGTTGATAAAATACCGAAAGCGAGCAATCATAAGGAGCTTTGTGAGAAAATCAGTAGTCTGTTATGTTGATTGAATGAATGACAATGAGATGGTGTGGGCGAGAAACTCCTGGTGGACATAGTGATAGTCAATCTCGATATGTTTTATCTGCTCGTGGAAAACCGGGTTGCTAGCAATTTGAATAGCACTCCGGTTGTCACAGAATAGAGATTTGGGCCCGGATATTACAACTCCCAGGTCAAGGAGTAGGCGATGAAGCCAGACAATCTCTGCGGTGAAAGAAGCCATAGCCCGGTATTCAGCTCGGTGTTGGAGCGAGCAACGGACTCCTATTTCTTACTGTGCTAAAAAATGAGAGAGAGTCGCCAAGGAAGACACAGTAGCCAGTGGTAGAGCAACGAGTAGCAACATCTCCTATCCAGTCTGTATCAGAGTAAGCACACAGCACCGGTAAAGAGGTGAAGGGGAAAAACAGTGAACGGGTGATGGTGCCCCGTAGATAGCGGATGATCCGAAAAACCACTGTATAGTGAACAGAGCAAGGAGCCTAAATAAACTAGCTAACAATACCAACAATATTGGCAATATCTGGTCTAGTCATAGTGAGATAAACTAGCATCCTAACCAGCCTGTGTGGGTGCAAAATCTGGCTAACGTCCTATAGTGGGACCCGTAGCCCTGCTTGGGTCCCACGGGGATGACAGTGGGACCCACAACCCTGCCTCGAGCCCACAAAGATGATAGTAGGACCCACAGTCCTGCTTGGAGTCCACGAAGATGACTATGGGACTCGCAGTCCTGCCCCAGTCCATACACACTGTATGGGGTTGATAAATCCCCTCCTGGGTGTTTACCAAAACCCTAAATATATCTGGGAATATTCTCAGAATATTTCTCACAAACCAAATCCCTATAAATAGCAGACCCTGAAATATTCCAGATAGAGATTTCCAGACCATATTTCTACTTTTTGTTTTCTAGAGCTCCTCGAGATTTTTAGTTTTCAGACTCTATCTGAGACTACTCCACCCTCTGTCTATTTGTAAAAAGCACTCCTCGGTTTATCGAGAGTAGCTCTACTTTTGACCTAGAGATAATGGATTCAAAGGTTGAGTCTTACCGCACGGAGACGTAGGCTACGGTCGAACTCCGTCATCACACTCTGTGTCAACTCTTTCTTCCTCTCTTTCTCTACTCTACAGTGTTAGCGTGACAGTTCAGCACACGATAGCTCAGCGCTTTAAAGCGTGCCACATCCCGAAGGGTAAAACCTTCAATCGACTGTTGGAGGGGGGTTACGTACGATGGTTGGAATCCTCCCCCACAGTGTTTGGTAGCGGGAGACAACATGAAGAGACTCACCATCCATAGAAAGGAGCTTCAAGTTGAGCTCCATGGGTGTATAAGTAGTACGAGAGTCAGTGACAGCAGCATCGACAAAGATGTTGGAGATATACTTCAATTGGGAGATCAATAATCCATGAGCTAATCGAGCAATATCTAGTCCAAGGAAGTAGTGAAGAGGATTCAGATCCCTCATCTTGAACTAACTCTTGAGGTGACACTAAAGGGACGCTATGGTGGCACTGTTGTCCCCGGTGATGATCATATTATCCACATACAGAAGCAGAATATCAATACTCTGATTGGAAGAGCAGGGGAACAAGGCATAGTCAGAGTATCGTTCTACAAACCCAGCTGCTAGAACTGTACTAAGAAATCACTCAAACCAGGCATGAGGAGCCCACTTAAGTCTATAGATGGCCCAGCATAGATGATAAACGTGGCTGAAAGGAGCAAAGACGCCTAGTGTAGAAGCCATGTATACCTCCTTTGAGAGGTCATCATAGAGAAAGCATTAGTGAGGTCCATCTGATAGAAAGACCATCCTCAAGTAGCTGTCAAGCTAGAAGGGTGCGAACGATAGTCATCCAAGCAACTAGGGCAAACGTCTCCTCGTAGTTAATCCAATACTCATGGGAGAAACCACGAACAACAAGGAGAAACTTGTGCCATTCAATTGAACCATCAGATCGAGTCTTGACCTTGAAGATCCATTTACAACTGACAGGAACCATGCCTGAGGGACAAGGAACCAAGTCCCGCGTCTGAGTCCACGGAAGGCCTTAAGCTCTACTGTCATGGCATATCACTATTCTGGGTGCAAAACTGCCTCACAGTACAACTGGGGCTCTCGGTTGGTATGGAGAGCAGTGAGAAAAGCCTGATAGGATGGAGAGTAGGAAACAACAACAGAATATCCATAGATATAAGGTGAGGCAGAAGTGAAAACAGAGTAGCCAAACATGTCCGAAGAGTAGTTATATCTATCAGGAGGGTGATGCTCGTGCGTTGGGTAGCGCCGAATAGGACCAGGATCCGCGATTAAAGAGGAAGAAGTAGCACCAGGTGAGGGAGTACCAGCAGGAGCTAACTTAGGAGGAGTAGCTGTAGAGCGACGAATATAGACACACATGACAGATGGTGGTGGTGGTGGAGGTAGCAGGGGAAACAGGGAGGTGATGGGAGCATGGGAGGTAGAGGTGAGGTAGGTGGATGAGGTGGAGGCGAGAATAGTCCTGACAAAGATATGATAGGCATAACCGGGGACGGCACAACTATGAGCATGGGATGAGGAGACAGAGGGAGGAAGGGGATGGTAAGGTGTAACACCTGTGGTGTTAGATTTGAGAATAATAGAAATCCTCCATGGCTAGTTTCGTCTTTTTGCAGCCAGACTTTTTCTTTGGGCTTTTTCCCAATAAATAGATCATAAACCTATGAGATGTTTTACGTTCACATTCTCCGTAACTTCGAGCATGTCACTATGGTGCGTTCCGTGCAACGATCATGTGTATGCGCAGCCAGTTTCCGCAGCCCGGCAGATAAACCCTAGAAAAGCGATAATTGGTCGATAGTTGTAGCCGTTTTGTTTTCCACAAGAGATCGGGTGATTGGATCATAACGAAACAAGATACGTTAGATGAGGCTCTGAGAGAGCCTTCCAATGAGCCTGAGTTAGGGTCGATCCGACACCCGGGTGAATAGTTATTGCTATTTTGAGTTTTGGAGTCTTTCCTTCTTTTTGGGAGATACAGAGGTCAGAAAATTATGTACTAAGAGCTGACGCGTTCGCGTTGACGAGACCTTTCCAACGAATCTTCTCGGACCCTATTCCGACTTCCGGTTTGATAGTTACAAGTGATTATTCTTTTCAGTCCGGTTGATGGACGAATCGCACCCGGATTCCAACCGAGCCCGGTTCAGGGCTCGGGACCGAGCCCGACCAGCCCTAGAGCCTACCTCCCGGTCTCCTAGCATAATTTAGGCTCTCTTGACCTCCCTCCCCAGTTATTTAAATCCGAAATTCGGATGGGAATTATCGGGCAGGATTGGGATGATATATCGATCCCTATCTTTCTTTCCTTTATCCCCTCTCCCTTTTTAGGAAGGCCTTAACCGGCCCTATCCCCAACCCTTATCTCAACAGCCTCCCCCCTTTATATATGAACCGGGAGAGAGAGAGAACGGGAGAGAAATAGAGAGAGAACGAGAGGAGAAGAGAGAGAACGGGAGAGAGAGAAGGACGTAGTAGAGAGAGAGAGAGAACGAGAGAGAAATAGAGAGAGAGAGAGAGGACGGGAGAAGAAGAGAGAGAACGGGAGACAGAGAGAGAGAAGAAGAAGAGATGGAGGGAGAGGATCGGAACACCCCGACCCGCCCCTCGCCGGAGCACCAGCGAGCGCACCTACACCCCCAAGTCAGCCCCTCCTCCTCCCATCTCCTCCGCGACCCCCTTCCTCCTCTCTTGTCGCGGCCCGCACGGGCGGACACCGCCGCCGCACCGAACCCCTCCCCGGCGACCACCGACCTCCGATCCGACCAACCCATCGTGAAGCCCCCCTCCGGCCGAGTTCTCGGGCTCCGACGGCCGCTCCGGCCGCCTCCCCCCGTGCCTCCTCAGTGGGGGTGGTGTGGGAGAGGCCGGCCGAGCGCTCGCCGGCGCTCTAGGCCGCCCCTCCCGTCGGCCGCCGGTGCGCAAGAACCAGCGCCGCTGGACTCGCGATCGGTCTCGTAGAGAAGATGAAGTGGGGGGGGGGTAGAATAGTAATTTCCAGGTTATTATTTAACCCTGAACCCGATCCGTTTAGCCCTGAACCCGACCCGACCTAACCACTGCAGACCCGACCCGACCAGCAGACTTGACCCGAGCCACATAGTGAACCGGTCTGGTTCACCTGAACCAGACCCGTGAACCAGTCGATTTTGGTTCGACTGCCATTTCTCCGTCCGAACTCGGAATTGGACGAAACCAGCGCCATTTCGACCGGCTCGGAAAATACTACCTGTTGGCCATAGTTTATCATAGTAATTATACTATTTAATACCCTGTTTTATCCTTGGACCCGATCTTATCGTGGTACCGTGGTTTGACCGTCGTTTCATCGTCCGAACTCGGATTCGGACGAAACAAACGGCATTGTGCTCAGAACATTGAGTCCCACCTATTAAACCCAGAATATAACCCTAGAACCTCTTCTACCCTAGCGAACCAACCATGCGATCAGTTTCACCGGTTCTATGTGGTTTGACCCGAAACCATTCGACCGAAGTCGGATTCCAGCGAAACTGGAACCATCGGAAAGGGTTCTTCGAGCCCGATTCGATAAGTAGGTTTAGCTTCTGTTTACTTGATTAGCCTAGTATTGTTTAGGTTCAAGTTCTTCAATCGCACGGATTTGCGTGCTGTCGACTCAATGTTGGTTCCCTATCGATGGTGCCCGACTATCCTTGGCATAGAACCCTCATCGTTAATTCTTATGTTTTTATCGATAGAGTTGTGATACGGAGCTGTGGTTATTATCAGACCTTGATCGTGGTGATCCAACGGAGACGGATCAGAGGTAACTAGCCGGAGTCGTGTGCGATCGACAACCAGGTGACATCTACTACCCTTGCGTGGTCTTTAATAGTGGGAAATGAGAATGACTAAGGGTAGGTGTCCATGAAACTGCATGCGGGCCCCGCCGGGCATCGTCGCATGTGGTCAAGTGGACCCCGCCTTGCATGCGGAGTCGCGAGTCCGGCGACGCATGCTTAAAATATTAATAAAATAATAATAATGATTGCTTTTGATTGTATGGATACCGTAATTATGATTCCCTTAAATTAATCATTAAATTGAATAACTAATAATTATCGGGGACCACCCTCCTGAGAGGAGTATGGCAACCCTAGCACACAGGTCTCTGGGATGAGTGTTTTACTTTATTGATTTATTATATCGCATGGGTTGCGAGAGCAGTACGGGACCAGGGGTAAATTGTTGGAAATTGATAAGCATTAAATAGACTTTTTGTAGCTTCATTGTATATGTTGAAAGATGTTATATGTGAATCTACCTGGTTAGAGGGTAGGGACCCCGTACGTGCATGGGCCGTGAACCACCCTGCGCGTACAGCCGAAGTTAAGTAGGTTAGGGGTCACGGGCAAGGGTTGTGGTAAAGCCAATAGGAGGTGCCCTCGAGTAGGGATTGGCCTAGCAACCCTGTCCCGGGGAGTTGAAGTCCCCATAGTAAAGCAAGTTGGGCGGTAGAGCTCCACCGTGAAAGACGGGAAATCCCTTATGATCATCTGGGTGATTTGTACATGGTGTTGGTGGATGCACGGCGAGAGAGTTGGCCCTCTACATCGAAATAAAAGGCCCTATAGTAATGCCCGACCGGGGGCAGGATGAACAAAATATTCGGGGTTCACATTTTGATAGTGTGTGTTTTATCTATATATGAATTTAGAATTGTATGACTGTTTACATGATGACCTTGTGATTTTAGATGAACGTCTTATTTAATTTGCTGTAGAACATTGAATGGACTTCATGTTAGACAACCTAGTGATAGTAGGAATTGCATGTGAATATAGACTACTGATAGGTTTAGGTATCATTCTGTAAACATTGATCCTACTAGAACTGATTGATCTTATCTTAATTTATTAAGATTAGTTGTCTCATATTATTAAAGACTATTAGGATGTCACTAGCCATTAATTTGGCTAATCTCCCAATTTCCTATTGGGGGCTACTCTTTCCCACGAGTAGGCTCATTTGCAGGTCCGGAGGCTCAGGAGTAGCAGTAGGAGCCCAGAGGCGGAGTTAGAGTTGCAGTGTTACCTTTCAGCTTAGTATGTCAATCTTGTAGTCTTTTCTCTTCAGACATTGGAATTGTATTGGAATAAGTGTTTTTATCGGTTAGTTAGTATTCTATGGTTGTAGTTGCAATGGTTCCAGCTGAATTCTTTTGGGTAGGCCTCTCCTCAAGGCCCTAAGCATATGATAGATCATGATGAAAATATAAGTATATATAAATGACTAAATTGATTAACCTTGTAGATAGGAACCCTAGACTGGTGCACTTGAGTGTTAGGTAGTGGGTAAAACCACTTGGCTAGCCGTAGGAGGCTTGAGCCTCGTGCTCCCTCAGATAGACTCCTGTCAGTATGTAGTGGCACCGACAGGTCACTCATACTGAGAGGATATGACTTTTGAAGGTCGAGCTTGACTAGATAATGTCTTATCTCTATTGATATTTCTCTTCTTTCCTTTTTAATAAAAATATTTTTGAGAAATCAAATTTAAAAGATTCCCCTCTTATTTCTCCCTCCTCCTTGTTTTTTATATTAGAGAGCGTAGAAAAAGCCCTGTGAGAACCCAAATTGGTATAGTTAAGTAACCAGACCCAAAATCCTCTTCTTTTCTCACCTCACACCCCAGGGATCGGTCTTCAGATTTCTGGGGCGTGACAAAAGGGGTAGTAGAGGGTGACACAGGCGGTGAGGGAAGAACTCGGGACTCAGTAAAATAATACGGAACATCCTCAATAAATGAGACATAATGAGAGATACGGATCCGGCGAGCCAACGGATCGTAGCACTGATATCCTTTGTGCTCGTAACTAAGCCCCATATGGACACGCCGAACAAATCGTACAGAGAGTTTGTTGCGCTCATGGGGGAGGAGGAGGATGAAACACTTGCACCCAATAGTACGAAGAAGAGAATAGTCGGGAGATGTGGAGTAAAGTCGCTCATACGGGGTAATACCAAAGAGGGTAGAGGACGGAGTGATGTTGATAAGATGAATGACAGTCAGAACAGCCTCAGTGCAGTAGGAATATGGAACAAAGACTGACATAAGTAAAGCACACGCTGTATCAAGAACATAGTGATGCATGCGCTTGGGTACTCCATTTTATTCATGGGTGTGAGGGCACGATTGTTGGTGAATAGTACTGTGAGTCTGAATGATCTCACGTATCTTAGAGGAGAGATACTCCTGGGCACAGTCAGATCTAAAGGTCTTAATATGCTGCACAAACTGGGTATGGAGCATGACGATGAATGTCTTGTAGATGTGGAGAATCTCAAAGCGACGATGCATGAAATAGACCCAGGTGCATCTGGAGTAGTTATCGATAAAATTCACATAATATAAAAAACCAGATAAGAAAGCAACTGGGGTAGGACCCCAAATATCATAATGCACTAAATCAAAATAGGCAACAGATCGGGAAGCACTGACCGTAAAAGGTAGGCCCAGATGCTTTGCCAATCTCAACCCGTACAGACAGAGAGGGGAGAGAAGGATACATGACCCAAAGCGCCTGAACGAAAAATATTTTTGAGTCGATTACTAGACAAATGACCTAACCTTCTTTGCCATAAGTATGCATCAAAGATGATTGCCATAACTGATACAACAGAAACATGAGAAATATAAATATGGTCCAGCTGGTAGAGTCCTATAGTTTTACGGTCTAGCCCAATCCTCTAACTCATCCACGATTCTTACACAACACAAGCAGAAGAAGTGAAGATAACAGTCAGTCTAGAATCACAAAGAGAACTAATAGAAATCAGATTAATGTTGATAAGAGGAGCATGATGGACATACGATAGGTTCAGGCAACCAAGAGAGTATGAGGTAGTAGTGATGAATCCACACTACGGAATAGGTACGAGAGTTCCATCTACAGTGCAAACCTCTAGGTGGGTAGGAGCAAGAGTACGGTCTGTGAGCACAGTGTAGTCACTAGTGAGGTGACAGGAAGCACCCAAATCAAAATCCATGGGGTAGCAGTACCAGAGGTGGCAGACAAGCCATGAGCAGTCGAGCAGCTGACAGATGTCAGGAGGTGAAGTAGGAGCTCCTCGAGTCACTAAAGACGATCTGGATCAGGTGGAGATGGTATAGTGGGGTCGATAAGGGATGCTGGAGTCTCTGTAGCTGCAGCTGCAGTGCCACCAAAGCGGCAGAAAAAGGACTGACCACGTCTATGGCTACGTCCACCTCGACTGCTATGCCGATCATCACGAGAAGCAAGAGTTCAACGTGATTCCCACTCGTCTGGATTCCAGCTGGGGTTGCAAGGAGGACGTATGGGACACTCACACTTCATGTTTTTAGGCTCCTTACAATAGTGACAGAAGGTAGACCCGTCAGAGAGACTGGTCGCCAGGGTACTATCTGGTCCAGGAGGAGGATGGGTACCCTGAGTCTGAAGGTGAGTCTCCTCGTCAACCAAGGCTAGTAGAGTATCCTTGAGCCGAGGAAAAAGATCACGATGAAGGAGCTTAGCAGCAATCAAAGCAAAGTTCGACCGAAGCGAGGCCAAGAACTGGTGAAGGTGGCTCTCGACAAGGTAGCGCTGGAAGTCCCTAGAGCGTGGGTAGGCACACCGCTCAGGGAGTCCAGCTCATACCAGTAGGCACTCATCAAGCTGAAGAAGTCTTGAATCTGCATATCGTACACTTCCCCTGACGAGCGGACTGAGAGTCACAAATAAGTTGGTACCGGTGTGCACCGCCGCGCGGGAGGAACCGATCCCGGATATATTTTCACATCGCACGTGCTATAGGAAGGCAGCCGATGAGTGCAAGGAATGGACGAGTAACAGAGACCAAGAGATAGGCCCGAATGGCCTAGTCATGACAACGTCACGTAACGTCAATAGTGGTAGTAGCAGCAACAGTCAACACATCGCTAGTAGCAGCGTGACTGGTGGTTGAGGAAGAGCCGGAGGAGGCAGCGTGAGTGGGGGTCCTCACCAGTGATGTAAAGATCACGGATGGAGATGACAGTCTTGACGGTGAGCGACCAATCTGGCCACTCACTAGCTGAGGCTAACTGAAAGGGAACCACCGTCAACGGCGAGGAGATCGCAACGACAGCAGGCACCAAGCACTATAACAGATGCCATGAATGAGCAATAGGAGCAGGGGAGGTCGGGGTGGAGTCGGGATGGATCCGGATGAGGTCGGGATGAAGCCGGGGTAGATCCGGGAGGATCGGGTAGAGAAAGGGGGTCAGGGGCTGATCGGAGGGGTGAGGGGGAGGGTGGCTGATCGGAGAGGAGAAGGGGGTCGGGTGATGAGAGGGAGGGTCAGGGGCAGATCGGAGGGGTGAGAGGTGGGGGGGGGGGGGGGGGGATGGGGGGTTGTTGATCAGAGAGGAAAAGGGGGGTCGGGTGGCTGAGCGGAGAGAATGGATGTTACTCTTTGTACCACAGATTGTTCCTATTGTACCACAAATTATTAATCTTTGTACAATGGATCGAATTGTAACTCTTTTTGTTACAATGGAATCACTGTATCAATTTTTTTTTTAAATCTCCCCAAAAAAAAACTTGCTATACTGAGTTCACTGTTGCAAGAGTAACAATCTTCCCGAAAAGAGTATCCATTGTTACATTGATTTGTGTATGTAAATTTGGATTTCATGTACTTTCCTCCCATGTGGATACACATTGATCAATTTTGAACATTTTTGTCAAATACTATACATCATTTCACATAGATCAATTTTAGAAAAAAAATTAGATTAATGCAAAGATAAAATTTTCCGAATCTTGAGAACAATTTCTAATGGGAAGAAATTGTCACAAGATTTTGAGAACCCAAGCATTGAAATTTCTGAAAAAAATTACAAAATCTTGGGAACAATTTCTAACGGATCTTGAGATATACCTTGCAGGTTGTGTGATGCGGTGGTCGGAGATGAGCTTCTGGAGACAGTAATGCGCTACGGTGGTCTGAGATAAACTCCCGGGGACATTCATGTGCTGTGGCGGTCAGAGATGGCTCCCGGACACAATCAACAGGTATTTCTCAAACATGTAGCTTGTATGGCTGGTCGGTGTGAGGCAGTGGTGGTCGAAGATGATAACTCGATGAACCAACGGCTTGCTCAACTGGTTGGAGATCTCCGCAGTCGCCGACGCCGAAGAATAAGATAATCATGCTAGGGTTTTCTCGAAGAGGCAGCTATGCGCTCGAGGTTTTGGGGCTAAACGGTGTTGTAGTGCATCGCAAGACACATCAGGGTATTGTAAACCCCTGATACAGATTTCATTGAAAGGGGCATCTGAGGGTGTCAATCAGATGTTGTTTTCCTCAGTTTTAAGGAAACACGAGTTGCTGTTTTATTTTGCCCACGTTATCAAACATAGCTTTTTCATGATTTCAATGAAAAGCGGATCCACAAATGCCCCTTTCGCGTTATCAAACAAGGGCTTAAAGAAAGTACCGACTTAATAGATGCTAACTTCGACTAGATTTCATCATGCTCTGACGATTAAGAATTTTTTTAAAGATCTTCAAACAAAACTTTGTTAGGATATACTTTATGAACAAGCCAAAGTTGATTCAGTATCTTTTTTTTTTAATGTATAGTTATCTTTTGTATGCACTTACTGGATTATAAAGTAATTTTGATTTATTAAAATCTTATCTTATATTTTTTTTTCCTTTTTAATGAAACGCTCATTGATGGAGAGAGGGTTAGGAAACTTAGAACTTTGGTTATGCTAAGAGCATGTAGTAAGATTTCTATTGTCAAGAAAAATATATTGTTTATAAATTTTATATTCATACTATTGGTCTGCTTAAGTGACAATTTATGATCAGGCGCTGGGGCAGACCTACATGGAGACCAACACATTTTATATTAACAAAATATGTAAATTGTTGAAGGAGAAATTTTTTTTTTTTGAGAACCCCTCCTAAAGGAGGGAGGGTTTAGCAGACCCCAACCAGAAGCCATTAAGAAGAACTAAGACAGGATACTGTTACAAAAACAGAGAGCCTCCTCCCCTAGTCTATCTTGCCAAGGTACAATCCAAGCACTGAAAAGAGAGATCACCGATTGCCGTAACTTCTCCTGCCCCGCGGACTTGGCATTGAAAATCCGGTTATTCCGCTCAAGCCAGATGACCCACACGATAGCCATGACCAAAATGTCCCAAGGCTTCCGGATCCCCACCGGGATTCTCCTCCTTCTCCAAGAGGTCCAAAGGCCCCTGAGAGTCCTGGGGTGCGAGGATATCCCTGCCTTACTCTTGAAGTGGTCCCACAGATACCTGGCAAAAGGGCACCCGAGAAGCAGGTGCGAGGCCGTCTCCTCCTCTGAGGTGCAGAAAGTGCAGGAAGCATCCGATGCCTGGGGGTGATTCTGCCGCATTAGATCACCTTCGTCTGAATCTTGTTCCTCGAGGCCAGCAGGGAAAAAATCTGAACCTTCGAGGGCACCTTCGTCTTCCAGATAGCCTTCGACGGCCCGTGACTCTGAGTCTGAGGAAGAAGATGCTCGTAGAACGATCTAACGGAGAAAACTCCTGAAGAAGTGCCCCTCCACCGGACTTCATCCCGCGTCGCCTTGAAAGAAGCCGCCTGCAAAATCAAGTGAAGGTCCTGCAACTCCCACCGACTTTCTTGGTCTAACGGAGCAGCTCCGAGCTTTAAACGCCACCCGATAGAGCCATGCCTCCGACAAGCCTAGAAACGGACTGACGCTCCCTTATTCCTGGCCAAGGAGAAAAGAGCTGGGAAAAGCTGCTCCAGAGGCCTGGCCCCAAGCCAAGTATCTCTCCAGAATCTAATATCCCTCCCATCGCCTAGAACAAGCGTAGTAGCCTCTCTGTAGAAATCCTTGACCCGCAGAATGTCCCTCCAGAAATGCGAGATCCGGCCAGAAACTCTACTCCGCGCGTGCAGAGGAGAGAATCTCCTAAAATACCTCGCCAGAATAACATCCCGCCAGGAGCCCCAAGATCCCTGCTGCAGCCTCCACCACCATTTCCCCAACATCGAGATATTAAATCTGCGCAAGTCAAGAACTCCCAAGCCTCCCAGTTTTTTAGGAAGACAAACCTGGTCCCATCTCAACAAATTGTAACCTCCCGCATTGGCTCTTACACCATGCCAAAGGAAAGAGCGCCGAATCCTGTCAATCCTGTCAATCACCCAAGATGGCAGGAAGTAGAAAGACAGGTAGTAGGAAGGAATCGAAGATAGAACTGAGTTGATCGACCAACACCAGTCTACCACCTGATGACAGAAATCTACCCTTCCAACCCTCCAATCTCCTCTCGATCTTCAGAATTAGCTACTCCCAATCCTCCCTCCGCAAGGCCTTGTCACTGATAGGCAGCCCCAAATACTTCATCGGAAGGGTAGCCTCTCTACAGTTCAAAAGCCTGGCTAGTCCGCTGCCTGCATCCCCCGATCCGATGTAGTAAAGGATGCTCTTCTAGAAATTGATCTTCAGGCCTGATGTCAGCTCCAACCCGTAGAGGAGAATCTTGAGGGAGACCATCTGGAACGGACAAGCCCTAGTGAACAAAAGAGAGTCATTCGCATAGTGCAAATTTGAGGTGGTCCATCCATGTTCGCCCACTCCCTTAACCAAACCCTCAGCATTCGCCTTACGAACAGCGGCATCGAAAGCGTCAACCACCAGAATGAAAAGATACGGAGATAGAGGACATCCCTGCTTCAGGCCTTTGTAAACCTTGAAGTCCTTGCCCTGCTCCCCATTTATAAGACAAGATAGCTTCGAGGATACCAAGATCTCTCTAATCCACCCCAACCAATTGAAGGAGAAATGATTCGTGTCTTACCTTCTATGAGCCCCCCCGGTCGGCCCTATGACGTGGTAGTCCAAGTCAGCCCATCTAAAGACCCTTTTACCTTTGCTGGTGGGGCCCTTGACGTGGCAGTCCCACTTGAATATTTTTTGGGGAAGTGGGTTACCCACTTAAAAAAATCCATATCTGTTTTTATACATATCAAAATTTTAAAAAATTAAAAATTTTGGAATCTATTCATCGAGCTCTACAAAAACTATATACATAGTGACTATGAAATTTTGAGGAAATTTTTTTTTTCAGATACAAGACTGACCTATAATTAAGTGACATTTAATGACAATTATAAATAGTCCAAATATGCCACATTCAAAACTAAACTGCCACAAAAACTGACTAATATCACTTTTCAAAACCAAATGTCACTTAAATTAATAGTCGTAAAATCAAGAAACACTTTCATCGATAGTTTGCGGTCGATAAAGTGTCTTCATTTTATAATTGTCGGTTTTAAGTGACATTTGCTTTAGAAAATGATATTTAGCCAATTTACGTAAAAGCTTGGTTTTAAAAGTGACATATTTGGGTTATTTTTTAACTATCAATACAATATCACTTAATTTGGTAGATGTCCCTTAATTATAAGTCGGTCATATTCGATTTCTTTTGTCATAATTTTTTAGTCACCGTGGGTCTTGTTTCGTATAGCTCCATGAGAAGCTTCTAAAATATAATTTTTAATAAAATTTGATATGTATATAAAAAGTTTTGGATTTTTTATAGTAGAAAACTCAACTATTCAAAAAACATGATTTAAAAAACTTGACAGAAGTAGAAGCTGGCCGACGGATGTTTGCCACATATAGAAACCTATTGCTGATGGCATTTTAAACATTTAACATTAACCACATTTTTATATGTGGGAGTTGGCTCGTTGGATGTTTTCTACGTACTGGAGCCTGCTAATGTGGTCTATATACTAGGGCATGTCTATCATTACTCCCGTTGGAATTAAAAAAATCAAGCTAGCATGGGGCCTAGTACTCATGTCCCTTGTAGTTGTCTTTGGCAAATTGGTGTTGGCGCTGGACCCGTGCAACTTGAACAACCTATCCCCCCAACCGAAAATAAAATACATCTTAATATTTCAAAGAAAGATGATCCAATAAGGCGTCTCATACGTAAGATGGCGGTCCAGATTCATCGGACCTGTCCGATGGCAAGCAACCCCATAGTCGAATGGCACTCAGCCGAGGCCTGAGGGTTGCAGACGCGTCAATCCCGTCACCTTACGGTAAGGGAAATCTTATGAAAACACTAGTTTATCTAAAAAAAAGGGTGCTAAAATAGCAGAAAAGCGAGAATGAACTGTACAACTACGGTTGTATCCCAGTAGTTAACCCCACTATTATCCTCCTGATCGATTGTAGGATTGAATCCCAAGCTCACCTTACATCGTGTGGAGTATAAATAAAACAGTGCACCTGTGGATAGAAAAGAGACTTGGTCTTTGGCCAATGAAAAAAAAAACTTCAGATTTTTTTTAAAAATGGAACAAAAAATATTAGTATTATAATAAACAGAACAAAACCTTTTAAATTATGAAAAACAAAATAATACGTTATGATGGCGTAAAAAGTAGCCAATTCAGCCAAATGTCTGAAGTGTCGTTTATTTACTCCATCTCAGATGACATTGAAATAGCGTAGAATCTCCCCATTTTTTACCGGAAAAATGTTGGGTAGCCAACTAGTTTGCCAACTTTTGGGTTGCCAACTTTACGCGGCATCCGCGTAGGGCTCATCCATGGCCCCCACAAAAATATTCCCATCAATGCGGACATATCAGCACTCCACATCACGTGGAGTTGGCAACCGAGTTGGCTATATAAGCATCACTATTTTTACCGTTGTCGTCCATCCTTTTCATTTAGAGTTAACGACTATTTTTTAACAGCTATTTTTTTGACCGTTGTCTCTCGACCCTTCTCACCTAGAACAGCAACGGTTATATTTTACAACTCTAAATCTTTACATCATCACATATGACGAAATCCAAAGATACTTCGGGTATTTAAAAGAATAACTCAAACTCTACACCATCTGCCATATAAAAGTAAGTATTTCTCCATTTTTTAAAATATTAATATTTTTTATTCCGTTTTGATTTTTTTTAAAAAACTTAATACTTCTATATATTGGCAGGCGTCGAACCGTGGTCGCATGTAGAACTTCGTTCCGTGCAGATTTGTGAAAAAAAAAATAAGAGAGAGAGAGAGAGAGAGAGAGAGAGAGAGCAGGTTAAGCCGTTTTAGATAAGCATGGAGCTTGGGGGAGCGGGGGACAGGCTGGGTGGGTAAAAACCGCTGGCGTCGGCAGCCCACAGTCTAAGAGGGAAACCAGGAGACTGGGGGTATGGGGGGAGGTTGAGCGGTTTTCGATTATTTTATTATTTTATTATTATTTATTTAAAAAATGTACGAATCCCACAAAACGGGGAGTGTGACTGGAGGGGAAGCGAAGCGGAGGACGGCTACTTGGGTTTTGTTAGTCAGACGAGACGAGGGTCGTTTCCCTTTCCGGGATATGTGGCGATACGCCCGCAGCCCCTGCTCTGTACGTGGACGCCACGCGCTGCGCTCCCATTCTCTACGGTTTTGGACCCACATGCATGCGCCCGTCGGCCGTTTCCTCCCCGAATGACCAAACCGCCCATGCCTTTATCGAAAGGCAGGAGCCGGAATTAGGGCACTCGTGGAATTATGCGGCGGCGGCATTTTTTAATTCAATCCAAGCAGACAAAGCTTTCCCGTCCTTTCGAAACCGCTGGCGGCTTCGCAAATCCACGGCTCCGCACCGCCACGACTTAAATACTCCTCCCCACTCCCCACTTTCCCAATCCCCCCTCACATCACATCCCCTGATTCCCTCCTCCCCTATCTTTCCGAGCTTCTCGCCGCCCGCTCGAAGATTGGAATTCAGACCCTCATCACAGAGAGAGAGAGAGGAGAGAGAAAATAGAGAGAGAGAGAGAGAGAAAGAGAGAGAGAGAGAGAGAGAGAGAGAGAGTTGGGCACCATGAGGATGAGCTGTAACGGTTGCAGAGTGCTGCGCAAGGGGTGCAGCGAGGACTGCAGCATCCGCCCGTGCCTCCAGTGGATCAAGAGCCCCGAGGCCCAGGCCAACGCCACCGTCTTCCTCGCCAAGTTCTACGGCCGCGCAGGGCTCATGAACCTCATCAACGCCGGCCCCGACAACCTCCGCCCTGGTCCGTACTCTCTCACCCACCACCCTTTCTTTAATTTATGTACGTTTTCGTCATGAATAGACATTGAACCTGGGTTTTCGGGCTGGCCTCAGCGATTTTCCGGTCGCTGCTGTACGAGGCGTGCGGGCGGATCGTCAACCCGATCTACGGCTCGGTGGGCCTGCTCTGGTCCGGGAGCTGGCAGCTCTGCCAGGCCGCCGTGGAGGCCGTGCTCAAGGGCGACCCCATCACGCAGATCCCCTCGGAAACCGCCGCCTCCGCCCCGATCCCGCCCCTCAAGGCCTACGACATCCGCCACGTCTCCAAGGACCCCAGCGCCGGCGCCTCCCGCGCCTCCGCCGAGCTCCATAAGGTGGCCAAGGCCCGGAACCGCTTCAAGCGCTCCTCGGCTTCCTCCAAGCCGCGGCGCGTTACAGGGGGGCCCGGTGCTGCCGAGCCAGTCGATCGCGAGTCGGCGCCGCTCGGCGGGCTGAGCTGGGCCCCGTGCTGTGCCGTCAGCGTCAAGCGCGAGCGGAGCCATGAGTCCTTGGGCAGCCACGCGTCCGGGGACGGGGACGGGGACAGCCGGGAGAACGAGAGTATGTTCTCGGTGGAGACGGTGGAGGCCTCGCACGTGAGCCAGGGCGACCCTAGCCACGAGGACGACCGGGTCGAGGAGGGGGAAGTGGAGCTGGATTTGACCCTCGGGCTCGAGCCGGTCGGCAGGGGCGTACGAGCGGACCGCCACCCATCCGGTCCGGAGGCACGGTGGGATTTGACTCATTCGAGCGCCTGGGATGACGACGCGTGTGGTGTGGACCTTGGGCTCGAACCACCCGCGGGACTAGATTCGGTCGAAGATCGTGTTTGAGAATTATCCAGTGGAACGGGGGTATATGCTGACGTGGTGAAGAGGTCACTCACAGGTTATCATACGGTCGAGGATGCAGACTTGCAGTGGAACGGGGGTATAGGTAGATTGTTCAAAGGGACGGAGATGAAAGTTTTGGCGTCGTTTGAGAAACTGGGTTTTTTGGCAATCGATCTTAACCCAATCTTTTTTTTAATTTAAGGTCCTGTATGTATAGAGTTATGTATTACAAGTTTAGCTGTGTAATCTATAAAATAGACAGGGGACAATAAGATTGGAGTTCTTGGTCTGTTTTTTTTTGTTTCTTTGGGGTTGGGACCCTTTGAGAAGGCTACGTAGAGTTGTGGTATGGTTATTCATTTTTTGTACAAAGGATGCTTAAACCACTCTCTAGAAATGCACATTGGCGGCAATTGGGATTTGCGCGGCCGACCTCCTATAGGGTGGGGCTATACAGCCCACGAAATACCAAAAGTGGCTCTGTCTAAAGGCAGCATGTCTTTTTTATATTTTCATGGGCATTTCATATGCATCCCATCTTTTTTTTTCCGGATTTTTTTTCAAAATATTATTAAAAAATAAAATATTTAACTAAATAATGGTTGACAAAAAATATTTATCATTCTAGCACTTTGACTGCGCCACATGGCAGGTCAACGCCATAAAGCATGCCGTGTTTTCTTTTTTTCGAGTTAAGGTAGAATCTGGTATCTGGGTTATCGGTTTTAAACCCGGTATTATAGATACCGGGTTTACCCAAAGTCCAACGAAAAAATGGCTAAGTGTGAGAATGTTATATACATAGGCTCCGGTTAAACTCGGTATCTAGAATACCGGATTTAAATCCGGTAACCCAGATACCGGGTTCTACCTAAACTTAGGGGGGAAAAAAAACCCTCAGCTCGTTTTACGGCGCTGACATGCCACGTGACTGTCAGAGCGCTAGCATGATAATTACTTTTGATCAACCGTTATTTAGTTAAATATTTTATTTTTTAATTATATTTTGAAAAAAATCCCTTTATTCCTTCGTCGTGCCGGTGCTGCCTACCATCGTCCATCCAATCGGCTATTTTGTCGCCTCCTCGTCATCTTCTTCATCCTTCTCTTTCCTCTACCTCATTTTCTCCACATTCCTTCCTAAAATCATAGCATTCGACCATACCAGTTCTAATGCACCTACTGTGCATTCGGTCACCATGGAGGTGGAGGGAGGAGGAAAAAGGAATGTGGATGCATAAAAACTGTAGGATGCGTGGCATCATCCTAATCGATGAGTAGAGGTATGGCATGATCCCCACCAGGCCGAGAGTAGGGGGGCATAGCCTTCTCCAAACAGTGCCAATATATATATAGGTTTAATGTGACACACTCGGAGCCACAGCGCCCGAGGGTAAAATGTACTAAAGGCATCCTAATATATGAGAATCCCGCCTAAATATTCTAAGTGGCAGGAGTGGAACCCCGACGATGTCTCTGCACTCAATGATATCCTTAGAGCCTGAGCGTGTAAGGATGTCGAGACAACCCCATAGAAAAAGTCGGGCCAGTAAAGCCTAGAGACATCGTGCACACAATATGAAAGTCGTGCGCACGATCGGCACAAGTAGTACGGGTCTATTGTTTGACGGGATTATTTTTGGAAAAACTAAAGCCATACATTTTTTCTTGTCTCACTAAATGAAAATATGCCTTCTATAAAAACCATCTTGTTGTCATTAGAATGTGATCATCCTCTGTTGGGAATGCTTCTTTTGTTTTTTTTTGGCTTCGAAGGAGTCTTACATTATGTGATAGAAAAATATTTAGATGACTTTTTTCTTGGATTTGATGTTAAAATCCCTATTATAACCACAGTTCACTTTCTAGGGTAGGCTAGGCCAACCACATGTTAAGATAGTGACACAGTTCACTCGCATCATCCCTTGAGCCTTGTCTATAATAAATCTTTTAGTGTGTTTGCAATTCTACAGTAGGATCTCTCAGAGAGTTAGAAGTTAGAACCAGAGAAATTCAATAGTTCACCTATCAGAGTAAGGAAACTTACCAGTGATATAAGGAGTAATATTGGCACTGATGAGGAAGGTTCATTGCTCCTTTTGAGAGATAATGAATGTTGAGATAAAACAATTTCTATGCAATAATCCCCACAATGTTATCAAAGAACAGGCTCGAATTAATTTCAAGTGACTCAAAATTGAAACAAATCATTCGTCTCTGAAACTACTTACAACTTCATTCAAAACCGAGGTCATGCAAGAATCATAGATATCATTTAAAAAATAAATATTTAAAAGCAATTTTCTTATCTATCCAATGGAGAGTGGGGTAAGGCTGATGGAAGTGCAGAAGTAAAGAAAGAGGAGGTGAGATCTTACCTGTTGGTTGGATGATGTTGGAACAGCGTCAGAAAAGTCACGCAGTAATCATAGATCACCATTTGATAATGGAATTTATTTACTTCGGTATCTGTTTTCACCAAAAAAAAAAATGGAGGGCACACAATAATCATAGATCACCATTCAAAGAATGAATTTGTAAAAGAACCTTTTTTTTTATCTATGTGTCACCTAATGGAGAGTTGGGTGAGGTTGACAATAGTGAGGTTCTGAACAATATAATAAATATGCAACAAAATCTAGCATCAATCAAGAAGAAGATTTAATTGAAATATGGAATACCAAAGCGTGCATATATAAAAATATGCTGCATTACTACCATGCCATCTCTCTCTCTCTCTCTCTCTCTCTCTCTCTCTCTCTCTCTCTCTCCACACACACACTCAATCATTCACCATAATGTTTTCAACAGTGCCTTCATGCAACCTCGGTAATCTATTGGTGGCGGCAGCTTTCCTCAGCTTGCAGTCGCATCGCCTTTGCAAACAATAATCTATACTCTCGGTAGTTTCTCGTTGTCATCACCTCTCTGCAGCCTACAACCATACTCTTTCTAAAAGATTTTGTCGAGCTATCATGACCCTCTTCCATGTAAAAACTAATATAAGTATACAAAGTTTGTACTAATAAATATATTTTTAAAAAATTATATTAATTTAAACTTACATTCTGTTTCGAGGTGATTCCATGTCTTTTATATATATCGAGATATTCTAAATATGTCCATCAATATACTCAAAAAACACCGTTGGTATCGCCACAGAGCCGCAATATCCTTTCGGAGATGTAGTATGAGCATGAGATAACGAGCCATAGTCTCCACCTGCCAACCTGCACCTCAGGAATATATTGAAAATACATATCCCCAGACTGGACAATGGATAAGTTAAAGTGTATAATAACTCGAATTATTCACAAAATAGAATAGTTTGAGCTAAGAACAATAAAATTAGATTACCAAATTTATGATAACATGGTAATGCCAATTACATCATAAATATTCAATTATTCCGGTGCGCATTCATCTTAACATAAAGTAGAAAATATTCCATAACAAAAATATTTTTGATAATATGGTAATGCCAAAATGGCTATACAGTGATTAACATTGATTATGCAGTTGTTGCGTCGATTTATTCGTTGTAAAGTGTTGCATCTTTTTAATTTGTCTCAGACTTGTAGTAGCTAATTAAAAGAAAAAAAATACTAGTATGTCAGCATCGACAATGACATAAATACATGAGAAAATAACTATTTTACATGAAATATGACTTACACGTGTGCCATACATCCACAATAACAATAAATTATCATCGTGTTCTACCAACCGGCACTATTGCAGACCTAACAAACTCAATCATATAATATCGATGTATATGAATTACATATGTATGATTAATTAATATTTAATTTGAAAAAAGGGTTACCTATATTCATTTTTAAGTCGTATGGGTAATTATGGTGTCAAGATAACTGCACGCAGACGATCAAGTCAATAGGACTTATGGGTAAACAATATTTATTGTCTAGTTATCTCCATTCGGTGGTAGAAGAATATTGATTCTATTTGACGAAATATATCTGGAGAGTGCTACATATAAATGCTCATGATTGAATACCAATGTTCTCAAGTCTATACCTACATACCTGATTGATTAGCCTTGGGAATTGTTGATTGTCATAGCATACGATAACTGTACAGAAAACTGACAGCATGACATTTGAAATGGTAATTTGGTAACTGATGGTATTAGAGATATCCTTGGAATGAATACCAAATTACCCAATTTATCCCTAATTAAAATTTTTACTTCGATTATCTGGATTCCACAACAGACAACCATTAATCTTGTCTCATTACAAAGTCCATCTTTTAGTGCAAGATTTCTAAGTAACATTATTGTAGATCCCACTTTTAATATAAGTTTGAAAGAAGACAATCATGATGGATCAAGTGAGTTAGTAAACTAATTTGGATAGGCATTTGTTAAAGTAAGATCACAAATATTCAATAACTTTATTTACATTGTAATATATAATTGGCTCACTAGAAAATAAATCTAATGATGCAATGTTGATTGCGATCACATTATTATTACACGCAGCATGAATGATACATTCAGTTAAAAAGTTATAAAGACAGGACCCTCCATTTCAAATTATGGATAAACAGAAAGAATGAGCCATTGAAGGTTTCTATAATGGTACATTCCTGATGGTAATTGTATAATTTCCGTTGGATTTGTTTCGATCTATAATAATTAGAATTGAAATTAGTTGATACACTATTCAGTTACAAAATAAAATATTTGAATATAAGCATTTATCTCCATCAAAAAGTTACAAAATTTATATTTTCCAGCTCGGCCATATCCAGACACATGTTTTGCACCAAGTATAAAACTTGAATATAATTTCATATTAAAGACCGTCGTACTGATTCACAAACAATTTGCTCATGAACACCTTTCCTAATAATGGGTAGGATCTCCCGAAAATCTTCCCTAATAGTAACTATAATTCCATCAAATGTTTTTTTGTTACCATTAATATCTTGGAGTGTCCGATCAACTGCTTCAATGCAAATTTTATATTGTATTGTAATTTTATCCCATATGATAACCTTTGTTTCTTTAAAAAGTC
Source organism: Chamaelirium japonicum (assembly GCA_947650365.1). Classification (NCBI taxonomy): domain Eukaryota; kingdom Viridiplantae; phylum Streptophyta; class Magnoliopsida; order Liliales; family Melanthiaceae; genus Chamaelirium; species Chamaelirium japonicum. Next base: position 28,425,211 of record OX393559.1, on the reverse strand, counting down.
TAGTATGCTATGATTATTTTATAAATCCATATAAATAGTTCGGCCTTCAGATAATAATAAGGATGTAATACCGGATAAAGCACCATGATAACAATATAACTGAGACTATGACAACTTCCTGCAATTGTATTGTATAAAAATATCTTATCTATTCCATCTGCTCCATTTAGAAGAAAAAAATGTCATGTTATTGATACTGAATAAGTTATTGTAGTATAAGCATGCCGTTATTCATAATTAAGACGGTTGATGTTAGCATTAACCTCTTCTTGCAGTCTATCATATCAAAGTTGTTGTTCGCAAATAAGTATGTACGTTTCCAACCATCTAACTCCAATTGCCTCTTGACATTGACATTAGTGAAAAATCCGATAAGCTCTTACCCGATTCTAGAAGTAATTAGTCCAATAAATATATTCCATAACTTGTTATTTGATTATTAGTTTGATTTGTTATAAAAAATACTACACAAAGTTTATGTACCAGATTATTACATATATTTAGCGCAAACTTATTCCATAACGAATTCGGTTATAACAGAGAACACTTTAAAAAAATAATACTGAATAATCTTCATAATTGGTATCCAGTATTCATTATAGTTAGCTTTTCATAATTGGTACATATTTTAGCAGTCCTAGTGTAACACATGCTGCTTTGAATGTAACATATATAACACCATCCATTGTACTCAAATATTGAAATGATTGTGTCCCTTTCACAACAGTTAATAGCAAGCGAAGATAAATCCTCTCATCGGAATTAGGACTTGCAAAATATATTCGGCCAATCACAAAACCTTCTTGGTGTCCATTTTTTTTTCTGTGTTTTACTCTAAACAAAATATTGTAGAAAATCCTGATAAGTATACGCTCCCGTACTTTGATTTTCAAGACAATATTTGAAGAATACCGTTAAAGTATATTATTATTGTTCAGTTCTAGAAAGAATAACTTTCATCGATTTAATTATATTAAAAACAATGTGATGCATTTTTGGCAAATGAAGTTCAATCGCACAACACTTGGTATTTTCTTATGTAATGGATTTTTCAATAATTGCCATGTAGCTTCCGGTGGTCCAATATATATCATGCATTGATATACTATTAAATCTCATCCTGTACTCCAGCCAATATCATAGTTGTAATTTCATGACCTTTATAAATGTACTTATGAATATATTTAACTGTGCAATATGATGCACATACTTCAACATTAGTATGACAGTTGAACATAACAAATAAAATATGGATTATATGAAACCACATCCTTATTATTATCTTCTTATCATTTGCAAAATCGGTTGATATTGTGACGTTGATAAATATGATAACCATCTTGATTCATAGATATTTTCTCTGCAAATATTCGTGGGTAGTGCTTAGTGTATCTACCATTTTTTATACATAGCGCACGAGGGTTTCGAGCACCATACGGGCCATGAACCATATTTTTTTTTATAGTTTCAAAAAGGGCAAGATGTGTATTAGAGTCTGGAAACTCAGCACATACTTTTTCATTGACTTGAAGACTGGTACAAATTGTATCTTCTTGTTAGAGAAAAATGAACGCATATATGTATAGAAGACCACGTTTTTGAAATTCAATAGTAAAAACATATGTAACTAATCGACCAAATATACAATTTATCTTTATTTTTTTCATTATTACTCTTCGTTTTAACTCAAACACACGGGTTACTAAATCAAGCCGAAGAGTAGCATTTTGATACTATATAAGCTCAATTTAAAATTTTGGTCAATTAGGATTTGTGCTTGTAGTAAGAAATGTATCTGAATGTTTGTTGTATCGTGTGATCGTCATAGAATCTTGGAAGATCTCATACATATACATTGGACCTCTAAGATGCATTGAAGATAATAAGAGTCTCTGACTAACTTGATTAGGATCCAATCCCTCTTCTGTAATATCCGTTATACCCTTATACACATCTATGCGGATGATGTTTTGATTTAGTTGAATATAGCGTATATGATTTTGTTCATATGCAGCTTATGCATCAACTACGACTTATTCAAATAATTTTTCTCCTCGTAAGATTATTAAATATTTAGTAAGACGTTCGAATAAATGATATGCAAAATACTGTAATTGAGTCAACTGACTATTGGTTAAAATATTATATATGCCATCCATCTGCCATAGATCTAGTAACCAACCAGGTTCTCTATAAGGAAATATGTGAACATAATATAAAGATAAATATACAGGATGATATTCACTTATTCGCATCAATTCTTGGCCTCCTCTCAAATGCAGAATGATATCTCGTGTACTATCAAACTTCTTTTTTTTTTTCTGGTAGTATAATTGCAATTTTCTCTGTTGATAAAAAATTATAACATCGTCAATTAGTGACTCTATAGTGTAGATATACAGAAACATTATTGTTTATAAGAGCGTTTGTATTTAAAATCTTATATGCATGCTAATATTGTTTACAAAATTCATTGGTTTGCAAAAGTGTTTCCTGTATAACACTCAATACATCCCTCGATAAATATGGGTTATGGTGATGTCGATTTAATGCAGTACTTGGATCATAGATGTAAAATTATAAATAAACAAGATCATTCTCTAAATCTGATACCATAGCTCCGGTTTTATAGCGTAATTCCTCATGGATAGTAAATAATATAGGTTCACGTCCATTTAGTACACGATCATTCATTTTTACACCAATACTCGTAAACATATTAGATGTATTGTATTTTCGAATGTACTTTCGAAATGACCTTGCATGCAGATTAGATCCTTTATGCAATGATTGAAGGACAGGGGGTAATGAGAAAATCAAATGTAACCTAATTTTTTCTTGTAAACAACACATCCCAAATTAATATTGTGTGATGGATGATTTTGATAATTTTTTATCTCTCCAATGAAGTGTTGAATAAAATATGCAACATACGTTTATTCTTCCAAGATAATGATGACTCTCTAGAACGTTTGGGGTATGGCCTCCTTTAAGATTCGCATTTGGAACTTCCAATTATTCTTCAAATTCATCTTCAATGAAAATAATATTACTTGCATTAAACTGAACAAAAAGATTAGGATAAGGGATATTGTACAAATCAATTATAATGTTATTTTAATAAGTAGTTACTTGATTTAGATATTCACTGCAAATAACAAAAAAAAGATGTTAAAATTTTTACTTTTTTTATTAAAAAAATAATATAAATATCTTACTTGTTATTTAGTCTAGATGAAGATGTGTTCGCAACTACAACAAACTCCACTTCAAGGTTTTGAACATAGAAATTAGTTCCAGTATCAGAGATTGTCATATTTATGTACGATGATTGTTCTTTTTTTTCTCTAACTCTTCGTGCACGTTGTGCTAATAAATAGAGCGATAGGGTAGTTTATTGATGCATTTCATTTGTTTCTTTTTCTTTCTCTCTCCGTGCATATCGTGCTACTGAACGATAAGATGGTGATCAGATAATCAGGCTCTCATGGACAGAATCATTTATGGAACACTTTCCAAACCGCCTATCATAATAATCGCTTACGTGTAAAAACAGTTTCTTACTCCCACGAACATTCAAAATCTCATAAATAACTTATATATTATTTAGTATTTTTGAAGATGTGATTAAACCCGTGTTGACATTGCTGTGTATGCTTGGCGATCACTTGATCGAGTTCTCATGGACGGATTGGGTTCTGGAACGCTCAGGTGTAGACCCATCTTCTTATGCCGATGAACATAAGGATTCAAACATACAATATATCCTAAAAATCCAAATTATATTAATTTAAAAAATAATATAACAATCCTTCTCTGTTATAATAGGGAAAGGTTTTGTATTAATTTTAAAAATTATTTTTATTTTTTTAGATCAATAAGATTTTTCGATATGATTTGGCTTTTTTAAATCAATACGCTTTTTTAAACTAAGGTGGGTTTTATAATGAGTTTGAATTTTTTGATCGATAAGCTAGGTTATGGGTTTTTTTTATTTTGGATTTGCTAGGTATATCTTGGCACTGTGGCCATTTGCTTTCGATATTTTTCTCTTTCTATCTGTTCTTATTATTTCCTTTTATATTATTTTTGTTTTTTTTTTGTTTGTATACGTGGTGATCGACTGATCGAGTTCTCATGGATGGATTAGGTTATGGAATGCTCAAGTGTGAACCCATCTCATTACTCCGATGAACAAAGAGTTAAACATATGTAATATATTATAAAAAAGCAAATCATATTGATTAAAAATTAATATAAGGATCAATTTCAATTCAATTTTTTGTTCTACTTTTTTTGTTATATGGAGTAATTTTTTCCTTTATTTTATTTATTTTATCTTTATTTTATTATTATTATTATTTTTTGTTATGTGTATGGTCATTTTTTTCTCTGTTTTATCTGTTCTATACTTTCAAACATTCCTACATTCTTTTATCTTTCACATATGTAGTCATTTTCTATTGACACGCAAAGAACCAACAAATCCAAGATGGGTTTCATAATGAGTTCCATTATATTTGATCGATAAAGCTAGCTTATGGATTTATTGAATTTTTGACATGAAAACCACAAAAAGAACAAGGATAAAATAAGTATCAGATACAATACTAATGAAATGCAACATAGATACCACAGAAATAATATTTGAATCTCCACCAAACAACTTATATAATAATAAAACTAATATCAGGTATAACATGAAGAATCACAAAACAAATATAACACGTAACATGTTTATTCTTTTTTATTTTTGTATTTCAAAATCAGAATTGAAATCCACACCTAATTAGAAGTGTGGTACCGCGGCCCTAAACTTTCGATGGTTTTAACATCCTCCTTCTCCATATTGATGTCCCTCGCAACCTACTAAAATGTGGAGCAAGGAAAGTCAATGCCATTGAATACTTAGAAGTTCTGCTTTCTTTAAATACGAAAATGACAAAAAAAATCTGATATCAAAATATGATGTCTTTTCTTATTATAAAATATGATATCAAAATCAAATGTCTTTTTTTATTTGATGATCTGATCTCAAAATCTAATAATTTTTGAACAATTAGTAAGGTTTTCAAAATCTGATCTCAAAAAGTAAAGATCTCAAAATCTGATGTCTTTTCTAATTTGAAAATCTAATCTCAAAATCTGATGCCTTTTAAACATTATCCGATCTCAAAAAGTAAAGAAGTCGTAAAAGAAACCTGATTTGATAAGTTAAAGTAATAATGTCTTTTAATACAACAGTAATTTACCTGATTCGAAAAGCTAAGATAATAATTTCTTTTAAATATTTGATCTCAAGAAGTAAAGAATTATCGAGAAGTCACCACTGAAACAATGTCTTTTAAAAATCTGAAATGAAACCCACACTTGATTGGGAGTGTGTTGAGACAATGTCTTTTAAAAATCTGAAATGAAACCCACACTTGATTGGGAGTGTGTTGGCAGTGCTGTGGAAAAAAAACATCAGTGGTTATGACATCTTCCTGTTCCTCCATCGCAACCTGCTGGAAATGCAAAACACGAGCAGTGATTTTAAAAATCGGATTTCAAGAAATAAAAAAAACCTAAGAAAACACGAGCAATGCTTCCATTTAAAAATTTGATCTCGAGAAGTCACCACTGAAATGATAACCACACCTGATTGGAAGGGTGTTGGCAGTACTTTGGACCAAAAACCTCGACTATTATGACATCCTCATCATCCATCGCAACATGCTGAAGATACAAAACACAGACATTGTTTTTAAAATTCTGATTTTGAGAAGTAAAGAAAAAAAAAACAAAACACGGGCAATGGTTCATGGGTGATTACCTCATCATCTTTATCCATATCGATCTCCATCGTTTCTAGTGGAAATGTAAAATTAAAAAAAAAAATTACCTTCCAACTAAAAAAAATTGGAACAAAAAATTGGAGCATCAAATCAGCAGATCAACAAAAGAGTATGAAAAAATTGAAACACCACTGTAAAAACTCAAAAGAGTATGAAAAAATTGAAACACTACTGTAAACACTGCTTCTGGTTTTGTAAATACTACGCAACATAAATTCCATAACAATGATCACACCCCTTTTTTTAAAAAAAACCTTGAGATTTGATTAAGCATATCGGAATTGATCTTTAGGCTCTCATTAAAAAGGGAAGGGAAAAAAAATAGAAAGAAACAAAGGCATAGAGAGGGGAAGGAAAGGAGAGAAAAGAAAATTGAATTTGAGAAAGGAAGAAGCGAGGGAAAATGCAAAGAAAAAGATTGAATAAAAAAATGAACGAAACAGAAATAGAAAAAAAAAAAAGGAAAGAAGCAAAAGAGTAAAAAGAAAAAGAAAAATTAACATTGGCAAACAAAGAGACTTGAAAAAAAAGAAAAATTAACATTGACAATATCAAAAACCCAATACCCAAAGAGCACAAATGTGATCAGAGAGAAAAAAAGAAAGAAAAGCAAAGGAAAATCTGATGACAATAAAAACTTTTGAGTGAAATCTAATGTCAATATAAAATGCTCATGAAGGGGACAAAAAATAGCTAAAAAATCTTTGATGCCAATAAATTTTTTGATGGTATGAAAGAACTTGTTGAGAGACGTGCAATTTCTCATCGATGTTGTTGAATGCCATTCTTTTTGTACTCTATGTTTCCACAGAGACTAACCTAGAAGGGGGATTTCAGAGCCAACCGATTCATGGGGGGATTTTAGTAGAGGGGATTTCAGAGCCAACCGATTCATGGGGGGATTGCCATGAAGCGGGAAATCTAGGATTTCGAGCATGATCGAAGGGAAGAGGGGAGGTGGAGAGGGGTGCGGAGAAGAGTGAGGGCTGAGGTGGCGCGCGATCAACGGAGGGAAGAGATGCAGGGCGCAGAGGGTCAATGGGATTAGCCATGAAGCGGAAGGGATTTGGGGGATTTCGAGCGGGATTGAGTGGATGAGTAGAGTGGTGCGGGGAAGACGAGCGGGATTGAGGGGAATAGGAAAGGGAGAGGGGGGTGTGGAGGCGAGCGAGGGCTGGGGTGACGAGTGATCAACGGAAGGCTGAGGTGGCGAGCGGCCAATTCTAAAAAGAGTTGGATGTCAATTCATTAAGTATCTTTACAAGAAGAATTATTCATTTAGTACCCATTTCCTTCCGGTTCTCCTATGTTCGGCCCAATACCAGTGGAGGACATCATATTTGGGCCATTGAAAGGCATACAGTATCTGCACATTGGGCTGGGTTGAGATTGAGTATTTCGGATTACATTTGTGCTACATGCACCCGGCCCAGGGCTCAGAGATGGGCTTCAGTTTACTGGAATTAGAGCAGCCCACCGAGCTCAGCCCACTTGAAGTCCCAAGTCACGTGCATTTGTCATGTTTTAATAACTAATTGTCCCCTTCGTCCAAGGGTATCGCTTGGTTGGGATTTGTAAGATGGAGACTAAGCCAAAGGAAGGCTAGGAAAATTTTATTCCTGATTGCTGGGGATCTTTTCCGTCGCTAGATCCCTCCAACAATCAATCGATTACAGAGATAGGTTGAAGGTTGTAGAGAGTAGGGAATAATATATATCTGTTGACGAAGGTCGGCTGTAGTTTACGTCCCTGTACGAAAAGTCGTAATCTTGAATTTATCTTTCGAAAAAGTTGAGCTGTCCCTCGACAGGTCGAGGGAGGCTTGTGCAAAGTGGATCGGAGAGAGAGGGTAGTATGCCAGTGAATGAGACATGGTCTCAAATCCGATTAGCCAAGACACAGATCTCTGCTACTCCACGAGAGACTAAAATATCAAGATTGGCCAAAAGTCCGATTGTTGTGCTCGGGTTCATTTATAGGAGTTGTCTTTCAATAACCGTCGGAGCTGACGTGGCAACCTGTGACTAGTTCTTGTAGTGACATGTGACAGGTCCTCAGTTGGACCACTTGCTGGTCTTCAAACGGGCCCTGAGCTGTCATCATGGGCATCTGGTGGTGTGGGTCTTTGCTGGCTGATCTCCAAATGGGCCACGAGGTGTTCTTGTGGGCCTCCAAAGGGTCACGTATTGAGTTGCTTCCTGAAGGGCTGCATGCTGAGGGCTTGTGGGCTGAGCTGCTTCCTGATGGGCTGTGGGTCTTGGGCCGGCTAAATGTCTTAGCCATTTTTTTTGCACCCACATTGGTCAAACTCAATTTAACTTGATAATGATTAGGAAAAAAGGTAAAAGGCCCTAGAGATGTAAATTGGGTGGGCGACATCAGTCCCGGGCTTGACCTGAACTTGTCAATGTGTGTCCAAATCTGATCCAAGCTCGAATAAGATATTTCGAACCCTTCCCAAGCATAGACCGAAGCATTTTTATGGAGCCCAAGTCCAAACCACCCCCGAGATAATTTGGAACATTTGTCACAGTAGAGAACTAAAACCCTTTTATATTAATGAATATGAATAGGGAAAATTAGCTGCAAGTCCACGGTAATATTTTTCTTTGATCAAGAGGATAATTTCATTGGTTTGCTTATATTAGGTTTACAGGCAATAGTTAGTTTTAAATGTGACCATCTCCAACATATTTTGTACATAAGAGGACCATTCCAACAATTTTGGATGACATATTTTTTAAAATACCAAAAATATATAGTCACTTCAGCAACACGTTTTCGTCGAGTATTTTGGTTATACGTTTTTGGATGAAAACTGCATAGTGTCTGTAGGTGGCATAAGTTCCTTAACCACCGATTCAGTATCAATATTTTCTCTGTCCATATCAAAGTTGTCTTCCCCAATCCCCAAGCCTCCATGAGATACATCACAAGAATTGACCCCATGGCAAACGTATTTTCCAAAATAATGTTAAGCTCCTCAAAATTCTCAATCTGCTAAGTCTGATAGTGTCTTGCATTTGGGTGATTCTAAATATAAAAATGAATTGTTAAAATTTGAATAAAAAATATTCGTAAACTATTGATTAATTTGAAATAAAAAAAAACTACTTGGAAGTAATCCTCCCAAACCTCTTCAGAAGCCGTAAGTTTTTTGGTCTCTGGATCCCAACCAAATCCAAAGTTGGATGCCATCAAATCAGAAATAGATTTAAATGTTTGTTTCCATATCTTCAATTTGTTTCTAGCATGATCGTATGATTTATTACCCTTAGAATTTGCCTTGAGAGCTGGAATGATAGATGTTGTTAGTATAGTCTTTGAAAATGAACCATTTTGACTGCGACATCCTCTATTGGCCGTGTCAACAAGAAGTTTTAGTAGCTCGTTGTTCTCTCCACAGGTCCATTTCTCATAAGAACCATTTGATTTACTTTGCGAACTCATCTATATATGGAAAGAAAATAAGTTCATCTATATAATGAAAGCAATGACTTCGGAATGTATTACACAAAATTTTATCAAGATATCTAATCAAAATTGTGTGCTCTAAGAACTAACAGGTGACACACTGATCATGAGATCTCTACAAAAAAAAAACCAATGGAAACAAATATATGATGTAGTGTTTGACAGCCAACCACATAGACATAGCAGACACACAAAACATCAATCCGATGTAGTGTACTGTATGACTGTACGACAATTACAATTATATTATACTTAAAAAAAATAAGAAAAAAAATTAATCGGAGGATGGTACACATTCTCCTTTTATCTTGGAGCCAATTTATTCTTCGTTCAATAATGAGGTGGAGACCGGCTGAGGGCGAGAGGCTGAGGGCGAGAGGCTGAGGGTGTCGGCTGAGGGCGATCCAGTCGTCGGCTGAGGGCGATCCGGTCGTCGGAGAGCGATCCGGTCGTCGGCTGAGGGCGATCCGTAGGGCTGAGGGCTGCGACGGGCTGAGGGCGATTCGGTTGTCGGAGTGCCAGTTTCGGAAGTCGGAGGGATGGATCCGGTCGCCGGAGTGCCAGATCCGGTCGTGTCAGTGGTGGGTTGGATCTGTTTGTTGGAGTGGACGGAGGGCTGAGGGCGATTTGGTTGTCGGAGTGCCAGATCCGATAGTCGGAGGGCTGGTTCCAGCCGCTGGAGTGCCGGATCCGGTCGTCGGAGTCAGCTGTGGACTGGATCCGGTTGTCGGAGTGGTCGGACGGCTAAGGGCGGTCCGGTCGTCGGAGGCAGCTGAGGGCTGGAGTCATCGGGGTCGGCAGCCTCAGGTCGCCCAAGCTCCTTTTGGTGATATACTGGAGACCTCTGGGGCTTCAGCGGCTCCAGAGCCAAGGAGTGGGAAGGAGCCCCTCTCCTTCGCTCAAGTGGTGAGTGGCAGGAATCATCAGATTGGGTCGAGAGGCCCTTCTCTGGATCCCAGATCATATCACCTCAAGGATGGGCTTCCAGTAGTCGATTTCTCTGATCGGGAGATCCATCTTTCTTGTGCCCCCTTCGAGTTTACTCTTGTAGCGAAGTTTGCTTCCAGCAGGCCTTCTATAGAAGTCATCCACAACCATATCAAGAAACTATGGGGGTTGCAGAACACAGCTCGAGTGGGGGCTTTGGATGCTAGGCACGCTCTAATCCAGCTCGAGAGCAAGGTGGATTTTATTCGAGCTTGGACCAGGGTGACCTTCTCCATCAATGGTCGCTACTTCAAATTGTTGAAATGGGATCCCATGTTCAGCACAGAGACGGATTCGCCACTGGTGCCTGTGTGGATCTCCCTACCAGGTTTGCCAATCAACTTCTTCTATGTGGAGTTCTTATTTGGTTTATTGGGAGGTTTGGGGAAATCGCTCGCAATTGCTACGCCCACCAGGAATTGGTCTCGACCAAGTGTGGCAAGGGTGAATGTTGTGATGGACTGCTCCATTGTGCCGCCAGACAAGCTGTGGGTAGGGATGGGATCAAAGGGAGGAAGGTGGCAACGTCTTGTCTTTGAAAAAATGCCCCATTGGTGCCCGAATTGCAGATTGCTGGGTCATAACACTGATTCTTGCAGAGCAGGCCAGAGGTATTCAGTTCGTGGGGGAAAGAACCCTATTGGGAAGCCAGTGCAGAGTTATAAACCAATTGGAGATATTAAGAAGGCTACCACAAACATGGACAATGCTCAGGTAGAGGTAGGCGACAAAGAAGGGAGTAAATCGGAGAAGGCCAGCGAATCAGAGAAGGTCAGAAACAATGGAGGGATGGGAGAGATTATCATCGAAGCGCAGGATACCCTCAACAAAGCCATTAAAAGAGTCTCATTCATAGATCCTGAAAGGGGCGGAGGGTTCAACACAATAGGGGACATCCAGCTAGACAACGCATTCCAAGTGCTCGCTGATGAGAATATTGAGGAAGCAGGGAAAGCTATAGCAGATGAAGAGGGGATTACACTAAGCGTAGAGCCATCTAATATACCAGTGGAGGAAGATGAAACGAGCGATGAAGGACCACCAGGATTCAGCGGTACCAGGTTTCAGCTGTTGCCCGGTTTGGGAGAGGAATCACTAGCAGTAGTCATTGACAAGGTCTTGCAGGAGGGTAGTACTGCAGAGAAGGCCTCGTCAAGTTACGAACTCTTAAGTGCAGAGGCTGGTGCAGAATATGAGGAGGAGGTTTCCCAAATAGCGAGTATTGGCAGGGGAGCAGAAGAGGAAGCAGAGTTGGCAGCCAAAGTGTTCTCTCTTGTTTCAAAGACTTTAGCAACCGAGAATCTAGAGTGGGAAGCTAAATATAAGGCATAATCGATGACGAAGCAAGCCAAGAAGGAGATTACCAAGTCAAGCAAAGATACAAAGAATACCCCAGCAAGTGACAGAACTCTTCGGAGTTCAGGTCCCTCAGATCCAATATCTAATTCCCAGTAATTCTATGAATATACTAGTATGGAACGTGAGAGGAATCAATAAAGCGGGGAGAACCAAAGCAATTCTGGATTTATGCAAAGAGAACAAGGTAAGTCTGAGTGGTCTTGTTGAAGTAAAGGTGTCTGATAGAAAATTGAATAGAATTAAAGGTAGAATCTCAGCAGGGTGGAAAATAGTGGGGAATGGAGGAGGGATGGTGAAACATAGGATTTTACTTTGTTGGAATCCTCGAGTGTGGGGACTTCGCCTCTTGGAAGTTGGTGATCAACACATGACAGCCATAGTTACCAATAACGGCCTAGTGGGAGTTATCACTGTGGTGTATGGGTGCAATGAGGAGAGGCATAAAAGGAGGTTATGGGATGATCTTTTGAGGATGTATATCAGTCATAATATGTCTACATCTCCGTGGATAGTAGCTGGTGATTTCAACGCTATTAGATACCCTCATGAGAAATTAGGTGGAAGGCCTGTGGCAGAGTCAGAGCTATATAGATTTAATGAATGTCTGCGAACGACTGACTTAAAAGAAATCACTTCTAAGGGGCATGCGTGGACTTGGTCGAATAGACAGGACTCTAGTACTCGTATTTTGAGCAAAATAGATCGAGTGGTCACTAACTCGGAGTGGACCAATGAGTATCCGTCAGCCTGGGCTGATTTTTTGGCAGCGGGCTCTAGCGATCACTCCCCCATTATCATACATTGGGCGGAATTGCATAACTGGGGTCCAAAGCCTTTCAAGTTCTTTAACTATTGGAGTGAAGATCAGGATCTCGAAGTAGTGGTAGACAAAGCTTGGGATATAGATGTGGATGGATGCCCTTCCTTCAAACTCAAAAGGAAAATGCAGAATGTCAAGAAGGGGATTAAGGAATGGATCAAAGATAGAAACAATAATGTTTTGAATAGGGTCGCAGTGAGTAAGGCCAATCTCAATAAGGTGCAGGAGGAAATTCAAATGAAGCCATTAGACTCCATTTTAGTCAAAGCTGAGAAGGAACTACTCTCTGAGTTGGATATCCTTATGGACAAGGGGGAGAGAGACAAAAATCTAGAGTTTCTTGGCTGCAGAAAGGGGACAGAAATTCTAAATTCTTCTTCTCTTCTTTCAAGCACCGTTGCAGCAATAATTATATCAACTCCATTACTCTTAACGATGGAAGTACTACCCAGGACACCCAGTGCATCAAAGATTCAGTAGTCTCATTTTTCACTAATCTGTTTGTTCAGCCCATGCAGGTCTCCTCCTTTGATCCAATTGTGTTCAGGAAAATACTTACTCCTGAAGCGGCAAAGTGGATTAGCCTTCCTATTCTGAGGGATGAACTGGAGATCGTCATCAAGCATTCCAATGGAGATAAATCCCCTGGACCGGATGGACTAAATTTCCATTTCTTCAAGAAGTATTGGAGCATAGTCGGAGAGGATATTTGGAAAGCTGTGGATTGCTTCTCCCGTACAGGCCAAATGGTACATTATCTGAATCACACTTTTATCACCCTCATCCCTAAGATGAAGAATGCAAACTCTTTCAAGGATTTTCGCCCTATCTCACTTTGCAACTGCATATACAAAGTCATTTCTAAGATCCTCACGAACCGGCTGCAAGTGGTATTGGGCAAGCTCATCTCACCGAATCAATCGGCCTTCATCAAGGGTAGAAGTATCACTGATAATATCTTGTTGGCGCATGAATTAGTCAAAGGATTCCAGAGAAAAGGAGGCCCTAAAAGGGTATGCTTAAAATTGGACTTGGTAAAAGCTTATGATTCGGTGAACATGGAGTTTCTTCTGCATGCCTTGAAGTGCTTGGGGTTCAATGCCACATGACTGAGGTGGATCAGAACTTGCATATGCACCCCCTCATTTTCCATCCTCCTTAATGGAGTCCCTTCAGGGTTGATCAAATCAAATAGAGGTATGAGGCAAGGGGATCCGTTATCTGCTTATCTATTCACCATTGTTATGGAGTGTCTTTCGTTGGAGATAGAGTGGGGAGTGCTTAGAGGGGATTGGAAGAGCTATAACATTGGTAATAGTGTTCCTATTACTCATCTGATTTTTGCGGACGACATCATGTTGTTCATCAAACCTGTGAAGGAGCACGTGAGGAACCTAGCTAGTATGTTGGCAAGATTCGACGACATATCTGGGTTGAAGATGAGCAAAGAGAAAAGCAAAGCCTTTGCGTCTAAATCGTGTGCTAATTTTGCAGAGATGATTGGTAGCTTTGGTATTAGCAACGGGAACCTCCCAGTTAAATATTTGGGTTTACCATTGGCGTCTAATAAAATCAGCAAAGTACTATTTAAACCACTGGAAGACAAGGTAGCTGAGATGATAGACTGCTGGGCGGTGAAGTGCCTTTCGATAGGAGGTAGGATGGAGCTGATTCGTACAGTCCTACAGAGTTTCTCGTACTACTGGACTGCCGCCTTCGCAATCCCAGTTGCAGTACAGAGATCAGTGGAGAGGATGATGAGGGAATTTCTTTGGCAAACCTCGAGTGTTCATGTGAAATGGAACATAGTCTGCAGACCAAGAATCGAAGGAGGGCTGGGAATAAGATTGCTCAAGGATATATCCATGGCGAGCAGAATGAAGTTGGGCTGGAAGGTTGCAACAGATGATCCATCACTCTGGGCACAATGGATGTCATCAAGATATTTAGGAGTGCAGAATTTATGGATAGCTGCAAGGTCTAACATTCATTCAGATATTTGGAAAGATATATTGGATATCAGAATGATATTAAAGGACCAGATGAAGTATGCAATAAGCGATGGCTCTAATCTTAGCTTCTGGTGGGATCCGTGGATCAATGAAAGAAGCCCGTTTGATATAGTGGGCATGCTTGCAATGCAGGAACAAGGGCAGCCTCATGCTACAGTTGGGGATTTTATTTCGAATGAAAGATGGGAGTTGCCCCGACCCATCAATAGAAGAATGAAGGACTTGTTCGAGCAAATTTCGAAGTTCTCTATCGTCCCTAGATCCGAAGAAGCTGGGAAGGTGAGGTGGAAGAATTCGAAATCTGGATCATTTAGCTTTGTCGAGGCTTGGGAGGCTTCTCGGGACCGAGGCCAGATAGTCGAATGGGCCAAATTGGTTTGGAGGTCTCCCACTCCCCCCAGAATGGCAATGCACTTGTGGAGAATCATATGGAATCGGGTTAGTACGCAAGATCTACTCAAGCAGAAGGGTCATCACTTTGCTAACCGGTGCGAATTATGCAGAAAGGAAGAGGAATCAGTTGATCATTTGTTCTTCCAATGCAATTTCAGCTCGAATGTTTGGAAACATATATGCGAGAGGGGAAAAATCCCTTGGGTCCACCTTGAAACTTTCCAGGAAACAATTTGTAGACTATCAATTATTGAAAGTTCGGGTCACATTAAAAGCAAGGTTGTCAGGCTGTCCCTCGCCTGCACTGCGTACCACTTGTGGGGAGAGAGGAACAAAAGAATTTTTGAAGGCATGGATAGATCCGAGGAGTCCGTCGTGAAGTCTATATGCACAGATCTATTGGATATTTTTAGCATGGTGGAATTGACGCTAACCAATATCAATGAGAGAGCCAATCTAGTTGATTGCAGATATAGATGGGGCTGGTTGTAACATTTTGTGTGTGTTTGACTAAGGGAGTCGCCTTAGACATTCACTCTTGTACTTATTTTAGTCCTTAATGATATCCTATTTACTTTTCAAAAAAAAAAAAAGAGGTCCAAATTTAGATACCAAAGGGATGGTCTAGATATCAAGAGTTGAAGCACAAGCGGTGAGCGGAGGAGCACCAGCAGACGTCGTCTTTCTTGCGGCAAGAGTGGCAGTCAAGAAAGGAAAGAGCATAGAACGAGAGGGGTGGCGAGGGCCGAGGACGAAAAGATCACAATCTTAGAGTTCCAGGGTTGAGGTAGAACTTGACCCTTGAACAATATAGATTAGGAGTTCTTCAACTTGAGAACATAAATCAAAAGTTCCCTTTAAAAAATTCACAGAGACATAATGTAGAATATTTTGTTTCATTTCAAAAGTTCCTAAGAACAACACTCAGAATTCCAGAAGTGATCGAGACAGGGGGGCCTTCTAAGTCACTTAAGAACCCTCCATTTATTCTTCATAAGAAACAATCTCTCATACCCCCCAAGTCGAGAATTTTTTTTTTGTTTTTTGGAAGGTAAGTCGAGAAACTTTGTGACTTGTCACTTCTGTGGTGTTGCTAGATAAAAATTTATTTTGTTGCAGAAGATATGGCATTTGTTTTGAGGTATCCAAGTGGTAGTCAATTACGTAGGTTCAAAGGAAACACTCTTTTATTAGGGTTTGTTTGGTTAGAGGGAGTTGGAACCGGCGTGTTCCAACTCCCACGTGGGGTACAAACGGAATGAGTTGGAACTCCACCTGAAAACCGTGGGGTACAAATTCACATGTTTTCTATACAATTGAAATCCACGGAGGAGTTGAAACTTATCTGGTCGTTCGCCTCCGCACGGAACCAAACAGCCGTTTTAGAAAAACACGCTGGAGTTAGAACATGCCGGTTCCAACTCCCTCCAACCAAACAGACCCTTAGTGTCATACATAAGGAGGTAGAAGGAAATTTCAGATTGGCTTGCAATAAGACGACAAAACGTGGAAATGTTACTGTTCTTTTATCAGGCCATGATGTTTTTGGATTTGGGATGATGTGTTGTAGCTTTTGGTTTTAATTGCCTTTGCAAACAAATAAAATAAAATAAAACTCATGGAGAGCATAAACTTTCAAGTGAGTCGGTGTGTATTCTCGGATGGACTAATCCTAGTCTGAAATGGGTCCATTGCTTAAAAGGTTTAGAGACGGCCACCGATTCAAAAACAACCTAACAATAGATGATGATGTTGTACTAGAATAAAATATTTTTTATTTTTTACAAATAAAATAAATTGACTCCACTCGATGTAAGTTTCTGGCCTTCATACAAGCGTGCTAAGTGGTGCGATGTACTCACCGGAGAGTTCTGCATCGAAGGGAGTGACCCAAATCAACCACGAGGGATTGTCTGGATACTCGAAGTTACTTTTCTTCTTTAATAATTAATAAACACGTAAAAAAATCCATGCGATGCACAGAGAGTTGAATGTTGGGGTTCTATCCCCATGGAGGAGACCCAAAGGGGAGGGGAGCATATCTCCCTCCCAATCGGACTTGCAGTCGAGTCACCCGGGCGAGATCCGACTCGCCCGGGCGAGTTCCTTAGCCACAAATGAGTTTTTCTGGGTTTTTTTTTTCTACAGACCCATTTTGGGGTGTTTTAAAGCTCTTTGAAGGAGCTTTTGGTGAGTTGCTTGGGTTGGCTTTGAGAAATCTGGAAGAGGGCTTTGAGGGCTGATTTTCTAGGGGAGAATGAGAGCTTTCTTCTATAAGGGAGGAGAAGATTTCCCTGGGGATCAATCTTCGGCGGATAGATCGGATCTAAACTTGCAAGGAGATATGTTCCTTGAGGTTTACTAGGGTCTTTACTTGTTGAGCCCTAGAAGGGGGAAAGGTGTAGATCTAGAAGGAGAGAGAAGAAGGAGTTGGGTTGTACTCTCGTCTTGCTTGCCGTCTTTGATAGTGAAGCCCTCTCCCGAGCATTTGCTCACCGTGGTTTTTTCTGTAAGGGTTTCCACGTAAATCCCCGAGTCGTCTTCTTTGCTTGTGTTTGAATTTATTTTGTATTTGTGGTTGGATTGTTGTTTGCTCCCTTTGGTTCATCTCATGGGAAAGAGACCGTCGGTTTCGTGGTTAAGCCGGTGCGATTTTCCATCAAGTGGTATCAGAGCACGAGTTGTGCACACAAGGTGTTTGTTCTTGTGTCTGTGAGAAATCAAAGATGGATGAGAGTGACTGTAGCAAGAATGAAGGGATGTTTTGCTTCAATGGTACTAATTCATGCTCGATTTGGAAGGAGAAGATGGAAGACATCTTGTATTACAAGGATTTGTACTTGTCGTTAGGTACTTAGGTGGAGATTCGAAGTGCCCGAAAAAGATGTCCGAAGAGGAATGACGGGTGTTGAATTAGAAATAATGTGGCACGATTCGCAAGTGGTTAGATGTTAGTGTTTGCCATCACATCTCCGGAGTTACGTCCGCATTTGAGATGTGGACTCGGCTTCGTGATCGGTACGAGAGGAAGACAGTTGGCAACAAGACCATGCTTATCTGCAAGCTTGTCAATTTTGAAGTATCGGGATGGAACGTCGGTGTCAGATCATTTGAACGAGTTCCAAAGCATAGTCAATCAATTGACCGTCACGAAGACAGTCTTGGAAGAGGAGCTTCAAGCTATTTACTATTGAGTTTGCTTCCAAATAGTTGGGAGACACTTGTTATATCAGTAAGCAACTTTTCCCCAGATGGCAAGTTGACATTGTCTATTGTGAATAGTGCTTTGCTAAATGAGGAAACAAGGCGGAAGGCGAATGGAGAAGACCATCCGTAAGTTTTGATGAATGAAGAGCGAGGTCAGAGCAAGAGTAGGAAACCTCATTAGAGGGGAAAGTCGCAGGCTCAATCAAAGTACAAAGGTAAATCATTGACGTGCTTCTATTGCAAGAAGGAGGGGCACTTCAAGAAAAATTGCTTCAAGTTAAAGAATGATCTCAAGGAGGGTAAGGCAAAGCCCAAGGAAAAGGAAGATACATCCGCTACCATTACCGATGATGATGGTGTAGTTGTCTTGTTGGACAATGGGGAGTGCTACCACACCTCCACAAATAAGATTGAGTGGGTTGTCGACACGGGAGCATCATACCATGTCACACCCAAGAGGGACTTCTTTACGAGCTACCAGAGTGACAATTTTGGCAATGTCAAAATGGGCAATAGTAGTTCGTCGAAGATTCAAGATATTGGAGATGTCCAAGTGAAGACTAGTTTGGGATGCACCTTGCTTCTGTGGGACGTAAGGCATGTCCCGGATCTTCGACTGAATTTGATGTCAGGGTTGGTTCTTGATCGAGAAGGCTATATGAGTGTCTTCGGTAACAGAGTGTGTAAGTTGAGCAAGGGTTCGTTGGTTGTTGCAAAAGGCAAGGCTTGTTGCACACTATACAAGACGGCCACGGAGGTGCACACTCAAGAAGGTAGTGTGAATGCTAGTGAGGCCACTCCAGGGCTATGGCATCGAAGGCTTGGTCATATGAGTGAAAAGGGCTTAGAAATCTTGAGGAAGCAGAAGCTCATCACACCTCAAGTTGGCTCTATGGCTTATGGCGCTTGTGATGACTGTTTGATCGGGAAGCAATATAGGGTGTCATTCTCGGGGCACTCGGAGAGGAAGAAGGAAGTGTTGGATTTTGTCCACTCGGACGTTTGCGGGCCCATGGATGTTGCTACTCTTGGGGGATGCTGCTATTTTCTTACCTTCATCGATGACTCATCTCGGAAGGTATGGGTCTACTTCCTAGCAAATAAAAGTGATGTATTTGATGCTTTTTCTAAGTTTCATGGTAAGGTTGAGCATAAGACAGAGGAGAAACTCAAATGCCTTCATAGTGACAATGGAGGCGAGTATGTTTCAAAGGAATTCCAAGACTATTGTGCTAAGTATGGAATTCGGCATGAGAAGAGTGTATCCCGCACCCCTCAGCACAACGGGATAGCGGAGAGGATGAATCGCACACTCATGGAGAAGGCACGTGTAATGCTATCTATGGCTAAGCTTCCTAAGTCCTTTTGAGGGGAGGCGGTGGTGACCGCTTTCTACGTCGTCAACCGGTCTCCCTCGATTCCCTTGGAGGGTGGCATTCCAGACAAGGTTTGGAGCGGTAAGGAAGTTAGTAACCGTCACATGAAGGTGTTTGAGTGTCGGGCTTTTGTGCATGTGCCAAAGGAGAATCGATCAAAGTTCGACGATTGGGGCACACCGTGCGTGTTCATTGGCTATGGGGATGAAGAATTTGGGTATCGCATCTATGATCCCAAGGCCAAGAAGATAGTATGAAGCCGTGATGTTGTATTCTTTGAAGATGAGACCATTGCCGATTTGGAGAAGACCACAAAGGTCCATGGTGGAGGTACAGAGGAATCCGATGATTTTACTCCTATTTCCTCTCCACCAAGCCAAGGGGTGGATGATGGAGAGGGGGAGACTCATGAAGACCCACCGGTTGTTGAACCGATCGGTGGAGGAGCCTATGAAGACCCGGTAGATGATGCTTCTACCGATGATGAAGACGAGCTCCCACCTCCGGAAGTGCCTCAAGTCCGGAGGTCGACTAGGGTGCCTTAACCGTCGAGAAGGTACTCCTCGGAGGAGTATATTATGGTGACAAATGAGGGGGAGCCTGAAGACTTCCTGGAGGCTCTTAGTGACAAGGATGATGCAAATTGGAAGAAGGCAATGAATGAAGAAATGACTTCTTTGGAGAAAAATCAAATATATGAGTTAGTATAGGCTCTGAAGAGGGTGAAAGTATTGAAGAACAAATGAGTCTTCAAGCTTAAGCAAGACAGCATCGACAATATTGCAAAATATAAGGCGAGGTTGGTTGTCAAGGGCTTTGAGCAAAAGCAAGGTATTGACTACACCGAAATTTTCTCACCCATGGTGAAGATGACTTATATTCGGGTCGTGTTAATAAAGGAACAAAAAATCGATATATTTCGTGAAATATCGTGAAATATATCGAAAAAATGAAAGCTCGATACGAAATATGACCTGCAATCTCGAGCAGAAAGGGAAATGTCAAAATATCGAGCGATTTCGTGAAATATCGCGATATTTCCACGAAATATTTCTATCTCCACGAAATATCGCAAGATTTTGTCAAAATTTTACAAAAATTTTGAAAAATTTATCCGAAATTCTGTGACTGACTGGTTATAAAAGATGACTGGGGGGCCTGGTTCTCAGCAGCTTATTTATATATAATAACATTTAAGTAAATATCATTTTACTTAATTTTTATTTTAAATTATTATATATAAATAAGCAAATACCCCCCCATTTGATTTCAATAAAAATATCAAAAAAATCAAAAAACAAAAGAATCAAAATGTAAACTTTCAGTTTTAGTAGCAGAAAACAGTTTTTATGAATTTTTATAAAATCTACATGGTGAGAAAAGTGATTAAATCAACTCTTTTTTAGCTCAAAAAATTCCACAAGATGTAGAAGTACGAGTGCATCTAGAAAACCATGGTCCGTATTATGAAATTTTGAATGTATAAAAAATTTTCTATATAAAAACTCTTTTTTTCAAACTTAGTAAAAAAACAGTGTTTCACATTTCAGCATAACTTTTGCACAATTTCAAATTTGCATAACTTTCTTGTTTTAAGTCCGCTTTCAAAATCGTTTGAAATATTATTTTAACAATCAACTAATCTTTATTTCAAAAATATTTTTATCCAAAAAAAAGATTAAAAAATATTTGAAAAATATATCAAAACCGAACCAAATAAGATTGCACAAGACTCACAGCCTCAATACATTGAATACATGTTATGTGAAGCTTGGCACCCCTAGATAGAGTACAAATATTATTTAAGTGTTCCAAAGTGTGTATCTATACTTGGTTTATGTCTATGCGGAGTTTCACTAAAAAATTCTATCAAAAAATCAATATTTTCACCATTTTTATAAAATTACAATATTTCCACACTGTCGAAATATTTCCATATCTAGAAGGTCAAAATTTCCACCGAAATGGAGATTTCGAATCTTGGTGTTAGCATTAGTGGCGAGTCTTAATTTGGAGATCGAACAGCTTGATGTCAAGACTGCCTTCTTGCACAGAGATTTGAAGGAGAAGATTTATATGACGCGGTCGGAAGGTTATGAGATAAAGGGCAAGGATCACTTAGTGTACCACTAGAAGAAAAGCTGGTATGGGTTGAAGCAAGCACTGCGTTAGTGGTATAAGAAGTTTAACTCCTTTATGTCTTCTCAGAAGTATAAGCGGACAGCGGTGGATCACTGTGTCTATATTAAGAGATTCAAAGGAGGTAAGTTCATTATTCTTCTGCTCTATATGGATGATATGTTGATCATGGGACAAGATGCTAGTTTGATCAAGGAGCTAAAGCGAGACTTAGCAAAGATGTTCGATATGAAGGACTTGGGTCATGCTTAGCATATCCTGGGTATGAAGATCGAGAGGAATCACAGCGATCGACAACTTTGGTTATCTCAAGAGGCATATATTGAGAAGGTGCTCGAGAGGTTCCACATGAAGGAGGCAAAGCCTGTAAGTACTCCTCTCGCAGGTCACTTCATGCTATGCTTAGCCTTGTCACCGAAGATAGTGAAGGAGAAGAAGGAGATGGAGTTGATTCCATATATGTCCGTCGTTGATAGCCTCATGTATGCCATGGTGTGCACGAGACCCGACATTGCTCAAGCCGTAGGGATGTTGAGCAAATTCATGTCAAATCCGGGCAAGGGGCACTGGGAGGCTCTGAAGTGGGTACTTAGATATTCGAATGGGACTTCCAAGTACCGGTTGTGTTTTGGCAAGGGAAGTCCGACTCTGACAGGATATACAGATGCTGATATGGCAAGGGACATTGATAGTAAGAGGTCTACGTCTGGCTATGTGTTTACCGTCTCAGGGGGAGCTGTGTCATGGCAGTCTCGTTTGCAGAAGTGTGTGGCGCTGTCAACCACCGAAGCAGAGTATATTGCCGTGAATGAGCCGGCAAGGAACTTCTATGGTTGAAGAGGTTCCTCCTAGAGTTGGGGATGAAGCAAGAGACTTATGAGCTCAATTGCGATAGCCAGAGCACGATCGAGCTAAGCAAGAATGCTACCTACCATCCGAGGACCAAGCACATTGCAGTTCGTTATTACTGGATTCGGGAAGTGCTTAAAGATGATGAAATAGTGCTTGAGAAGATCCACATTAGCAAAAACCCAACAGATATGCTAACAAAGATGGTGGCTCGAGATAAACATGAGCTATGTTGTGAGCTCAGCTCATTGGTGTCACTTGAAGGCTTTGAAGACGTCTTCCTCTCCATGGGTCTGGAGGGGGAGATTGTTGGGGTTCCATCCCCATGGAGGAGACCCAAAGGAGAGGGGAGCATAACTCCTTCCCAATTGGACTTGCAGCCGAGTCACCCGGGCGAGATCCGACTCGCCCGGGCGAGTTCCTTAGCCACAAACGAGCAGAAAATTCAGCAAACCCGCTTGGGCAAAGTCGGGTCGGATCTGTTTGTCTGGGGTTTTTTTTTCTTTTGCAGACCCATTTTGGGATGTTTTAAGGCTCCTTGAAGGAGCTTTTGGTGAGTTGCTTGGGTTGGCTTTGAGAAACCTTGGAGAGGACTTTGATGGCTGATTTTTTAAGGGAGAAGGAGAGCTTTCTTCTACAAGGGAGGAGAAGATTTCCTTTGGGATCGATCTTCGGCGGATAGATCGGATCTAAGCTTGCAAGGAGGTATGTTCCTTAAGGCTTGCAAGGGTCTCTACTTGTTGAGCCATAGAAGGGGGAAAGGTGTAGATCTAGAAGGAGGGAGAAAGAGTCGGGTTGTACTCTCGTCTTGCTTGCCGTCTTTGATAGTGAAACCCTCCCCCGAGCATTTGCTCTGAACATTTGCTCCGAGCATTTGCTCACCGTGGTTTTTCCCGCAAGGATTTCCACGTAAATCCCCGAGTTGTATTCTTTGCTTGTGTTTGAATTTATTTTGCATTTTTGATTGGATTGTTGTTTGCTCCCTTTGGTTCATCTCACGGGAAGAGATCGTCGGTTTCGTGGTTGAGCCGGTGCGGTTTTTTCACCATTGAATCCATTTATGAGCGATGATTTGTCTCACACAACCCTAATAGATAACAGTAGTCCAAATATCACAGGAGTCGTGCATCTCAATTTATACACGTCGAGGGGGGTTTGTTGGTCAATACGCGTTCGTTACATAAGAGTACAATTATTTTCCATCAGATAAATTTAAATTACTGAAATAGGAATTAATAGCTTGCAAATAAGAGTTTGATTATTTTCCAACAAATAAATTAAAATTAGTGAAATAATAAACAGCTTAAACATAAAAAAAATGCTCTCTCCGTTCCCTAATCCTACAAAACGGGATCATCCAAGAAGTTGAAATCAGCACCGTCAAATGGCTGCCCCCACAGCGGGAGGTCATCCAGCCCCATGAAATCCTCGCCGAGATCGCCCATCAAGAACGCGTCGTCCTCGAGCGCGAAGTCCAGCGGAGGGATCGCCAGCTGGTCTCGGCTCCCCTCGAAAAGCTCCGAAAGAGGCCTCTCCTCCGCCGCCGGTGGATGCTGGCCATCCGACTGAGACCCGGCTGCGGTGGCGACGTGGAGGGCCGAAGAGGACGAGGGCTGGGACAGGGGTGGGGCCGAGACGTCATCAGGGGAGGCGGTGGATGCCTTGAGCAGGCGGATCCTCTCCGCCTGGAACCTCTTGGAGGCGGCGCCGTAGGCCTCCGCCGCCTCCTCGGCGGTGCTGTAGGTGCCCAGCCAGATCCGCACGCCCCGGATGGGGTCCCTGATCTCCGCCGCCCACTTCCCCCATTTCCTCTGCCTCACGCCCTTGTACCTGCGGCCGGGGGCCGAGGGGGGTGCTTCCGATCCGACGGGCTTGGCCCTACGGCTCGTCTGGGTTTTCGGGGTTTTGGTCACCCCACAGGGGTTTTGCTGGGCGGCGTGGATCGAGCCGCGCAAGACCACCTCGTAGACCACCCGCTTCCTCTTCTGATTCATGGGTTCCCTCATCTCATCGCCCGAGGAGTCGGTGGCATCTGGGTCGTCGAACAGAACACGGATTTTCCTCACCAGCCTTGATTTAGATGAAACAGGGGTGAGATGCTCCTCCACTATCTTCGTGCGCTTCCCCCTTCCCTTCCCCTTCCGCTTCCCCTTCCCCT
Source organism: Chamaelirium japonicum (assembly GCA_947650365.1). NCBI lineage: Eukaryota > Viridiplantae > Streptophyta > Magnoliopsida > Liliales > Melanthiaceae > Chamaelirium > Chamaelirium japonicum. Next base: position 28,400,600 of record OX393559.1, on the reverse strand, counting down.
TCCCCTTCCCCTTCCGTCGCATCTTATCTTGATTCTTGAGGTGCCTTTGAGGACCCGGCATCTCTCTCTCTCTCTCTCTCTCTCTCTCTCTCTAAACCTCCAAAACAGAGCAAAATGGGGAGCGGTTGCTGAATGGTTCGTCAGGTGAGGGCTCCTCTGAAGAAGAGGAAGAGGAAGAAGCAGCGATGTAAGTGCATAAACCCACAATACTTGACTCCGAAACCAGCCCTGCAATCCCCAACCAAAGCAAGCCCGATCCATTCATCAACAAAGGGGAAGGAAGAAAGAACGAACATGAACATGCTTTATCTTCAACAATATCCCATTTTCAAAATAACGAAAGGATAAACCCGGGAACGGATGAAATGGGGTTTCGAGATGGGCGATGATATCTACAGATAGAGACCGTCGGCAGCTACGTACCGTGAAGGTTGCAAGCGCATCGGGTCCGTTTCCGAGTCCTCCAGCGTCGGACGGGCGGCGGCGGCGGAGGAGAGAGCAGAAGGCTTCAAAGCTCCGTCTTGCTCGATCCGGGATGACGATACGTTGGCAGCAGACATAAATCTTCAACCTTTTCTTCTCTTACTCTCCAACCAGAAGGGACTATCGCCCTGTCTCTCTCTCTCTCTCTCTCTCTCTCTCTCTCTCTTCAGCCCCTTAAACCCCGACCGAAGAAGAAGAAAAGAGAAATGAAACAGAGGAGGGGATTTAAGGATGTATGGCTGTGATTTGGCACCCCCTGTGGTCCTCCAGAGCTGGCGTCAATGATGCCGCTGTCGGCTGTGATTCTGGGTCCCTCGTCCCAGGGCACCGGGGGGTGCCCCTATGTATCCACAGAGAGGCATGTAGCTATGTAGATGCCAGAGAGAGAGAGAGGGGGGAAAGAAGGAGAGGGGGGGAGGCCTCCTTTAAGTTTATGCACCCACAACCGCCCTTTTTAACCGCGTCCACGTTTCAGCAGCTTGTTATTTCCGGTGCGGTAAAAGAGGAGAGGGGTGGGACCGTGGGACTCGGTAAATTCCTTCCTTCCAATCTAACGAAAAAAACGTTGATATCACCACTCTATTTTTTTTAAATTTCACTAATGGATTGGCGTCACCAAAACTCCGCTATGGACACCCCACGTCACAGCCGTCCGTTGCATACGGATCCGACCGGTGAACATGCTCGACGACCGAAGGGACGGCAGGGATCAGGTGCAAATCAGAATCCTATTGGGACGATCCTAGCCATCCAAGTTATTGCCAAATCAACCTCATCTGTTTTAGGTTATAATGATTTTACTGTAGCAACCAAATTGGTAGTCAGCTGGCCGAATAGGTACTTCAAAATCATTATAGTAGATTAATAATTCTGAAGTATCAATTCGGGTTAGCAAAGTATCAATTAGGTTGCTATAGTAATTTTATTGTAACAACCGAATTGTTATCTTATTATAGTGAAATCACTGTTGCAATTATTCCTGCAAACATTATTTGATTCTTTACGGTCTAAGGGGTAATAGAAGTGTATTTTTATCATTTGATAAGAGTTAAAAAATAAAAATTATGTAATGTTTAAGTGTCTTTTGGGGAGGGATTTGAGCTCGAAGGAGCACAATTTTAGGACAGGTGCTTAAAAGTAAAGAGAGGGTGGCATTGTTATTCAGATAAAAACCGGATACATGATGATGTGGCATCGTTCCCGGGCGGTGGGCCCACAATGTAGCCACAGCTGGAGTGTGATTCACTTTTGGGTCACCATCCATCGTGCGGCTGTGATGAACGCCGGATCCACCAACCAAGGCCCACCACCGAAAATGAGTTGGATCGTGTAAGGAGATGGGTGGCGATATTAACAGCATTTGTTATTTCTGCCAAGATGGCAAAATCTTTATTTGGCCAACCAACAGTGATTGTTTCTCTATAGCACTTTTTGGGGGGGGGGGGGTTTAGGGCTGGCAAGTTTGGACCCGACATGAAGTTAGCTAGTCTGGGTCAGGGTTAAACGGGTTGACACGGTGGACCCGTTTAATAAACGAGTCGGGTCCGGATTTAGGGTCTGGACACGGTAGACCCGGTAAGACCCGTTTAAAATTCAACGGGTTATGTCGGGTCGGGTCTATCCGTAATCCGATACTATATTATATAGTACCAGTGGGTCTACAGGGTCAAGTCGGATTCGGTCGGATCGGATCAACTGAATAGACCCGTGTGGTAAACAGGTCTAACATGTCTTATCGGGTCTACCCGTTTATAAACGGGTCGGGTATTGGTTTAGGATCTAGACACGATTAGTTAAACAGGTCGGGTCTAGGTCTAGGGGTTTTGGACACGATCCCAAACTAGACACAACACGAACCCGACCCATTGCCATCCCTAGGGGGGGGGGGGGGGGGCGCTAAGATAAGATTTCTATATAGCAAGTTCAAATAAATTAATTTCGGGATTATCTCACTAAGAAGATATATTCTGTTTGGATAGATTATTATGGTGGTATATATATATTTTTTTGGTAGGATTATGGAGATATATATTGAAATCTCTATTTCGTGCTTTCCAAGTTTCTTCAATGACTTCTTCTCCAAGGTACTGTTTTTTCTTCTCAATAAACAATACTCAATAATAAATTGATTTCTCTCCAGTAGATGACGACCACAGTTTAAGAGAGGTCAGAGTCAAAACGGAATCACAACCGTCCGTTATAATCAGCCCCCCACCAGTGAATAGCATCCAGTCGTAATCTGTTACCTGATCGTAAAAGAACCGCTGTGTTACAGTATACACCCCCTTATATTTAAAACCCTATAAATACCTCCCTATTGTCTTAAAAAACCATACATACACATAGACCCCCTTTGGTGGGGTGCAAGTAGGGGTGGCAATGGGTCGGGTTCGGGTCGGGTTCGGGTCGAGTTGAGACATAGATTTAAGGGCAAAACATCCAATCCGAACCCAACCCATTTAATAAAAGGGTCAAAAACTTAAATCTAAACCCGACCCGCCTAATAAACGGGTTGACCAGACCGACCCGTTTAATCCGTTTACTAAACAGGTCGGGTCAGGTTGGTTCGGGTTGGGTCAACAGAACCCATGTAAACTTTTGGGTCAAGATAGGTCGGATTGGGTCGGGTTTGATCGGATTGGGTCGGGTTGGTTCAGGCTGGCTCGGGTCGGGTTGACATGACCAATTTGGTAAACAGATCAAGTCGGGTCAATCGGGTTATAAGTACAAACCCGAACCCGACCTATTAAATAAATAGATAAATCGGGTTGACCCGTTTATAATCCGAACCCGTTTAGGCCAAACCCAAAATCACTAACTTCGGGTCGGGGTGCAAGTGATATATTTTTCAAACTGCATGAGGACATTTATAGGTTTTTAAACATGAGGGGGGGGGGGGGGGGGGGGAGGAGGGTGTAAGTGAATTGGCCAGCACGTGACTTCTGCGTGATTGCTGACGTGGTGCACATTGCTTCCTCCTAGTGCTAGATCATCAACAACACGTGTACCCGGGTCGGCTACTGGCAGTTGGAGCAAAGGGAGTAACATTTTTGCAAGCCAATGGGAATGCTTCACTTGTTTACTGCCCAATCGGCATATGCCACGTAGTCCACTAAAACGGAAAATAACGGCGCCGCAAGAGCCATACATCGGTTACGAAAGAGATTCCCGCTTAATTGTTCACGTGGCACATCCCAATTGGACCATAAGTAAGTGCAGCGTACCAGTCAGATAGCAAGAATGCTCCTAAGCAAGAGGGAGGGATTGCAAAGGTTGCATGAGCCACCAACCAATGAGTAGTGATTCCATAAGGTGTCATGGATATAGGGCTGGCTCGACCAGAAGGCCATTAAGATGGTCACCTATGGCCCCATACGAATAAAAGATCATCAAAGTCCAAAACAATTTACATAGACTAAGCCCCATGTCAATTTTTGTTTTCAATCAACTTAAATAGTTTAAAATCCCATATAAAATAAAACCATAATTAAAATTTAATTAATTAATTAATCAATAGTCTAAATAGTCCTAATAAAATAAAAACTTTCTAGCGTATAGGTAATTAATTAGTATTATTTGTATTTATTCAGAGTTTTAAACTTAGGTCAAAACCTGTAGAAAGCTGGGCCGTATAGTGCATATAGGCTGTCAATCAGGTTGGGCTAGGTCAGTCATAAATTATCCATACCCAGCCTAAATTCTAGGTGGTTCTCCCAAGCACAAGCTCGGCCCAATATTTTAACATCATGCCTAGTCCAAACTTGGCCTATTTTTCTTCTCCAAGTTTCAGGCTCTTATTCGGGCCAGCCCAAACAAGAACCATAGTGAAAAAAATTGTTAAAAGATTTATTCGCTCGACTTGTACAACATACTTCTCTAACAACCAAACAAGTTTCCTACCAAAAACAAAAGAAAAACCAAGTAAGTTTAATACATATCAATGAAAAGACCTATTCATTATAATAAGTTACAATCATAATGTTTTTTTACTGTGTTCACACACATTTAGTCATCCAAGTACATGCCAATGTAGAATAAACAATCTAACACTCTTACTTGTATATATACTAGTAATGCTCGTGTCTTCGGCACTGCAACGGCTTCCTTCGACACCAAAACACATTTGACATTGACCAGGGACGAAGCTAGGATTTTCTTGTAGGGGGGGCAAAGATAAAAGTAATATAAATTTTCAAGCGACAATGTCAATAAGAATTTGTATTTTTTTAGATAAGATAAAGGATAAAAACAAAATTTATTGAGCGATGTTGATATTTAAAATTTGAATACATCAATTACCATTGTTATTACTATAAAGCTGCTTCATTACGGTAAAAAATGGTTACAATTGTCCTCGACGGTTTTTCATATTCTGGAACCGTTGCATAATCACCTCATTGTCGATGCTATTGAATATATCTTTCTCGATGTATATGACTAAGCAATCATTCATCCATTCATCCCCCATTCGATTGCGTAATCGATTTTTCACAATCTTCATAGCTGAAAAAGCCCTTTCAACGGTAGCTGTAGCAACTGGTAGGATTAGTGCAAGTGTTACGAGCAAATAAACTAGCGGATATAATATATCTTTCTTTGTTTCGACCATCTTCTCAGCAAGATCGTTAATTCCTTTCAGTTTTGAAAACTCACAGTTGGAGAGCATATCAATAATGTAAGTCTCGAGCTGATTGTCTAGTACCATAAGATCCACAGCCGAAAATTCAGTAGGATAAAACTCAGCAAGACGAATTAATTTTTGTTTCTCAAAAGTGCGAAATGAATCACTTGGATTCAAACATGCGACACAAAGAAGTAATTCAGTGCTCACCTCGGTAAAACGATTATTGAGCTCCTGAAGCTGCATATCTATGGTGGAGTAAAATAATTCGACACGATAATGATGTAAATTTGTCATTTCTTCAGCTCTACGTCGTGATTTCCTCCGACCTATAAACTTATCATCCATATTAGGAACGCTGATATTTTGTCTGACACAAAATAAAGAAACATCAGAGAGGAAAGAATCCCATTCATTATCTCTCATATTTTGCAGTCGCTGCTTGGACACCTTAACTAGGGCCATGGCATTCACAATATCTTGATCTTTTCGTTGCAATGCCTTTGATAAATCATCAGTAATTCCTAATATATTTTTCATCAAATAAAGAGTAAATATAAAATCATATGATTGAATCGCCTCTGATAAAGAAGAAGCTTCAACTCTTTGTTCTGAGTTTGAACCATCTTCAACGATAATCTCAAGCACCTCAACCACTGAGGAAAACATAACAATCAAGTTCATCAATGAACCAAAATGAGAACCCCAACGTGTATCGCCCGCCCGTTTGAGACTAGTCTCCTGGTTCATGCCCTGACCACTTGAAAGTCCACCGGTCTTCAATGCTTCAATAACCTTATCAGTTTGTTTTTTTCGAAGAATGTCGCGACGCTTGCAAGAGGCTCCTACAATATTTGTAATACTTGATACCAAAGTGAAGAGAAAGGCAATTTGAACATGATTTTTTGCAACAGCGACAAGTGCTAACTGAAGTTGATGTGCAAAACAATGAACGTAATACGCAGATTCATTTTCGTTCATGATAAGCGTTTTAAGGCCATTAAACTCTCCCCGCATGTTACTAGCCCCATCATAACCTTGTCCGCGTAGTTTAGAAATACTTAGTCCATGCAAAGAAAACAGTTCCTCGATTGCTGTTTTGAGTGATATGGCAGAAGTTTCACTGATATGTACAATACCCAGAAATCGCTCAATTACACATCCCCGATCGTTCACATATCGCAAAGCAACCGCCATTTGTTCTTTGGTAGATATATCACGAGATTCATCAACCAAAATGGCAAAAAAAGCATCACCAATTTCATTAATAATAATTTTGGTGGTTTCTGCTGCAGCTGCACTTACAATATCTTTCTGAATATCTGGTGCAATCATTTTTAGATTTTCAGGTGCATTCTGCAAAACGACTCTTTTTACATCTTCATTATGGTCAGCAAGAAATTGCAGAAGTTCAAGAAAATTTCCTTGATTACTTGAGTCTTCAGATTCATCATTTCCACGAAAAGCTAACCCTTGCCGTAAAAGAAATCGAATACAATCAATTGATGCAGTCAAACGAAGCCGATAATCTCTTCGAGCTTGGTCTGATTGTTTCGAGAAAAATGTCTGAATGTGTTTTTTCTGATTCATTAGAGCTTCACACGCCTTGTATGCTTGGTTATGAACGCTGTTAGGTCCTCCAACATGAGCTATAAATTTCTCCTTTTTTTTCCAATTTTTGAATCCTTCCATTACAAAAGAGTCACCACCGCCTTGCTCTCTATGATCAGGTCTAAATAAATAACAACATAGACAAAAAGCTGCATCTTTTGCTACACTGTACTCCAACCAACTACCAAATTCATTAAACCATGCTGAGTTAAACCGTCGTAACGTTTGACCACATTCTGTTTGGGGAAAATTATGGTTACGAGGTTGACACGGGCCCTTCTGTAAGTATGCCCTTCGGATTTTGTCACGATTATTGGGATGATAATTTGAAATACGAATTCGTAACCCTGGATCTGCAGGAAGATCTGCTAAATTAACCTCGGCATCATAACTTGTATTTGATGTAGACTCAACATAATCTTGATGAGTTTTTTCCCGTGTAGAAGGTTGTAAATCAGTCACTGACTTTCTTTTAAGAAACTTATCCATAACTGATTCAAAAAATATAATAGAACAAATCAATAAAATAAAAATTTAGATTATGTAAGCATACATTAATCTCAATACACGAGTTAACAAGTCTCTCATTCTTAATCAATATATTATTCTTAGTATTTTTCATTCATATAACCACATCTAATAATACACTACATCATTCTTGAGGGCCCTTTTAGGTCTTGAGGGGGGCCATGGCCCCCCCAAAGTTGGCAAAATTCCTAAAGGGCCCTTTTAGGTCTTGAAAAAATTTCAAAAAAATTCTTTATACATGGACCCTCCAAAATTTTAAATTATGGAGTTTCTAGATCCACCACTGCCCTTTATAGTGATGAACTAGAAAGGAGACAACTCTATATGCCAAAGATAACAACTAGATTAAAAAAATTTGCATGGGATCTAAGAACAATATTAAAAAATTATAAATAATGATTTGACCTTTCCAATCAAACCACACAACAAGGATAAAAAATAAAATAAAAAAAGCAATGCACGAAATCCATAAAGTATATTTATTATATCTAATTGAATTGAGAGGGAGAGAGAGAGAGAGAAAAAACCTGATGGATAGATTGGTGGGGGCACTGGGGACGGAATCACTGAGAGCCACAATCCAGTCAAAGAACACACAAAATCTGTATCAAAAATTCAAAATTCATAAAAAAAAAAATATTAACAACAAACTAAAACTACTTTCCCTTTTAATCTATGTGATACCAAATTAAAGAAATTAAAACATATGCTTTTGTATTCAAGATGTATTGAATGGAAAAAAAAAATATTGGAGGCCACCTATGGCCCATGGGCCATGGGTGAGAGTTCGGATCTCCTCCAGGCTCCAGTCGGACAGTCGGTGGCCCCGGTCGGTGGGCGTGCTCATGCGCATCACAACCACACGACACAATGGCAGGAAACCCGAAGTGAATCGTACATTAGTATTGATGCCCATCGACCGGGGCCGCCCGGGCCGACCGACTAGAGGAGATCCGAACTCCATGGGTCATGGACTCATGGGTGATGGGTTTCCGTCTCCCGTCGAGCCGGCTCCCGTTTCCCCATCTCCGTCTCTCTCACCTCTTTTCTTTTTGCAGAGCAAGAATCTAGAGGGGCAACACCGCAACCGGCCCGGCAAGGAAGAGTCCCGAATCTCCCGATCCTTGACTCTTGAGGAGTTGAGGGGAGCCAGCCGCCGTTTGTATGATCCACCGAAGTAAACAACAAGTCAACAATTAAACAACCCTAATTTTAGAAATAAAATCATGGCCGTCCAACTAACCACGTGGCACTGTTTTGATTTTACCTTTTTCGTCGCTGTGCAAGGGGGGCGGGGGGCATTAGAGTTGGGAGTGGGGGGCGGCAAAGTGTTGTCCCGTTTGTCCCCCAACCCAACAACCTCAGTTGTTTTCTTCCACGTGACTTCCAAGCAAAGGCAAGGGGGGCGGGGGGCATTAGAGTTGGGAGTGGGGGGGCAAAGTGAAAAAAGACTCAAACCTGGTTGAAAAAAATTCAAATTCCAGGGGGGGCAGCTGCCCCCCCTGGTTACTATGTAGCTCCGTCCGTGACATTGACGTCCTCATTCAGCGATAGCAACTATTTCTAGTGGGGGTGGCCACATTTGGCTAGGGCCCACCACACCATCCAAACCACCATGATTTGAGCGATGACTGGGCCGCCGTCATCACCACGACAAAAGGCCGCCGACACAACCAACGCCATCAACTGTAGGTGCAAAATCTGGCTAACGCCTGATGGTGGGACCCGCCAGCCTTGCTTGGGGCCCACGAGGACTACGGTGGCTCCCGCCAATCCTGCCTGGGGTCCGCAAAGATGATAGTGGGATCCGCTAGCCCTGCATAGGGTTCAAAAAGACGATAGTGGGACCCACTAGCCCTGCTTGGGGCCTACACAAACTATCTAGGGTCTGGTAAATTCCTCCGGATATTTTACCAAAATCCATGATATTCCCAAACCTGTATAAATAGCAGATCCTATAAATATTTCAGATCGGAATAAATTATTCCAAACTCCACTTTATGTTTTTCCAGAGCTCCTCTAGCCTTCTGGTAATCAGACTCTAGTGAAGCCTAGTCCACCATCTGTCTACTTGTATATGCACTTCTCGGCTTGTCGAGAGTAGCTCTACTTCTTTTAGAGTTAGTGGATTCAAAGGTTGCGTCATACCGCACAGAGACGTAGGCTTCGGCGAACTTAGTCATCATATCTTGTTTCAACTCTCTCTATCTCTCTTCCCCGGCCTCTAGTGTTAGTGTGACAGCTAAGCACGTGATAGCTCAGCGCTCTACAGTGTGCCACATCTCGAAGGTCAACATCTTCAATCGATCGTTAGAGGGGGATCGTACGATGACTATAATCTCCCACCCCCCCACATAGTTTGGCGCCATTTGTAGGATCAATCCATATCGGCTAGCGACCTCTAGGCTTCCTAGCTCATTTGATCAAGCAACAACTACCGATTGCCTGAGCAACCCGTCTGTCTCCATCGCTATACCGGAATGGCGAAGACACGACCCATGGATTAGCCGGAGGGAAGCAACGTTCAACCAAACATCTAGTATCCTACAACTCGTTCAATGAGTTGTAGGTTTACGACGAGCTAGCGCCCTGAGCAGCAATCTGCTGTAGACTCGAGAAGTCATCGATTAGTTGACCATGCCGCTCTGGCTCAGCCTCGGCAATCTTCTCAGCATATCGACGCAACTCCTCAATGCATGGAAAAAGCGCATGTCTCACCCATCGCCGACCTAGAGACGACATACCAGATCACGGCGGAAAACTTCCAACTCTTCACTTTCATGAAGCAGAATAATGCTATAATGGTTGAGCGAGACTGTAAGAACCTTAATTTTGTATAGATTAAATTAGGTTGTCTAAATAAATATTATATATATGATTAGGATTGTTAGGGTTTACTGTTACTTATGGGCTACGATTTAGTAGGTGTGATTCGGGTAGCCATAGTCTGATGAAACCACCGTTGTGTTCCCATCGATGAGACCTTTCAAATTTTGTTCGTGTTTAGGACTTTCGAAAGGAAAGTCGCATAGTAGCCAGATCCTGGTCGATACATAACAATTTGCACTCGATTTTCGATCTGACCTAGTTCCGGGTTCGAGTTGTGCTAAGGTAATGGCCTCAGTGATCGTGCGCATACTGGTGTCATGATCTGTTGGTTGTGTTCGACCGTGCGTCAACGTAAACCATAGGATCAGAAAACCAGGCAGTGCGCATGTACTTGGCCTTTTGGCATTTTAATACGAGATTAAATATTAGTCATTAGTATAATAATGATGATAAGGATAAATACTAATATTAATTATTACTTATTATTAGTGGATTAATAACGTATGTTAATTATTAGGAATCAACGCACAAACTTAAGACCAAGTTAAAACTAATCTAAGCCATAATTAAAATCCCCAAGCCCAAGCCCAAGCCCAAGCCCAAGCGTATTTTAGGACCCAAGAACTAGATGGTTTTAGTATACCCTAGTGGAGTGAGAGTGAAATTAGAAAATTGGGAGTATGTTTATAGGATGTTGATATTAGAGGGTGAGGGGGGGGGGGGGGGGGGGCACTTCATTTCGGATAAGCAAGCAAAGGAGAAGGGGGAAGCAAAGGAGAAGGGGGGAGAGAAGAAGAGGAGGTCGGCTACTTCACCTCCTCCTCCTCCTCTCTCCATCAAATCCGGCCACCACTTCCCACCCTTTCCTCCTCTAAATCCGGCCACCATCTCCACCACCTCTCATCCACTCTCCCCCTCCACCACACGAAATTCGGCCAAGAAGAAGTGAAGATATGAAAGAAGAAGAATAAGAGAGAAAGAAAGGTAAGCCCCTACACCTTGTACAGGTCGAGATTGTGGCATGCTAAGATTGATAAATTGCAAATTTGAGATGTTAAGGTTTATGTATTTTACAAATTGGGAATTGTGGCATGCTAGGGTTGGTGTGGTTTTCAATTTAAGGTTAGCATGATAGGGTTGTGTGCCTTACACACCTGAGAATACTAGTATGCTAGAAATTGGTGTGCCTTGCAAAAATTGAGAGTTATAGCATGCGTAGTAGTAGTAAATGAAGCACTCAACTGATGTTGCCATGTATAATTCAAAATTGATGATGTTAGGGTATTAGTAAGCCCACTACCTCTGAGTTTAGGTCTTGTGTTTAGAGTCATACATTGTATATTTTTTTTAGGTATGATGATATTAGGGTTGTGATTTAGTTGTTGTACATGTTAGGGTAATTAGAGAGTTTAATGTTTGCATAATTAGGGGGCTCTATTACTATTTTATTAAGAGCTTGATGTGGTAAGATTAGAGAGCCTAAACATTATGATCATTAAGGGTTTAAATATTTGCAAAATTTGAGAGCTTGGTTATATGATAGTTTGGGAGTTTTGATATATGTCAAATTGAAGACTTGATGTATGATAGTTAGAAATCTTGGATTTATGTTTATTGAAAAGATTCAGGTCATACTAATTGAGTGTTGAAGCTATGTTTATTAAAGATCAAATGTCATACTTAAATTAGGTCTGTAAAATACCATAATTAGTGTATGTTTGAATTAGGGTTGATTTGTACTATGTTTGATCAGGGACACCATGTACAATTACAAAGTGAAATGATGTGTGTGAATTAGTAGAGGTCATGCAAAGTTCCAAAGTAAAATATTATGTTTGAATTGGGGATGCCATGCAAAGTCAGAAAGCGGATCGCAATGTGTAAATTGGTAGATGCAATGTAAGTTAGAATTAGTGTAACACTATATCGCTAAGAGCTTTAATTACTACGAGAGTTATAGAGTTCTAAAATATTAGATGCTTGAGTGCTTTGAATGTTAAATGAATTTAAAGGTCCTTAAATACTATGTTTTTCAAGGATTTTGAATTGCATACTTGAAATGCCATGAAAATAATATAATAGAGCTTTAATTTCTATGTCGCTTAAGGGCTTAATGCCATGTGAATTAAGGATTCTTAATTTATATGTCATTAAGGGCCTTGGTCTCCATGCACTGAATAATATGATAACTAGGGCATTTTTAAATACTAGTGTGCTTGAGAGCAGAGTACTATGAGAACTAGAGAGCTTTAAATGTCATATTGCTTGAGAGTTGGAATACTATGTGAATTAGAGGGCTTAAATACTATGTTGTTTAGGGAGCTTGAATAGGCCGCTAATTAAAGACCAGGAAGATTAGGCTAATTAGAGATCTTTGAAACTATACAAATTAAGAGACCTTGAGTAACTATGCTAATTAGTAAGCCCGAATCCTTTGCTGATAATAAGCCTAATGAGATGTGAATGCTTAATTAAGTAGGAGGATACAAGCCTAATTATGGGCGCTCTCTCTAAGTTAACCAGGGTTTGACACATGCCTAATTAGGGGATGTTCATCCTATGTTAACTAGGGTTGATACACGCCTCATTGCGGGTGTTCATCTTATGCTAACTAGGGTTTGATACATGCCTAGTTAGAGGGTGTTCATCCTAGATTATGTAGGGTTAATCCTATAGTGATCAGAGAGTTGAAGTCCTATGATAGTTAGAGTTTAGGACTGTGTTACTATCATATCACTTGTTGAGGGGTAGGAGACGTGTCTCATATTCTTGTTTGGTCAGGGGGACACGTTACCTGCTCACCGAGGGTGATTCGCTTTCACATGAATAATCTAGGTATAGTTAGATCGTCTAGGTAGCATAGGGAACACCTTGTGTAACTATTGTACCACTTGTCGTGTGGCTAGGAGGCGTATTTTCAGTCCTTATTTGGTTGGGGGGATGCTTCACCTGCTCACTAAGGGTGATGCACTGTCACGCGGGTAGCTTAGGAGAATCAAATTTTCTTAGTAATTAGATAATCGATATTATGATGACTATCAAAATATTAATCATGTGGTAAGTAGAGAATGATTAACCGTATGATAAATGAGAAACTAAGTAAACGATTGTGGTGATACCTGGACAATTAGAGAACCAAGTAGTGAAATTTTGATGATGCCATGAGAATTAGAAAGCTAATTGGATGATGACAGTGATGTCTTGATAATTACAGGGTTAATTAGACTATGCTCGTAGTAGGTAGGTTAGGCCCAGTGCTATGAGGAATGATCAATCCATGCATGCGAGATACGATATAACTATCACGTACGGGTTGGGGGTGATTTTCCCCAACATCGTACTGGATGGTGGTCATATCGTCGCATGCATTGGTTGAACTTACCGCATAATATTGATAGACCCTAACACGTAGACCTAATATTATTAATATTATTCGTAAGTATAAGGACTCACGCGATTTACCACGATGGATGTACAGACCTTCGGGTTAAGATAGATTGGATACAAACTTCGATACGTTAAAGATCACATATGGATGACGTCAAGACTAAGTCATGACTATGTTAGGACTAAGTCAGGACCTCTATCCTGTTAAAGACTGTAGGTGTCAATTAGGAAAGAATATATGGTTTTTAGGCCTTATTGGACTATGTGTTGCCCTAGTGTTTCGTAGGTGGCCTGTCGGTACCTACGTGTGAAGTCGGGATCCCGCCCCTTTTAGGATAAAGGATTTACAGAGCCATAGCAGAGTGTCTACGACACTGTTAAGTCCAGTGTTGAGGTATAGGGTCTGGGACCTGCGAGTCCCTAGCACGTGACTGAAGGATGGCTAGTGGTTTTGTCGGAGAGGCATGCTGTGCACAGACATAAGAAGGTCCGTTTTGGCGAGTGCTTTTGCGCAAGCACTTCGCAGGGGAGTAGGTCCAATGAGTCATTGGGGAGCGGGCTGGTCTGTGTGACGTCGCTGCCGGACCCGTGATTGTTGGGCGAGAAGTGCCGTTGTCTAGTGCACTGTCTCGATTTCCGGGTAGCGCCCGAAGAGATCAGGGTGCGCCCCTCGCTTTGTGTTCTTTTATGGCTTTTGCTATCCTTTACCCTAGACGTTCAGTGTAGTAAACCTGGACAAGGTTTGACTACTAATAATTATCTTGTTAGTAGACCTTGGTTGTGTGGACTACAATTGTTTATTACTATTAATTCTCGGATGGCGTGTTAGTACAAGCAACCTTGACAAGTATAATAATATAGTGGATCTTCGTTGGCTTGGTAGTACTATTGTAGCTTGTGTGTCCTTAGCGTGGATTTTCTATATTAACATTAATAAAGATGACTTTGGTTATAGCTTTAATTAGAATATTACTCTGGTATATGATAATACTCATATAATAAAAGGACCCTAGGAAACACAGTAGGCCACTGAGGCGCATGGTGGATCCATGCTTGGGAGACCCAGTGGACCAGTTCTGTGTAAGACCTAGAACTAGTTCACAGCTTAGGTGATGCCGGTCGTTTCACCGAGAACAAACTGTTGGCAGGTAGAGGATGTGGTGAAGTCTCCACCACGGGAACGTGGGATTCCCATTCACCTGACCAAGCACGATAATCGTGTTGAACAAGAACCAAGACGGTGCACAGTTCAGTGATTCAGACGCTGGTGCATAAACCGTCTTACTACTATAGGTAATCTGTCCTTAACCCTGAGGGACCATGTACACTGGGCCAACCAGTTGAGTGGTGCTTTGATGTGCCAACGTGTGCGGACCTTCCATAGTCCAATACCACGGAACGTTGGGTTACCCGGCTGGCGCTTGAGTGACATGTAATCCCTACAGGTTATCCGACTTCCAGTATTAGATGGGTACGTTTTGATGAGTCAATCTGTCCACACAGTTAACCCAGGCCTGGTGGTTGTCAGTATGACTGACGATGTTCCGGATGCTAGGCATAGCACCGGAAGGTGTGTGGTGTTATAGATGATAAGTCATCAAACCCTAGTCAGATGATCGATCGGGATCTGACGGTGCTCCCCACCGCCCGAGTCGTATCATGGAACCAGTAATAGGAGGGACTGAGGATTATCGGAGTATAGTAGAGAACAGGGTTACGAGGGAGTAACATAAGTTTAGGATCACTATAGTTCAACTCACGTCGCACTCTGGGTGGCTACGCGGGTTAATCGGATTAGGGCTGATTAACGGAACTTTCGGTGTGTCACCGGAACAGTTAATCAGGGATCCGGTTGGAGCTAGAGATCCTGAAAGTTGAAGGTTCCACCCTGTCGTTGCGTATAGGAATTTTTCCCCGACCTAGTTGGATACGTTGGATGCGAAGTAGCACGATGGAGCGCAAGCCCGGAGCCTAAGAACCTAATTCACATGTGTTACGGGCCGTAGGGGTATTTTGGTAAATACTGAAATATGGCACAGAACATATTGAATATGAATCTTAGAATGAGCGGAATAATTCCAGAAGCTCACAGGCACTGACGGAACTCGATTCCGAGCAGCGCACCTCACTCAGTCTGTCTTTCAGTTTTTTATTTTTCGTGAAGATGTTTTCGTCCAGGCTTCACGATAGACATTGGAAATCCCTAAAACCGATCCCCCTTTATCCTAACCTACTAGGGACTGGCCCTAGCTTCCTTGAAGCACTAGGGGACCGGCCCTATAAGTAGAATAGAGAGAGGGAGGGCCGGCCTTAGTGCCTCCTCTCCTCCAAAAATCCGAACCCCCCTTTTGTCGTCCTCCTTTGTGGTTTCGGCCAAGGAAAAAAGAGGAAGAAGAAGGGAGAAGAAAGAGAAAGGAAGGAGAATGAAGAAGAGAGAAAGAGAAGGAGGAGATCTCGTGGCTAGCCATCGTCTTCGCAACGGATTCCTCCGTCGGCTCGTAATTCTTGCACTCAGAGACGGGATTTCGAGGATTCTTCAATTCGCAAAGGACAAACTAGGTGCTATCTGACAGTTTTCCTTGCGATTCAAGTGCGGTTCTTCATCATTCCGTCATCTTCGGATCATAGATCCATAAGGTATGATGATTCTAAATATCTAACTTGATGCATGCATGTCTTCCGTAGATCGTAATATACCTCTATGGTGTCCGCACATATGCTAAGATCATAGATTTGCATATAGATTGTTTTGTAGAATTAATTGTAATGAAACATACACCGTATGATCTTCGGATCTATCTTTTGCTTCCACTGCGACTCTGATAAGCGGATCCAATTCCAACAAGTACAACCAATCTCGAGTAAGCGTGAAGATATGGTAGATCTCGGTTGACGTGCTATTACAACTAACCTTGATAGATGTGTTAGTACTGTAGTCTTAGTCAGTTTGTTTCGAGTATAGTAGATCTTAGTATATTGAGTATAGTAAATCTTGATGTGATTGAATATAGTAAACTATGGATGACTCAATGATAGTAAATCTGATGGTTCGTATGCAGTGAATCTTTGGATGATATATGATAAATTCGAAATTAAAGTAACACACAGTAGTAGTGGCTCTCACTGAGTCACTTAGCCCTTCTAAGTGACTCAGGGTTTTGTGTATGCCTTTTACCAAAACTTAGGTTCCGGTAGCTGGAGCTCGAGGATGTTGATTGCATAGGAGCGATGTCATGTCAAGGCTTGGAGCGATCATGGAGCGTGCAGATCGAGGACTCGAGGTGACGATAGTACTATCACGTGGAAGCCTTCTGTAGTAAAATGTGATACATGTAAAAGAGAGAGTTAGTGTTAATGTATCTACAAATTGATATCATTAGTGAAAATGAAATGAAATTGGAGTTAATACCGATTGCCTCTTAAATAATAAACAAGTAACCCTGAGTGTGGGGCCTCCGGGCTAGACTAGTGGATGTGAGATTGCCCTTACATGACCTGGCGCGTGCTCCTGTTGGGGTGTTACTATTAGGAGGATGTGGAGTAGGGCTCCATCCCCTAAGAGTGACGCTCTACTCAGTCGAGTCCCTTCTCTCTCTCTCTTTCTTTCTCTCACCTCTTTGAACCTCTTCAATGATAACATGGTTTTTGAGTCTCTAATGCAAAAGCTGAATCCCACTCCAGGGTCTAGGGTTGCTTAAGCGCCTCCCAATCGTAGGACCAGACCTGAAGGCTTGGGACGAGCTCTAGTAGGGGAGACTCTTCAAATTAAATATTTTTAAATCTAAAACTACTTCACTTCAAAAAAAAAAAATCACTAAAATCTCACACCTCGGATTTTCTCTAGTATGACCACATGGATTGAAAATTCGGGGCGTGACAGACTCTCTCCAACGATTCATCACCGAGGCAGGAGCCAATCTTCCGAAGTTTGCAACCAGTATCAACGACGGAGTAGACGCTTGCTGATTGGTCGACCCCTCTCCAACTCCTCTTGGTCGTCTGTTGCCGACACCCCACGACGGTCTCTCGACCTCTCTTGAGAGGACCCTCACCCATTCCTCCTAGACCTATAGTCTGAAAGTGTCTCAACAAGTCTGTTCATCTCCCCGAGCCACTCGGTTCCGAATCATCCTTCGATTGATATCACCACCTCTTGACGGGCTTGGTAAGTTGGTTTGAGGATCTCGATGACCTATTCGTTCAGCACTATCGGCTGAACGTCAAAACAGAGAATAAGCTGAACTCCCTCTACCGGCTTAGGGTGGGATCGGATAAAACCCTCTGAGAGTTCACTCGAAGGTTTTGAAATACGCATGCAACACTCTCCGGACGTCACTTTGATGATAAAGCAGCAGTGTTGGTATTCTAGAACGTCATGCGCTATGATCTCCACATCTACAATGACCTCATTTGATATCATATCGCCTCCCATGGTGCTATTTTCAATCCGATCCAGCAGAAGATCGAGGTGGAGGACGATCAGGAAGCTTGTAATGGGTGTGACATCAAGAAGCGCCTTTCTAAGAAGGAACTGACAAGATCAACGGCCCGAGCTCGATCACAACGCTCAGGCCAAGGGAGATGGATCCTCCAAGAGGCCAAAGCGGGCAGGCGATAGATCCGCTAAGCCTCAGAGGACCGACTTCACTAGCTAGAATCTGCTAATAGACATCATCCTCAAGTAGATCTAGCACGAGGATTACCTCAGGAGGCCCGACCCTCTCCAACCTGGTACCAAGCAGACGGAGGACAAGTCAGTCTACTATGACTTCCACCGGTGTCACGGCCATCCAACCATTTGGTGCTACTGCCTACAGTACCACCTAGAGGATCTTTTGTAGGAAGGCCACCTCCAGGAGTTCAAGGCCGACACCGGTCCAGCAAACGATTCACTTCCTCTTTCTCCCCCTCATAAGAGGGAAATGGAGATATGTTGGATCCGTTCGGTCGAACGTTAATCGACCCCCCTCGTTGTTTGGGTGGAGATCTATGGTATTCACGGTGATCTCCGTCACCAGACTCTGACCCAGAAAGAAGTTGAGCACCAGGTGCTACGTGTTCATCACGTGGGCACTAAGGCTCAAGTCGAGGAGTCCTGGATCGAGAAGCCCATCAAAGGCCTCCCTTGGCTTGTGATCATCTTCACCGACCAAGACCTCAATGGAGTTTTTACTCCACATCGAGACCCCCTGGTCCTCTGCTTCGTCGTTGATGGCAACTCAGTCAATCGAATCCTCAACGACATCGGTAATTCCATCGACTTCATGTTCTCTAGCTACTTTAAGCGCCTCGGCCACAAATATAAGAGCCTAGACATACTCCCCACCATCATCACCGGCTTCAATGGTGAGCAGATCATAATAATGGGAAAAGCAAGGTTCACGCTCGATCTTGAACAAGAGATGTGAGCATCCATTCGGTTCGCCGTAGTCGAAGGGACATCAAACTACAACGCCATTCTGGGTAGATCCTTTCTCTACCAGATCAGTGTCGTCTCCTCCTCTTATCACTAACTCCTCAAGTTTTCTCAGGTGTTTAAGAGGAAGTCAATAGATGGCAGATCGTGTGAGACCACGACTTTGCAGATTCGGCCAACGCCCAATGCTACGCTGACAATGCATTCGGCCGACGAAGCTGGTCCCTCGATCAGGTAGTAATCAACGGAGCCTTCACTACCAGATCCTGTACCAACGGAGTGGGAGGCTCCATCTTTAGTCGAGGAGATCGTCTAAGTAGACATCGACAATGGTGATCTTCCTCGAGAAACATTTATTGGTAACCGGTCTTAACGATGTAAAAGCGTGACATGGTATCACTCCATAAGTCAAACATTGATGTCTTCACTTGGAGCTTTGAAGACATGCCCGGGATCAGTTTGAATGATGCCTATCACCGGCTCACAATCAAGGAAGGGGCGAATGCAATCAAGCAGAATCCTCGAACCATAAGAGATCGACAAGTTACTCACGGTAGGCTTTATTTGTGAAGTAGAGTATCTAACTTGGATCTCAAACATTATCGTCGTCCGGAAGAAGAATGGGAAGATCAGAGTCTGTATTTATTTCACTAACCTCAACAAAGCTTATCTCAAAAATCTGTTCTTCATGCCAAGGATAGATAGACTTGTCGATGCCACCGCCGGGCATGAGCTACTATTTTTCATGGACGGATACTCAGGCTATAATCAAATTCCTTTGCATCGGGACGATCAAGAGAAGAAACGATTCGTGACAGACAGAGACCTCTACTGCTATAATGTCATGCCCTTCGATCTCAAAACGCGGGGTCAACCTACCAGAGGCTAATCACGAAGATGTTCAAGGAACAGATCGGCTGCAACATCAATGTCTATGTCGATAACCTGCTCACCAAGAGTCAAACTAGAGCAGATTACCTCTCTGACCTTGTTGAGAATTTTCAAGTTTTGAGGAAGTACCACATGAAGCTGAATCCAGCTAAGTGTGCCTTCGGAGTTTATTGGAAAAATTTCTAGGACACCTCGTGATCAGGAGGGGCATAGAAGCAAATCCAGATCAAATTTAAGCAATCCTTGAGATGCCATCGCCTTCTAACCCAAAATAGTTTCAGCACCTCATGGGAAGGCTAGCAGCCTTTAACTTATTCATCTCCAAGTTTTTAGACAAATGCAAGCCATTCTTCGACAAGTTTTGTAAGGCAGACACCTCGGAATGTGACTTAGCCTGCGAGCAAGCCTTTAAAAGCATAAAGTTCTATCTCGCTCGAGCTCCTATTCTGATCATACCGACATCGGGAGTCACTTTGGTTTTATCTCGCCATCACCAATTAAGCCATCAGCGTGGTCTTGGTCAGCAAAAGGAATGCTATAGAATATCCAGTCTACTACATTAGCCATACCCTTCTGCCGGCCGAGACTCACTACTCAAGGATAGAGAAGATTGTGTTGGCTTTGCTAACAGCTTCCCGATGACTCTATCCTTACTTCGTCTCGTACTTGGTCACTATCACCTGCAAACACCCACTCAAAGGCATCCTCAATAAGGCAAGTCGAGCTGCTCGGATGACTAAGTGGATAATCGAGATGAGTTCACTTGGCAATCAATTCGAGCCTCGAATCTCTGTCAAAGGGCAAGCCAACGATGACTTCCTTACCAACTTTCCCGTGGAGGATCCTATCGCTCTTGAAGACGACCCATAGATGCACCTCGATGACAACGACGATCACTGCTTCAATCCAAGCTCTGAGGCTCCTTCAACAACAGCTGCGCGATGGAAGCTCTACACCAACGGAGCTTCAAGTTCTATCGGCTCGGGAATTGAGATAGTTCTAATATCTCTCGAGTTTGATTACTTGGAGAAAACTATCATTCTCAGATTCAACGCTACCAACAATGAAGTCGACTACAAAGCACTCATCTCCGGATTGGAGATTGCTAAAGCCCTGGGGTAGATCACTTCACCATCTATAGTGATTCTCAGTTGGTGAATAGGTAGATAACCAGGGATTACGTAGCACGGGGAGAGATGATGCAACACTATCTAGCCCTCGCGCAACATCTCAAGCAACAGTTCTCTGATGTCAAATTCATTCAAATACCGATATCGTGCATCCTTTGTTAATATGCATCCTATATTGATTTTGATACAAATATCACACGCCATGAATATTCAAGAAACTGCTACTTTACATCTTCACATTGTCAAAGCCTCCCACCGCCTTATATGAACTAAAGAGATCTGTCCTTAGTGTAGTCCACCACACATTCGATCTCAGGATCGGCAATATGTAGTCATTCCTCATCAAATAAAACCACCACTCCATCTTCACTTGTGACGGTAGCAGTAATTCTCTTTATGTGATCCCATGCCACATTAATAGCATGCGAATTTGTCTTTCGACTTGGACCTTGCTTGAGATTTTTCACCCCCATGAGGTTTTCGGCTTTTGCTCTTCCCTCTTGTGTCATTGACAAGTGCTTGTGGTTTATCAAAGCATGCGGCTTTCTCGGTTCCTTGTCTCCTCATTAAGAAGAGTGCTCATAACTAAGCTCACCATGACCTTTCTATCTGGAGTGGAGTTGCTAACGAACGCCACCAACATCTCCTAGATATCAGGGAGAGAATTGAGAAATAGCAGCGCTTGTAGCTCGTCCTTCAACACCATCATCGATCATGACCGTCGATGTTCAACGATGGAACCCTTTTTCTGATACTTCAGGTTAACAAGCTTTCGGATCAAGAAAGTGTCGGATCAAGAGGTCTACGTTTCATACAACCCGACCTTGAAGCTTAACCATTGCAAATCGTTCTGATTGTCTTCCTGTTTATAACTTTCCACTACACCTCGGATAGATCTTTGTGTTCGCCCATCTCTCTCAATCGATGCATAGAGCGCATGCATATCTTCCATCTTCGATTTCCATATCAACCAGGTCAATGCGTTGAGGCTGACCATCCAACGGTAAGTCGAGCAATTCACTCGACAAAGATCGATCTCCGGGGCAGAGTACAAACAACACAATAAAATCAAAAATAAACAATGACAGAGAGATGTAAGATTTAAAGTGGTTCGCCTTAAGCAGTACGTGCTACGTCCACCGTCGTCTGATCACCCAAGAAGTCTTCAGAGAAAGATTTACACCTGACCTTATTCGACTCCGATTTCACTCCATGGAAGATCGCCGACTTGATCTTTCTCTGTGTGGAAAAACTCTAGCCATTAGGAGAACCCTCTCCTTAACTCTCTAAAAACCTTCTATAATGACCTCTCAATGCATAATATACCCCCAAAGATGGCTCCTCTAAGTTTTAATACAAAACCCTAATCAAAAAGTCCGTCCAGGATTCTTATAGCCTTACTCCGATTCACCCAGGGGTCGCTCGAGGGCCCAATCCTACAGCTTTGGGAGCAGAGCCTACACGGGATTCACTCGAGCGTCCGCCCTGTGTGGTTCTGCTCCCAAAACCTTCGCAAACTTTGCCCGGGCATCTAACAGACTAGGATTCGCCCGAGTCCACTTAACAAGGTGCAAATGGCGCAATTTCATACCATCCTCACCATAGGAAAGATCACCATTAAGCAAATATTAATTGAAAAGGGCAGACGGGCAATTTTTTTTTCCAAGAATCCCAATTCCATCATGAACGAAAAAACAAGCAAAAAGGATGAACATCTACACCGTCCGATCTCCTATTAACGGCAGAAAGAAAAATAATGACCTCTCAATGCATAATATACCCCCAAAGATGGCTCCTCTAAGTTTTAATACAAAACCCTAATCAAAAAGTCCGTCCAGGATTCTTATAGCCTTACTCCGATTCACCCAGGGGTCGCTCGAGGGCCCAATCCTACAGCTTTGGGAGCAGAGCCTACACGGGATTCACTCGAGCGTCCGCCCTGTGTGGTTCTGCTCCCAAAACCCTCGCAAATTTTGCCCGGGCATCTGACAGACTAGGATTCGCCCGAGTCCACTTAACAAGGTGCAAATGGCGCAATTTCATACCATCCTCATCATAGGAAAGATCACCATTAAGCAGATATTAATTGAAAAGGGCAGACGGGCAATTTTTTTTTCCAAGAATCCCAATTCCATCATGAACGAAAAAACAAGCAAAAAGGATGAACATCTACACCGTCCGATCTCCTATTAACGGCAGAAAGAAAAATAAATAAATAAATATATATATATATATATATATATATAAAGTCATTTATTCCCCCATGTTTTCTTTCCCTATTCATTTTTCTTTGCTCAAAAATTTACAAAATGAGATTAAAAGAGAAAAAGAAAACCTAAAAAAGAAAAAATGATGAGAGGAGCAAAACGAAGGCTCCGTCAGCTGCTCCGCAGAGACTCCGGCCGCCACGACGAATCCGACGCCCCGTAGAGCACGTCAAGGTAATCGAGGATCCCGCCATCTCCTTGCGGGATCCCGAATTCCGTCACCCCGCCGCAGAATCCCGAGATCTCCTCGTCAAACCACCAGTTCTGAGAGAAGCCGACCGCCTCCGGCTCCACGTCCACGGCACGGGCCTCTCCCCCGGCGCCCGACGACGCGGCGACAGCCGCCGGCGGGAGGCCGAGCTCGTCGTCCGAGGCCTCCAGGAGGTACCCGAGGTCCGGCTGCGGCGGATCCGACGCCGGTGGCGGAGTCTGCGGGACGTCGATCACCTCCTCCAAGAACCTCATGACGGTGGCGATGTCGTCGGCCTCCGGATCCCGGTAGCCGGAGTCGGCGTCGTCCTCGAGGATGTCGAGCAGGCGCTCCGCGCGGAGGCGCTTCGCCTCCTCCCGTGGCTGCTCGGAGTCGTATCGGCATCTCTTCGTGCTCGCGGCAGCTTCTTCCATGGCGGATCCTGAAGAGAGAGAGAGGAGCGAGAGAGACTTGGTGTGAGTAGGCCTAGAGAGAGGAGAGAGGAGAGAGGAGAGAGGTTTGGGTACTGAAAGCAGCGGATTGGGATGGGGGTTTATATAGGGGGGGGTGAGGGGAGTCCGGTTCGGGCGGTTTGATTTTTTCTGAGGATTTTTTTTTCTAGAAAAAAAAAGAGGAATTTTTAAAGTCAAATCTTAATGGGCGGGCGGGGTGTGATCGGGACGATTTTCCCGTGTCCTTCGCGATTAACTCGTTCTGAATTCCGGATTTGGAATCCGATGGGGGTGGGCCCCCCCCCGCCCGCTTCAGCGGCTCGGCTTGAGAACAAACTTTGGCTCCTTCTTCCGCCTTTTCCCAACCGTCGGTCCGACTCGGTCGGATTAGCTGGCTGTCGTTGATTGGTGGGAAGGTTCCGGGCCGATATTACCGGATCCATCTATCTGGACCGACGGCTGCCATCGGGTGACACGTCAGGATCTGAACAAACCGATCTAAAACCGGAACGGTTTAGGGTTTCGGTCCTTCAGAATCTATTTGTTATCTAAACTAATCGGTTTTGAGTTTGATGGAACCGAAACCAAACCGACTTCAATAAATCTACTATTGAACTCATCACCTTGAATGAGAATTTTTTTCTAATTCAGGACATTTGGATTGTGTTCATCATCCAAAGTTATTTTAAAATTATGCCCATAACAAATAGCATTAGCTATGATATTAATTTTATATCTCAAAATCCTGCATGTATATCAAATCATGTTTTTGTTCATAGTAAGTTTATCATCAGATTGGTCAATAATAGAAAATGTTGTTCATCGAAAACCTCTACGGCTATGTTCAGTGTGTGTAGGTATCGAAGTTAACCCGCAAATAAAAGCCAGGCCCACGCACAACGACTCGCAAAGGAAAAAGACCAAAACACGACTCGGATGGACACTAGTAGGCCCACCCCATACAAGTGGGGCCCATCGGGTTCACCCAAGCCCAAAAAAGGGGCTGGACGGGCCCACCTGGAAGTGGGGCCCACCGGCCCCCTAATGCAAATTGCTGCCCCTTTCCCCTCGAGAAGGTGTGACTGGCCAGAAAAGAAAAAAAAATCCGTCTTGTGCGGGGGGAGGTAGCATGGATGTCTACGCAAGCCGTTGACCCATGTCGATCTCTCGATCCGACGGACAAAATAAGAAGTCGTGTCGCTATCGATTAAAATGTGCATAGATGACTTATATCTTAAAAGATATATAGAGCTCAATCTAGTCCATAACCGCTTGCTACAAAAAAGAAAATGGATAAATATTATTTTTTTTAAAAAAAGAAAAGATAAATTCCAATGGTTATGGGAGAGATATTCAAATGATTCAAATAAATCTTCTTATATCTCTCCCACCCCCCATCACCTATAAATAGAGTGGTAGGGGAATGGCTCAAAAGGGCGGTCGATGACAAACTAGAGAAAAAGAGGCTTTGCATAGAAGGTCAGAGACTTCAACGCCCGACGACCCAAGGCTTTACGAGGCAAGGGCAAGCGCATTCCACGGGAACGGCTTAGCCCACAAAAGTCCTCATCAACGTAAAGGCCTTGCATAGGAGATCAAATCTTCAACTCCGTTTATGAAGAAGAAAGCTTGGAGAAGAAGATCTGAAGTCGGCACTACCCCGTCGTTTTCAACAAGCCTTCAACTCCGAAAACGTAAAAGAAGCTAGAAGAAGAAGATTGAAGTGGCACCACCCTGTCGTCTTCAACATGCCTTCAACTCCGGAAACGCCAAAGAAGCCCAGTGAAAAAGATTAAAGCGATGCCACACCCATCGTCTTCAAAAAATAAGAAGTCATGTCGCTAGCGATGCCACACCCATCGTCTTCAACAAACATCCCCTCCATTTACGAAGAAGAAATTTAGAGAAGGGAACCCAAAGCGGCGTCATACCCATCTTCTTCAACATCGGAGTCGACGCTTTACCCTTCGTCCACAACAAAACCGATGCTACATCTATTGTACGAAGACCGGTGCTACACCCGCCGTTCTTAAAAGAAGCTTTTAACTTCAATTATGCAAAATAAGCCTAGAGAAGAAGAAAATCAAAGCCAACGCAACAACTGTTGTTGTAAAAGCAAAGCCAAAGGAATAAGTAGACTCAGAGACTTCACCATCGTCGTTTGAGGTGAAGATCAAGTGAAAGCCCAAAGCAAAAGCACAAGCAAAGCCAGAGCCATGCCCGCGCTAAAGCAACGCCAAAGCTAAAGCCAAGCAACTCCGAAAAACCATGAGCAAAGCAACACACTTTCTAACCGATACGACGCGAAGTCTATAAGAACGAAAGCACTGCCAGCCTCTACCTCTTCTATGTTTAAACGCTAACACAGAAACAATGACAACCCAAGAGTTACGGTAAAACAAAGCCAGAGCTAGACGCAAGAAGCTAAAGCCAAGTCAAGCCAAAACTAGACACCAAAATCCAAAGCCAGAACAAAGTCAGAGCTACGCCTAGGCTAAAGCAACACATATACTAAAACCAAGCAACTACGAAGGATCACGAGCAAAGCAACGCACATTCTAGCTGATACGATACAAGTTCGGAAGAACAA
This sequence comes from Chamaelirium japonicum, assembly GCA_947650365.1. Lineage (NCBI taxonomy): Eukaryota > Viridiplantae > Streptophyta > Magnoliopsida > Liliales > Melanthiaceae > Chamaelirium > Chamaelirium japonicum. The sequence goes on along the minus strand of OX393559.1, from coordinate 28,374,205 downwards.
ATGCATCAAAAGCGTCTACCCCTTCTTAATTCGAGCACTAACACCGAAGCTGCGCTGATGCTAGACCGAGCTACGCTAAAGGAAAACCAGAGCCTGACACCAGAAGCCATAGGTAAAAGCAAGATCGACACCGCGAACCGATGATCGAGGATACCGGGGTCTAGAAAGAACCAAGGAAGATGCGAAGATTGAGGAACGACGCTGAAAGCGCCCCTAGCCGAGGAAAGCTCGAAGCATGAAAGGGACGAACACATAGGCAAAGCCACTCATCCTCTCAAGAAACCCAAAACCTTCTAAAAACCCCTCCAGAGCTCCTGAACAACGTAACGTGAAGACGCGGATAAAAGGACTCTCCAGAGGATAGCTCCCACAGTCTCCAGATCAGGTCTTCGCCGCACCTGACTCACCACCCCTGAGCACCGGGAGCGGCTTGTAATCTCGTGTGGATAATAAAGACGACCCAGATATTTTTCTGCGTCACCAGTGTGAAACTATTTTTTCTTTTACAAAACCGAAACTGAACCCCAGTTTTTTTACATTCCAAAACCGAATCCGACTTGTATATCTAAAAAAACCGGTCATGAATCGACTTTTTTGGTTTGATTCGATTTGGTTTTTCGGTCAAGTCGATTTTCTAAATAGCCCTATCTTTCATTCGGTTTGCCCTGATCGGTGGGCCCGGCATGCATCATGGTCACATGATGGCGGGCTACCTAGTTAAAAATTGATATGCACCGTTGAATCTCTGATCGTGCGCATGGGAGTAAGGGATAGAGGGGAATAGAGGGAATCCGATTTTTTTTTTTGTTTTATTTAATGAAGGGTGGAATAGCATTAAAGGGAAATTTTTTTCCAAATAAATAATATAAAAAATTAAATAATTCACATATAAAGAGTTATTCAAAACTAATTTTTCAAGTAGCCAATTTTTCAAGTTTGAAGATACGACGTTCCCACTATTATGAATAGCGATTTAGGAGCCTACTTAAAATTATTTATTTTTAAAATATTTATCCGGGAAAGGATTCAGAAGCTAGGTACTAGTATTTTTTTTTTAAAAGAAGGCCCGGTCATTATTTAAAAAGTCCATGTGGCTCTTTTCAAAATGAAAAGGCAATACAATCTTGATTGTACATCAAGAAAAGAAAAGGAAAAGGAAAAGGCAAAGGAGAGATTAAAGTGAACAACATGACGTGCTAGTCTATGAGCACACTCATTAGCTTCTCTAGGCTAGGTACATGACTAGTATGCAATTTTTGGATTCTTTTGTATTATACGATCAGAGTACGTAGTCGCCAAGGAGATTCATGGTCCTCCTTTAACAGAAGTCGGATGACTTCAAGATTGTCGCCCTCAATATACGTCTTTCCACCTTGAAGGATATTGGTTACGTAGCACTATAGCCTTCATGGAATACTATAGTGCCTCAATCTTCTCAAGGAGATCGAACAACGGGGAGCTTTTTCCCCTCTTTCCCTAGGGTTAGGGTTCTGGCGATCTCCTCGGTCGCCGATGGCGGCACAAGGGCAGTCAGGACTTCGGTGAGATATGGCTCGGGGTCGGATCAGTTACCCCTTCCTTAATTCCCCAAGTAAATAGGTGCTCCAATGGTGTGTAAATCCTCATTTCCCCTTGTTTTTGTTGTTTTGGGATTTTGGATTTGCTCCTTCCGGCTCCGGCTTCCTGCGGGTCAGGTGGATCCATCTCTCGCGTGGTACGGTGGTTCGATCTGATCGATATCGAGGCCTTTGTATAGGTCCATCGAACCTCGTCTCGGCTCGTCGATCTTCTGCGGCTCTCGGCCTCGGCGGTACGGTGGCTTCGAGTGGTCGGCGGTGGTCGGAGTTGACTCCTTCCCGGCATCGAGCCTGACTCTCCTCGCTGTAGGTTTTATTCACTCTTTTGTGTTTTCGAGCAGTATGCTCTTTATTGTCCTTGCCGGTGAGACGGGACGGTTATTGGTTTGCGCCGGCTTATGATGCCTTCTGGAGGTCCGAACGATATTGTCCTTCATGGTTGCATCAACATTGGCTTTGAGGTACCATTTTAGTGGCTTGCTCCACTTATCCTTGGTAACTCCACTCAAAGAATCGAGATTTTCCATGCTATGGTTTAATGGTGGATTCTTGTTGTGCTTTGCACAAATGGCACATGTTCTCCACTCGATCCAGCCTTTTATTGATGGAGCTCATCCCTTGTTGGCAGAGCATTCATGATGGCTCTCCAAATAAACACTTGTATTCTGGGTATGAGATGCTTGGCTTTCCAAAAGGGTTTCCAACTCCTAAAACTGTTGGGATTCGAAGACAATGCTTGATTCCTCTGGCTCAATAACTCTATGTAGGCTGATTAAGTTGTGAAAGAGTACTAATAAGCAATCTATTGATCATGAGGTTCTTAAAATAAAATTGTCATAATGATTAGACTTATGTGGAATGTTCTTAGGAATTTCACTTCATTATCATCGAATATACGAAGAAATTTATTTAAAGGGACCACCATAGTGATCAGTATATCACCTACTAGTTTGCTGGCACAAGATCGATAGGCCGAGGATCGAAACTCACCATACGTGCAAGAAAATATACTGAGTTTTAACAACTCCACAGGTCAGAAAGTTTGCCACGAAATCAAGAGAGAAACTATTACTACAAAGCAGAAGGAGATATACCATAGCAATTATTTGAATCCTTAACCAAGGCCACGGGGGTTGCATATGTCTTATCAAATGACATATCAGTTGGAGACAAAATATAAAGACATAACTTTGAACATGTGTAAATACAATATTAAACTTTCTCCTCGCTTAAAATAAAAAATACTTCCTCTTTTCTTAATTAATTCACTTTCATCTTCCTCATTCCCAAATGTCATCATCTTCAAGGCAATATATGTACTTAAAGGGGGATAGCTCGATCGAGTCGAGCAACCGAACACGATCAGGTTAAATACAAGAGAAAAATAATATTCTTTGTCTCGAAACTTTTAAGGGGGTCTTAGTGAACAATCTAAAACATGAGTTTCGTTTAAGCATAAGGACAGAGAGTAAAAATGTCCCTTCATATATTTTAAATTTTCATTTGCATGCCATCACCTCTAAACTCAACTTAAACCTAATCCTAAAACCTAAGATCTACAAACCATGGGGAGAACGCTAAACCTAATCCGAACCTTAAAACACAATCCAAATCCTAATATCTAAGATCTACAAGTCAAGGGGATGAACCATAGACCTAATCCTAAAATCTAAGCCGCCCGCTGTGATCGGCGCTAATCGCGAGAGAAGGGGAGAAAAAAAGAAGAGGGGGGGGGGGGGGGGGGGGGCAAGATTGATATTAACAAATATTTTTGAAACCTTTTCTTAATGGGATCTTATAAGTGTCTTGTTCGTTAACCCCATCTGTTATATAGAGCGAAACACCTGTTACCCTAATTTTTAACCCGAATGTTCAACCAGAAGACTTTTCGGGTCGAATAGCTTTGCTCAATTCAAAATGGAGACTGAGCCCATGTAAAACGCAATGTCAAAGGAAAATGCTTTTCGGCCATCCTGTTGTGGCCCAGATCACATCCGTCCATCGCTGCGCATCGCACCCTGTTTCGAAATGTAAATCGCACTCAGCTTGGCTGGTAGGCAAGGGACGGCTGTGATCGGGTTCCACGCCAGTATGGCCAGATAAGGATGGAAGAGTGGATGGCTGAAGAGAATAGTTCATGTCAAAACATGTGTACGTGGACTCTGAGCTTGGTCTAAACTTTCTCGTTGAGCACAACTTGTGGACTCTACGAATACGACTTCCTCCTCCCCGATGGCGATAACCATCTACGTAACAGTGATCAGTACATCATTAACATCGGATATACGAAGAAATTTATTTAAAGGGACCACCATAGTGATCAGTACATCACTTACTAGTGCGCTGGCACAAGATCGTTAGGCCGAGGATCGAAACTCACCATATGTGCAAGAAAATATACTGAGTTTTAATAACTCCATAGGTCAGAAAGTTTGCCACAAAATCAAGAGAGAAACTGTCACTACAAAGCAGGAGAAGATATATCATAGCAATTATTTGAATCCTTAACCGAGACCAGGGGGGCTGCATATGTCATATCAATTGACATATCAGTTGGAGACAAAATATAAAGACATAGCTCTAAACATGTGTAAATACAATATTAGACTTTCTCCTCTCTTAAAATAAAAAATACTTCCTTTTTTCTTATTTAATTCACTTTCATCTTCCTCATTCCCAAATGTCATCATCTTCAAGGCAATATAAGCCAACAATATATGTACTTAAAGGGGGATAGCTCGATCGAGCCGAGCAACCGAACACGATCAGGTTAAATACAAGAGGAAAATAATATTCTTTGTCACGAAACTTTTAAGGGGGTCTTAGTGAACAATCTAAAACATGAGTTTCGTTTAAGCATAAGGACAGAGAGTAAAAATGTCCCTTCATATATTTTAAATTTTCATTTGCATGCCATCACCTCTAAACTAAACTTAAACCTAATCCTAAAACCTAAGATCTACAAACCATGGGGAGAACCCTAAACCTAATCCGAACCTTAAAACACAATCCAAATCCTAATATCTAAGATCCACAAGTCAAGGGGATGAACCATAGACCTAATCCTAAAATCTAAGCCGCCCGCTGTGGTCGGCGCTAATCGCGAGAGAATGGGAGAAAAAAAGAAGAGGGGGGCGGGACAAGATTGATATTAACAAATATTTTTGAAACCTTTTCTTAATGGGATCTTATAAGTGTCTTGTTCGTTAACCCCATCTGTTATATGGAGCGAAACACCTGTTACCCTAATTTTTAACCCGAATGTTCAACCAGAAGACTTTTCGGGTCGAATAGCATTGCTCAATTCAAAATGGAGACTGAGCCCATGCATAACGCAATGTCAAAGGAAAATGCTTTTCGGCCATCCTGTTGTGGCCCAGATCACATCCGTCCATCGCCTCGCATCGTACCCTGCTTCGAAATGTAAATCGCACTCAGCTTGGCTGGTAGGCAAGGGACGGCTGTGATCGGGTTCCACGCCAGTATGGCCAGATAAGGATGGAAGAGTGGATGGCTGAAGAGAATAGTTCATGTCAAAACATGTGTACGTGGACTCTGGGCTTGATCTAAACTTTCTCGTTGAGCACAACTTGTGGACTCTACGAATACGACTTCGTCCTCCAAGATGGCGATAACCATCTACGTAACAGTGCATCACATTTTGTACCCCACTTTCACCTTTATTTTTCCTTTAATATGAAGTAGGTAGTGGCTGTCAGTCCTTTAGCTAAATGGAAGACTGCACGTTTCAATCAACAGGAACTCGATACCCTTGTTGGTTGACATGCTAAACTACCTTTTCTCTCTCTCTCTCTCTCTCTCTCTCTCTCTCTCTCTCTCTCTCTCTCTCTCTCCAAATGGTGGGTGGGTGTGATGGGGGGGTCCAATTATCTAAATATTTTTGGGAGAAATGCTATTCAGCCCGAAGGTTTTCACGATTCCGCCCAGCCTGATTGACGTGTCAGCGTGCGACTGATGACTGAAACCCATTAGCGATATTTAAATCTTTTACAACACCAGTTGCACGCTGCCACATCAATCAGGCCGACGAAATTGAAAAAACCTTCGGACTGAATAGCATTTCTCTATGTTTGGTGGACAGGGGACAAAGCTTAGTCCGGACCTGCCCACAATATATAATTTTGGATAAATTATATTTTGCCCCCCGAAAGTTTAGCTCAAAAACACTTAACCCTCTATAGCTTAAAAACTATATTTTATCTCCTTCAATTCAGTTCTGATCAATGTTTTCAAAACCGGATCCCATGGCGAACTGAAAACGCATCCACTCCAATCCAAACCACTGGTTCAACTGTTTGAACCGCTTAAAAAATATGTATTTTTAAATAGATAACAAATAATTTATAAAAGTCATGATTCCTTGGTTAAAAAGGCATATTTAAAGGTTTGTAAACCAAATGCCATGTTTTCAAAACCTAACAATCTATTTTTTTCCAAAAATAGTTTGTAATTTATTTTTAATGAAATATTTCAAGCGAATCGGTTTTTTTAAAGACCGAACAGAAACATGTTCGGGTTCCGGTCCAAACGGGTCGAACCGTTCGGTCCGATCCGGTCTTCAAAGCACTGGTTTTGATCAGATTAAAATTATCAAATGAGGAAATTAAATAGTTGACAAAAGACGGTGTTGTGCTAACATTTCAAACTTTAGGATGCAATTTCGAACAAAATAAACTACAGGGGTGGTTAACTGTTTTTGAGCTAAATATTAGGGGGCTAAGTGTAATTTACTTGGTAATTTTTTTTGGACTATTTAGGTTATTTAATACGAAGAGAGAGATGTGGGGTGGAAGGCACAACTTAGAAATCCCAAGTCTCGTGGAACCTTCCAACCCTTTGAAAGGAAAGAACGTGATAGGAGGGCCTGTTGATCAGATCAACGTGTTTGGAAGGGCTCAACGTGGTTAGGGTTTCATCTTCAACCCTGGCAAGGACCAGTCCTTCTCACGTACCAAACGAAACCCTTTTCATATAGCTTGATCTCATTCATGGCCGGTGGCAGCAAGTACGTAAAGTCCGGGCGCCAGAGGACAGGCGGTGCATGCCCTCATTCCCGACTTGCGAGATCCAACAATTGGATGCAAATGCGACTCGAATAGATTACACCAACGACCTTCCGATCTGCTTGCATCCGCAGTTGAATCATCGCCTGTGTCCAACAATCTCTTCTCCAACTTTGGACTTACATATTGATGCAGCACCAATGCAACCAAATAGAAGCTAAGAAATAATGGTAAGAAAAGGTTTTGAGCAATAGTTTTTATATATTGATGCAGCACCCGATCGGTGCATCGCACTCAACCCCAACTGGCAGGCAAAGAAACAGCTCTGGTTCGCCCAACGAAATAGGCACCATCATGTACCTGATCAATGCCGTCCCTTTGCTTGCTGGTTGGGGTGAGTGTGATGCACCGGTCGGATATGGGTGCAACGGATGTCTGTGACTTAGGAAGAAAACGATGGGGTAGAGAAATGGGGCAGAAGATTTGGGTTTTAACCATAGAGGGTTTCAGATATATTAAATTGGTCTCAACTCAAATGATGAGTGGTCTTAGGCTCATGCAATATTTAGATATCTATATATCAAACCATTGTAAGAAATTTTCTATACGAAACATGCAATTGTCTCTGTTGTCAAGAATCATTAACCTTGAAAACGATGAACATAGGGACCATAGGTGGAAGCGATGAGATCAAAATGTTACCTCCGGCCATTACGTGCCGGGTGATGACGATCTGCAATAGATTTGATGGAGACGAGTACTTCTTCACGTTAAATCCGAATTGCGATGGAGGAAGAAGTTCAATGCGATGGGATCCGATGATCTTGGGAGGAAACCTTCAATTTCGGTTCTTCTTGGTGACCAAACACACCGTGGCAAAGCCCGTAGAGATTGACGAGATCGACAAAAGAGAAATCGAGATGTTGAAAGATCCTCTCTCTCTCTCTCTCTCTCTCTCTCTCTCTCTCTCTCTATTGTGATCCAATGGAGAGCAAACCTGAGGGGAGAGGAGAAGGGCAAAAACCTTTTCTCTCTCTCTCTCTCTCTCTTACCCTTCTTGATCGGGCTGAGAGAACCAAAGGAGGGGGAGAGGACTACTGTCCTCTCTCTTGCTCACTCTTACTTTTGCTCTCAGAAAGGAAGGAACAGAAGGACGTAGAGGGGGGGGGGGGGTCGGACCTGATCGTGGCCCCTTTCTTTCTGCATTTTTCTGTGCGCATGAACAGATGAGAGGAGAGAGAAGGTCGCGCGCAAAAGATCACCCTCTCTCTCTCTCTCTCCTGTTTGGTTTTGCACGGAACGGATGAGAAAGGGAGTTGTGACTCCCTCCCCTCTTTATGCCACCACACAACCGCAGCGCTAGGTTTCCTTTCCCCTGACTTTTTAGGTCTCCCACGGGATTGGTTTTACTAATGGGGTGCACATGGTATGGCGCACCCCTATTGCACCGGAGTTGGGTCCAGCACCCTCTCAAACCCAAGATCTAATCCCGATATCAATAGGATTAGGGTTTGGCTTCACTATAAAAAAGACGTATTTTGCCGACGGAATATTCTATTACCGTCGGTAATAATATAATTTATACAGATGGTAATAATAAATTCCGTCGGTATAATAACTTTAAATTTTTAATTAGTTTTCTCATTTTAATTACCGACAGTTAAATATTTTTCGTCGGCATAATAGTTTTACCGACGGAATATATTAGTTATGTCGGTAAATATATATATTACCAACGGTCATAAATATAGTTGTCGGTATTATAAATTATTATATATAATAATATTTGATATTATTTGTGCCGACGGATATTATATATCCGTCGGTATTTAATAGCGTCTTACCGACGGACATTTAGTATCCGTCGGTACAAACCCTGTTACAAATAACCGAAAACCAATCCCCCTTTTCTCTGCATGTGCTCTCTCAAATTTGAGCCTGGCTTCGCCTCCCCTGTCCTCCCTCGCGCCTTCGACCGGCATACCTCCAGCCCTCGGCCTCTAGCCTCCCCTCCTGCGCACCTCCGGCCTCCCCTCCCGCGCACCTCTGGCCTCTGCTCCTCCTCTTCCTCCTCCTCCTTCTCCTCCTCCTCATCCTCCACCCTCTATAATTTGTTCCAATTCGCACCCTAACGTTTGAAATCTTATCACAACACCCTTTTTGACAACTATTTTGTTCTAAATCGCATCCTAAAGTTTGAAATGTTAGCACAATACCTCTTTTGTCAACTACTTAATTTATAATTTGATCATTTTTATCTATGGCTGATTTTTGGATGAATCGAATCGGAATAGTGGTGTTCAGAAAATTGTCTAAAATTTTCAGAATCCCAAATGGTATTCTGATTCCGATTCTGAAATTTTAGAATTTCAAAATCCAATTCCGATTCGGAATTATCATAATTTTTTGGAATGTTACATTTTCGAAAATTATGTTTAGGTTTAGGGTTTAGGTTAGGTTTAGATTTAGGGTTTCGAAATCCCAAATGGTATTCTGATTCCGATTCCAAAATTTTTGAATTTGAAAATCCAATTTCGATTCGAAATTATCAGAATTTTTCGGAATGTTACATTTTCGGAAATTAGGTTTAGGGTTAGGGTTTAGGTTTAGGGTTTTGGAATCCCAAATTGTATTATGATTCCGATTCCGAATTTTTGAAATTTCAAAATCCAATTCTTATTCAGAATTATTGGACTTTTTTGGAAAGTTACATTTTTGAAAATTAGGTTTAGGTTTAGGGTTTCAAAATCCCAAATGGTATTCTGATTCCGATTCCGAAATTTCAGAATTTCAAAATCCAATTCCGATTTGGAATTATTAGAATTTTTCGGAATGTTACATTTTTGGAAATTAGGTTTAGGGTTTAGATTAGGTTTAGGGTTTAGGCCAGGTTTATGTCAAACTTCCGCATATGACAAATTAGGTATAGGTCCTTAACTATTTTGCAATATTAGCTGCAGGACACCATAATTTGCTTTATTAGCTAAGGTGCAATATTAGGAATAACTTTAGAGTTTAGGGTTTAGGTTTAATATTAGCTAAGGTGCAATGTTAGGTACCCATAGTTTGCTATATTAGGTTAGGTTTAGGGTTTAGGATTAGGGTTAGGTTTAGTGTTTAGTTTTAGGTTTAGCGTTTATGTTAGGTTTAGGGTTTAGGGTTTATGTCAAACTTTCGCATATGACAAATTAGGTATAGGACCTCAACTATGTTGCAATATTAGCCGCAAGACACGCTAACTTATGATTTTTCAATGCTTAGACTCTAAATTGGTTGATCGGAGGGTAAATTATTAAAATATCTAATTAGAACTTGCTCACAAGTCCGAAATATAAAAAAAATCCAAGTATGAATTATCGGATGCGATCCGATGATGATCCGATCGAATCCAAACCAATTTCAAATCCGAAACATGCTAACTTATGATTTTTCAACGCTTAGACTATAAATTGGTCAATCGGAGGGTAAATTGTTAAAATATCTAATTAGAACTTACTCGCAAGTCCGAAATACGAAAAAAAAATCCAAATATGAATTATCGGATGCGATCCGATGACGATCCGATCGAATCCAAACCAATTTCAAATCCGAAACATGCTAACTTATGATTTTTCAACGCTTAGACTCTAAATTGGTCGATCGGAGGGTAAATTGTTAAAATATCTAATTTGAACTTCCTTACAAGTCCGAAATACGAAAAAAAAATTCAAGTACGAATTATTGGATGTGATCCAATGATGATCGGATCGAATCAAAACCAATTTCAAATCCGAAACACGCTAACTTATGATTTTTCAATGCTTAGACGCTAAATTGGTCGATCAGAGGCTAAATTATTAAAATATCTAATTAGAACTTGCTCGAAAGTCTTAAATACGAAAAAAATCTAAGCACAAATTATCGGATGCGATCCGATTGAATCCAAACCAATTTCAAATCCGAAACACGCTAACTTATGATTTTTCAACGCTTAGACTATAAATTGGTTGATCGGAGGGTAAATTGTTAAAATATCTAATTAGAACATGCTCGCATGTCCGAAATACAAAAAAAAATCCAAGTACGAATTATCGCATGTGATCCAATGATGATCCGATCGAATCTAAACCAATTTCAAATCCAAAACAATCTAACTTATGATTTTTCAACGCTTAGACTCTAAATTGGTCGATCGGAGGGTACATTATTAAAATATCTAATTAGAACTTGCTCGCGAATCCGAAATATGAAAAAAAACCAAGTACGAATTATCGGATGCGATCCGATGATGATCCGATCGAATCTAAACCAATTTCAAATCTGAAACACGCTAACTTATGATTTTTCTATGCTTAGACTCTAAATTGGTCGATCAGAGGGTAAATTGTTAAAATATCTAATTAGAACTTCCTCGCAAGTCCGAAATACGAAAAAAATCCAAGTATGAATTATCGGATGCGATCCGATGACGATCCGATCGAATCCAAACCAATTTCAAATCCGAAACATGCTAAATTATGTTTTTTCAACGCTTAGACTCTAAATTGATCGATCGGAGAGTAAATTGTTAAAATATCTAATTTGAACTTGCTCGTAAGTCTGAAATCCAAAAAAAAAATCCAAATACGAATTAGCGGATGTGATCCGATGACGATCCGATCGAATCTAAACAAATTTCAAATCCGAAACACGCTAACCTATATTTTTTTCAACACTTAGACTCTAAATTAGTCGATCGGAGGGTAAATTGTTAAAATATCTAAGTTGAACTTCCTTACAAGTCCGAAATACAAAAAAAATCCAAGTACGAATTATCGGATGTGATCCGATGACGATCCGATTGAATCCAAACCAATTTCAAACCGAAACACTCTAACTTATGATTTTTCAATGCTTAGACTATAAATTGGTCGATCAGAGGGTAAATTGTTAGAATATCTAATTAGAACTTACTCACAAGTTCGAAATACCAAAAAAAATTAAGTACGAATTATCGGATGCGATCCGATGACAATTCGATCGAATCCAAAACAATTTCAAATCCGAAACACGCTAACTTATGATTTTTCAATGCTTAGACTTTAAATTGGTCGATCGGAGGGTAAATTGTTAAAATATTTAATTAGAACTTGCTCGCAAGTCTGAAATATATAAAAAATCCAAGTACGAATTATCGGATACGATCCGATGACGATCCGATCGAATCCACACCAATTTCAAATCTGAAACATGTAACTTATGATTTTTCAACACTTAGACTCTAAATTGATCGATCGAAGGGTAAATTGTTAAAATATCTTATTAGAACTTACTTGCAAGTCCGAAATACAAAAAAAATCCAAGTACAAATTATCGGATATGATCCGATGATGATCCGATCGAATCCAAACCAATTTCAAATCCGAAACACGCCAACTTATGATTTTTCAACGCTTAGACTCTAAATTGGTCGATCGGAGAGTAAAGTATTAAAATATCTAATTTAAACTTCCTCGTAAGTTCGAAATACGAAAAAAATTCAAGTACGAACTATCCGATGACGATCCGATTGAATCCGAACCAATTTCAAATCCGAAACATGCTAACTTATGATTTTTCAATACTTAGACTCTAAATTGATCGATCGGAGGGTAAATTGTTAAAATATCTAATTAGAACTTGCTCGCAAGTCTGAAATACGAAAAAAATCCAAGTATAAATTATCGGATGCGATCCGATGACGATTCGATCGAATCCAAATCAATTTCAAATCCGAAACACGCTAATTTATGAATTTTTAACGCTTAGACTCTAAATTGGTCGATCGGAGGGTAAATTATTAAAATATCTAATTTGAAATTTCTCGCAAGTACGAAATACAAAAAAAATCCAAGTACGAATTATCAGATGCATCTGATGACGATCCGATCAAATCCAAACCAATTTCAAATCTGAAACACACTAACTTATGATTTTTCAACGCTTAGACTCTAAATTGTTCGATCGAAGGGTAAATTGTTAAAAAATCTAATTTGAACTTCATCGCAAGTCCGAAATATAAAAAAAAAATCTAAGTACGAATTATCAGATGCAATCCGATGAAGATCTGATTGAATCCAAACCCATTTCAAATCTGAAACACGCTAACTTATGATTTTTCAATGCTTAGACTCTAAATTGGTCGATCGGAGGGTAAATTGTTAAAATATATAATTAGAACTTGCTCGCAAGTCCGAAATATGAAAAAATCCATGTACGAATTATCGGATGCGATCTGATGACGATCCGATCAAATCCAAACCAATTTTAAATCCGAAACACGCTAATATATAATTTTTCAACACTTAGACTCTAAATTGGTCGATCGAAAGGTAAATTGTTAAAATATCTAATTAAAACTTGCTCGCAAGTCCGAAATACAAAAAAAAAATCCAAATACGAATTATTGAATGCGATCCGATCGAATCCAAACCAATTTCAAATCTGAAATACGCTAACTTATGATTTTTCAACGCTTAGACTCTAAATTGATCGATCGGAGGGTAAATTGTTAAAATATCTAATTTGAGCTTTCTCATAAGTCCTAAATTCAAAAAAAATCCAAGTACGAATTATCGGATGCGATCTGATGACGATCCAATCGAATCCAAACCAATTTCAAATCCGAAACATGCTAAGTTATGATTTTTAAATGCTTAGACTCTAAATTGGTCGATTAGAGGGTAAATTGTTAAAATATCTAATTTGAACTTTCTCGCAAGTTCGAAATATAAAAAAAATCTACGTACAAATTATCGGATGCGATCCGATGATGATTCGATCGAATCCAAATCAATTTCAATTCCGAAACATGCTAACTTATGATTTTTCAACGCTTACACTCTAAGTTGGTCGATCGGAGGATAAATTCTTAAAATATCAAATTAGAACTTGCTCGCAAGTCTGAAATACGAAAAAAAATCCAAGTACAAATTATCGGATTCGATCCGATGACGATCTGATCGAATCCAAACCAATTTCAAATCCGAAACACGCTAACTTATGATTTTTCAACGCTTAGACTCTAAATTGATCGATCAGAGGGTAAATTATTAAAATATCTAATTTGAACTTCCTCGCAAGTTTGAAATACGAAAAAAAGCCAAGTACAAATTATCGGATGCGATCCGATGACGATCCGATCGAATCCAAATCAATTTCAAATCCGAAACATGTTAACTTATAATTTTTCAACGCTTAGACTCTAAATTGGTCGATCAGAGGGTAAATTATTAAAATATCTAATTTGAACTTGCTGGCAAGTCCGAAATACGAAAAAAATCCAAGTACAAATTATCGGATATGATCTGATGACGATTCGATCGAATCCAAACAAATTTCAAATCCGAAACATGCTAACTTATAATTTTTCAATGCTTAAACTCTAAATTGGCCGATCGGAGGGTAAATTGTTAAAATATTTTTCAATGCTTAAACTATTTTTTTAACAAATAAATATTAATTGCAAGATGTGCATTGTCAAGGGAAGAAAGCACCAGCGTTGGTGCTGGGCGGCGTGAGGTGGTTGAGCTTGGGTACGCAGCTTCCCTCAGTTTTGGATTGTGTAAAAAAAATTTTGTAATAAAAATGTGGTAATTTTTTTGTCTTGTCTATGATTGTCTGGTATTGTGGTAATATTTGGTAATTTGTGGTAATATTTGATAAATTGCATGTGGTAATATTTGATTTAGTCAATTATGGTAATATTTATGGTAATATTGTGGTAATATTTGAATATATTGTGGTATTGTTGTAAATCACATGAATTAAATAACTAAATATTTTAGTAATTTTTTTAAAAAAATTCAAATTTTATTACCGACAGAAATTATAGTTTCCGTCGGTAATAATCTATTATTTTTTTTAAAAAAATTTATATATTACCGACGGAAATTAACTATTTGTCGGTAATAAACTTATTTTTACCGACGGTAATAAATATAACCGTCGGTAATACTCATATATATTTTAATAAAATATTTATATATTATCGACGGACAGTAATAATCCGTCGGTAATATACTTATATATTACCGACGGACAATAACTATCCGTTAGTATTAATGTTTAATACCAACGGATATCTATATCCATCGTAGTTTTTTTCTCGACATCGTTTTTCCCGACAACCTAGCGACGAAAATTCGTTCCGTCGTAATAAAACATTACCGACGGAAATGTAATATTACCGACGGATATATTCCATCGGTAAAAAATATTTTTTTTGTAGTGCTTAAAATTCATTAACCACATACCTCTGGGTCTGATTAATTTAATTACTCACTAAGCCTAAGTAACTTAGGGTGCAGTTGAGCCAAAACCCAACACTATCCTGCTTGGCAAAACGAAACCAAAACCTAAAACAAAATTTTATTTTGAAAAACACAAACGCTAGTTGGTAATGACTCAGTTTGGAAAGATCTTAGTATGCACATACTTTATTTTACAAAAAATAAACTAGGCTTATGTCCTTAAGAGGTATTCCTTTACTTAGATATAAATTTATAGTCACATGAATCGTAGTGGTTATGTCCTTATGTGCAGACACTCCATTCCATACATTACGCTATGACCAATTCTCTCAGAATAAGCACTTTATGTGGTTATCAAACTTTATATATAAAAAACCAAGTCTTACTCTATGGTCCTACTGTATGTGTCACGAACTTAAGCATATATATCCAGAGTGATACGGAAATATAAACGTTATTAACTGTTGAAAGAGAAAAGTATAAGCATAATCAAACATATAGTTTTGTAGCCCCATACTATCCACATGACCCTAATATTGAACGGGTGGTAATCACTTGGCCATTGGATCTGCAACTATAAGTTTCGTACCAATATCCTCAGTGATGATCTGATCAGCTGATTGATCATCCCGCACTATAAGATACTTTATGTTGATGTGCTTGCTACGACTCCCACTCTTATTCTTTGAGAAGAATATAACAACCGTATTGTCACAATAGATCTCTATAGGTTTGGATATGGAATTCATAATTTCAGTAACAAAATTTCTTAGCTAAGAAGCCTGTAATATTACCTCATAGAGTGCAACAAACTCTGCCTATGAGTGTCTGTATCTAAGCATAAAATTATTTGTCCTTTGAAGATATCTCATGATCATTTTGACACCCTTCCAATGATCCATGTCTGGATCACTCTGGTACCTACCCAATATTCCTACTGCAAAGCTAATGTCTGATCTAGTACAGACCTTCATATACATCAAGCTATCAACTGCAGATGTATAGAGAATATTTTCTATAGACTTCCTTTCAAGAGAGTTTCTCGGACTTTGGGATAAGCTGAATCTGTCACCTTTAACGATGTGAACGATACTCGGCGAATAATTTCTCATATTAAATCTTTTTAGAACTTTATCAATATAGACCTTTTCAGACAATCTTAGTGATCTTTGAGATCGGTCCCTGATGATCTCAATGTCAATCATGTAGGTTGTCTCGCCTTATCCTTCATGTCAAAGTTCTGAAAGGGAAACTATTTCGTCGTGTGTATCATCCTCAAGTCATTGCTAGCCAGAAGAATATTATCCACATATAAAACTAGAAACACATAATAGCTTCCACAGACCTAAGGTAAAAGCAATGATCCATAATGTTCCCTGTGAAGCCGAAAGAGGTAATAACATTATGGAATTTTAAGTACCACTGTTGTAATGCTTATTTTAGTCCGTATAATAACTTCTTCAACTTACAGACTAGCTTATTTTCTTTACCTGAGGTAAAATCCTTATACTGCACCATGTATACCTCCTCCTCCATATCCCTATTTAAAAACTTCATTTTCACATTCATCTGTTGTAGTTCAAGATCATAGTGAGCTACCAAAGTCAAGATTATCTTTAAAGGATCATTCTTAGAAACTGAAGATAAGGTTTCATGATAATCAATGCAGTCTCATTGAGTAAATCTCTTGGCTATAAATCTTGTCTTATATTATTCGATGTTACTTGCGGCATTAATATTGCTCTTGTAGACCCACTCGTAGCCGATAGCCTTAACCTCTTTAGGTAACTCTACTAAATTTCTAACTTGATTATCCGTCAAGGATTTTATCTCATTGTTACAACCTTAATGTGCACACTCAATGATACGGTAGAGACACAAGAATATGTTCCGCTCAAATGTTAAAAGATGGTGAATGCAATATTAAAACTCCCTAGACACTAATTAAGGTGTATGCAATAAATGTGAGAGTGCAAACTAGGGTGAGTGCATTGTAGGCAAGATATACTTAAGAGTCCCAAGGTCGAATCCACAGGAAATGGGATTGGTGAACGATTGAACAGTGCTACTAGAATTTAAGAAAGCTAGTAAGTAGATGTGATGGTGAAAATGGGTGTAAGTATGCAGAAGGGGTTTGTTCCACCGATGGTGGTGAAGTTTTGTAAGAAGTGATGCAGAGATGAGAGAGCTAGGGTATTGAGAGTGGCCCAAACCCTTCCCTTTTACTCCTTCTAGAGGTGTACACCAAGATGGGAGAGAAAACTAATGAGTTTCCCTTCCACAAAGATATTTAAATCGAACCACATTAATTTAGAAACGATAGATTCTGTAACATCTGCCCCAAACACACAAGATATTGTCCGCTTTGCCCGTGCCCGCACGAGAACTTTCCAGGGAGGTCACCCATCCTGGTACTACTCTCGCCCGAGCACGCTTAACTACGGAGTTCTTACGAATTCCGTAGCGGCGCACGGTTTTAAAACGCGTCTGCTATGTTTGGGAGGGGAAATTATATAAGTAGCTCAGGATCTCCTTCTCTCCAGGCGATGTGGGGCTAACTCGTGGCCTTGTACACCTCACCGCACCTCACCTTACCTCATCCATCTTGGCATTCCCACCTCAGGAGTCTTGGCTCTTGGCTATTGGCCTATTGGATCTTGGTCGTCACAATCCACCCCCCTCAGGGCTACACGTCCTCGTGTAGGGTTAGACCCCCCCATCCCGAGGAGAACCGGCTCTGATACCATTTTGTAACATCCGCCCCAAACACACAAGATATTGTCCGATTTGCCCGTGCCCGCACGAGAACTTCCCAGGGAGGTCACCCATCCTGGTACTACTCTCGCCCGAGCACGCTTAACTATGGAGTTCTTACGAATTCCGTAGCGGCGCACGGTTTTAAAACGCGTCTTCTATGTTTGGGAGGGGAAATTATATAAGTAGCTCAGGATCTCCTTCTCTCCAGGCGATGTGGGGCTAACTCGTGGCCTTGTATACCTCACCGCACCTCACCTCACCTCATCCATCTTGGCATTTCTGCCTCAGGAGTCTTGGCTCTTGGCTATTGGCCTATTGGATCTTGGTCGTCACAGATTCATTCTCAACAAGACATTTTTAAACTTTGAAAACCAAATCCTAGAATAGTTTAGACGTAGGCACGAAGAGTGAATCCCAAGTATCAATGATATCACTGATCAAGCAAAACTACTCATCGTCTCACCGATATTGACAACGTCTAGAAGTTTAATAAACTTGAACTAATAACGACAATGCATGCGTGACATATAGTGTGAAATGAGTAATCAAGAACAAGAAATTTGAGAAAATGAACCTTCCATTAAGCATTGAATCATGGTGTAAATCCTCCAGAAATTACAAAGGGAGAGAGGGTTTGGACTTCTCTCACCCTAGTGATGAACTTAGCCACTCATTATTGAAGAATGAAATAAAGAAGAGAGATGGATGAATCAAAAAATTATGGCCCCCTTCTTACATGACAACCACCCTTATTTAATGGGTTACAAGCAATGAAAAGAGAGGGTTGCCGCCGCTAGAGCCATTTGAATTTGGAATTTTGTTCCCAACGGCTACTTTGACTCGCACTAGCTGTTTGGTGGAGCTGTGCGTTGTTTGCATAACATTTAATACCTTGATCCCGAATAAAATGGAATGGAATTTAAGTGTATAGAGGGGTGCTGTCATGGCTTTGTGTTTTTAGATTTACTAGCCGTTGGGATGGACCCCATGGGATTTGATTCCCCAAAGCTGCTGCTCTTTGCTGTTTTGGTATTTTGAATTCCAACTATAGTGCTCCCATTTGCATCTTTAAATGGCTGGAATTTTGATGGCATTCAATGCTAAGGAGCACGAAAATTTGGGGCTGATTTGAATCCTTGCCCAACTTTGATGTGATGTCACCAAGGTGAATTGAAAGCGATGTGTTTGCTTTGTATTTCTGCACATGGAGTGGTTTGGGGATGAGTTGTGGTCTGCTTTAGTTCCTTTGATGTATTACCTATATCCAAGTGCAACCCCACGTCCAAGTGCATAAGTCAACCATAACCATGCACCAAATTACTTGGTGGAAGAAAGGATTCTCTAGTCGGTCTTTTCTCATTACTCGACTGCACCTTGTTACCGTGTTCACTAGGAACTACAACCGAGCTATGAGTAAAACTGATTTAAGTAGTCCCACCATCATATTTGTGCGCCGACGTGTAGGTGCGTTACCCGATTTTATTGGTAAGTGGTGGTCAACCTCGTGCCAATTTGTGCTCGCCTAGTCCGAGTTGAGCCGCAACCACACACCTACAAATAAAAGTACATATAATAAGAACAAATGCGAGGTGTCTATAATTTTATACAATATGCGCTATTGATACCGAAAAATCTAAATAATGCTTGCTTGAAATTTAGGATTTAAAGCACAAAATTGAGCATTATTACTCATCCTTCATGTCATCTAACCATTTTGCAGTATCTCTTCTTCTCATGGCTTTAGAAAAAGTATTCAGGATCTGGAGACAGTTCGACAATAGTGTCGAACTTCTTTGACTTTTGGAGGTATACGTCGTAGTTACTAGAAATTGCTGCGCTACATCTTCTCTTGGATCTCTTGAAACCTATCGGCTCCTCTATGACCGACTCAATGACAATTTGTTCTATATTAGTTTGGCTGTCAGGAACTAGTTGATTAAGAACTATCAGTTGTCACTCTATATTACGGGTACAAAAATTGAAACCCGTATTCCTCAAATATAATTTCTTGTATAGAGACACTCCCATTAAAGTTGCCACTTTTAAGAAAATGAATATTTTTAGCTTCTATTATGTTTGATAAGTGCGATAGACAATTGAACCTCATCAGAGGTTCGTGTATATGATATCTAACTTCTTATAATCCTCTTGGCACCTTTAGAGGATTTATTAATATGTTTTTCCTTTATGTTGTCCCTATTAATCCCAAAGTTGGTAAAGTCAAAGGTCTTTGGAACTGCTTCCTTTATTAATCTTTTTAGCATCTCCAAAGAGATGTGGCCTAACCTTCTATGCCATAAAGAGGAGAAATTCCTATTGATAATGTTTTTATTTACGGTCATCATGGATCAATTACTTTTAGAATCTATGTCCAGTTTATATAAGCATCAATCAACCTACTAGATCCTATGAGAATCTTGGTTGATCAGAATGATGGAACGACCATCAAACTGAAAACAAAGCCCATAGGCTCTAGTCTTGAAATAGATATTAAATTTATAGAAAAACTTAGAATATAGAAAATTCTATCTAAGTCCAAAGAGTATCCAGTTCGAATGACTTGTCTGTAGGTTCCTATACCTTCTACCTTGGAACTTAGCTTATACCCCTAGAAGATAACCTTCTCTTCGTCAGTTGAGTTTCGTAAGCTGAGAAACCCCTACATGATAGTAGATATATCAATTGTTGATGTAGAATCAATTCATCAGTCATTGTCAAATTTATGAGAATGAACATGATTATATTCATAACACACCAAAGCAGTATCATGCATCTGTATGATACACTCTCGTACTACTTTATAACCGATTAAACGATTAGTTGACAGTTTACCCCTTTTGTTTGAGAAATTCTCTCCAGACATGCACATAAGGTTTAGGGTAAGATCTGAGACATAGGGTGGAACGACTGAAAAATAAAAGGCTTTCTTCATTATAAGGCAGAAATATTTATCCGATAATTGGCCCATGCTAATTATCAGTTAGTAAAACTCAGACCTCCCTGTGGGTAAAGGTCGCTCCCCGCACGAGTTTTACTAAGGGGTCCAAAAAATATTTCACGTTTTTTGATAAGACCGGTGAATTATATAAGGAGCCTAAATAATTACTTTTTTTTTTCCGCGGGCATAAGAACCGCTATTTTCTTCATATACAATTTACCTCCTTATCCTAATTGCATGGTATTAGGGATCGCCACCCTTTGGGCAAAGACAACCCCTAATATCTATGCAACTTGAAAAGTGAATATCGCGATCAATCAAATTTACATGATTAAACGCACCCCATAGTGTCGTACTGTATGAATCACTCGTGAAGAATAATTCAGGAGGCTTTGGCCAATTCTAAATCATTCCCCATGGAAGACCTTTATATATGACTAATCGTAAATCCAAAACAGATTCAACCAAGAGAAAATATGTAAGGCATTGGTAAAATCCTATATCTCCTATATCAATTGTTCAATTAGACTTTAAGTGTCAGTCAGGACATCCTAGGCAATTACAGAAAAATTCAAAAAATATTCATCCAGATATTAAACCAAACTCCAAAGTCCTAAACAATATGAATTTAAAATTACACAAGGGTAATCACCCGCTCCAACCAGTACGATGCTCCATCGTAACCTGTGAAAATATCTAGTACTTGACATCCGTAAGGGATGTCTGGCCGACACGTAGAAATACTTTGTTGTTTATCAACAATAAACAATTGATACGGATTCCCAAACTCAATTATTCATATAACAAAACTGAATAAAATGGATTCAGCCGGAAAACCGAATAAATCCTCACACTGAAGTTTATGACCGAAAGAAACATGCCTTGTGGCGTACAACCTTTCATTCTGTTTTGATTCCCGAATTGGGGAGAAAGTAGGCATAGGACCTGAATTTCGGATCTACTGAATTTCGGACCATGTGGTCTACCAACCCATCCCTCGATATAAGCCAAACGGGAGGGTTGGTTGCAGATCGCGAACTCCTCTTAAGACACGATGGTTGATCGGAGCAGAAAATACATATGCAGATTTTAGGGTTCCTAATAATCTATTGCCAATTGTTGATGGGTTTATGGAACCTATTAACAATCATAAGAAAAAGATCTAAATATTATGCTATATAAATAAATGAGATCAGATCAAAGACATACTCTAATCCCAAAAATGGCATCATAACAATTATCCACATAGTATTGCCGAGGGAAAAAACATTATTTGATGAAAAATAATCCGAAATAACTCGCAACAGCTATTTATGTCCAAGACAATGAATGTAATGACATACAATCTTTCATTTCGAAAATCGAAAACGTAATATGCCATAGGTCTGCTTTCGGTTCTATAAATTTTTGATAAATTAGAGATAAAAATTATTTGCGGATTAGATCAGAAAACAAACGAACCCCTTGTCGATCGTTAACGATATCAAAGAACTTGGATCGACCCATTAGCGATCATAAAAAGGGATCAAAATTTTTACTACATGGATAACTGATAAGAGAAAAGATGTGATACCAAGTGTAAGAATTTCCTATACGAAACATGCAATTGTCTCTATTATCGAGAACCATTAACCTTGAAAACGATGAACATGGAGACCATATGCAGAAGCGATGAGATCAAAACGTTACCTCTGGCCATTACGTTCCAGGTGATCACGATCCGCAATAGATTTGATGGAGATGAGTTCTTCTTCACGCTAGATCCGAATTGCGATGGAGGAAGAAGTTCGATGCGATGAGATCCGATGATCTTGGGTGGAAGCCTTCAACTCTGGTTCTTCTTGGTGACCAAACACACCATGGAAAACCTTGTAAAGATCAACGAGACAAGAAAGGAATTGAGATGCCGAAAGATCCACTTTTTCTTTCTATTGCAATCCAACGGAGAGCAAAACCCGAGGGGAGAGAAGGGCAAAAACATGTTCTCTCTCTCACTCTTCTTGGTCGGGCTGAGAGAACCAAAGGAGGGGGGAGGAGTATTGCCCTCTCTCTTGCTCTCTTTTGCTTTTGCTCTCGGAAAGGAGGGAACAAAATGGAGGAGATGGGTCGGACATGATCGCAGCCCCCTATTTTTCTACATTTTTTTGTGCTGACGAATAGAAGGGGAGGACAGAGACGGTCGCGAGCAAGAGATTGCACCCTTTCTCTTTCCTATTCGGTTTTGCATGGAACGGATGAGGGAGGGAGTCGTGACTCCCTCCCCTCTTTATGCCACCACACAACCACAGCCCTAGGTCCCCTTTCCCCTGACTTTTTAGGTCTCCCAGGGTTGGTTTTACTAATGGGGTGCGCAACCCCTATTGTACCGGAGTTGGGACCCGCACCCTCTCAAACCTTAGACCTAATCCCGACACCAATAGGATTAGGGGTTTGGCTTAAGATTCATTAACCACATACCTTTGGACCCGATTAATTTAATTACCCACTAAGCACAAGTAACTTAGGGTGCAGTTGAGCCAAAATCCAACAACCATCGCTACTAAAGGTTTTAATTAAGAAAATTAACTATTCCTTATATGTTGACAGTGTGCCACTGGCATTAGTCCCATACATATTGGTACTAGAAAAGCATGATTATGGCCCTTATATCCCAGCTGTGTATTCTTCCCTTCAAAAGGTTGGCCTTTTGGAGTAATAACGAGTTATTAGCATGGTATCAGAGCTAGGTCTTGCTTCGGGAGCTCCGGCCGATTGTGCTTTGCCACGCGTGCCACTTGTGAGAGTGTGATACCGGCATTAGTCCCGCATCAGTAATGGAAGTGGGATTATGCCCCTTATATACCTGTTGTGCACTCTTCCCTCCAAGTGTTTAGCTTTTTGGAGTAATAAGGGATTGTTAACAACTTAGGGCTTGATAAATAGATAATGAAAATATGGGGTTCAAAAAAGATAAAAAAAATAGTGAGTGCAGATGCTTCAGAGGCAATGGTAGAGACATGGCAAACATAGAGAAAGCGGGGGTTGCAGGGTGCACTCGGTCCGCAGACGCAGGTGGCCAGGTAAGGCAGGCAATTTCGGACCCGACACGACCCGACACAAAGTTAGCGGGTCTTGGTCAGGACTAAACGGGTTCGGGTCGTAAACGGATCGACACGATAGACCCGTTTAATAAACGGGTCGGGTCCGGGTTTAAGATCTGGACAGGGTAGACCCGGGAAGACCCGTTTAGTATTCAACGGGTCGTGTCGGACCAGGTCTACCCGCAATCCGATACTATAATATATAATACCAGTGGGTCTTTCGGGTCAGGTCGGGTCGAGTCGGATTGGGTCGGGTCGGGTCAACTGAATAGACCCGCGTGGTAAACGGTTCTTACCGGGTCTACCCGTTTATTAGCGGGTCGGGTACGGGTTTAGGATCTAGACATGATTAGTTAAACGGGTCGGGTCCGGGTCTAGGGGTTTTGGACACAACATGAAACCTGACACGACACGAACCCGACCCGACACGACCCGACCCATTGCCACCCCTATGGCCAGGCATGGTTGATGGGGGGTGCGCAAGTATGGCCAGGCATGGTCGATACTACGATGATGATGCTCCGATGACGAAGATAAAGATCCGTTGATGGAAGGAAAATGAAGATCCAAGCACAAAAATAGAAGAATAGTAACAAAGATTCTGGATCGAAGTCCGCATTAGTATCTCACCTCCATGAATCCTCTCTTAAATAGTAGACACTCACAAAGCCCAAGTTTTAGAAAATTTTTTTTATCATAATCCATCAAGCTTAATGACGGCTACTATATACTTATATAGAGTCCAAATCGTAAAACCACCTTAAGGAAGGAATAAATACCCTAAAAGAAACATTATATGATGGGTTTTTTTGGGTTTTTTTTTTAGCAAAACAGTATTTTTATAAAAAAAATATTATTTTAATAGCCATCTGTCAAAAAGAATTTCAAAAGTAGCCCGTCACGTGGCCGCCATGTTAGCTATGTACTAAAATTATTATGTCCAGTAAAATCGGTTGTGGAATACCAGTTTCTAATACCACTTTCAGCTTTAAAGTTTGCTTTTAAATAGGGGACCATCACATTCACATGTGACCTTAGTGTAAATCGGTAAATAAAATACCGATTTCAAAGTCGATATCCCACCTACCGATTTTATTGGATAAAAAATTCACCAAAGAGATGAAGTGGTGGCCACGTGATAGATAAATGGCCACTTTTGAAATTATTTTTGACAGGTGGCAATTAAAATCGGACGAAATTAGTGGCGTTCCGACCGGCTCGGAGAACCCCACATGGTGAACTAGATTTGTTACAGTGATTTTACTATCTAGGATCCTTTTTCAGCTATGGGCCCGATCTAGTCGGTGCACCGTGGTTTGACTGCCAATTCTCCGGCCGATCTCAGAATCGGACGAAACCGGTATCATCATGTTCAGAACACCGATACCGATGTATTGAACCTAGTTTAGGACTCTAGGGACCCTTCTACCCAACTGAACCAACCACGGACCGGTTTTCACAGGTTCGACCCTAAAACCTCTAATCGGAGTCGGATTCGAGCGTGACCGGATCCAATGGGTCCCTCATCCAAAGACCATTGGTGCAACCGGGCGCCGCCAACACTGACCCAAGCCCTCCACACAATCCTATCACTCCTGGGTTTGACTGGTTTACCCTTTTAGTCGGATCCTGAGTGTGACCGCTGGATTTTTTTTAAAGAAATATTGTTTTGAAAAAAAACCCTCTTTTTTTTGTACATGCAGAATTTACACTACAAAAACTATCACAAAATAAGAAATAAAAAAAATGGGCTCCCAACGAGCTTGGGCCCACATCTCTGTGCTCAAAGCCGACCGCTATCCCACCACTTATATGAGTAAACCAGTTGATTACCCACCAGGGGATAGGGGAGTTCAGGAGGTTGTGGGTTCAACTCCTCCGTCCCTCAAGTTATCCAAGAGTGTGTAGAGAAATTTTCGAATGAGTTGATGTATATTTCTGTAGGGATTAGTCCAAGTAGAAGTAGATCCATTGCCCAAAAGGTTTCGGGACACCTACCAATCTAAAAAAAAAAAAGTTTTTTGGTCCAATGTTGTAGTGGTGGTCGGTGGTGGGGTGGTGACCGATGGCTAGCACTTCTTACTGCAGAGCAAAGTGAGCACTTCTTACTTCATCCAAGTTTATGCCGAGTTCCAACGTCGCATGAGTTGAAACTAGATCATGAAGTGGACTGCATCCGAAAATAATGAGATATATACGTCGAGAAAGTTAGCAATTCTACTTGGGCAACCATTTTTCCAACTTATATATATATTTTTTTGAGAAATCCCTCTTATTGGAGAGGGGGTTTGGTATGGTGCCCTACCTGTTCTTCGAGTAAAAATAAAGTTTATAAAGGCGACGGATAAAAAAAATTGATTATAACAGATTATTCAAAGATTCAAAGAGATGTCCTGAGATTTACGTCGGCCACAGCTTGATGGTCGCCATCGTGTATCATACAATTTTCAAGGCGGAGTTAAATTTCCTCTTGAACACTCTTCGGTTCCTTTTGAGCGAAATATTCCAACAAATAACAATTGAAAGGATGTCCCACATCTTTCTCATCTCTCTAGGGATTCACCTTTTCCTCCATGAGGACCATAAGGACATGACATAAGGTTGGAGGGGTGATGGGAGATGTCCAACTTCTTTTTGAAGTAGTTCCAGATGTCCCTAGAAATGTTATACTGAAGTAGTAGATCGTTAGCATCTTTATCAGCCCCATTGCAGAGTGGACAAACGACTTCTTGGATAGCCGGGTGGTTTCTTTGCTTCAGATTCTTCTTAGTGAGTAATTGTCTTTTAAGCCCAAACATAGAAAATCATTGTCTTCATACGAGTCAGGGTGCACCAGAGCTACAGGAAAATAGAGCAGCAACTTGCCCCGAAGTGGTTGCTCGTCAGGCGATGAAATCTGCTGCACTCGAAAGTGAGAAGTGGGATAGGATCTGAACAAGGTCATCCAATTTTTGTTGGAGGTGGTCTGGAATCGAAGACGAGAAGGTTGGTTCCAAATAGTGTGGCTTCCAAATAGAGAAGCTTGGGACCTGTTCGACGCTGACTTATGTTGTGCTCGATCATAAAGCTTAGAGAAAAGGGTACAGAGTTAAGTATCTCCAACCCATGTGTCTTCTCAAAATTTAGTGTGTCTACTATTCCCCAATATAACTTGGCTCCCTGACTTGAAGGCAACTGCCACTTTTTTTTTCAACTTAAAGTGTAATATTTTTTTGAAATCATATTTCACTGTAGCTACTACAATGATTTCATTGTAGCAAAAAATAACAATCTGCTAAAGGACTTTGAGATTGTTACTCTTTGCTACAGTACTTTGCGCTTTGCCACAACGAAATCATTGTAGCACTTACTCTATATGCTATGGTGAAATCACTGTAGCAAAGAGTAACAGTCCACAAAGTACTTTAGCTAAATGTAACAATTGTATATTGTTATTTATTTGCTACAATACTTTGCAGATTGTTACTCTTTGCTATAGTGAAATCACTATATCAATCACTGTATCTGCTACAATGAAAGAGCCATTTATATCATTTAAAGGGAAAAAAAAAGGTAATGAGGAACTTGATGTAAATGCATCTTTTGGAGAGGGACCTAGTGCAAAACTATCTATTGAAGGTATCCTAGTTATGATAACCATATGGTGATCGATTGCTCAATCCTTAAAAGGCATTAGAGCATCTCCAACAGGATTCTGTGGATTTCTGCCTTCCTTGTTTTACCCCTTGTTTTACCGAAAGAAATAGAGAAAGCAGTTAAAAGGGGGCTCCAACGGGCTCCACTAAATTTTTTTATTTTGATATCTCCCAACTCTTCTCCATAAGGAGGGCGAGAGAAGTAGAAAACCTAAGAATAGTGGGCCCTAGTTTGCATTGAATGAAAGTCTATTGATTTTCTTATTTTTCAGAATAGTCCTTACAAAGATTGTTTTCATGGATCTTGATTTGG
Source organism: Chamaelirium japonicum (assembly GCA_947650365.1). Lineage (NCBI taxonomy): Eukaryota > Viridiplantae > Streptophyta > Magnoliopsida > Liliales > Melanthiaceae > Chamaelirium > Chamaelirium japonicum. Next base: position 28,346,632 of record OX393559.1, on the reverse strand, counting down.
TCATTTTACACAAAAATAGGGAGAGATTGAGGAGCCCGTAGGACTGCTCTTCCATTCCCAGCCTACGTGACAATTATAAGCTTAGAAGAATTGAGAAGAATCGTAGGAGCCCGTTGGAGATGCTCTAATCTGATTCTGACTTCTAATCTAGGCAATTATTGGAAGATTTAGGAACCAACTTCCCACATATTCTGATCGTCTCATTTAATAGGACTGTCTGTATTGCCTAAGCTAATGGATAGGAAAAAGTAAATAAAAATTGCATCCAATTGAAACTTCAAAGATTGACGGTGATTTAATAGAAGATTTAAAGACTAAGGGCGATGTAATCATAATTAATGGTCATTATTAGGCAAAGTTGGGATGGTTGCAATAAGGGCAACCACATAGGGTTTCAAATATATTAAATCAGGCTAAACCCAAATAGATGGGAGGTCTTAGGCTCATGCAATGTTTAGCTATCTATATATCAAACCACAGCAACTAAAGATTTTAATTAAGAAAATTGACTATTGCTTATGTTGACAGTGAACCAACGGCATTAATTAGTCTCATATCGGTGCTAGGAGCGACATTATGCATGTTATATCCCCGCTGTGCACTTTTTCCTCCAAGAGGTTAGTCCTTTTGAGTAATCTCAACGTGGTATACCCCACTCCGTGAGCTCTGCCCAATTGTGCCTTGCCATGCGTTCTACTAGCTTGTGAGGGTGTGCTACAAGAGAGAGAGAGAGAGAGAGAGAGAGAGAGAGAGAGAGAGAGAGAGAGAGAGAGAGAGAGAGAGAGAGAGAGAGAGAGAGAGAGAGAGAGAGAGAGAGAGAGACCTATCAACACCGGTGTTGATAGTGTAGCGCCGGGATTAGTCCTACATCGGTAATAGGAGTGTGATTATGTCTGTTATATTCCCCTCGTACACTATCAACATAAATCTCAACCCAAGCTTGAAATTTTTAAACAAGTTATATGACTTAAGGGATGCGGGACAACGATGTTGACGATGCTGATGCTCCGGTGATGAAGATAAAGATCCCTTGATGGAAGGGAGATGGAGATCTAGGGGTAGGTGTTAATGGGATCGGGCCGAGCCCAATTTGGTCCTAGTTTGGATAGAGTTAGCTTGGGCTTTGGGCCGGGCTAGGCTTGAACATTCTGGTCCAATTGTGTTATGGTCCGGGTATAGACAACCACTAACCTGACCCGAAGCCCGAACCGAAGCCCGAAATATTTTATTTTTATTTTTTATATCAATGAATAAATAATTTAAAAGTGCCAACGTCACAAATATCAATGCCTGGACATTAGGAGCATTATTTCGCATATGTCCTTTCAATGTATATGTAATCAATGATGTTTTCTATTTTTATTGTGTTATAAAGAGAAAGAAAAAAGATTTATGCATATACCGCGTTAGAAATATGGGCTTAATTTGGGTTGGATTTGGGCTTGGGTTTCGTAAAAAAGTTTCGGGCCAGGTTTGGGCCAAGCCCAAAAATTTTAATTTGGGCCTAGGCCAAGTATGGGCACACACTCATAAGTTTGGGCAGGGCCTGGGCATGGGGTGGCCCGACCCGAACCCAGCCCATTAACAGGCATATATAGGGGTGTAAAACGGGCCAGGCCGGGCCTACAATACTTCGAGTCAGATCGGGTTGGGCCTAGATATGTCAAGTTCGGATGGACCCATCAGGCTGGGCTGGGCCATGGGTATGAGCTCGAGCCCGGCCTGGGTATACATATATTTGGAATTTTGGATCGGGTTTGATCTAAAAATATGGTTTCTAAGAAAAACATATGTACATAGTGGGATTTGAAAGTTCAACCTCGAAGAGATTTAGAGAAGCCAAACCACTATACCATATTTTCTTAACATTTGACATACTGGTTTGTATATATATATGAAGTACACAGTAATTGTGGATGCAAAATTTGACTAATGCCCGATAGTGGGACCGACATCCCTGCTTGGGACCCACAGAGACGATGGTGGGACCCGCTAGCCCTACCTAGGACTTGCACATACTATTCAGGTTCTGGTTAATACCCCCGGGTATTTACCGAAACCCCCGATATTACCAAACCTCTATAAATAGCAGACCTGACAAATATTCTAGGATCCCAGATCAAAACCAGAATTTACTATCCCATTTCCCACTTTTTATTTTCCAGAACTCTCTGAGCCTTCTAGTGATCAGATTCCAATCAAGCCTACTCCACTCTCTGTCTATTTGTTTATGCACTTCTCGGCCTGTCAAGAGTAGCTCTACCACTTCAGAGATAGTGGATTCAAGTGTTGCATCTTACTGCACGGAGACATAGGCTTCGACTGAACTTTATCGCCACATCCTGTGCCAACTCTCCCTCTCTCTAACCTCCCGAATAAATTCACGTAATTTGGAAGCCTCTCTTTTCCTCTACTCTACATCATTGTGACAGCTAACCCCGCTCGAGGTCAACACCTTCCATCGACTGTTGGAGGGGGACTGTACAATGGCCGTAATATCTCCACACAATTTGGCGCCGTTTGTGGGATCCTTCCCTATCAACAAAGCCCGAGACGTTGACACCCGTTCGGCCCAAAGAGACAGTCTTGGCATTTGAAGACAAAGTCCGAGACAGGCTTCGCCGCCTCAGCACTTGACAAAGCCCTAGACATCATTACTATATCGGTTCAAGGAGACTGCATTGGTATTCGAAGACAAAGTCCGAGTATGAGTACAGTGCACGGGTCGTTCCCTAATATAATCGGACGATTCTCTATTCTTCGATCCAACCCATAAATATTCACTTAATTAAGTGGCGGACATAATGATGGTTTTTACTAGGAGGGTTTTTTTTTTTTTTTTCCTATGGATGCTATGTGGGGTATCTGGACCATTCCCTAATATGTAGGAGAAAATGGAGCAATATGATTGTATGTTAAAAGAGTATATGTGCGGTGCACGGGTCTTTCTTTAATACAATCGGACAGCTCTCTATTCTTTAATCCAACGGCCCATAAATATTCACTTAATTAAGTGGCGGACAGAATGACGATTTTTACTAGGATGGTTTTTTCCTACGGATGCTATGTGGGGCAGGTGGACCATTACCTAATATGCAGGAGAAAAGGGAGCAGTCTGATTATATGTAAAAAGGGTATGAGTGCAGTGCATGGGTTGTTCCCTAATACAATCGGACGACTCTCTATTCTTCCATGAACAATCTAGATGTCTCACTTAGCATCCAAAGCAAAAAACACTCCGCAACGTTTGAGAAAATATCCATTTTACCCCTACATGTAGTTGTACATGGAAATCACATGAAGAGCAACATTTGCTATAGTGATTTCACATTAACAAAATTTTTTTTACAATAATGCTCAAAAAACATATACTACAGTGATTTCATTATATCTAATATTACTATTTTTTCCAAAACGTTACTCTTCGCATATAGTAATATTTTGGTAATAAAGAGTAACATTTGCTACAATGATATCATTGTAACAAAAATATAGATTTTTTTATAATGAGATTTCTTAAAAAAAAAAAAATTGCTATAGTGATTTCATTATAGCAAAAAGTAAAATTTTGATAATAAAGAGTAATATTTGCTACAGTGCATATTGTTACGTTTTGCTGTGGTGAAGAATAACATTTGTGATTTTAGTATTAGGGACAGTTTTGACATTTAAAGGGGATAAAAAGTTAACGGAGGGACTTGTTATAAATACATCTTTTTGAAAGCGATTAGTGCAAAACTATCTTATTGACCGTCATTTTCACAAAATTGATCTATTGCTAGCAACGTAATACTAAATCCTCAAAAGAATCTTCCTTTTTCAACAGTGAAAAAGAGAAGAAGAAATGAATATCAGAGGTTAATTCGGCACTTCGTGTCTTCTTCGTTTTTATCAAAATTCAATGATTTCGGAGGCGTTGCGATTCTCATTTAATTCTCTACGATATGATCCAGAGTCGAGGGAAAAAATTAAAGCCAACACCAACATACAGTTTTATAATACATGTGTAAAATCACTAATTTTTTTTTTCCAAAGAGTGGTATTTGAGCCCCCCGGGCGCAAGATAGGTCCGCCCTCGGCCCCTCCACCCAGTTCCGACTAGTGAATTGCACAACCACAACCAACAGAGAAATAGATGGTTATGATGACGTTCCACGTCTTGATGACCGACTCCAGCCCATTGGAAAACATAAGATTGCGAGTCTCACATAACATTTATGTTCGACTACCAAGGATACTTTGGTGCATGTTCGACAACCAATTGGCATTTTTCTCCTATTTGCATAAACCCCTCCCTTTTGCTACCTTTTGTTTAGAGTAATGCTATTTGTACAATCTGCACCGATAAACACATTGACAAACCAGACCCAAGAAGTGGTACGATGGGGCCCAAGGCTCAGTGCTTGGTGTAAATATCGATAGACTGAGTCCCAAGCCCCGCCACCACTTCATGGGTCTGGTTTGTCAATGTGTATGTCGACAGGGATTGTACAAATAGCATCACTCTTTTATTTAAGAGACAAATGCAGACTCACGGTACCATTTCACTATGGAGACAAGAAGAACGTACAATCTTAAAAATTTCATTACGAGAAGACTTTAGTCTTCGGGCCCTCTTGATTTCAGTACCATCATCATTTGGTAGTTAAGCTGTCATAGAGACTTTGTGGTCGTCTCGACCTTCAATTGCCTTTGAGAAATTTTCTCCTCCAGATGTAAAGATGTGTGCCCATCCAAACTCTGAAAGATCCTGATAATCACAAAAATTTATTCCCCTCCAATGCAGAGACAAATGTCCTTCCATCCAAAAAGGCATCAAACTTCAGCTCCTATTCAGGATGCGAATCAGATGACTCGTCTGCGGTGATCGCTCCCATTGTGCAGGTGCGGAAGAGTGTCCAAAAGATGTTGGCATTCCTAGAGAAGGCTGGTCTGGTGCGGCGGCAACCGCCCCCTATCAAATTAAGGGCAAGTTTGGATCGATGAGGATTCCCCCTGCGAGGGATCTCTACCCCTCAAACTTTTTGAGGATGCCGACCTCGTCCATATCTTAGAGGGTCTGGATTTTGGTTCGGGGGGGGAGTGCCGAGAGTACTATGCTCGTGCGCATTCATGACAGAGAGAAATCAAGAGGTTTCCGCGATGCCTTAGTCTTCCGAGGGGCCATCTTGTTGGGACTAGTCCCAAATCAGCTAAGGATTGGGCAATGGTGTCTTCCTATGCTCTATGTGGACCTCCCCTTACAACTCAGGTTTTGGGGCGTGAGGATATCTTCGAATGGTATTAGAGCTTGGGTTTCACCCAGTCTTTGTCTTGCGTTGCTCATGAGAGGGGGTCCCGCCAATCCTAATCCGCATGGCGTGTAGCGCAAGAGGGAAGATCTTGCCAACCCCAAGCCTCAGTGAAGAGGGGGATTGTTGGGGATTTAGTCCCACACTAGTTAAGGGGCTGGGTGACGTTGCATTTAAATTCTCGTCTTGGACCTTCCCTCACAAGTCGATTTGTGGGGAGGCGGGCATCCAACGGACTAGGGGGCGCAAGTGGTATCAGAGCTCGGGTTCCACCCAGCTGCTGCACCGCATTCCTCACGAGAGGAGGTTCTCACATTTTTTGATCTCGCGGCCCTCTCTCTAAATCTCACCTCATTCCTAGGGCGATCCTCCCCCCCTTGCAGCTCCTCTGATGCCCTCCCCTTATACCGGTTTCGAACTGATTAAAGATAGCTTGGGTAGTAGTGGGAATCCCTTCCTATGGGGGGCCTCCCTCATCTTTCTTCCTTACTGGAAGGAGGGGGAGAGGCCCGAGGAGAGGCCGTTAGGGCTCAGGTAGGTGCTGCGGGTAGAGGTACCTACCTTCCCCTCACCAAGTGATTCTGGATCGGGAAGAAGAAAAACCTTGGGGTGGGTGCTCCTCAGTGGAGATTCAGATCGAGATGTGGTGCATGCTTCCTGGCGTCCTAAGAAGTCAAATTTGTTGGATTATTTCCAGCGACTCCATAGCTCACCTCGAGGGAGGTCGACTTGTAACATCCGCCCCAAACACACAAGATATTGTCCGCTTTGCTCGTACCCGCACGAGAACTTCCTAGGGAGGTCACCCATCCTAGTACTGCTATCGTCTGAGCACGCTTAACTACGGAGTTCTTACGAAATTCGTAGCGACGCACGGTTTTAAAACGTGTCTTCTATGTTTGGAAGGAAAAATTATATAAGTAGCTCAGGATCTCCTTCTCTCTAAGTGATGTGGGGCTAACTCGTGGCCTTGTACACCTCACCTCACCTTATCCATCTTGGTATGCCAGCCTCAGGAGTCTTACTGCTCTCATCCGAGGACGCTTAACTACGGAGTTCTTACGAAATTCGTAGCGATGCACGGTTTTAAAACGCGTCTTCTATAAGGGAGGGAAAATTATATAAGTAGCTCATGATCTCCTTCTCTCCAGAAGATGTGGGGCTAACTCGTGGCCTTGTACACATCACCTTACCTCACCTCACCTCATCCATCTTGACATCCCAGCCTCAGGAGTCTTGGCTCTTGGCTATTGGCCTATTGGATCTTGGTCGTAACAATGCTCCTGCCCATCAACTATTTGAGGTTTTTGCCCGACCTAGTGTCACATTGTGCGGCAGGGTGGGCGGTATGAGGACTTTCCTCCCGTGCGTTTCACTCCTCATATCCCCCAGGTCAAGGACAATATTATTGGCAACAATGAGGCTTTAGGAGTTAAAGGAGCTAGCAGGAGACAGTTGATCTTATAGCAAGCGCGAAGGGACCTAGAACTGTTGATGAAGGACCTCTTGCTGCCTCTTCATGGGCCATGGTGGTTTCTTCAACCCTCGCATTATCTTCTGAAGACCTCAAACTACAATACTTTGAGCCTAGTATTGTGGATGGGAAGAGAGATCAGGCTATTTGTCCTACTGAGGAGATTGAAAAGAATCATCAATATTGGGCCAATGCATTGGTGGGATATGTTTTGGGTCAAAGACCTTTCTTTCCCCATCTGAAGGCTACCTTATCTTGCTTATGGAAGCCTAAAACAGGGTTCAAAATTTTCTCTAGAGACAATGAGATATTGTTTTCAGGTTTTCTGATGAGGCTAACTGTTTGAGGGGCTTTGAAGGGGGTCCATGGCATTTTCTTGGCCGGCCTTTGGTAATCAAGAGATGGGTTAGTGGCATCCAATGTTGTAGGGGTATTCTCTCTAAGGTACCCCTTTGGGTGTGTTTCCCAAATATATAGGAAGTTCTCTGGTCCTCAAGCATTTTAGGTCGGTTAGGAAGCATCATAGGCAACCCGATTTATATGGACAATCCGACAGCTGTTGCGGTGCCTCACAAAGACAATGATTCAATGACAAGGACATTTGCGTGGAGGCTGACATCGAGGCTGAACTCCGTGATGAAGTTGCAGCATTCAATGATAATGACATTTTTTTGGCTATGCAGAGGGTCACGTACGACTGAAGACCATCTTGATCGGTGATGTACGTGCATGCAAATCTTTCGATCACAGCGAGGAGTCTTGCCAACCTAAGCCTTTCAAGCATGGGAGTACTATAAGAAGGGTCCCTTCTTCCTCAAAAGGGTGGCAACCTACGGGAAAAATTTTCAGCCCTGTTGACGCAGGCCAGGGACTGTTGTGGCAGGGACTTCCCGTGGTCAATTGCTCCATTGTTGTTGGTCGGCCTATAGTGGGAGGGATTACTAGTGAGGATGGATGGCATGATGTGGGTACGAAAGACCATTTTTCCAAGGGAAAGGCCCCACTTCTTTACTCGACACCTTTGGTTGGCGTGATGTCCAAATTCAATGTCCTGAGCGAGCTTGTGGAGGATGCTGCAAAAGTTGTTGGTTGTTGTGGGTGAAGAGCTGCTGATGTTGCTCATGTTACTATTAACATCGGGGTTGATGATGATGACGATGTGGTTGTTGCGGTTGATGTTTCTGAGGCTACTGAAGCTGATGCTTTGTGTAGAGCCGTCGTTAATTAATGCTGATATGGCTGCGGTTGCTGATGTTGGGGAGTCCATGGTCGCTCATGTTGAGGCTGCAGAACAAGGTGATACTGGTTTTGGTGACACAACAACTCTAGGTGTGGATGGGGAGGAGTGTGGTTCCACTTCTTACGATGTTGATGATGAGGTGAAGGATTCTCTAGAAGTTGAAGTGGCTGTTATTGCAAGCCATGGGTCTGTCCAAGACAATGAGTGCCTAACTCGAGAAGGGACAGCTCTAATCACGTGGCATAGTTCCCGATTAGCTTTTCTTGGGTTATATTCAGTTGGAACTAGGGCTTCACTCCGAGCCAAATCTTGAGCACTTGAATCAAGCATGTGTAACCGTCCATGTGTTCTAAGCTTGTAAAACTCTGGTTTTTGATCTATTAATAAAGAATGAATGTTATTATATGAGATGTATATCGGTACGTAATATTGTTACGTGTTCTTATTAGAACAGAGAGTCATGGCTACATGGTGGTCTATTGAGTTAAAAGCTAAGTGGATTGGTATTAGGTAACCAAAATCAGTTCGCAGCTATGATCAGATTGGTCACCTCATCTTGACAAGCTTTGGGGATGACAGTGCATGGGTGTCTTCACCATAGTCATCACCAGACACAGTGTCTGTGGCCGAACGGAACTAACACAGTGCATAGATCGATGAGCAGACACCGGTGCACTAAGCCGTATTTCTACTTAGGATAAAATGATTCTAAACCCTGAGGAATCACGACTAGTAGGCTAACTAGTTGTATAGTGTTTTGGCATTCCAATATGTGAGGGTCCAGTTATGTGATCCAAAACAATGATGTGCTGGGTTACCCGGCAGGCATCGCATCAGCGTACCACTCCTGCATGCCATCCACACCCCATACGGGAGGTGCGTTCCTTGGTCTGACATACATTGTACCAAATCCAGACCAGGTGGTCATCAGTTGGACTGTTGACCAGGTTTGGTTACTCGACGAGATAATCAGAGATACGACGTATATGGTCAACCTAAAAGGAACCAAGTCATATGAGTACTCGAGTCTGACGATGTTCTCCATCGCTTGAGTCGTGTCAAGGCACAAAGTGGAAGGATAACTGATTTACCACTACTAAGTAGAGAGCAAGGATATGTGGGACAACATAGTAAGTCCGAGGGAAATAGAGTGCAGTCTTCGTCACACTCTGGGTGCCTATGTAGGTTAACTTAGACTCAGGGGATCAATGATACACTCGGGTAGTGTATCGATCGAGTTCAAGTTGGAAACTATGAACCCTGGTCCCTGATGGTGGTACCTTATCTACATTATGCATGTCCTTGAACCATCTCCTCAAAACACATGACATAGTTAGAGAAAGCGAAAAGTCCAAACCTATGATGCATGTGTGTTTCATACTAGTTCACGGTAGATAGGTAACTACGTGTGTGTCTCGACGGTACTAAGGTTAACTCGTAACATATCCCGGTCCTGGATAGAAATTGGACTTACGGTTAGGAAGTTACGGCCGATTGTCTTTTACGAGTCGATTCTTGATAATTGTTTTCGTTGGCCAACTATGTGGGATCTACCTTGTTGAATTAGACACTGTAGGGTATGTTGGAGAGATTCATTGTTCGATTCTCGTATGGACACTAAAGCATACTTTCCCTCAAAGCCGATGTATGTGGGAATCCTGGCAGTTGACGTCAAAGGAAAGCATTGCATGTGGGTGCAAATCCTGACCATCAATCTCATGATTATGGGATTAAGGAATTAATAAATAGTAGCTATGGCCCCATTTATTTGGATCTTCGGACATCTATGAGGCCTGCCCTAACACCTTGCTCTTTTGCCATGTGCCCGGTTCCACCAAAAAGAAAGATCGGGGGAGAGAAATGGATAGAGTGAGAAAGAGAAGGAGAGAGAGGGACATTAGAGTCCATATACCCCATCACTACCGAACAGCAACCCCCTCTCTCTCACCTCTCTCTATTACACCCCAAAGTCCTCGCAACGGAATTGATTTGTCGGTCGAAAGAGCATGCGCAGTGCGCATTACACGATAAAACTTTCATTGAAACTAATCTATATATGTACATGCATGCGTGTATGTACATGTGCATGTGAATCGAACATCCTAACGATAATCTAGCGATATAAATGTCTAGCATGTATACAATTCATAGACTATGCTAGATCTATATGTTAGAGTCTTGTATACCTTTCGTGCGGATTTTTTAACTGTTGAGAATTATCTTCTTTGTCGATAGAGATGAAAGATCGTTCATGAAGAAATCGACGGTTTGCAAAAAAATGATGCCTTTTTGTTCACCCCAGCTTACACGATGTACGGCACATCGTTCCCAGATCACTAATTGTCTCCGAAGAACAATCATTCTCCTTCTACGAAATGCTACGTGAGAAAGATGAAGTCGCAAACGAGGAAGACGAGAGGAAGGAGATAAGAGAGAGAGAAAGGGTTCGCCCAAGACATACAGCATTGGGTGACCCGTGACAATAATTCATGATTTATATCATATAAATCATGAAATATTGTCACCCATTTAAAATCCTCTACTTTCAGCATAAGAAGGTGCAAGTCCTGCCGGGGGATTCCCCGGTGGTTCGAATCACAGACCTAGATCAAAAACACTGCAGAGATTATTAACCCTGATTTCCTTCAGTTGTTATCGAAGAGATCCAGTTACATTGCAATGCCTGCTGCAAAAAGAAATTTTTTTTTTATATTCAATTAATCTTGTTTGCAGATTTTTGGGGTAAAATGTAAATAGATACTAGAAAACCCAACTCAAGGCTTGGAAGATAGTTTTTTTTTTTTTTGGGTTCATCAAGGGAGAGGTCACAATCGGAACCCCCATGGAGGCACCACATACCGACGCAAACAGAGACGACCCCCACCCGGTCGGAAAAAGGGCCGCGACACGGCGGGGAAGGCATGGAAGAAGTTGCTCCAATTGGGTGTGCAGTGGTAGTACTAGAGCGCGAGTCTGAGATCCAAGCTGCTCTCTTCACCTCCACCCTCTTCCTTCTCCTTCCCATTGACCCTATCCGAGAGCCCCTCCGTGCTGCCGACTCCGCTCACCGGCCTGAAGTCCTGCCACTCGAACGTCGGCCTCCACAGCAGCGATCCCTCGCTCCTCGGCCGCTTCCGCCCGTCGCCTCTCCGGAGATCTCTCATCGCCCTGATGTTCGCTAGCAGCGCGTGGAACCTCTCCATCTGCTGCTGCTGCTGCTCCTCCTCCTCTTCGCTCCCTCCGCTCGAATGGGGAGGAGGAGCGGGGATGGGAGGGGAGATCACCGCCTGAGAGACGGGCCGCTTCGGTCTCCCACTCCCTTCTTCCATTTCACAAGCCAAAACCCAAAGAGAGAGAGGAGGGGAATGGGAAAGTTCTGCAGACACCCTCTCGCTGTCTCGCTCCCGTCTGGTCTGGGGGCTTTTATGTGAGGCGTGATCGGTGAAGGGAGAGGCGTGTCTCCTTCTCACACCCTGAAGGATATCTTAAGATTCACACCCTGAATCTTCTTTTTCACCACAGTTGTCTTTTGATGAATTGACCAAGGTACCCTCTATTGGTTTAAACCTAAACCCTCTTGTCTGGGTGATAGGGCTGGCAATTCAGGACCCGACACGAAATTAGCGGATCTGGATTAAACGGATTTGGGTCATAAATGGGTCGATACGGTAGACCTGTTTAATAAACGGGTCGGATCCGGGTTTAGGGTCTGGACACGGTAGACCCGGGAAGGCCTATTTAAAATTCAACAGGTCTAGTTGAGTCAGGTCGGGTCTACCCGCAATCCAATAATGTAGTATGTAGTACCAGCGGTCTTATCGAGTCAGGTCAGGTCGGATCAACTGAATAGACCCGTGTGGTAAATGGGTCTAGCGGGTCTTATCAGGTCTACCCGTTTATAATTGGGTCGGTGCGGATTTAGGTTCTAGGGGTTTTGGACAGTACATGAACCCGACCCGACACGACCCATTGCCACCCCTATTGGGCGGTACTTCCTCTCTTCCTTGTTGGATAGGTTCATTGTTCAACTCCCGGTATTGACACTGTGGATCTTTCCGACACCAACGGGCTATGTGAATCGAATTTTTCCTCAAGGTCGTTGTTGCCTTATTTGTGCATGAGATTATGTCCGTTGATATCATGTTCACTGAATTATGGAATATAATAAAATAGTAGTTGTCTTTCATTCACCCTGTTATGATCTCCGAACTTCTTTGAGCCCATGCTCTACACCTTGTCCTCTGATTGCATGACCAAACATACCTATATTCTATTTATACAATAATAATTTTGGACACCATGGAGCGAGCTTCCCTCTATTCTGTTATGCCTTGTTTGTGTGTGCAAATCCTGACAGTTGATTTCATGCTCATAGAATTATAAAATTAATAAGTAGCTATTCTTTTTTGACTGAATTGTTACACTTTTGTGCGAGATAAGTGGAAAAGGGTGTTAACAATTCAGATAGAAGAGTAATTCGTTCCAAAAAAAAATAACAAAGCCCTTATTGTAAAATGTGCAAATGTATAGGGACTTAATGTGAAACAAACACGGTGAGACCGAATTGCAACCCAATTTTAGTCGGTCGGTGGAGGTGGGTATTATTGTAAAATCGTGACAGAAGTGGGTTTACGGTTTTACCACTTTACCTCGGTCGTTGCGATGGCTATTTAGGTGGAATAAATGTCGTCAGAATCATGACGTCAGTGCTATCAGTATCTTGTTTCGTGGCGTCATCCGATGACGTAAGCACTACGTCATCCGCTGAACTGAGAAAGAAGGGCCTCGGTAGCCACCGGTTGTTGACGAGAGAGATATTCCGACTCCTCTAAGCTCCTTTTGGTCGCTACCTACATGGGGATAAACTAGGGCCGGCAATTTTGGACCCGCCACGGCAGACCAGACACGGAGTTAGTGGGTCTGGGTCTGGGTCTGGGCTAAATGGGTTCGGGTTGTAAACGGGTCGACACGATAGACCCGTTTAATAAACGGGTCGGATCCGGGTAGACCTGGGGATAGGGGTGGCAATGGGCCGTGTTGGGTTAGGTTCGTGTCGTGTCTAGTTTCAAGTCGTGTCCAAAACCCCTAGACCTGGACCCGATCCGTTTAACTAATTGTGTCTAGATTCTAAACCCATACCTGACCCGTTTATAAAAGGGTAGACCCGTTAGACCCGTTTACCACACAGGTTTATTCAATTGACCCGATCCGACTCAACCCGATAGACCCGCTGATACTATATATTATAGTATCGGATTGCGGGTAGACCCAACCCGAACAGACCCCGACACGACCCGGTGAATTTTAAACGGGTCTTCCCGGGTCTACCGTGTCCAGACCGTAAACCCGGACCCGACCCATTTATTAAACGGGTCTATTGTGTCGACTCGTTTACGACCCGAACCCGTTTAGCCCTGACCCAGACCCGCTAACTTCGTGTCGGGTCCGAAATTGTCAGCCCTACCCGGGGGTCGGGTCTACCCGTAATCCGATACTGTAATATATAGTATCAGCGGGTCTATCGGGTTAGGTCGGGTCGAGTCGGATTGGGTCGGATCAAGTCAACTGAATAAACCCGTGTGGTAAATGTGTCTAACGGGTCTTATCATGTCTACCCGTTTATAAACGGGTCGGGTACGGGTTTAAGATCTAGACACTATTAGTTAAATGGGTCGGGTCTGGATCTAGGGCTTTTGGACTCGACCCGAAACTAGACACGACACGAACCCGACCCGACCCATTGCCACCCCTAGGATAAACCCTATGGGATGCCACCATCTCCTGCTCATGATCGACGGTGGTGGGCGGCGGACGGAAGTGGTGGCATACCCAAGGGTTCATCCTATGGCCCATAGATTGTGGCCATTAAAATCGAGATCGTCATGTGTCGCTCACCAAATCGAGACTGATCAAAAGGAGAGACTATCATCAGTGGAGAGGAGTCGAACTCAACGCTCACCCACAGGTCAAAGAGGTTGTTCATATTTGCTCTCTCCCTTGCTAACACATCAATTTGGCTTACTCTACAAGCATCTTAATTTTACTTTATTTTATTGTGAAAAAGCATGGTGATCCAGACCTAAGTCAGAAAGGAAACACGGGGTTTGTCTTTGGAGCAACTCCAACCACGCACCTCCTTCGCATGCTTCAAAAAAAGAGGAGCCCAACCAGCCACATCACCTGCTTTGATTGTCAAAGAGACTCCTCAAATCATCTACTTATAGGCTCCTCAAAGTGGAAAAATGAGATTGCTGGTGATATGGATGGTTGGTGATTGATTGATCCTGCGGTCAGCATAGTCCAGGGAGGCATCATCCGCTCCCCAAAACAGGAGCCCAATCCCCTCCCTCAATGATCGGGAGCTATCAAGGAAGCTGTTGGAACTCTCGTTTGCCCCCACACCCCTCTCTGACATGCAGGGAGGGTTCAAGGAGGCTGTTGGAGATGCTCTTAGACCATGCGGCATATAAATGATATGGTGCTCTTGTTGGTAAAAACAAGGAACATACGGTCTTTGAAGAAGAAAAAATGCTCTTGTGTTTTGCAAGCATCGAACCGTGGTCTCTCTGGTGCAATTGCATTTAAAGGCACCAATATAATTGGACAAGTATATCCATTTCAAAACAAAATACCCGAGTACGAGACATGAAAATCTCGACGAAGACGTAGTCTCCAAAGAAGCTATCAGCACTCTTGTATGAGGAAATCCTAAAAATTTGTTACACTTAGATATTTTAGAATTCGATGAATTTTGATGAGGATGATGAAATTGCTATGCATAGCACACCCACAAATTTTTATCAAATTCTAAAACTTCTAGATAGGTTTCTCACAAGCTATCTCATATAAGAGATATCGCACTGGATCGCTACCATATATATATATATATATATATATATATATATATATATATATAGAGAGAGAGAGAGAGAGAGAGAGAGAGAGAGAGAGTTCTGCTCTCCTGCGGGACGTCCCGCACTGAAGAAATCCGGGACAAATGTGGGCCGTCCGATTCATTCCATCGGATGGCTGGGATTCACCCAGACCAAACCCGGCTGTTACTGTGGCGGCCACAGTAACAGCGGATTTTTGGTCTGGGTGAATCCCAGCCGTTCGATCGATGGATCGAACGGCCCAAACAAATTTTCGCTGTTACTGTAGCGGCTACAGTAACAGCGAAAATTGGTCTGAACCGTTCGATCCATCGATCGGAATGATGAGATTCACCCGGACCAATTTTCGCTGTTACTGTAGCCGCTACAGTAACAGCGAAAATTGGTTTGGGCCATTCGATCCATCGATCGAACGGCTGGGATTCACCCAGACCAAAAATCCGCTGTTAGTGTGGCCGCCACAGTAACAGCCGGGTTTGGTCTGGGTGAATCCCAGCCATCCGATGGAAGGAATCGGACGGCCCATATTTGTCCAGGATTTCTTCAGTGCGGGACGTCCCGCAGGAGAGCAGAACTCTCTCTCTCTCTCTCTCTCTCTCTCTCTATATATATATATATATATATATATATATATATATATATATATATATATATATATATATATATATATATATATATATATATATATATATATATATATATATATATATATATATATATATATATATATATATATATATATATATATATATATATATATATATATAATCCTGTTCACCTACGGGACGTCCCGCACCGGTGAAATGCGGGACAGGTTCTGAACCGTTCGATTGGCTTCGATCGGACGGTGGAGAAATGGGCCGAGTGCAGCGTGTCTTCGGGTGGGGCCTACCACCTGATGCCTTCTCCAGTTCTCCTCTCTGTTCCTCTCTCTCTCTCTGTGTGTTCCTCTCTCTCTTCTCCGATGAACCAGCCCCGACGTTGAGCCCAGCCAGCCCCGAGCCCACACCAGCACCGAGCCCAGCCAGCCCCGACGGCGAGCCCAGCCAGCCCCGATCAGATCTCGCCGTCGAAATCGAGAATCACCGTCGGGGCTGGGTGTGTTCGCCGTCGGGGCTGGCTGGGCTCGGTGCCGGTGTGGGCTCGGTGCCAGCGTGGCTCGGTGCGATTCACCGTCGGGGTGGCTCGGTGCGATTCACCGTCGGGGTTGGTTCATCGGAGAAGAGAGAGAGAGAGAGAGAGAGAGAGAGAGAGAGAGGAACACAAGGAGAGAGAGAGAGAGAGAGAGGAACAGAGAGGAGAACGCATCAGGTGGTAGGCCCCACCCGAAGACACGCTGCACTCGGCCCATTTCTCCACCGTCCGATCGAAGCCAATCGGACGGCTCAGAACCTGTCCCGCATTTCGCCGGTGCGGGACGTCCCGTAGGTGAACAGGATTATATATATATATATATATATATATATATATATATATATATATATATATATATATATATATATATATATATATATATATATATATATATAGGGGTGTTACGTTGCGTTGTGCGCTGCCGGCCGAGAATATGAGCTGCGCTCATCCGGACCGTCCGATCGGCATGGATTGCCTGCGAACAGCGCGGAAAAAACAGCCCGCGCAGCTACCCTCCCTCAGCCGTCCGATCCCCATCCCGATTACCCGATTCAGCCGTGCAGCTCACTGTGTTCGGTCCCATCGATTCCCATCCGTTGGATCGATGGGAATCGAACGGTCTAAAAAAATTTCGCTGTTACTGTAGCGGCTACTGTAACAGCGAATTCATTTTATACCGTTCGATTCCCATCGATCCAACGGATGGGAATCAATTCGGTCAGTTCGATTCCCATTCGTTGGATCGATGGGAATCGAACGGTCTAAAAAAATTTCGCTGTTACTTTAGCGGCTACAGTAACAGCGAATTCATTTTATACCATTCGATTCCCATCGATCCAACGGATGGGAATCAATTTGGGAATCGAACTGACCGAACACAGTGAGCTGCGCGGCTGAATCGGGTAATCGGGATGGGGATCGGACGGCTGAGGGAGGGTAGCTGTGCGGCTCACATTGTCTGCGTTGTTCGCAGGCGATCCGTGCCGATCGGACGGTCCGGCTGACCGCAGCTCACATTTCGGCCAGCAGCGCACAGCGCAACGTAACATCCCTCTCTCTCTCTCTCTCTCTCTCTATATATATATATATATATATATATAACATCCCTCTCTCTCTCTCTCTCTCTCTCTATATATATATATATATATATATATATATATATATATATATATATATATATATATATATATATATATATATATATATATATATATATATATAGGGAAATGAGTTCCTATGACATGTCATAGGGAGTATCCTATGACATATGGTGAGTTAGTAACCCTAGAATATTCAGAATGTTCTGAATTTATATGAGGATGATCACTCTATCTTAGATAGGACCCCCGCAAAAAATCGGCTCATTCTAAAACTTCTAGAGGCATCAAATATGATTTTCAATTTAACGGTTAAAATGGATGACCGATAAAGCTTCTAGCATTCGATGCCCCAAAAAGTTTTAGAATGCTTTGATTTTTTGTGGACATTCTATCTAAGGTAAGGTGATCACCCTCAAAAAAATTCAGCACATTCTAAACATGCTAGCATTACTAATTCACCATATGTCATAGGGTACTCCCTATGACATGTAGCATACCCCTATATATATATATATATATATATATATATATATATATATATATATATATATATATATATATATATATATATATATATATATATATATATATATATATATTACTAATTCACCATATGTCATAGGGTACTCCCTATGACATGTAGCATGCCCCTATATATATATATATATATATATATATATATATATATATATATATATATATATATATATATATATATATATATATATATATATATATATATAGAGAGAGAGAGAGAGAGAGAGAGAGAGAGAGAGAGAATACGGGGTATGAGCTAACAGCCTATTTGCTCAAATGAGCTGTCAGCGGTAACCGTCCGATTGCCTTGATCAGACCATCCAAACAAAAAAAAAACAACTGTGTTACAGCTGTTAACACAGCTGTCCGTAGCGCTCTCTCTCTCTCTCTCGCACCCTCTCTCGCGCAGCAGTACCCTCCGGCTCCGGCTCCGTCACCACCCTTCCTCCGGCCCCATCTCCATCACCACCCTTCCTCCGGCCCGTCCAGCTCCGTCACCATCCTTCCTCCGGCCCCGGCTCCGTCCGGCTGCCGCCCGTCCGGCTCCGGTTCTCGAGCAGCCACCACCCTGTCCGGCTGCGGCCCCGTCCGGCAGCACCCTCTGGCTCCCGCTCCGGCAGCACCCTCCGGCTCCGGCTCTGGCTCTAGCAGCAGCAGCACCCCGTCCGGCAGCTGCAATCGGACGGGCTGCTGCTGCTGCTGGAGCCGGAGCCGGAGGGTGCTGCCGGACTGGGTGGTGACGGAGCCGGAGGGTGCTGCCGGACGGGGTGGCGCCGTTGCTGCTCGAGAGAGAGAGAGAGAGAGAGAGAGAGAGAGAGAGAGAGAGAGAGAGAGAGAGAGAGAGAGAGAGAGAGAGCTACGAACAGCTGTCGGTGACTGAATTGGTTGCCTGTTTGTGACCAGATCGCAGAGAGAGAGAGAGGGAAACCAGATCGCAGAGAGAGAGAGACCCAACAGGATGCGCACGCTCCTGTTCCACCACCCTCGACCTCTCGGCGCCGATCTTATCACCGGCAGACCCCCGACCTCCAGCCCCCATTGCTCCCTCCGGCGCCGAGAGCAGCACCAGCAGACCCCCGACCGATGAGAAGCACTAGCCCCTCCGGCAGACCCTCGTGCGATTCACCACAGGAGGCGGGGCCAGTGCGATTCGCAGATCTGCCGGGGTGGAGTGCGATTCACCGGCGCCGGAGGGGGCAATAGGGGCTGGAGGTTAGGGAGGGGAGGGGGCTGCTGCAATCCGGTGGGGTGGAGTGATTCTCCGGCCAACGGGGGGAGGGACCGTCGGAGGCAAGGCTGCCATCCCTTGGCGACGTCGGAGGGAGGCTGCCGGCGTCGGAGGCAAGGCTACCGGTCGGTGGGGGGAGGGCTGCCGAAAGGGATAAAGGGGAGAGAGAGAGAGGGGGGGGGGGGGGGGAAGGGGACTGGAGGTCAGGGAGGAGAGGGGGCTGAGTGCGATCCCATAGAGGGCACGGGCACAGGATTTAATAGGGGGACGATCTGGGCCGTTCACTGTATGGGAATCGGACGGCTACAGGTGACAGCTCAAATGGGTAAATAATATATATATAGGGGCATGCTACAATGCGGCATGCGGTAAGTGCGGCACTGCACTACAATCGTCTGATGCACCGCTGCGTGCATGCGATGCACACAGCGAGTGCAACAGATGGCTGCGGTGTGGTGCCGCACTTACCGCATGCCGCATTATAGCTTGCCCCTATATATATATATATATATATATATATATATATATATATATATATATATATATATATATATATATATATATATATATATATATATATATATATATATATATATATATATATATATATATATATATATATATATATATATATATATATATATATATATATATATATATATATATATATATATATATATATATATATATATATATATATATATACAATGGATGAGATTCACCTGGACTGGCCAAAAACGTTGTCACTGTAGTGGCTACAATAACAACGAATTTGGCCATCCAATGAATCCCATCCGTTGGACCCATCCGATCGAACGGCCTAAAAAAATTGTGTTGTTACTGTAGCCGCTATAGTAACAGCGAAATTTTTTTCTATGATGCAACATCCTTATTGTTCGAATCTTGCAACACAACTAGTTACAGATGGACTCCAAAAGGTAGTGACTCCATCCCCCCCCCCCTTTCTCTCTCTCTCTCTCTCTCTCTCTCTCTCTATCTCTCTCTCTCACTCTCTTTCTCTCTTAGGCGCTGTTGGTGCAAAATCTAGCTAACGCCCAATGGTGGGACCCACAGCCCTGCTTGGGGCCCACGAGTCCAATGGTGGGACCCACAGCCCTGCCTGGGGCCCATGGGTAAGACGGTGGGACCCGCAGCCCTGCCTGGGGCCCACTTGCACAATCTGGGGGCTGGTAAATCCCCTCGGTATTTATCAAACCCCGGATATTCCTGGGAATATTCCTGAAATATTTCCTAGTTAAATTAAGCCCTTATAAATAGCAAACCCTTTAAATGATTCCAGATCAAAAAATTCAGACCAGAATCTTACTTTCTGTTTTCCAGAGCTCCTCGGGCTTTCTGGTTTTCAGATCCCCTCTCCACCCTCTGATTACTTGTAAGAAGCACTCATCGGCCTGTCGAGAGTAGCTCTACTAGCTATTTACTCAGAGATAGTGGATTCAAAGGTTGCGTCTTACCACACGGAGACGTAGGCTTCCGCCGAACTTCGTCACCACATCCTGTGTCATCTCTTCCTCTACCTTTCTACTCTACAGTGCTTTTGTGACAGCCCAGCAAGTCACCACTCAGCGCTTCGAAGCGCGCCACATCCCGAAGGGTAAAACCTTCAGTCGACTGTTGGAGAAGGGTCACGTACGACGGCCTCAGTTAGAGGGGCAAAGGGGCAAGGAGGTGGGGTTTTGGCTGGTCGGGTATAGTGTAGTGATCTGGTCGGGTGGGCTGGTCGGGTGGGCTGATCGGGTAAGCTAATCGGGTAGGCTGATCGGGTAAAAAGTAATGATCTCTCTCACTCTCCACCTCACTCTCTCATTCTCACTCTCTTATTCTCACTCTCTTACTCACCCTCACACCCTGGTGGTCGGGTACTCTCACTCATTCTCTCACTCATCCTCTCACTCTAAACTTCTCTCCCATGCTCACCTTCTCACTCACTGTTTTCCTCTCTCTCTCTCACCTTCGCTGAACCCCTCTCACACTCTCTCATCCTCTCATTCTCTCCTCTCTGTTTTTGTTGCAGCTATTGGGGAGGGGGGCTGGTCGGGTTTGAGGAGGGGGGGGGGATCGGGTGGAGTGGTGGGGATGTTTTCTCTCATCCTCTCACTCACTCTCTCATCCTCTCATTCTCTCCTCTCTGTTTTGGTGCTGAAGTTCTGATGGGATCCGATGCTTTAGATGCCCAATGCACTACAAGTTAGATAACAAAGTGAATCAAACAAACAAAGCGGTGGTTGGGTGGAGTGGTCGGGTACGAATCCCTCTCTTCCTCATCCTCTCACTCACTGTCTCTAACTAAAACCCAAAACTAAACCTAAAAAACCCCTAAATCCTAACCCTAAACCCTTCCCCCTAATCCTAAAACAAAACCTAAGAATTTCCTACCAGCTGGACTACTTTCTCGGTTTGCATGAGCACTGGAGGAAATTCCCCTGTTTTGTGAAAATTTCCCAGTTTTTCTTGAAGATCGTGTCGGGTGATGTCATCGAGGTTATAAATAGGACTCAAGGAGCTCTCACATGTGTTTGCTGAGAAATCTGTCTGACGTTTTTGAAATCTCTGAGCTCTCAGATTCTGTATTTCTGCTTGTTTTCTACGTTGGATGTCAGGCGAGGGTGCTTCTAGGTCGATGGGGAAGAAGGGTGTTATTCCTTGTCTGAAGAAGGGCTTCAAAAGCTTTCTGATGGGTTCGTTGGAGGTCGAGGGCTCGGTTCCTCATCCAGAGGGAAGGCCTCAGGAGGAGGGCCGATCTTCTCGTCCTGAGCCGAAGGCTTCAAAGGGAAAGACTTCTAAGCCGGCTCCGGCTGCTAAGGAGACGAAGAAGACAATGAAGAAGTGTCCTACTGGGGGGGCGACTGCTCCTTGCAAGCCTACGCAAGTTCCTCGCTTGTCGTTCGAGTTGGGGCCTCTGGTGCCGATTGATAAGGAGCCCCTCTTTATCCATGACAAATGTCTCCACCCGATAGAAACACGACGTAAGGAGTATGTGAAGATGGCGCGACTGTTCAAGATGCACGCTCATATGCCGAGTTACCCGGCACTTTGCAAAATGTTTGGTATTGATCCTAAGGTTGTCTTCCTCAACAACATCAGCAAGGAGAATGTAATGGGGACGATTGTTTCTTTGGGTCAACTTAATTGCGGGATGAGGCTATCCCTTCTACCGTTTGCTGCTCGTTTGCTGAATACCTCGGGCATCGCTCCTAGGCAAGTAGGAAGAAATGCATGGCGCTTGATCTATGCATTCTGCCGTGTGGAGTCAGATCGGCAAGCTGAGCTTCGAAGTTGTTATTCCGGTTTGCGAGAGGGCGAGGCAGCACGTATTGAGCTGGGTTACTTCTTCTTTCATTACAGGTGGGTCTTGAGCAATGCTAAGAGGTCCACCTTCTTCTATCTTAAGGGCGTATCTGCGCTGAGGCCAGTTGAGTGTTTACCTGATTCCGATGAGACTTTTATGGAGGGTTCCTTCTCGATCTCGAGGAAATGGTCGCCGCTTGCTGTGCCGGAGTTAATGCGATACGAGGTATCGGAGGAGGGGAAGAGTTACCAACCGGGTGGAAAATTTGGTTGGTCGTCACAACGTGCAGCGGCGATCGACAATATCTTCTTGGAGCTGACATGTAGTAGTAGGTTATGGAAACAGTTTCACTTCTGCCCTGTGCACTTTGGAACGAAGAACCTGCTGCATCGTCTCTCAACTTGTTATGAAGATAACGAGACTGTGTATTCCGATTATGGGGACGATGGGTGGAATCGAAAGTGGGCGAATGTTGCTGGGCCTTATCTGGTGGAGAAACCAAGAAAGTTGATCATGAGCCCAAGATGCATGGGCATAAGAAGGTGGTCAAGGGTGGAGATAAGGCAGTTCCTGCTACTATCCCTTTGCATTCATCATCTCAGCATTCTCTTTCAGTGGGGGATACTTCTAGTGCCAACGACAGTGAAGATGAAGATGAAGAGTAGGAGGAGGAGGAACAGGAGGAGGAGAAGGAGGAGGAGGAGGACGGCGAGCAGAGTCGCGTGGAGATCCCGGTGCCTACTTCGGTAGAGTTACACCATGGTCGTGGCAAGGGAAGGATGTCACCTGGCATGGTGACCTTCGCTCGCCGATTGGAGGAGGAGGAGGAGGAGTAGGAGGAGTGAGAGGATGAGAGGCACCAAGTGCCTTTCGAACCTGGTTATGATTTTGGCCCTTTGATGATAGGGTCCAAAGGCAAAGGGAGTCAGTCTTCGAGTTCAAAGTCGCGTCCGATAACAGCGTCTGGGCTTGCCCCGGAGTTGGAGGCTTCTCATGTTGGCTTGGCGGCTGCTTCCGAGGCATGTCTCCAAGCGGTGAGGGACCGTCGGAAGAGGGGAAAGTCTGTCGCAGCTACTGAAATGCACTCCTTGCCGGAGTCTATTGTGGAGCCTGCAATAGAGAAGGGGAATTGGGGTTCAGCGCAGCCTACATCAGGGTGGGCTGAGTGGAACTCGATGCAGCCTGTAGTAGGGGAGGTCGATTGGGGTGTGGCGCCGCCTATCCTTACTACTCTGAGCGTCATCATGACGACAGGACAGGTGACGACGTTACCCCCTCCCCTAAGGAGGGGTGAGAAGAAGGCTAGAAGGGAGAGGATGTCTGAGGAGCGTGAAGCGACAACAGCCGACGAGAGGCTACTCGAAGGTTTAGATTCTGGAGACTATCTTGGGATGGCTCGACATGCAGCAGATGCGTATAACATCCCTCATGATGTTTCCTTCGATCGCTGCTTGCGGATGGTAAGTTGATATTCATGTTACTTGGTTTTAGTTTAATGTCTTAAGAATTGACGCATGTCCTTTGTTCGTAGATGGGTGCAGCAATTCAGGTTGCTCTCCAAGGCTTTCGTCTCGAATGGATGGATGAACGGGAGGGATTCGAAGCAACGATCTCCGAGCTCAGGGCCGAGCTGGAGGAGGCGAGGAGAGAGGTTTTGGAGTTTGGCAAGGCATGTGACCAAGTCTTGGAGAGGCTCTCTGATCGTTGCGCTGAGTTGGAGGCCCTTCAAGCTGAGATGCGGGTCTGCATAAGCGATGTTCAGTCTCTGAGGCACCTGGACAGGGAGCAAAAGAGGGTCAACAAGGAGCTCTGATCTGAGATTGCAGGCATGCAGAAGACGCTCGATGAGGCGCTGGCACTGGTCGACTCGGGCGCTTAAAGAGGCGCTGGCGCTGGCCATCTTTTGTGACGAGATGTCGGCGCTGGCTGACAGGTTGATAAATGTTTCGAAGGTTGTGCCGAAGGCTTGCAGGGATCTTATTGACTTGTATTCTACTGTTATCTTCTCTGTCTGTGTTATGTGTTTGTCTTTTATTTTGATAATAAAGAACATCTTTGGTTGATGACAATGAGCGTTCATAGTTCTTAGCATGATTCTTCCGTATTGGTCGGACTTAGACGGAGTGTCTTCTCGGTCGAGCCTTTGTCTCTGGAACATAGCTCTGTATCGTTGTAGGTTAGCCGGCAGCGTTGCAATGCGAACCAAACTAACTATGGTGAGGCACTAGCGCATGTGTCTTCACGTGACAATGAGAGCATGTGCGATGTCGATAATTCAGAGTACTCAGCGTAGTGCCCTTGTATCGGTTGGACTTAGGCGATGCACCGTTTCAGTCGAACCTACGTATCGGGACATGTAGCTTTGTACCATTGCAGGTTAGTCGGCCGTGTCGCAATACGAACCGAACTAACTGTGGCGAGGTACTAGTGCATGTGTCCTTACGTGACAACTGGAGCACGTGCGATGCCAATGATTCAGAGAACTCAGCGTAGTGCCCTTGTATCGGTTGGACTTAGGCGAAGCGTCGTTTCAGTCGAACCTACGTATCGGGACACATAGCTTTGTACCGTTACAGGTTAGTCGGCCGTATCGCAATGCGAACCGAACTAATTGTGGCGAGGCACTAGTGCATGTGTCCTTACGTGACAATGGGAGCACGTGCGATGCCAATGATTCAGAGTACTCAGCATAGTGCTCTTGTATCGGTTGGACTTAGGCGAAGCGCCGTTTCAGTCGAACCTATGTATCGGGACACATAGCTTTGTACCGTTGCAGGTTAGTCGGTCGTGTCGCAACACGAACCGAACTAACTATGGCGAGGCACTAGTGTATGTGTCCTTACGTGACAACGGGACGCGATGCCAATGATTCGGAGTACTCAGCATTGCGCCCTCTTATCAGTTGGACTTAGGCGAAGCGCTATTTCAGTCGAACCTATGTATCGAGACACGTAGCTTTGTACCGTTGCAGGTTAGTCGGCCGTGTCACAACACGAACCGAACTAACTGCGGGATAGAATAGGATTTGAAGTTGAATTTAATAGACTTATTGAATCTGAAGTGTCAGCCTCCTTTTCATTGATAACTTGGTGGATATTACATTCATTGATAAAACTTCTTGAGATGTGATGCATTCCATGCTCTTGGTAGCCGCTTTCCTTCCGGCGTCACTAGTCGGTACGAACCTTTCCCTCCGGCCGACTCGATAATGTATGGTCCTTCCCAGTTCGGAGCGAATTTGCCGCTGCCATGTTCCTTTGTGTTTGGGAAGACCGCTCTTAGAACAAGTTCTCTGACGCTGAACTGTCTTCTGCTAACCTTTCGGTCGAAAGCTGACTTGATCTTTTGTTGGTAGTTGGTGATGCGTAGGGCTGCTTGATCACAAAGTTTGTCTGCGCAGTCAAGGTCGCCGATGCGAAGTTCCTCGTTGATCTCTCGTTCGATTGCGAGGGACTTGATAGTTGGGCATATGGCTTCGGTTGGCAGAACTGCTTCCAACCCGTAAGTTAGGCGGAAGGGTGAAAGTCCGGTCGATCATCGAGGTGTGGTTCGATACCCCCACAGCACCTCAGGAAGGACTTTCTCCCAGAGCCCTTTCTTGTCTTATAACTTCTTCTTAAGTATGCCGAGGATGGCTCGGTTGGAGGCTTCCGCTTGACCGTTGCACTGAGGGTATCTCGGGGTTGAATAGAAGAGTTTGATCCCATACTCTTGGCAAAAGTTCCGAAATTTGTCCGAGTCGAATTGTGCTCCATTGTCAGCAATAAGCACTTATGGCGTGCCGAATCTTGAGAAGATGTTCTTCCTGACAAATTTGATGACTTCATCGTCTGTTTCACGGAAGAGAGGCACAACTTCAACCCACTTAGTGAAGTAGTCAGTTGCCAACAGTAGGTACTTCTTCTTGCTGGGAGAAGGTGGGAATGGGCCAAGGAAATCCAACCCCCATTGATGGAACGGCCAAGTACTTGTTAGAGGGTGAAGCTCAGATGCAGGGAGATGAATTGATCGAGCGTGCCGTTGGCAGGGTTCACACTTCTGGACGAACTGTCATGCATCTTTGGCCATAGTGGGCCAATAGTAGCCTTGGAGTTTGACTTTCCCTTCAAGGGATCTACCACTAGAATGGTTATCGCAAGCTCCGGCATGGATGTCTGCTAATATCATCTCCACTTGTCCGAGGTGATGCATTTGAGAAGGATTCCACTGTGGGACTGGAAATAGAGATTGTCTCCTTCAAGGCGATAGAGAGGGAGTTTTCTTTGCAATCGTCTGGCTTGAATCGGGTCTTCCGGCATTTTATTGTGCTTGAAGAAGTTGAGGATTGACCATCTCCAATCTGACTGATCTTCACTTAAGGCATAAGTGTAGATCGGTTGCCTCCAACCCTTTCTTCCGTTTGCTGTGGCGATAACTTCGCATTGCTCAAGGTTTGCCTTGGGTAACTCTTGGTATTCGATGCTAACGTGGCGTTGATTGACTGGATCTCCCAACACTGAAGCAGCATTGGCGAGGGCATCGGCTTTGCGATTGTCTGCCCTTGGTATTTGGAGGAATTTGATGTCTGTGAACTGCTTCTTGAGGTGTTGTACAAGGTCGAGATAGTGCAGCATCATTTCACCTTGTGCTGCATAATCCCCATTGATCTGTCTGATGACCAACTGGGAATCACTATAGACGTCGAGGTGCTCTACCCCCAGTGCTTGAGCAGTCTCCAATCCTGAGACGAGAGCTTCGTACTCGGCTTCATTGTTGGTGGCATTGAACCCGAGGAGGATAGCTTTCTCCAGGTGGTCTAGTTCGGGGGATATTAGAACTATCCCAATTCCTGAGCCCATGGCACTTAATGCTCTGTCGGTATAGAGCTTCCATCGTGGTGCGGACATTGATGGAGCCTCGAGGTCCGAACGAGGGGCCTCAGAGCCTGGACTTAAGCGTTCCTTGTCTTTATCATTGAGGTGCATCTCGGGATCATCTTCAAGGGCGATAGAGTCTTCTACGGGGAAGTCTGCCAGGAAGTCGGCTATGGCTTGCCCTTTGACAGAAATACGAGGCTCGAATTGGATACCGAGCGAACTCATTTCGATTACCCATTTGGTCATCCGACCGGCTCGACCAGTCTTGTCGAGTATGTCTTTGAGAGGATGCTCGGAAGAGACGGTAACTAGGTGGGATTCGAAGTAGGGGCGAAGTCGTCGAGAGGCTATC
Organism: Chamaelirium japonicum; assembly: GCA_947650365.1. Classification (NCBI taxonomy): domain Eukaryota; kingdom Viridiplantae; phylum Streptophyta; class Magnoliopsida; order Liliales; family Melanthiaceae; genus Chamaelirium; species Chamaelirium japonicum. Next base: position 28,319,217 of record OX393559.1, on the reverse strand, counting down.
AGCAGAGCCAAAACAATTTTTTCTATCTTCGAGTAGCGAGTTTCAGCCGGCAGGAGGGTGTGGCTGGTATAGTAGACAGAACGTTCGATGGCATCCCTTCTGCTGACCAGGACTGCACTGATGGCTTGACCAGTGATGGCTAGATAGATCCATAGGGGTTCTACTAGCAACGGTGCTGTCAGGATGGGGGACTGAGTGAGATAGAACTTGATGCTTTGAAAAGCTTGTTCACAAGTCGTGTCCCATCCTGATGTGTCAGCCCTGCGGAGTTTGTCAAAGAAGGGCTTGCATTTGTCAGAGGCTTTGGATACGAATCGATTGAGTGCTGCTAGCCTTCCCGTGAGTCGCTGAACTTCTTTTTGATTAGAGGGTGATGGCATGTCGAGTATTGCTCGAATTTGATCGGGATTTACTTCGATGCCTCTTCTGGTTACTAGATGACCTAGGAACTTCCCTGATTGCACTCTAAAGGCGCATTTGGCTGGATTCAGCTTCATGCGGTATCTCCTCAGGATTTGGAATGTTTCGGCGAGGTCAGAGAGGTGTTCCGCTCGGGTACGGCTCTTGGTAAGCAGGTCGTCGACGTAGACTTCAACGTTACGACCGATCTGTTCTTTGAACATCTTTGTAACTAGCCTTTGGTAGGTTGATCCTGCATTTTTGAGGCCAAAGGGCATAACGTTGTAGCAGTAGAGACCCCTGTCTGTCACAAAGCATGTCTTCTCCTGATCATCCGGATGCAGGGGGATTTGATTCTAGCCCGAGTATCCATCCATGAAGGATAGTAGCTCGTGGCCAGCGGTGGCATCTACAAGTCTATCTATCCTTGGCATAGGGAATGGATCTTTGGGACAGGCTCTGTTGAGGTTGGTGAAGTCGATGCAGACTCTGATCTTCCCATTCTTCTTCGGGACAGCGACTATGTTTGAGATCCAAGTTGGATATTCAATTTCGCGGATGAAGCCAGCGGTAAGTAATTTGTCGATTTCTTTTTGAACCGCAATTAGTTGCTCCGGTTTGATGGTTCGTGGCTTCTGTTTGACTGGGTGCGCTTCTTCTTTGATTGTGAGTCGATGACATGCATCGTCTGGATTGATCCCGGGCATATCTTCAAAACTCCAAGCGAAAATGTCAATGTTGGATTTGAGGAATGAAACCATATCTTGCGCTTCTTCACTGTTCAGGCCAGTGCCGATGAAAGTCTCTCGAGGAGGACTGTCGTTGCCGAGGTCAACTCGAACAATTTCTTCGACTGAGGGTGGAGCTTCCAGAGGTGCAGGCTCGGGCATTGGGGGCTCCCTTGATTGCTAGCTGGTCGAGGGACCGGCTTCACTAGCAGAACGCTTTGCTGGCGTAGCCTTGGGTGTTGATTGATTTTATGTGGCTGCCGCTTCGCATGATCTTCCTGTTTGCTGACTCCCTCGGATGCATCTGATGCCCTCTTCAGTTGGGAATTTGAGGAGTTGATGATTAGAGGAGGAGACAGCATTGATCTGATAAAGGAAAGGCCTGCCTAGGATGGTATTGTAGTTTGACATCCCCTCGACTGCAGCAAAACGAACAGACACTCGCATATCGCTACTGAGATCGAGTGTAAATTTTGCTTTGCCCATTGTCATGCTCTGCTCTCCGTTGAATCCGGTAATGATGGTCGGGATTACGTCAAGACTTTCGTACTTATGACCGAGACGTTTGAAGCAATCAGAGAACATGATATCGATGGAGCTACCAGTATCAATGAGGATCCGGTTGACCGAGCTCCCATCAACCATGATTCAAAGGACCAAAGGATCTCGGTGAGGAGTGCATATTCCGTGGAGATCCTGATCGGTAAAGATGATTGCCGGCCATGGGAGGCCATTGATGGGCTTTTCTACCCAGGAGTCTTCAAGTTGAGCGAGAGCACGTACGTGATGGACACGTCGTACTTGCCGCTCTACCTCCTTTCGAGTTGGAGTTTGATGATGTAGGTTGTCGTGGATGCCATAAACATTCGCTTGAACTAAGATAGGAGTTGCTTGAGGAGTGACCGAGCGGATCCAGCATGCCTCCTTCTCCCTTTGGGGAGGGGGAGGAGGAGGGTGTGAGCCTCCAGCCCTGCCTGTCTCGGACTTAAAATCCTGGAGATGGCCTTCTTCCTGAAGGTCTTCCAAGTGGTACTTCAGGCTGAAGCACTGAATGGTAGGATGACCATGGCACCGATGGAAGTTGCAATAGACTGATTTGTCTTGCGTTTGCTTGGTGCCCGGCTGAAGAGGGTTCGGCCTTCTAAGATAGCTCTCGTGCTGGATCTGTTCAAGGATAATATCGATGGGCAAGTTCCAGCTAGTGAAGGTTGTTCTCCACGGCTTGGTGGATTTATCATCTACCCTTCGTGGCTTCTTAGAGGAATCCCTCTCTTTAGCCTGAGCGTTGTTCGCTCGGGCTGGTGGTCGTGCCGGCTCTTTATCGGAAGGGCGCTTCCTGAAGTCTCGCCCCTTGCGAGCGACTTGATCATCCTCGACTTCGATTTCCCTCTGGATTCGATCGAAGAGCGCTCCGAGGTAATCAGGGGGGTTGCGGATGAGGTCATTGTAGATATGAAGGTCATAACGCAGAGCATTTTGGAATGCCAACATAATTGCCTCGTTGTCGAGATGGCGTCCGAAGAGCGCTGCATGCTCATTCCGGAACCTCCGTGTGAATTCTCGAAGGATTTCATCCGAATCCATCCGCAGCCGGTAGAGGGAGTCAAGCTTCTTCTCTGGTTTGAGGTTCAACTGATAATGCTGGATGAAGAGATCTGCTAGGTCTCCGAACAGGCTGATAGAGCCTGTGGGGAGATTGTGATACCAATCCAACGACATGTCATCCAGGCTGCCGGCAAAGGTACGGCATAGAACCTGGTTGTCATGGTCGTATGGTGTCAATGCTTGCTTGAAGGCGAGGACGTGGAGCGTCGGATCACCCGTGAGACAATTGAACTTGGGGAGAGCAACGGTCTTCCATCCTTGAGGAAATTGGGCTCGAAGAATTTGCCGGTGAAGCGGCCCTTCTGAGGCGTGGTCGTTCCTTCGATCGTTCTGCAAGTCGGGGAGGCGTCTCGAAGGTCGAGGAGGATGACAGGGCTCAAAAGTTCTTCCTTCTTGGGGATGCTTCACCAGGGCTCGGTTGTTGCTGAGGTGCGACCGAGCTCCGGATTGATGTCTTCTGCTACGAACATCCTTTTGACTACTTGAGTTAGAGGATGATGCCAAGTTGAGTGACTTTGGGTGACGATTTGACTCGTCGAGACGTTCCCAGATGCTTTGCTTAGCCGGAGGAGGCAAGGGTTTCTTTGAGGGAAGCTTGAGGGATCATCTGAAGGTATCGACGATGGATCGTCTGGACGGAGCGGGGGAGCCGTGGAGCGGCCGGTGGCCATTTGCTTCGTCATTGATACCAACGACTGATCGCGGGGGATCAACTCTTTCTCTGACAGTGATTTGTCGGAGGGAGTCTCTCTCTACCATGAGAGCTGCATTCTGCTTCATGAGAGTGAGGAGTTGGAAGTCCTCTGCGGTGATCTGGTACGACGCTTGAGCATCGGCACCAGGAGAGACATGTGCTTTCCCCAGGCACTGAGGAATTTGGTCGGCGAGTTGAGGTGATTATCGAAGTTGAGCTTGGGCGGCACGATCAACCGACGGGCAACTCCTCGAATTGGCAGCGAGTTGTTGTTCCGGATGCTGGCTTGTCGCAAACCGATGACTCATAGATTGAGTCGTCGGATGCTGAGCGTCTGGGTGCATGCCGCTCTCCTCTGGCTGGTCCATCGGTGTCTTCGCCATTTAGGTGTAATGATGGAGATAGACGGATTGCTTGGGCAACCGATAGCAGCTACCAAAGGAGTTGGGAGGCTTAGAAGTTGTAAGTTGATAGGATCGCAATCCCACAGACGACGCCAAACTGTGGGGGAGGATTTCGGCCATCGTACGTGACCCTCCTCCAACAGTCGATTGAAGGTTTTACCCTTCGGGATGTGGCGCGCTTCGAAGCACTGAGTGGTGACTTGCTGGGCTGTCACAAAAGCACTGTAGAGTAGAAAGGTAGAGAAAGAGATGACACAGGATGTGGTGACGAAGTTCGGCCGAAGCCTACGTCTCCGTGCGGTAAGACGCAACCTTTGAATCTACTATCTCTGAGTAAACAGTAGAGCTACTCTCGATAGGCCGATGAGTGCTTCTTACAAGTAATCAGAGGGTGGAGAGGGGATCTGAAAACCAGAAAGCCCGGGGAGCTCTGGAAAACAGAAAGTGGGATTCTGGTCTGGATTTTTCGATATGGAATCATTTAAAGGGTTTGCTATTTATAAGGGCTTAGTTTATCTGGAGAATATTCTAGGAATATTCCCAGGAATATTCGAGGTTTGGTAAATACCGGGGGGATTTACCAGACCCCAGATAGTGCAAGTGGGCCCCAGGCAGGACTGCGGGTCCCACCGTCTTACCCATGGGCCCCAGGTAGGGCTGCGGGTCCCACCATTGTACTCGTGGGCCCCAGGCAGGGCTGTGGGTCCCACCATTGGGCGTTAGCCAGATTTTGCACCCACAGGCGCAGTGAACCGAACTCCCCAACCCCCCTCATCACCTCCGGTAAGGCCCTTCGGCTAACCACCCAGCCAATGAATCACACTTCCCTCTGGTAGGCCACCCTCATCACATCCGAATGGGCCCTCCGATAGGCCACCCGGCCAATGAATCGCACTACCCTCCCTCCGATCCCCCTCCCCTCCGTAAGGTCCACCGAACAGTGAAAACGCCGACCACCGCAGCCCTGAACTCTCCCCCTCTGGCACCGATCGCAACCCCGACCTTTCCCTCTGGCACCGATTGCAGCCCCGACCGCTCCCTTACCTCCGTCTAGCTATCCTCCCAGTGAATCGCACATGCCCCCTCCGGCTACAATCGGCGCCGGAGGGGAAGGGGGCTACCGGAGGTGTAGGGTGTTCGGGGAGGGACATAGGTCGGGGCTGTCGATCGATCGATCGATCGATCGATCGATCGATCGATCGATCGATCGAGAGAGAGAGAGAGAGAGAGAGAGAGAGAGAGGTCCAGCTGTAAAACTACTGTTATCTTTTTTTTTTCAATGGACGGTTGGATCGTTGGAATCGGACGACTAAGAGCTGACAGCTTACTTTCAAATTAGGCTGTCAGCTCATATCTTGTATTCTCTCTCTTTCTCTCTCTCTCTCTCTCTCTCTATATATATATATATATATATATATATATATATAGAGAGAGAGAGAGAGAGAGAGAGAGAAGAATGTTACAGTGAGCTATGAGCTACGGAAGGAGAAAATGAGCTATGGTCATTTTAACCACCCTAGAAGTTTTGGAATTTTGTGAAAATTGGTGGGTGTGTTATCTACGGTAACATGATCATCCTCACCAATTTTCTTGGAATTTCAAAACTTCTAGGGTCATCAAACATTAGAAGCTTTATCCACCATCCGTAGTAACCGTTAATTGTGCTTCTACCATTTGATGATTTTAGAAGTTTTGGAATTCCTTGAAAATTGGTGAGGATGATCATGTTACCCTAGACAACACACCCACCAATTTTCACGAAATTCCATAACTTCTAGGGTGGTCAAAATGATCATAGCTCATTTTCTCCTTCCGTTGCTCATAGCTCACTGTAACATTCCTCTCTCTCTCTCTCTCTCTCTCTCTCTCTCTCTCTCTCTCTCTCTATATATATATATATATATATATATATATATATATATATATATATGGGAAATGAGTTCCTATGACATGTCATAAGGAGTACCCTATCACATATGGTGAGTTAGTAACCCTAGAATATTTAGAATGTTCTGAATTTTTATGAGGATGATCACCCTATCTTAGATAGGACCCACAAAAAATCGGCTCATTCTAAAACTTCTAGAGGCATCAAATATGATTTTCAATTTAATGGTTAAAATGGATGGCCGATAAAGTTTCTAGCATTTGATGCCCCAACAAGTTTTAGAATGCTTTGATTTTTTGTAGACATTCTATCTAAGCTAAGGTGATCACCCTCAAAAAAATTCAGCACATTCTAAATATTCTAGCATTACTAATTCACCATATGTCAGAGGGTACTTCCTATGACATGTCATAGGCATCCAGCCCTATATATATATATATATATATATATATGGCTGGGATCCGTTGACAACCCAAAATGGGAGGTAAATTTACAACCCGCTTACAACTTGATTTAATCGGTAGATAGAGGTTTCCGAATTTGCTGATTTTTTGTGAGGATGATCAATATGGCAAGTTAATCATCCTTACAAAAAATCAAAAAATTCTTAAACTTATAAAGGCATCAAATGTGTTATTCAAATTAACGGTTGAAATAGACGGTTAAGAAAAGCTTTTAACATTTGGCGCCCTTAGAAGTTTCAGAATTTGTTGATTTTTTGTGAGATGATCAACTTGCCATAGTGATCATCCTCACAAAAAATCAACAAATTCGAAAATCTCTGGCTCCATCAAACGTATTCTTCAAATTAAATGTTAAAATAGACGGTCTATATTTGAGGTGGATATTTGATGGGGATAGAGGTTTTGGATTTTTCTGATTTTTTGTAAGGATCATCGCATTGCTATAAATAGCATCCTCAAAAAAAATCAGCAAATTCTAAAATCTTTAGCCCCTTCAAATGATGGGTTGTCAATAGGTGGTTAAGGAAACAGATTGTCAACGGATCACAGCCCTATATATATATATATATATATATATATATATATATATATATATATATATATATATATATATATATATATATATATATATATATATATATATATATATATATATATATATATATATATATATATATATATATATATATATATATATATATATATATATATATATATATATATATATATATATAAGGGACATGATCGGATGACCCAGCAAATTTTGACCCAGCAAATAACCTAACACCTTTTGATGTACCTAGAGGTTTTAGAATGGGTTGATTTTTGGTAGACATGTTGTCTATGATATGTTGATCATCCTCACAAAAATTCAGCCCATTCAAAAACCTCTAGGTGCGTCAAATGCGATCTTCAAATCAACTGTTAAAATTGACAATAAAAAACCATTGATTTGAAGAGCGCATTAGACGCACCTAGAGGTCTTAGAATGGGCTAATTTTTTGTGAGGATGATCAACATACCATAGACAACATGTCTACAAAAAATCTGTCCATTCTAAAACCTCTAGGTGCATCAAAGGGTGCTGGGTTATTGCTGGGTCAGCCGATCCTGACCCTATATATATATATATATATATATATATATATATATATATATATATATATATATATATATATATATATATATATATATATATATATATATATATATATATATATATATATGGGGGCGGGGAGCCTGCATCTGAGGTGCAGTAACAACGCTGCACCGCCCCCTTGTTTTACCTACCTAGAAGTTTTGGAATTTGATGAAATTTGGTGAGGGTGTTGTCTAGGGTAAGATGATCATCCTCACAAATTTTCATCAAATTCCAAAACTTCTAGGGGGGTCAAATGGTCGAAGTAAAATCTGCAGATTTTAACGGTAACTGCGGACGGCTGATTTTGCTTCGACCATTTGAAGCCCGACGAGATATATATATATATATATATATATATATATATATATATATATATATATATATATATATATATATATATATATATATATATATATATATATATATATATATATATGGTAGTCTACTCCATGGAGTAGGCTACTTACCTACTCCATGGCCTAAATAGACGCCACATGGCACTTTAAAATTAGGTATTTGGTGAATGTATGGTCAATCCATTATGGATAAATTATGATTATGAAATAATTCCAAAGAAAAAAAATCTAAATCAACATGATCAAGTGGTAGCAAATTTAACGAAAAATTGTGCAATATAAAATTTTTTTTTGGCATGCTAAAAATGTTATTTGACATGTGTTTTTCTCAAAAAAAAATTCTTGACACTTGTTTGGAGGGGTGAACCTAAGTTGACAAAGTCTTAACTCCGGTTAAAAAGTGCCATGTGGCATCCATTTAACCCATGGAGTAGGTAAGCTGCCTACTCCAAGGTGTAGGCTACCTTACCCCATATATATATATATATATATATATATATATATATATATATATATATATATATATATATATATATATATATATATATATATATATATATATATATATATATATATATATATATATATATATATAGAGAGAGAGAGAGAGAGAGAGATAGATAGATAGATAGAAATGATAAAATGCGGCATGCGGTGTCGCACCGCAGCCGTCTGATGCACTGCTGCGTGCATCGAACACACCGCAACGGTGCATCAGACGGCTGCGGTGCGACGCCACACGCATCGTACGCCGCATCCTAACACGCCTATATATATATATATATATATATATATATATATATATATATATATATATATATATATATATATATATATATATAAAATAAGGGACAACGGTTGTTATATATATATATATATATATATATATATATATATATATATATATATATATATATATATATATATATATATATATATATATATATATATATATATATATATAAAATAAGGGACAACGGTTGTGGGGGGGACAAATGAACTGAGACAAAGCAACGGCTGAGATTTATGCAGAGGAGGGGGATAAACAGAGAGAAGGGCTAGGATTCATTCGTGCCCTTCTTTCCCCTCTTTATTTTGAAATTTGAAATAGATTACATCCAGCCACCCGATCTATATCGAAGGGGAAAGAGAATTGGAGAGTGATTTCTCGGGACCCCACAACTTTAGCCACAGGCCTCGAGTCCCCCGCCCCTATTTCATCTCTGCTACAACCGGTGCCCAGAGCCAATCAGCACGATCTAAGTACCGGATACCCCCCGCCCCCCTCCTCCTCCTCTCTCTATCTCTCTCTCGCTCTGCACGCCTCCCTGCCTACCCCCCTTTTTGCTCGGAGTCCTAATCCCTTCCCTTTCTCTCCGTCGCCCCCCTGTACCTCCCGTCAGCCCACCGTCCCTCTCCCCACCACCTCCCCCGTCTCTCTCTCATGCCCCCCCTCTCTCTCTCTCTTGATGGCCGGGAGGTCTCCGGCGACCGTGGTTTCGATCTCTGTTGGTGGGGACGGAGGAGTGTCGGCGGCCATCGACTCGAATTCCAGATTCAAGGTACAATAAAGATCGAAGCTATGGAGAGCCACCGTCTCCACCTCCATTGAGAGATCTGCGAGCTTCAGGAATAGAGAGGAACCCTAGAGGAGGAAGAAGGAGCGGTAGCTGAGGCCTTCAAATCTCACCCCCTCATGCCACTGGTCGTCCCCGCTTCCTCTCTCTTTCGCTCTCATTTTTTTAAATGTTTTACAGGTAAGGGTTGGCGCTCGAGGAGGGAGGCGACCGCGGTGTCTGCAACCACGCCCTCATGCTCTCTCTTTCTCTCTCTCTCTCTCTCTCTCTCTCTCTCTCTCTCTCTCTCTCTTCTGGCTATGGCAGATTTTTTTAAATTTATTAATAATTTTATAAATATGTTTTTTTAGTGGTCTATATTTAGGGCTTTTTATGAGAGAAGCATCATCTACCTCATGCTCCTCTACAATGACCAGTCTTTGTGGCTAGAGGGATTGATGGCACACCCATTGCACCTCCACAGTCAGGTACACCCATTGCACCTCATGTTCCTCGACACGCTCGCCGTAGCCCAGACATTCGGAGTTGAACAACTTGATTTGCTTACTCAGGTACATCTCTCTCTCTCTCTCAATATTTCTGGTTGTTGATTTTTTTCTATGTTTCTGAGCAATTGAATGCTCCATCATTCGCTTCATTGATCTATTCCTTTAATGAAGTGGAATTTGTTTGTTAGGGTGCAGTCAAATATACTGGTACAATTCTTCCTTATCCCCCTTTTTTATCCCTTCAATCTCTCCACACAGGTTGGTTTTCACTCCAACCTCCAATTTTGGTTTTTTTTTTTGTGTGATTAATTGATTGAGCTGCATGTGATACTCTGTAGGATCTGAACCCATTGGCGGCGGAGCTGAGGGCGGACATAGTTTACACCGTGTCGAAGATCGGCGGGCATCTGAGTGCAAGCCTTGAGGATGTGGAGCCCTTCGTTGTCCTCCGACTGTTGATCTCCATCAAGAATGTCCCTGCAAGGGACGTCTTTGAGGCAACATGGGCCGGCGACATTGACCGGCCCCAACCCTCCTCCCTCCGCCCACTATGACATGGGCCTCAGGTCAGGTTGCACGGTTCTCTCACATATACCCAAAGCATTTTAGTTTTTATTTCTCAAATTAGTTGGATTTTGTGTCAAATTGTTCAGAAGCTTATTATGCTAGCATGAAGAGATCTTAAGGGGAAAACTAAAAACTATGATATTGAACTTGGCAATTCACCCCTTTTGGCTATCTATTTTTTTATTGATCAACTGTGCTAGGTTCCAAGTTTTTTTAGTGAAATGGATACATCTTGGCTTGCTTTTAGATTGAATATAATGGCCAGCAGAAGATCCATATCAGATATCATGTTGGATTTCTTTTTAATGGATCAATCCTTTTTTTTATCCTGTGAAGAATGGTCTTTCCAAATCCTTATGCAACTAATTTCTAAATGATTTTTTTCAGGTCCATCTCACTGTGAAAGGGCTTGCTGTAATTGTAGACTTTAATTTTATTAGAATAAATTGGAGGGGGGCATTCATAGTGCTAGCCTCCCCTCCCCCCTCTCTCGCGATGAAGCCCCCGTTGGTTGTCTTCCCCCCCCCCCCCCCCCCCGCGCAGTCGATGAAGCCCCCGTTGGTTGTCTTCCCCCCCCCCCCCCCTCTCTCTCTCTCTCTCTCTCTCTCTCTTTCCTCAGATCGTCAGATCTGACGATTTGAAGCCGGTCTAACCTCCCCCCTCCCTCACGTTGAAGCCCCGCAGGTTGTCTCTCCCTCTCTCTCTCTCTATTTCTCTCTCTCTCTCTCTCTCTCTCTCTCTCTCTCTCTCTCTCTCTCTATCTGTGTGTGTGTGTGTGTGTTGATTGCATCTTCTTTTTGGATTTCCATATGCGATGGGTTTCATTTGGAGTTCCTTTTGTTTGATTGAATAAAAAAAAACCCAAATGGTTTTTAATTGCATCCAATATCTTCTTTTTGGGTTCCTTTTGGAACCCAAATGATAAGAGTTCATTTTGTTTGATTGAATCAAAATTTAGTCTATCATTTACTTTAAAATATGTACAAAGGTAACGGATGAGGCTTGCTCTCTAGAATTTAGTCTCTCATTTTCTTTAAAATCAAAATTTAGTCTCTTATTTTTATTTTGGATCCCTCCCCCTTCTTCTCCGGTGGTGGCAGCGTTAGGGGAGGTGGAGCTACAACTCCCTCCCCATTCATTGCAGTGTTAGAGGAGGTGGAGACCATGCTTTTATATCACGTCCCCCCTCCCCTACTTTTCCATTCGATGCAAGAGACCCCGTCTCCCCTACTTTTAGATTCTCTATTTTTTGTTTTGATTTGTTATTCTTTCGGATTCTCTACTTCTCTCTTCCCTTCCCTCTTTGATTCTATGTTTATCTTTTTTTCTGATTCGATGTGATTTTTTTTTTGTTCTTTTTTATTCTCTATTTCTCTTTCCCACTCCCTTCTCGATTCTGTATTTTGTTTCATTCTATGTTTATCTTTTTTTAAAACCCGGGTTTTAGTGGGAGGTCCACAGGGGGTATATTAAGCGGGTGATGGGTGCCTCCCTCACCGATGTGGGACTATTCGTCAACAGTTTTCAACTATGCATCTTCTTTATTCTTTATTTTTGATCCTCTATTTCTCTATTTTTTATTTCTTTGTTTCGTTTTTTTTCCCATTTGTTTCTTCTTTTTTTTGAAATCCGTCTCTTTTTTTGGTTATCTTTTATTTCCCATTTGTTTTCCTTTTTTTGAAACCCGTCTTTTTTTTTTGTTTATCTTTTATTTGTTCTTTTCATAATCAAATTTGACAAAATAACAACTCTAGATCGGATTGATGCTAAAATTAAGAGGTACATTACAATCCAACATGTTTCTTCTCCTTGCCTAAAACCTAAATTACTCCCAAATGTGTTCAAACCGCACTACGATCCAGCTTATTTGATCATAGCCTTCTAGAGATCGCCCAAAAGAACTGATGTAATTTTTAATTAGTTTGAATTAATTTTGTTCTTTAGGTTTCAAGCATGAATGATAACCAAATCCCTTCAGTTTTGCCTCGGCACAGCCGTAGCACCACCAAGAACAAAATGATCGATGACAAGGAGGCCAACATCATGGCTGCCACCTCCACACCAGCCTCTCCAAGCCCATCTCGAGTCATTCTGCCATGAGGTCACTCACTTACCTGTCTCTTATGTTTTTCCTTCATTATCCCGGTCATTGATTTTTTACTGTAGGATTAGAAAATTGCTACCTATGTTTACATATACCCTGTAGTATATATGCAACAATCAACTATAAGTGCTTAGATGAAGATGAATGCAATATATCTTGCGGTGTTTATCATCTCTTTGTTGCTTCTTAGAAATCTAATAATTTCATAGGAGCCCTCGCTGAATGTGGGGGCCCTCACTGACTCTTCATAGTAGCCCCAAGCTAGGCGACTACCCTAGAGTAGCCGACTACCGCACGACGCGGGACCTTCGGTGCCCCTCTGCTCGACTACACAACGGACAAAACCTTCATCAAGGCAAATATAAAGAATTTATAAGCCTCACAGTAAGAGGACACATTTGAGTAGATAGATAAGCATAAATAAGCTAGCACATTAAGGCATTCAAGCTACATAGTTGCTAAACAAACAAAATATAAACATCCCTAGATATTGAATGAATTGAGAACCATAATACAATATTTGCCCGTTAGACCCCAATCAGGCGATCACCTTGCTTACACATCAACGTTGAAGAGAGCGTTGGTTTAACACCATCTCACCGTTCATTAGCACAATGTGCTCGAAGAGTTCTTTTATATTTCAATTCAGCTCTATGGTTCCAAAACATCATTAGAATGAAAGTTTTGCTTGAGTTTGTGGCCTAAAGTCATCTTTATCTCCTTTTCTCATTAGAAGAATGCAAATATGCAATAATACAATAATAGAGGAGCATACTAAGAGGACCTGTTGTCCCTCCTCCTCCTCCAGCGAACTCTATCATCTTTCACCCTCTAAAAATTATCACCTCTATTGAAATATTTCTATCACTCTCAAAATATTATTGCCACCCTCGAAATATTGTCACCTCCGTCGAAATATTGACGCCGCCCTCGAATTATTGTCGCCGCCTTCGAATTATTATCACCTCCCTCAAAATATTATCAATGCCCACAAAATATTTTTCATCTCTCTCTAAATTTTTTTCGTGCCCTCAGGCACGGAGTTTTCACTAGTATATATATATAGAGGAATGTTACAGTGAGCTATGAGCTACGGAAGGAGAAAATGATCTACGACTATTTTGACCACCCTAGATGTTTTGGAATTTTGTAAAAATTGGTAGGTGTGTTGTCTATGGTAACATGATCATCCTCACCAATTTTCAAGGAATTCCAAAACTTCTAGGGTCATTAAATAGTAGAAGCAAAATTAACGGTTACTACGGACGGTGGATAAAGCTTCTACCGTTTGATGATCCTAGAAGTTTTAGAATTCCTTGAAAATTGGTGAGGAATATCATATTACCTTAGAAAACACACCCATCAATTTTCATGAAATTCCAAAACTTCTAGGGTGGTCAAAATGATCGTAGCACATTTTCTTCTTCCGTATTTCATAGCTCACTGTAACATTCCTCTCTTTCTCTCTCTCTCTCTCTCTCTCTCTCTCTCTCTCTATATATATATATATATATATATATATATATATATATATATAGAGAGAGAGAGAGAGAGAGAGAGAGGGCTGGGTTCCTATGACATGTCATAGGGAATACCCTATGACGTATGGTGAATTAGTAATGCTAGAATGTTTAGAATGTGCTGAAATTTTTTGAGGGTGATCACCTTACCTTAGATAGAATGTCCTAAAAAAATCAAAGCATTCTAAAACTTGTTGGGGCATCAAATGCTAGAAGCTTTATCGGCCATCCATTTTAACCGTTAAATTAAAAATCATATTTGATGCCTCTAGAAGTTTTAGAATGAGCCGATTTTTTGCGGGGGTCCTATCTAAGATAGGGTGATCATCCTCATAAAAATTCAAAACATTCTAAATATTCTAGGGTTACAAACACATGACATGTCATAGGGTACTCCCTATGACATGTCATAGGAACTCATTTCCCTATATATATATATATATATATATATATATATATATATAACATGTCATAGGGAGTACCCTATGACATATGGTGAGTTAGTAACCCTAGAATATTTAGAATGTTCTAAATTTTTATGAGGATGATCGCCCTATCTTAGATAGGACCCCCACAAAAAATCGGCTCATTCTAAAACTTATAGAGGCATCAAATATGGTTTTCAATTTAACGGTTAATATGAATGGCCGATAAAGCTTCTAGCATTTGATGCCCCAACAAGTTTTAGAATGCTTTGATTTTTTGTGGACATTCTATCTAAAGTAAGATGATCACCCTTAAAAAAATTCAGCACATTCTAAACATTCTAGCATTACTAATTCACCGTATGTCATAGGGTACTCCCTATGACATGTCATAGGAACCCAGCCCTCTCTCTCTCTCTCTCTATATATATATATATATATATATATATATATAATACAGGGTATGAGCTGACAGCCCATTTGCTCAAATGGGCTGTCGCTGGCAGCCGTCCGATCGCGGAGATCAGACCGTCCAAATAATTTAAAAAAACAAACAAAAAACAGTAGCAATTGTTCTTTCTCTCTCTCGATCGGTCTCGAGCAGCAGCAGCAGTCGCCTGCCCTTCCCTCCGGCCTGGCTTCCTCCCTCCAGCGATCGGCTCCCCCTCCGGCGTCACCACCCCCTCCGGCGTCCACCCTCCGACTCTGACTCCCCCTCCAGCTCCGGCTCCCCCTCCGGCGTCACCCCCCTCCGGCAGCACCCTCCGGCGTCACCTCCCCCGATCAGAGTTGGTGCAACGGCGCCGGAGGAGGGGGGGACTGCGATCCCCGGAGGGGGTGCTGCCGGAGGGGGAGCCGGAGTGGGAGGGTGGACGCTGAAGGGGGTGGTGACGCCGAAGGGGGAGCCGATCGCCGGAGGGAGGGAGCCGGGCCGGAGGTCGGGTGGGCAGCTGCTGCTGCTGCTCAAGACCGATCGAGAAAGAGAGAGAACAGCTGCTACTGTTTTTGTTTTTTGTTTTTTTTAATTTTTTGGACGGTCTGATCTCCGTGATCGGATGGCTACCAGTGACAGCCCATTTGAGCAAATGGGTTGTCAGCTCATACCCCGTATTCTCATATATATATATATATATATATATATATATATATATATATATATATATATATATATATATATATATATATATATATATATATATATATATATATATATATATATATATATATATATATATATATATATATATATATAGGGGAGGGATACTCTTACTCATGGCCTCTTACAAGTGCCTCTTATTAATGATCCGGGCCGTCCGTTCAGATTATAATGGAGGGCCCGGATCATCATGCCCCCCCTCTCTCTCTCTCTCTCTCAAACACCCGACGCCCCCTCCCCCGACCCCGATCTGAACCCCCCTCCCCCGGCTCCGGCGGCCCACCCCCCCTCCGGCTCCGGCAGCCATCCGACTCCGACCCCGACCTCCGACCGTCCCTTCCGGCGAGACCGGCGCGAGGCGCGGAGCAGCGGATCGGCGGGGGGCTGCGATGGGGCTGCCGGCGGGGGGCTGCGATGGGGTTGCCGATGGGGGGCTGCGATGGGGCTGCCGGCGGGGGGCGCACACAGGCGGATCAGTGGGGGGTAGGTGGGCCGGCGGGGAGCTGGGGCAGGCGGATCGGCAGGGGGCTGCGGTCGGGGGGGATGGCCGACGCCGGAAGTGGTGGTCGGGGCTGCGGAGGGGTGGTCGGGGCTGCGATCGGGGGAGGATGGCCGGCGCCGGAGTGGGTGGTCAGGGATGGGGTCGGCGTCGGGGTACTACAGGGTCGGGGCCGGAGCCGGCGGGGTGGCTCGATGGACGGGAGGGGGTCGGAAGGTAGGGGCTGCGGGGGGGTCGTCGGAGCCGGAGGGGAAGTGGGGGAAGGTCGGGATCGAGGGCTGGGTTTACGAGAGAGAGAGAGAGAGAGAGAGAGAGAGAGAGAGAGAGAGAGAGAGAGAGAGAGAGAGAGAGTGGGGAGTTAAAATCAGAACCATCCATTGGATCCGATCCGATAGATGAGATCATTAGTAAGAGGCACTTGTAAGAGGCCATGAGTAAGAGTATCCCTCTCTCTCTCTCTCTCTCTCTCTATATATATATATATATATATATATATATATATATATATATATATATATATATATATATATATATATATATATATATATATATATATATATATATATATATATATATATATATATATATATATATATATATATAATTTCAGGGTTTGTGAGGGGGACAAACCTTAAAAGACAAACACAGTCGTTCATTTTTGTTAGGGTGGGATTATAGGGGAGGAATTGAGATGGACGGCTGTGATCATGCCTAGCCCCAAATCTCCCCCTTCCGACACTCTCCCCAACTAGCAACAGCGCTGTGATCATGCATGGCCATCCCCAAATCTCCCCCCTTCAACTCTCTTCCCAAATATTCCCCTCTAAAATCCGGACTGTGATCGGATTACAAAAGGAAATGGGTTTAAGGGCTGGATGCAACGGTCGGCTGTGATCATGCCCAGCCCCAAAACTCTCCCCTAAAATCCAGCCCAGATCTCCCGCGATCATCTCCCTTCAAACGCGCAGACATGGAATGAAGCTCGCGAGCACCTCCTGTCAATGGCACACACTAGAATTGCAGAAGAGAAAGAGAGATCACCAACACCGTCCGCAGCTCCTCCATCCACCAGGTACGACCCCCCTCCCCCTTCTCTCTCTCTCTCTCTCTTCTGCGGTCCGGGAGATCGAGAGGCTTCAAGGTGCCGAAGGGGGCGCTCATAAAGAACCTGCTCTTTTGACGACTCGGTTGGTAGAGTTGGAACGGGCAGTTGCCTCAACACACGCTCCTTTGCAGAGCGTTTGCTCGGAGCCCGAAGGGGCAAAGGCTGCTCAAGTCGCAACGTAGGAGGGGTCAAAGGTCATCAGCTCGTTGGAGATGCTCTAAGAACTTGATATTTGTCGTCAAATATTGCTTTAAAATACATCTATAAAATTCCAATTGACGTCGGAGGCCAGTTGATAGAATTTCATATAGCGGAGAATCTGATGGACTAGGGTGCGCCGCTAGCTAGGCCCTCAACAGCTTTTTGTGGAAGCTAGATAAATGATACTGAATTGCGATAAGAGAATGGACCGCTTAGCTAGCCCTTACACGCTGCATTTAGGGAGTGTACTATCTTGTCTCTTGAGTATTAATTAGATAGCAAAATAAATAGTAATAATAATAAGGGAAAAAAAGAATTTTGGACTTTAGAATATCTGAATACGATGAATGTTACAGCTATTTTAGTAATGGTCCCTCCATTTTCTGGCAGTAGAGGGGGTCGATGTGCATTGTGCGCTGCATGGTATTAATGGTATCACAGCCATTTGGCCAAGTGTGCATCTGACCGTCCGATGCATTCAGCCAGGTGCTTGCTATCGGACGGTCATGGTCATTCCACATGGCACGTATCCGCCACTACGGCATGAATATTGGGGGCTCCAATAGTATAGAAAAGTTGAATCCAGTAAAAAATTAAAAATCTATCAATAGTTCATAGTAGGGAAGGCACTTTCAAAATATTAAAAGCTTGCCATTTTGTGAGGATAACAAGGACCGTCCGATGAAAGTTTGTTAGAGATGCTGGATGGTTGATAGATCGTAAGAGTGCCGGGCAGGTTGACAGATAGTAGGGGAGGGCTGAGGGGTTGACAGATTCAAGACAGTTGGAGGTATCCTGTTTTTTTTTTTTTTTTTCAACCACTGCGATATGAGCTGTCTACCACAAAAAATAAAAACCAAAAGAGCAAACATCACCATATCCTAGCCGTTCGTTCACTCAGAATCTCACTCATCTGAGATCGTTAGAGGGGCATCCCTAGATAGCGAACGGTTACACGGTCTTAAATTTTTTTTTATACGATCAAAAATGAAAGGAGAAAGCGAAAGAAGAAGACGCATCCGCCGGCAGCCCTCTTCCTTCCCCGCTTGCGCCGGCGATCTACCCGAGCCGATCCCCACCTCCGGTCAACCCCCTTTCCCCCTCGCACATTTCCATCATTTCGCACACCTCTGGCGACATCCCCAGATTGTGAATGTTAGATGGTTTTCACCTTTTTTTTTATGCTTTCAACCCTTCTTCTTCCCCGCTTGAGCTGGTGCACTCCCCGAGCCGATCCCCATCTCCGGTGAGCTTCCTTTCCCTCTTGCACATTTCGGGACAGAAGATCGGTGTGGCTGACTGTGGTTACAGAAAAAAAAACCAGCAAGAGAGAGAGAGAGAGAGAGAGAGAGAGAGAGAGAGAGAGAGAGAGAGAGAGAGCTGCCCAATTGAGGGAAGGGCTCAAATTTAAGAGGGGAAAGAGAGCTTAAATTTAAATTCAAATTTGAAGGGAGGAAAAAAATTGAATGAATCCTAACCATTCATGTTTATTCCTCCCTTCAAACGAATCTGAACCGATAATTAAGTTTCAAAATTATCCCCCATCCTTCCCATGTTAGTATACTAGTGCTTGCTCATGCCTGTCGGCACTACAGCAGGCCGCCGAAGCCTGAACGCCTTCCGCAACAAAATACTTTCGACAACAACGTCGGCATTCATAGGGAAACCCATTTCCTCGCCGGTGCCGATTGGTACAAAGAGGGCGCCTTCGGCGTGCCCAACTCCCCCTCCCCCAATAATGGATCAATCACAGCTGTCTTTGTTCAAACGGATTCCTCGAGATCAACTTGATGGTTTGGGGCGGCCAAAATTTCAGCAGACAGGTTTATAGCCATTGATGCAAACAATGATCACGGGATGAACGGTCAGGTTTAGTGTAGTTTCAATGGGCCGGGATTTTAGGAGTTTAGTACAGTTTAAATGGGTTGGGATTTGAAACCAAAGAGAGATCGTGCGTTGATTTTTTAAAGAACGGTTATATTTATTCATAGGGCAATAGAGCGGGCCGCCTTTGGCGGCAATACACCTGAACGTCTTCGGCAACAAAATACTTTCAATGACAACACCGGCATTCATAGGGACACCCATTTCCTCGCCCGTGCTGATTGGCACGAAGCGGGTGCGCCTTCAGCTTGACCAACTCCCCTTCCCCCTATAATCGATCAATCGCAGTTGTCTGTGTTCTAACGGATTCCTCGAAATTGACTCGATGGTTTGGGGTGGCGAAAATTTTAGCAAGCAAGCTTATAGCCGTTGATACAAACAACGATTACGGAATGAACGGTCAAGTTTAGTGCAATTTTAATGAGTTAGGATTTTAGGGGTTTAGCGAATTTAAATGGGTTGGTATTTGAAACCAAAGAGAGATCGTGCGTTGATTTTTGAACGAATGGTTAGATCTATTTGTTTCATTTTTGTCCAGTCAGCTTGTTCGAGTCAGCATTTTTGTTCCGTTTTGTCTTGTCAGCACAAAACCGACATCCCCTGTTTTATAGATATATATAGAGGAATGCTTAGATGCGATCTACGGTCCATGCGATTCGCGGTTCGCAGCCGTCCGATGCATACGATCGGTGCATCAGACGGTTGCGGACCACGGACCACACCTACGCATTCCTACACACACACATATATATATATATATATATATATATATATATATATATATATATATATATATATATATATATATGAAGGCTTGATCTAAACCATTTATCTTCAACTTTCCGACTATGGAGTCTTATATTTGTGATTGCCCTTATATTTTGATAAGGGTAATTAACTTTTAATATTAGTAGGTCTATCAATGGGTTGATCACACTTTTCTAAAAAAAAAATCATTATGGCATTGGCCTGAGTTTTGTCTCGAACTTTTTTGTGATGCCTGAACTAGGGTTAAACCCTTAACATCTAGCACGGTCCATGCCTACATACTTTCACTCAAATCAAACAACAAAAAGAGTGGGGCCCCTTTTTTACCCTTCTATGGGCGACTAGGGTCTCGATGTCAACAGTCTCCTCGGGCACCGCCAGCATAGTCCTCTCTTGTAGGATTTGGTATTTTCTTTTTCGTCCCTCTTGTAGGGTTCGTATATCCCCTTCCCCTCTATTCCTCTGGTAAGGTTTTGTTGGCCTCTTCCTCGCCTCGGTCACCTTGGAAACCGGTGGCATATTTGGGTGCCCGATTTCTTGGCTTTTGGTGGTTTCTATCTGTTGGCGACGATTTATGGGTCTGGCGGTGGCCCTCTGATCGAGTCGGTACGGTGGCCCCTACTGGGCTTGGTGGCGGCGGCTCCTGATTTGATGGCTTCCCTAGCGTCTCATGACCCCCTATTCTTGATCGGCCGTGGCCTGTTCGGTGGCGGCACGGCGGTTCTCGGTGACAGCGGTTCTAGCCTTGGTGGTTTAGGTTGTGCCCTATGTTCTTTTTTTCCATGGTTGTTATGGGCCGATGATGTTGTTGCTTTGTGCACCGGTGTGGCGTCATTGATGTTATTAGGTATTAAAGAGATATATGTGAAGATATTAACTTAAATCTTAGTTATTGATGTTGATCAATTAGAAGTGCATGAACATTTTATTGATTTAATATAGAAAGCAAAAATAAATATTGATTCGGACTTTGGGCTATGCATTAGGCCTAGTTACTGTCGGGCTTGAAACTCTTGGCCTGCCCGATCCCGATCAAGTAAACTTCATTCAAAGTAGTCTGAATTAAGCCTGGCTATTAGGCCTCGAGTTGGACTGAGCTCATTTACAACCCTAATGGCCTCGCTTGAGACCGTTGACCCAGTAGATCTGGCGACAATTAGCGGCCGAAGCCCTCTAATGGGCTCGCTTACCAATCGCCAAATTTAAAATGCACGGAGTAGGCTCACTCCTTTTGTTGGCTCGATTGCTGATCGTCAGTCTTTTAGGGAGTGGGTAAGGAGTCTAAGGACTAAGGAGGCTATTGGAGTAGGAGCAAAACCTACTCACCAAATATGTTGACGTGGCAGAAAGCGACTCGTCATATTCATCTTTTAGCTAAGGAGGCCGTTGGAGTTGCTCTTATTCAATTTATAATGTGTACCACTATTAAGAGGATTTATCACTATTTGGTAGGTTTAATTCTCGGAAACAAATGTCAAAGGCGAATGTTAGTCGACAACCCCTGTCAAGGGTTCAGATTATTTGGATCCAATTTTTCAATCTTCGCTCCAACAGATAGCTCGGTTGGTAGGACATGCAATCTGTGACCTTGTTCAAGGGTTTGAATAAATGCTATGCCGCCTCTTTCTATGTAGTGGCAGGTCTCCTGGCCTCTCGTCTTAAGGGGGAAGCCATCTAAACTCTGGGTTTATTAAAAATCAGGATATTTCTCTCATTCTGGAGGCGAGTTTTGATCCTTGGTCTATCTTGGGTCGGCGCAATAATAGGTGATGTAGTGTAGGGGTGGCAATGGGTCGGGTCTAGTCAAGTTCGGGTCGGGTTGAGACATAGGTATAAGGGCAAACACCCAACCCGAACCCGACCCGTTTAATAAACAGGTCAAAGACTTAAACACAAACCCAACCCACCTAATAAACGGGTTGACCCGACCCAACCCGTTTACTAAACAGGTCAGGTCGTGTCGGGCCGGGTTGGCTCGGGTTGGGTCAACAGAACCCATGTAAACCTGTCGGGTTGGGTCAAGACGGGTCGGATTGGGCCGGGTTGGTTCAAGCTGGGTCAGGTCGGTTCAGGTTGGCTCGGGTCGGGTCGGGTCGACACGACCCATTTGGTAAACGGGTCAAGTCGGGTTATAAGTACAAACCCGAACCCGACCCATTAAATAAACGGGTCAATCGGGTCGACCCTTTTATGACCCATGCCCGTTTAGGCAACCCAAACCCGCTAACTTCGGGTCGGGTTCGGGTCGGGTCCACCCTAATGTAGTGACCAATTGGTCCTTCCAAAAAAAGAAATTGAAATACCTGTTGTGGGGTGCAAAATGATCAATGGGTTGAAAACATGGCCCTGCACAAAAGGCCATGGCCACTTAACATTGCGTACGGATTTTGGTTGCTTGGTGGAAAAGAGACACTTGGATGAAGGTGGATCAGTTCTGGTTCGGCTCATGCGATGGGCCATTGGGCCCTTAACTAGGCCCGAATCAACCAAACAGTAATGTAGTCACTAATTAAGCATGATTCTTCATCTTAATCAAGTGTCTCACTACTCTCACCCAGACATTAATAAGTGAGAAATGCAGCTTAAACCCTTCAGCTTTTGGGTTATTGAGGCATGGAGATAAAATAGTAATTAAGAAAACATTACGAATGAATTATGTTGTAGAGAGAAAATATTATAAAGATACAATTATCATAGAAACAATAGTATAGAGCATGATGATGTTATATATAAATTAGATAACATATTGTAGAAAGAAGAAATATTATAAAAAAATCATATTCTAGAGAGAACATGATGTAGAGAGAAAATATATAGGGAGATAATGTTGTAAGGAGAGGATATATATATATATATATATATATATATATATATATATATATATATATATATATATATATATATATATATATATATATATATATATATATATATATATATATATATATATATATATGGGGAGTGATACTCTTACTCATGGCCTCTTACTCATATAGTTACCTATGATCCAGGCCGTTCATTAGATCCCGACGTATGGTTCGGATTAGATGGGAAGTTAAAGCAATGGTGTCCGTATTAAATGCGGGCTTTTAATATATGCTTTTAATAAGGGCTTTTAATACGGGCATTTAATGAACACCATTGTTTTAACTTCCCATTTAATCCGAACCGTACGTCGGGATCTAATGGACGACCTGGATTATAGGTAATTATATGAGTAAGAGGCCATGAGTAAGAGTATCCCTCCTCTCTCTCTCTCTCTCTCTCTCTCTCTCTCTCTCTCTCTCTCTATATATATATATATATATATATATATATATATATATATATATATATATATATATATATATATATATATATATATATATATATATATATATATATATATATATATATATATATATATATATATATATATATATATATATATATATATATGGGTCAGGTTCAATGGACACTGTTTTTGCACTTAATTTTTTACACTGATTTTCAAATCATTAGATAGAGGTTTCGTAAGTTCTTAATTTTTTGTGAGCATAATCACCTTGTCTTAGATAGCACATCCACAAAAAATCAGCACATTCTAAATCCTCTAAGTACATCAAAACTAAAAGACTTTATCGACCGTCCATTTTAATCATTAATTTGAAGAGCACATTTAATAAATCTAGAGGTTTTATAATGTGCTGATTTTTTGTGGATGTGTTATCTAAGACAAGCTGATTATGCTGATAAAAAATCAACAACTTATAAAACCTCTATCTAATTATTTGAAAATCGGTGTAAAAAATTAAGTGCAAAAACAGTGTCCATTGAACCTGACCCTATATATATATATATATATATATATATATATATATATATATATATATATATATATATATATATATATATATATATATATATATATATATATATATATATATATATATATATATATATATATATATATATATATATATATATATATATATATATATATATATATAGAGAGAGAGAGAGAGAGAAAACGGGAGGTGAGCAGCCAGCCTAAATGCTCATTTGAGCTGTCACCGACAGCCGTCCGATCCCAATGATTGGACCGTCCCTTTAAAAAAAAGCAAAACAGCTGTTAACACAGCTGTGTTACCCGTCCCCTCTCCCTCTCTCTCTCTCTCTCTCTCTCTCTCTGCCCAGCCCGAACCACCGACCCCCTCCGGCGGCACTCCCGACCCCTCTGGCAACCCCGTCCCCCTCCGGCGCGACCCCGTACCCCTCCGACCTCATCCCCCTCCCCCTCCGGCGCGACCTCGTCCCCCTCCGGTGCGACCTCTCTCTCTCTCTCTCTCTCTCTCTCTCTCTCTCTCTCTCTCTCTCTCTCTCAGCAGAAACCCGTCTGGCGTCACCACCTCGTTCGGCTCTGGCTCCCTCCCTCCGGCTCCGGCTTCCCCTCCGACGTCACCACCCCGACCTCCGGCCCGACTCCCTCATCTTTCGCGATCAAGGGCAACAGCAGCAGCCCTTCCGGCGCCGGCTCCCCCTCCGGCGTCCGGCAGCACCCTCTGGCTCCGGCAGCACCCTCCAGCGTCGCCTCCCCCGATTGGAGTTGGTGCGACGGCGCCGGAGGAGGGGGGACTGCGATCGGCCGGCACCCGAGGGGGAGCCGGCTGCTGCTGGAAATCGAGAGAGAGAGGAGGGAGCCGGGCCGGAGGTCGGGGTGGTAACGCCGGAGGAAGGGAGCCGGAGGGAGGGAGCCGGAGCCGGACGAGGTGGTGACGCCGGATGGTGTGCTGCTGCTGCTTGAGCTCGAGCTCGAGAGAGAGAGAGAGAGAGAAAGAGAGAGAGAGAGAGGGACAGCTGTGTTAACAGCTGTAACAGCTGTTAACACAGTTGGTTTTTTTTTTTGGACGGTCTGATCAAGGCAATCGGACGGCTGCCGATGACAGCTCATTTGAGCAAATGGGCTGTCAACTCATACCCCGTATTCTATATATATATATATATATATATATATATATATATATATATATATATATATATATATATATATATATATATATATATATATATATATATATATATATATATATATAGAGAGAGAGAGAGAGAGAGAGAGGAGTGATCAGGTACGAAACCCGGTTGAGATGCGAAACCCCTTAAGATGCGAAACTAAGCCATAGCCGTCCGATCAACCGATTCAACGATCGGTATTCACCCCCCCACCCCACCGACTGCAGCTGTTACTGTGGCGAGCACAGTAACAGCGATTCGATGGGGGGTTGAACCCCGACCGTCCGATCAGAGTGAATCGAACGGCCAAAATTCTTTTCGCCCGGTTAAAAGATGTAGCCGTTTGATCGAATGATCGAACGGATGAAATCCCGTGGGAAACATCGAATAGGACAAAAAGTAATAATAGTAATCATTACTTTTTGTCCTATTCGATTGTTTCTCATGGGATCTCATCCGTTCGATCATTCGATCGAACGGCTATAATTTTTAACCGGGCGAAAAGGATTTGGACCGTTCGATTCAAGCCGATCGGACGGCCGGGGTTCATCCGGACCACCAAAACTGGGGCGAAAAGGATTTGGGCCATTCGATTCACTCCGATCGGATGGCCGGGGTTCAACCCCCCATCGAAATCGTTGTTACTGTGCCCGCCACAGTAACAGCTGCGGTCGGTGGGGGGGGGGGGGTGAATACTGATCGTTGGATCGGTTCATCGGACGGTTGTGGCTTAGTTTTGCATCTTAACGGGGTTTCGCATCTTAACCGGGTTTCGCACTAGATCACTCTTCTATATATATATATATATATATATATATATATATATATATATATATATATATATATATATATATATATATATATATATATATATATATATATATATATATATATATATATATAGGGAAGTGCTAGAATGCGGCATGCGGTGCGTGCGGCATCGCACCGCAGCCGTCTGATGCACTGCAGCGTGCATCGCATGCACGCAGTGCGTGCATCAGACGGCTGCGATGCCGCACTCTCCGCATGCCGCATTTTAGCATACCCCTATATATATATATATATATATATATATATATATATATATATATGTGTGTGTGTGTGTGTGTGTGTGTGTGTGTGTGTGTGTGTGTGTGTGTGTGTGTGTGTGTGTGTGTGTGTGTGTGTGTGTGTGTGAAAAGGGAGCCTGGACATGTGGTGCAGCATCGTTGTTGTACCTCAGGTATTGTTTACCTATCCTAGAAGTTTTGGAATTTGATAAAATTTGGTGAAAAACTTCTAGGGGGGTCAAATATCCGAAGAAAAATCAGTCGTCTGTAGTTACCGTTAAAATCTGCATATTTTGCTTCGATGATTTTGACCTCCTAAAAGTTTTGGAATTTGATAAAAATTGGTGAGGATGATCACATTACCCTAGGCAACACCCTCCCCAAATTTTATCAAATTCTAAAACTTTTAAGAAGGTAAACTAGTGAGAGGTGCCACCATGATGCTACACCTCGGGTGTAGGTTCCCTGCCCACTCCCTCTCTCTCTCTCTCTCTCTCTCTCTCTCCCTCTCTCTATCTCTCTCTCTTTATATATATATATATATATATATATATATATATATATATATATATATATATATATATATATATATATATATATATATATATATATATATATATATATAGAGAGAGAGAGAGAGAGAATTGTTAAAATGCGACGTGCGGTGTCGCACCGCAGCCGTCTGATGCACCATAGCGGTGCATCAGACGGCTGCGGTGTGATGCCACACGCATCACACGTCGTAGCCTAACACGCCTCTCTCTCTCTCTGTATATATATATATATATATATATATATATATATATATATATATATATATATATATATATATATATATATATATATATATATATATATATATATATATATATATATATAGGGCTGTTACAGTGAGCTGTGGGCTGCCCGGGGGGGAAAGTGAGCTGTGGGTATTTTGACCCCCCAAGAAGTTATGGAATTTGATGAAATTTGGTGAGGTTGTTGCCTAGGATAAAATGATCATCCTCACCAATTTTCATCAAATTCCAAAACTTCTAGGGGGGTCAAATGATCGAAGCAATTTATGTTGTCCATTAGATCCCGACGTAAGGTTCGGATTAGTTGGAGACTTATAGCAATGGTGTCCGCATTAAATGCCCATATTAAAAGCGCGCCCATATTTAATGCGGACATCATTGCTTTAACTCCCCATCTAATCCAAACCGTACGTCGAGATCTAATGGACGGCCCGGATCATAGGTAACTATATGAGTATATTTAATGCGGACATCATTGCTTTACTCTTACTATATATATATATATATATATATATATATATATATATATATATATATATATATATATATATATATATATATATATATATATATATATATATATATATATATATATATATATATATATATATAGGAATGGGATATGTTGACAACCCAAAATGGGAGGTAAATTTACCTCCCATTTTAAACTTGATTCAATCGGTGGACAGAGGTTTTCGAATTTGCTGATTTTTTGTAAAGATGATCAACATGGCAAGTTGATCATCTTCACAAAAAATCTGCAAATACGGAAACTTATAAGGGTGTCAAATGTGTTATTCAAATTAACGGTTCAAATAAACGGTTCAGAAAAGCTTGATTCAATCGGCGCCCTTAGAAGTTTTAGATTTTGTTGATTTTTTGTAAGGATGATCACTATGGCAAATTGATCATCCTTATAAAAAATCAATAAAATCTGAAACTTCTAAGGGCGCCGATTGAATCAAGCTTTTCTGAATCGTTAATTTGAATAACACATTTGACGCCCTTATTAGTTTCCGAATTTGCTGATTTTTTGTGAGGATGATCAACTTGCCATGTTGATCATCCTCACTAAAAATCAGCAAATTCAGAAACCTCTATCCAATGATTATGACGAGTTGTAAGTGGGAGGTAAATTTACCTCTATCCTTACTCTAGACGCTCCGTCTTCCGCCATTTCTTTGCGCGCAATCCTTGGAGATTGTGGGATATCACAGTCTTATCAGATTTCAAGGCATCCTATTAGAACTAGCAGCCAGCTATTGAAAAAGCATCGGGAAGGGGAAAAAAAAAGACCACCAAAAGCCATATAAGATCTGTCCATCGGATGGAGATTATGCGGCTCCAATTGACTGGCTGCAAGTTAACTTTTTGGCTGCTCCCTAAGATTGGCCGCACCATAGAAGAACTCTCTCTCTCTCTCTCTCTCTCTCTCTATATATATATATATATATATATATATATATATATATATATATATATATATATATAGAGAGAGAGAGAGAGAGAGAGAGAGCGTCATTCAAATCGACTGTAATCCAGTCTTTCATGAGCGAACAAAGCACATAGAGATCGATTGTCACTTCGCCCGTGAGCATTACAAGGCTGTAACTATCTTTCTACCACACGTCTCATCCGCTGAGCAGATCGCGGACTCTTTCACAAAGTCTCATCCTACTCATCAGGTTTGAATTTTTGGTTGGGAAACTCACTTTGTTTGACCCATTGTGAGTTTGAAGGGGGGGTGTAAAGATTGTGTGTGTGTATATGTGCTAACCTAACTTGCAATGCAAGTCACCCTTGTACATATTTATACATGGACACAAGCCCTAATAACACAAGACTTTTTGTTTAATTCTACAGTTCGAGACTGCAACAGGGCCATTTGGGTCCGTGCAATGGCCCAAATGGCGAGTCCAGGCCAAAGAAGCATGACCAAAGGGCCCATAAACCGAGCAAACCTTATTTGGAGCCTGGCATAGGCCCAAATAAGGGCCCAACAAAGAGGCCCAAGACCAACATCACCTCGACACCGCCACATCATCACTACCATGTTAGCATATACTTTAGCTATAAAAGGACTCGTATGCCTTACAGAAAAAAGGTTGGTGAATTTATCAAGAGATGAGGGAATTCAAGAACCAAAGCGCTCTCTTCTAGTTCTCTTCTAGTTGCTCCTTGCAACCTCATTGTAAGAAGCTTCTCTCGGCCTGTCGAGAGAATGCTTACCCCCTCTTCACATCCATTATAGTGCAAACCAGGTGACATCTCGCACTCGGAGACGTAGGTCATAAGACCTAACTTTGATAATAACTTCTCGTGTCATTCTCGCTGTCTCTCTTTGCTCTCTAATCTCCATCTTTAAAACATATAAGTTAACTACATTCAATTAAGAATTATGGGGTGAGGTCTCTGATCATGACGATACAAAAATTTCTTCCACACACAATATGTTTGATATCACAGGATGACTTCCTCCTGGTGAGGGATAGAGTGAAGGAGATAAGCTTTCAAGGTTAAGAAGACAAATCAGACGTCCTCCCTGTTATGAAAGTCATAGTAGATCTGGGTAAGAAGAGACCACACTCTCAATCGGCGTGGTGGTCCAGCCATGAAACAACATAATTGAGATTTGAAGACGAATGGTTGTCGGAGTATGATAACCTAGAGATCAGAATGTTGAAGTCTAAGGTTCTATTTATTTGTGATTTGACATATTAGTATCAATGTGTTAAATTTTTTGTTTATTTGTGATTTGAGAAATTTACATCATTAATGTTGAATTATCAAAAATAGATGATAAATATTGATATGGAGCAAAAAACTATTTTTAAAAGTAACTTTTGAACCCACTGATACAAATTTCTGAAGCCGCCCTTGCCTTTCTTCCTCTCTCTTTTGTTTTCCATCTTAATCTCTCCTCCCTAATTCCTCTCATGCAGCCATGCAACTAGGGCTATCAATGGGCCGAGCTCAGGCCATGCCTACATAAGCCCGAGCCCGACCCTTATATACATTTGCGGTCCCGGGCCCGGACCTTGGCTCTTACAGGCCTAAAAACTTATGTATAAATGTGATATCAGTGGCCTACCTCTTATATATCGATCTTTATCTCTTCCTCTAAGAATCGTGATCCCCCTTCTCTTCCACCATCTACGACCGTCTCGATCATTAACCATCATCCACCATCGACCACCTTCATCTTCGGGCTTCTATCATCCATCATCGACCATCACACCACACCACGGTGTTTCGTTGGGAGCAAGGAGAGGAAGGCATGCACACCCTTCTATATTTATCTAGGATTCAAATTGCTTTTTTGCTCGCATTTGTAACTTTTAATCAACAATTCAAACCCTTTTTTTAAACTAGATTTGGTTAGATTTGAACTAGATTCAAGCTTAGTTTCCAACAAAGAACAAGTCCCTTTGGGATCGACCTTGCTTCGATGTACTACAAGTTTCACGATTCGTGCACTTACAAGTGAATAATTTAGAACTACAACAAGTCCTTCCTCCGACGTGATGACATTCCTGTCTTGAAAGTGCCGGTTTCCAATTGCAGGGCATCAAATCGAAGTGGACAAACGGGCGGACCAGGACCATTAAGAGCTGCGAGAGTACATCTAGCTGGCGGACCTGGAATACCCAAAAATGCCTAGTCTGGTGCATGAAATCACCTTCGTTGTCGAGGCATTGGAAAAGGAAATTAAGGAAGCAGTTCCCGTGGATGCGTAGCCTAGGCCTAGAGCTAGTACGGAAGCGAGACGACCGGATCGTCCAACTCTAAGGCGAGCTAATCATGCTCAAGCAGTCCCTGGCAACGTCGGTCTAGGAGATCGAGAGGCTTCGAGGTACCAAAGGGGGTGCTCAGAAATAACCTGTTGTTTTGACGACTCAGCTGGTAGAGTTGGAACAGGCGGTTGCATCAACACGCGCTCATCCACAGAGCGTTCGCTCAGAGCTCGAAGGGGCAAAGGCTACCCAAGTCGTAGCGAAGGAGAGGCTGAAGGTCATTAGCTCGTTGGAGATGCTCTAAGAACTTGATATTTGACATCAAATATTACTTTAAAGTACACCTATAAAATTCCAATTGACGTCGGAAGTCAGTTGACAAAATTTCATATAGCAGAGAATCTGATGGGCTAGGGTGTGCCGCTGGCTAGGCCCTCGACAGCTTTTTGTGGAAGCTAGATAAATGATACTGAATTGCGACAAGATAATGGACTACTTAGCTAGTCGTGCATTCAGAAAACCTATGCTAATATTTTCTATAGTATTGGAACCCCTCAATATCCGTGCATAGGTTTTTTGAATTTAGCTCAAGGTCATCCAAAGCAAAGGATGAAGCATTCTCTGGTTATGTCTCGTCAATGGACTCTGATGAGGGGGATGTTCTGATGGCTACCACTGATGTCATATCAGATCAGAACTGAATAATTGATAGCGGAGCCACACATCATATTTGTTCGCATAGGGCATGGTGCAACAAGTATATGGAGTGTGATGGTGGCATGTTAACGGCTGGCGACAGCTCCAAGGTGTTGATAACGATAGTCGGGGATATTCGACTTGAGATGTTTGATGGTCAAGTACGGACACTCAAGGATATCTGTCATGTTTCGGTGTGAAGGGGCAATCTAGTCTCTCTTTCCAGGCTACATTCCTTTGGATGCATCTTCACCGATCAAGTTGGAGTTATGGAGGTTTAGGACAGTGCCCCCATGATCAAGAAGGGGGCCTTGGGTGCAGACCTATACAGATTAGCCGGGAGGGCGATGGCATAAGCACAGTGTTCGGTGAAGAACAAAGGTGCAAGTGGAGTGCGCTCAGCTGCGAAGATGATCAGGAGGTGGGTTTCAGTGACCAAGTTGAAAGACTTGGGCAATCACCAAGCTCGGTGATTGGGCTCTCGGTTTGGGGGTAAAGACGACGACGACGATTAGATGATTGATTCATGGTGCAAAGAGAATGGGTTCGTGTTCAAGGGGATACTCACACTACAAGAAATAGGGTCTTTACCGACGGATATTATTATCACCGTCGGTAATAATACACTTTTTACCGACGGTGACTATAATATCCGTCGGTATTATAACTTCAATTTTTTAAATTTTTTTTGCACATTTATTACCGACGGTCAAATAGTATTCGTCGGTACAATTATTTATACCGACGGTACATATATGTACCGTCGGTAATATACTTTATACCGACGGCTACATAAAGACCGTCGGTACAATGTCACGACGAAACTCAGGGTAAAAACCAAGCCTCTGGAAAAAAAATGGAACCCTGAGTTCCGTCGGAGATTTTTACCGACGGACTTTATATGTCCGTCGGTATAACTAATTATACCGACGGACCTTTTATGGCCGTCGGTACGATACCGACGGTAATTAAATATCCGTCGGTAAAATTGTCCCGATGAAACTCAGGGTAAAAACTGAGCCTCTGGAAAAAAAATGGAACCCTGAGTTTCGTCGGCAGTTTTTACCGACGGACGTTATATTTCCGTCGGTATAAATAATTATACCGACGGAAATTATATGGCCGTCGGTACGTTACCGACGGGAATTAAATATCCGTCGGTAAAATTATCCCGACGAAACTCAGGGTAAAAACCGAGCCTCTAGAAAAAATGGAACCCTGAGTTTCGTCGTATAGGTTTACCGACGGATATTATGTGTTCGTCGGTATAAAGATTATTTGTACCGACGGATATTATGTGTCCGTCGGTATAACGATTATTTGTACCGACGGACTTAAACTTTCCGTCGGTAAAAACCCTCCAGTATATAACTTCAGCGCGATCCCCTTCTCTGTTCTGTTCGATCTTAATCCTGCCCCGCCCCTCTCTCTCGCTCTCTCTCTAAATCCGTCCCCCACCCCGGCCTCCCTCCCCCCCTCCCCGGCCTCCCTTTCTCCCCGGCCTTCCTCCCCCCTTCCCCGGCCTCCCTCGCGTCCCTCCGGTCGGCCACATTTCCCCTCTCTTGTGCGCCGACGAGCTCCTCCTCCTCCTCCTCCTCCTTGTGGACTACGGTGAGCTCCTCCTCCTCCTCCTCCTCCCTCTCCCTTAATTACTGTTTTGCTGTCCAACCTCAAGAACCCCAAAAGCAAACACCCCCTAAAAGTTTATTTAGATGTGCCATAAGTTGATTCCAACATAAGTTTGAATGAATTTTGCATGGAAAATTGGATTCCAACGGAAGAGCCTAAGAGTAGTTTTCAACTTCTGCTTCTGGATTCTAGATAAATCAAATTTTGTATGAATTGATTGGCACATAATCAAATTCCAAAGGCCCGAAGAAATTTTATTTTCGGGGAGGAGCTGAAAGGTCACCATAAATTGTGTTCGGTTGTGAACCCTATAATCTAATCTATATATCTATACTAAAATGGAAGTCTCTCTCCCATGTTGTGACACATGGATGCGTTTTAAAGAGCTACAATTCTTCTTCCGTGTGTGAATGCGGCTCTCTTTTAAATCCATTTAAAAACCTATCATAAAGATGATAAATTTACATTCAATGCCGTCATTTTATGATTATTTGATGTTCATCATCTTGGTGCACCAAGGATAACCTGATTGAATCCTACTTTAGGCTACATCAAAATCAGGATTTACTAACGCTGCTAATTGTTATAAAAATATTTAGTAATACAAAAAAACCGTTAGGAATATAGCATTATAAATATTTATCGTTACAAATTTTCTATTTTGGTGTATGACTTGATCACGCTCGAATTGGCTCTAGTATGGT
This sequence comes from Chamaelirium japonicum, assembly GCA_947650365.1. Classification (NCBI taxonomy): domain Eukaryota; kingdom Viridiplantae; phylum Streptophyta; class Magnoliopsida; order Liliales; family Melanthiaceae; genus Chamaelirium; species Chamaelirium japonicum. The sequence continues at coordinate 28,285,646 of OX393559.1, read as the reverse complement.
TTGGTTTGGTTGGGTTTGGTTTGGTCTGGTTCGGTCGGAACGAGCGATTCTATTTGATCCAAGTTCAAGCTGATCATCTTGGTTAGGACCTAGCTCGGGTGACTTTAGTGAGTTTGAACCCAAAAGGATGCTATCAAGGGCTGTTGGTTGAGCCAAGCAACTCTGGATATGTCCCAAATGCATATGGCTAACTGGGTTTGTACGTAAGTGGTCTTAATTAAGCTATAGACGACTCATGAGCATAGTTAAGCAGCTCGACAGTCAGGTTATGGTCACAGGGAATGCCTAGCTAGATGTTAGATAACTATCTTACCCAAAAGCTTAAGATGGTTACATGGTATCAGAGTTTTGGTTTCTGCGAGGTCCTAGGTTCAAATTCTGTTGCCTCCATTTGTTAATTTCAGTATTACCCTATCTATTTAATTCTCCACCTACCCAGGAACCGAAACCGAAATTGTGCAGAGTCTTATAACATTGTTTGAAATTATATGTAAGGTGTTGTATAGCCAGATAGACGAAGATGTCTTCGATCGATAAGAGATGGATGCGTAATTCGAATCGCATGAGCCAAGAGTACAGAGAAGGAGTCAGGAAATTTTTAGATTTTGCATTTGAGCGTCTTGCACCGCTTGATGGAAAAATTGTGTGTCCCTGTATAGACTGCGGAAGGGTGATTAGGAAGGTTCGAGAGGAATGTGAGGTTGATCTGGTAATGTGTGGCATTGACATTAGCTATACCCGTTGGTTCTCGCACGGTGAGGAGCTAGATGCAGTCCCCATGGCAGCTCACGGTGAAACTTCAAACACAGTGATCGCTGATGATAATATTAATACAGACGATGACGATGACATGCAAGGTATGATACATGATTTGCAAGGTGGAATAGGCACGGAAACACCGTCAGGTGATCAGCCCAATATCGAAGCGGACAAGTTCTACAGATTGCTTAAAGATGCCGAACAACCTCTATACCCGGGGTGTGAGAAGTTTTCAAAACTCTCTTTCACTGTAAAGCTTCTTCATTTGAAGTGCCTCAATGGTTGGAGTAATAAGTCATTTAATATGTTGGTAGAGTTGCTGAAAGAGGCTTTTCTTATGGGTGAGACAGTACCAAAATCATTCTACGAGGCGAAGAAGACAATTAAAGATCTCAGTCTGAGTTATGAGAAAATTGATGCATGCGTGAACGATTGTATATTGTACCGGAAAGAGTACGAACATGCACGGTCATGCCACATATGCGAAGCAACGAGATATAAAGAGACGGATGCCGAGTCTAGTACCAGTCGAAGGAAGAAAAATGTATCTGCAAAGGTTCGCCTATACTTCCCGCTCAGGGACAGGCTTCAGAGGTTGTTTATGTCATCGAAGACTGCTGAGCACATGAGGTGGCATGCACGAGAACGTACAGATGACGGGATTATGAGACATCCGGCCGACTCTCTGACGTGGAAAGATTTTGATCATACCTATCCTGAATTCGCATGTGAAGTTCGCAACGTCAGGTTAGGGCTTGCTAGCGATGGCTTCAATCCCTTTGGGAATATGAGTGTGTCGTACAGCATTTGGCCAGTTATCCTAGTTCTATACAATTTGCCTCCCTGGATGTGCTTAAAAAAGCCATACACAATGCTCTCCTTGCTCATTCCCGGACCCAGGTCGCCTGGTAATGATATTGACGTTTACTTGCAGCCGTTGATTGAGGAGTTGAACGAGTTATGGGAAGTTGGGGCCGATACGTATGATGCCTCGTTGTGCTAGAATTTTCGGATGCATGCGGCACTTCTATGGACCATCAACGATTTTCCTGCATATGCCAACTTATCCGGGTGGAGTACTAAAGGAAAATTGGCGTGCCCTACATGCAATAAGGAGACAGATTCATTACGGTTGAAGAACGGAGGCAAGTTCTGTTATATAGGCCATCGAAGATTCCTTGTTGACGGCCATAAGTGGAGGCAGAACAAAAGAGCTTTCAACGGCAAGAAGGAACTTGCAAAGGCCCCGGAGCAGCTTTCGGGGGTAGAAGTCTTGTGCGAATTGGATCAGCTTGATGCCGTGGCACTTGGAAAAGGTAAAAAGAAGAGAACGCATGAAGATTCTACGCGTGAGCATAACTGGAAGAAGAAGAGTATTTTCTTTAAACTACCGTACTGGAGCAGCCTACTCTTGCGGCATAACTTGGATGTCATGCATATCGAGAAAAATGTGTGTGACAATATTATAGGAACACTGCTGAATCTCGACGGTAAGAAGAAGGATAATCTTAAATCTTGTCTCGATCTTAAGGAGTTGGGCATCCGAAAATCACTTCATCCCCAAGAGATTGGGGATAAGTATGTGTTGTCAGTTGCATGCTACACCATGAGCTCACAGCAAAAGGCAGCCTTATGTGCATTCCTACGGTCTGTGAAAACGCCAGACGGTTATTCTTCGAATATCGCACGATGCGTGCAAGAGAACGGCCGGAAGTTGTCTGGATTAAAAAGCCACGATTGTCATGTTCTTATGCAGCGATTGTTATCTCTTGTTATACGTGGGAATTTAACCGAACAGGTGTCCGGTCCGTTAATTGAGCTCAGCACTTTTTTCAGACAGTTGTGCTCGAAGGTACTTTGAGTGGACTAACTTGAACAGATGGAGAGGGATATTGCGCTCACATTGTGCAAGTTAGAGATGATATTTCCACCTTCCTTCTTTGATGTCATGGTGCATTTGACCGTTCACTTGGCAAATGAGGCCAAACTCGGCGGCCCAGTTCATTACCGGTGGATGTATTTTATCGAGAGGTAATCGTCTTGTCTCATTCGCACAATGTATTTGATCGTTCTTGATATATTCATCTAAATATTTTTTTCTCAAATTAGGTACTTGCGAACATTGAAATCATATGTTCGTAATAAAAGTCGTCCGGAGGGATCAATTGCTGAAGGATACCTAGCAGAAGAATGTCTAACATTCTGCTCAAGATACCTACATGGTATAGACACGCGATTCAATCAACTTGAGCGGAACTATGACGGTGGTCCAATAGACTTTGATGGGGGTCTGTCTATATTTGCCAAAATGGGTAGACCTGTAGGAGGAGGCAAAACCCGTCGATTGTCTGTAGATGAGATTCAACAGGCACATATGTATATGTTGCGCCAATGTGATGAAGTGTGGTCATTCATTGAGTAAGTATTTTACGATCATTTACTCATTCTTTCAGTCCATTCATTAAGTATATGTGCTAATTATAATCTAATTCATAACCGGTAAAACAAGAAGCATAAAGCCATCATTAATAATCGGGGTACTCGAAATACTCCCCAAATTCATGATCGTGAATTCCCATCGTGGTTCGAGAAACACGTAAGTATTCACATCATTACTGAATTTCATTAACATTAATTACCGAACAATAATTATGTGTTCATATCATGAATGTCATGTGGTTATTATAGGCACAGGAGCTGCACGACAACCACGATCCGCTGATGAATGAGGATCTCTGGCGCTTATCTTGTAGTCCTTTGCAAGACGCAATATCGTACGATGGTTATATCGTGAACGGTTATAGATTTCGGACGAAAGATAGTAAAAAATCACGAAGAACCCAAAATAGTGGGGTTGTCGTCAACGGTGAGCAAGAAGAATTAGAAAATATCAACTTCTACGGCGTCCTCAACGAGATTCTCGAGATTAAATTCCTTGGCCAAAATCGGATCGTATTATTCAAATGCGATTGGTATGATGTTAATAATCGCGGGACTGGTTATAATGTCGACAAATTTGGTTTTATCAGCATCAACACTGGCAAGAGATTGAAGACCCAATATGAAGATCCATTCATTCTTGCCTCTCAAGCGCAACATATATTTTATGCACCGGATAATACCTCTCCAGGTTGGCAAATTATAGTCAGGTCACCACCCAGAGATTTTAATGACATGGGAGACAAGGATGCGAGGGTCGTCGATGATGATTTGGATGCATACCAGAATGATGAGATAATCATTGTCGACGCAGTGCACGACGAAAATGAAGATGTCGACAATATAAACTAGACAGCGAATGCAGATCAAATAATAGAAGAGGGAAGCGATGAGAGTGACAGAGATGAGACAGAAAATGACTAGACCGTATGTAAATCAAATTGTTTCATATTTAAATCAAATTGTTTCATATATAAATCATATTATTTCATATGTATATCATATTATTTCATATGTAAATCATACCGTTTCACCGATTCATATGTAAATCATACCGTTTCATATGTAAATTATATCGTTTCACCGATTTACGATCAGATCGATTCACCGATTTAGATTCTAAGTGTTGGAAAATCATAACTTAGCGTGTTTCGGATATGAAATAGGTTTGGATTCGATCGGATCGTCATCGGATCGGCATCCGATAATTCGAACTTGGAATTATTCTGTATTTCGGACTTGCGAGCGGGTTCTAATTGGATATTTTACCAATTTACGCTCCGATTCACCGATTTAGAGTCTAAGTGTTGGAAAATCATAAGTTAGCGTGTTTCGGATATGAAATAGGTTTGGATTCGATCGGATCGTTATCGGATCGGCATCCGATAATTCGAAGTTGGAATTATTCCGTATTTCGGACTTGCGAGCGAGTTATAATTGGATATTTGAACAATTTACGCTCCGATTCACCGATTTAGAGTCTAAGTGTTGGAAAATCATAAGTTAGCGTGTTTCGGATATGAAATAGGTTTGGATTCGATCCGATCGTCATCGGATCGGCATCCGATAATTCGAACTTGAAATTATTCCGTATTTCGGACTTGCGAGCGAGTTCTAATTGGATATTTGACCAATTTACGCTCCGATTCACCGATTTAGAGTCTAAGTGTTGGAAAATCATAAGTTAGCGTGTTTCGGATATGAAATAGGTTTGGATTCGATCTGATCGGCATCAGATCGGCATCCGATAATTTGAACTTGGAATTATTCCGTATTTCGGACTTGCGAGCGAGTTCTAATTGGATATTTGACCAATTTATGCTCTGATTCACCGATTTAGAGTCTAAGTGTTGGAAAATCATAAGTTAGCGTGTTTCGGATATGAAATAGGTTTGGATTCGATCCGATCGTCATCGGATCGGCATCCGATAATTCGAACTTGGAAGTATTCTGTATTTCGGACTTGCGAGCGAGTTCTAATTGGATATTTGACTAATTTACGCTCCGATTCACCGATTTAGAGTCTAAGTGTTGGAAAACCATAAGTTAGCGTGTTTCGGATATGAAATAGGTTAGGATTCGATCGGATCGTCATTGGATCGGCATCCGGCAATTCGAGGTTGGAATTATTCCTTATTTCGGACTTGCGAGCGGGTTCTAATTGGATATTTGACCAATTTACGCTCCGATTCACCGATTTAGAGTCTAAGTGTTGGAAAATCATAAGTTAGCGTGTTTCGGATATGAAATAGGTTTGGATTCGATCGGATCATCATCGGATCGGCATCCGATAATTCGAACTTGGAATTATTCCGTATTTCGGACTTGCGAGCGAGTTATAATTGGATATTTGACCAATTTACGCTCCGATTCACCGATTTAGAGTCTAAGTGTTGGAAAATCATAAGTTAGCGTGTTTCGGATATGAAATAGGTTTGGATTCGATCGGATCGTCATCGGATCGGCATTCGATAATTCGAACTTGGAATTATTCCGTATTTCGGACTTGCGAGCGGGTTCTAATTAGATATTTGACCAATTTACGATCCGATTCACCGATTTAGAGTCTAAGTGTTGGAAAATCATAAGTTAGCGTGTTTCGGATATGAAATAGGTTTGGATTCGATCGGATCGGCATCCGATAATTCGAAGTTGGAATTATTCCGTATTTCGGACTTGCGAGCGGGTTCTAATTGGATATTTGACCAATTTACGATCCGATTCACCGATTTAGAGTCTAAGTGTTGGAAAATCATAACTTAGCGTGTTTCGGATATGAAATAGGTTTGGATTCGATCGGATCGTCAACGGATCAGCATCCGATAATTCGAACTTGGAATTATTCCGTATTTCGGACTTGCGAGCGGGTTCTAATTGGATATTTGACCAATTTACGATCCGATTCACCGATTTAGAGTCTACGTGTTGGAAAATCATAAGTTAGCGTGTTTCGGATATGAAATAGGTTTGGATTCGATCGGATCGTCATCGGATTTGCATCCGATAATTCGAGCTTGGAATTATTCCGTATTTCGGACTTGCGAGCGGGTTCTAATTAGATATTTGACCAATTTATGCTCCGATTCACCGATTTAGAGTCTAAGTGTTGGAAAATCATAAGTTAGCATGTTTCGGATATGAAATAGGTTTGGATTCGATCGGATCGTTATCGGATCGGCATCCGATAATTCGAAGTTGGAATTATTCCGTATTTCGGACTTGCGAGCGAGTTCTAATTGGATATTTGACCAATTTACGCTCCGATTCACCAATTTAGAGTCTAAGTGTTGGAAAATCATAAGTTAGCGTGTTTCGGATATGAAATAGGTTTGGATTCGATCCGATCGTCATCGGATCGGCATCCGATAATTCGAACTTGGAATTATTCCGTATTTCGGACTTGCGAGCGGGTTCTAATTGGATATTTGACCAATTTACGATCCGATTCACCGATTTAGAGTCTAAGTATTGGAAAATCATAAGTTAGCGTGTTTCGGATATGAAATATGTTTGGATTCGATCGGATCGTCATCGGATCGGCATCCGATAATTCGAACTTGGAATTATTCCGTATTTCGGACTTGCGAGCGAGTTCTAATTGGATATTTGACCAATTTACACTCCGATTCACCGATTTAGAGTCTAAGTGTTGGAAAATCATAAGTTAGCGTGTTTCGGATATGAAATAGGTTTGGATTCGATCCGATCGTCATCGGATCGGCATCCGATAATTCGAACTTGGAATTATATTATGTATTTCGGACTTGCGAGCGGGTTCTAATTGGATATTTGACCAATTTACGATCCGATTAACCGATTTATAGTCTAATTGTTTCATATTGTTTCATATTGCGAGCGGGTTCATATTGTTTCATATTGTTTCATATGTAAATCATACTGTTTCATATGTAAATCAAACTGTTTCATATTGTTTCATATGTAAATCTTACTGTTTCATATGTAAATTAAATTGTTTCAGATGGCATCACGGTCATATATTCGTAGAGGCAGAGGCAGGGGTGGGGTAGCTCTGAGCGCTCCGGTTGCCACCCCAGGGTCCGAGACTGAGCCGTCCGGATCTGGTAGTGTTGTTCCTCTCTCCACACCAGCTCCTGCTGTGGTCGCAGCCTCCGGAGCTTCGAGCAGTGCTCAGCACTCGGCTACAGCGTCTACGCCCACAGGTAATGTTTAGATCTAAAGTTTTATACATATTGTAAATACTTCTTCAGTACTGATGTATATTTTATTTGCAGGGTCGACCAGGCATGTAGGCGACCGGGGCGTGATGACGGCCCGGCGCTTGTCGGCCTTACGCGAGCCGCTATCCCTACAGTAGAGCGGCAGGACCTTTGTGGGCGAGCACGCTTCTGACGCCGCCACGTGGGTCAGCATGATAGTACGGGAGGAGAGGAATGCCCCGATTGTAGGGTTAAGAGGGTGGAAGAACATTGATGCATCCTATAAGGAGAGGATGTATCAGCAGTTTTTGGTACGTTAGTTTCATTAAAGAATTTTAGAATAATATCGTACTTCTTTATAATTTGATTTGATAAAATGACTTGTTTCTAAATTGATTTTACAGGAGAAATTTAAATGGAAGAACATGGAAACCGACACCCATCGGGAGGACTTGTGGAAGATGATGGGTGAGCGGTACAGGAATTACCGTCACGAGCTTTACCAGCTCTACGGTTACTTGGTCGGCCAGCCGGCTGAGGAGGTACAGGCTGCGGCCGGGATGAGAGATGCGCCACCGCTACACATTCTACAGTTTTTGGTCGCTCACTGGGCCACCCCTAGCTTTCAGGTATAATTATAATTTTGTTGATTCGTACTTGTTTTAATGTTATACTAAAAATTTGTATTGATGTTTCAAAATTTAATCGATTGACACAGGTGAAATCTGCTATAGGCAAGCAGAATAGAAGTGCCTCGACGACACCTGCTCCAGTGAAGGGGAGGACCTCCATGCCCCAGCTTGCCCAGCAGCTGGTAAATGATACAAACATTGTTATTATTTAAAGCTCTATACATGTTATATTAACTCATCTATTTATTTTATATGTCCAACAGACACAGTCCTTGGGCCACGAGCCTAATAGGATTGACCTTTTTGAGGCCTCTAGGAGGCGGCGTATCGATGGGGCATTTCTGGACGACAGGGTTGCCTCGCAAGTGGTAAGTAATTAAATTACTGTTAATATATTCTTATACATATGCCATAAAATATCATTGAATATCATTGGTTGTTTTTATATAGGAGAGGATGCGACTTCTGGTGACCCCGTCGGGCGAGGCCGGATCCTCCTCCAGCTTAGTATCTGTTGACTCAGCGATGGATACTGTGCTAAGACCTGCCACGCACGGCCGTGTCCTCTGTACGGGCCTTGGAGTCACGCCCTCCTCCTACTTTGTACGAGAGGGTATGCGCTCGAGGGCACGGGACACCCAGACCGGTGCTATCACTCAGCTGCAGTCTGCGCTAGACGCGGAGCGAGAGCAGAGGCAGGCCCTCGAGCAGAGGATTGAGGCGGAGCGAGAGCAGAGGCAGGCCCTCGAGCAGAAGGTTGACGCGGAGAAGAAGGCCCTCGATGAGGAAAGAGAAGCTCGCAGGGAACTGGAGCGTAAATTTTATGAATTCATAAACCGGTCTAGCGATGGCTCATCCTCATAATCAGGTACTTACTAATCTTTATAATATAAGCAAAAAATATGAATCTTACTAATTTGAGTTTAGATCATATTATCACACTTATGATTTTCCAACACTTAGACTCTAAATCGGTAAATCGGATCGTAAATGGTCTCTCTCTCTCTCATGGTAATGATGTAGCCTCTGTTTTTCTTTTAAATGATAGAATTTTGTTTTTTAATCATGCTAGGTGTGTGCCTCGTTGGAAGAGGGATATCTCCCTCATGTGACATTTGTAGTAAACACAACAAAATGCCACCCAACGGAGTTCGATTTCTATCTCTGCAGTTATGCTGGCATACAGGTAAACTTTGACTGAAGCTTTATAAGTGCAAATTATTTTAAATTCACTCATGCAATTGGTACTTTTTACGATTATACAAAGAGAATATAGTAGAAAGATGTAATGCCAACACTTAGACTCTAAATCGGTGAATCGGAGCGTAAATTGGTCAAATATCCAATTAGAACCCGCTCGCAAGTCCGAAATACAGAATAATTCCAAGTTCGAATTATCGGATGCCGATCTGATGATGATCTGATCGAATCCAAACCTATTTCATATCCAAAACACGCTAACTTATGATTTTCCAACACCTAGACTCTGAATCGGTGAATCGGAGCGTAAATTGGTCAAATATCCAATTAGAACTCGCTCGCAAGTCCGAAATACGAAATAATTCCAAGTTCAAATTATCGGATGCCGATCCGATGATGATCAGATCGAATCCAAACCTATTTCATATCCGAAACACGCTAACTTATGATTTTCCAACACTTAGACTCTAAATCGGTGAATCGGATCGTAAATTGGTCAAATATCCAATTAGAACCCGCTCGCAAGTCCGAAATACGGAATAATTTGAAGTTGGAATTATCGGATGCCGATCCGATGACGATCGGATCGAATCCAAACCTATTTCATATCTGAAACACGCTAACTTATGATTTCCCAACACTTAGACTCTAAATCGGTGAATCGGAGCGTAAATTGGTCAAATATCCAATTAGAACCCGCTCGTAAATCCGAAATACGGAATAATTCCAACTTCGAATTAACGGATGCCGATCCGATGACGATCCGATCGAATCCAAACCTATTTCATATCCGAAACACGCTAACTTATGATTTTCCAACACTTACACTCTAAATCGGTGAATCGGAGCGTAAATTGGTCAAATATCCAATTAGAACCCGCTCACAAGTCCGAAATACAGAATAATTCCAACTTCGAATTATCGGATGCCGATCCGATGAAGATCCGATCGAATCCAAACCTATTTCTTATCCGAAACACGCTAACTTATGATTTTCCAACACGTAGACTCTAAATCGGTGAATCGGATCGTAAATTGGTCAAATATCCAATTAGAACCCGCTCGCAAGTCCGAAATACGGAATAATTCCAAGTTCGAATTATCGGATGCCGATCCGTTGACGATCCGATCGAATCCAAACCTATTTCATATCCGAAACACGCTAACTTATGATTTTCCAACACTTAGACTCTAAATCGGTGAATCGGAGCGTAAATTAGTCAAATATCCAATTAGAACCCGCTCGCAAGTCCGAAATACGGAATAATTCCAAGTTGGAATTATCGGATGCCGATCCGATGACGATCCGATCGAATCCAAACATATTTCATATCCGAAACACGCTAACTTATGATTTTCCAACACGTAGACTCTAAATCGGTGAATCGGATCGTAAACTGGTCAAATATCCAATTAGAACCCGCTCGCAAGTCCGAAATACGGAATAATTCCAAGTTCGAATTATCGGATGCCAATCCGTTGACGATCCGATCGAATCCAAACCTATTTCATATCCGAAACACGCTAACTTATGATTTTCCAACACTTAGACTCTAAATCGGTGAATCGGAGCGTAAATTGGTCAAATATCCAATTAGAACCCGCTAGCAAGTCCGAAATACGGAATAATTCCAACTTCGAATTATCGGATGCCGATCCGATGACGATCTGATCGAATCCAAACCTATTTCATATCCGAAACACGCTAACTTATGATTTTCCAACACGTAGACTCTAAATCGGTGAATCGGATCGTAAATTGGTCAAATATCCAATTAGAACCCGCTCGCAAATCCGAAATACGGAGTAATTCCAAGTTCGAATTATGGGATGCCGATCCGTTGACGATCCGATCGAATCCAAACCTATTTCATATCCGAAACACGCTAACTTATGATTTTCCAACACTTAGACTCTAAATCGGTGAATCGGAGCGTAAATTGGTCAAATATCCAATTAGAACCCGCTCGTAAGTCCGAAATACGGAATAATTCCAAGTTCGAATTATCGGATGCCGATCCGATAACGATCCGATCGAATCCAAACATATTTCATATCCGAAACACGCTAACTTATGATTTTCCAACACGTAGACTCTAAATCGGTGAATCGGATCGTAAATTGGTCAAATATCCAATTAGAACCCGCTCGCAAGTCCGAAATACGGAATAATTCCAAGTTCGAATTATCGGATGACGATCCGTTGACGATCCGATCGAATCCAAACCTATTTCATATCTGAAACACGCTAATTTATGATTTTCCAACACTTAGACTCTAAATCGGTGAATCGGAGCGTAAATTGGTCAAATATCCAATTAGAACCCGCTCGCAAGTCCGAAATACGGAATAATTCCAAGTTCGAATTATCGGATGCCGATCCGATGACGATCCGATCGAATCCAAACCTATTTCATATCCGAAACACGCTAACTTATGATTTTTCAACACTTAGACTCTAAATCGGTGAATCGGAGCGTAAATTGGTCAAATATCCAATTAGAACCCGCTCGCAAGTCCGAAATACGGAATAATTCCAACTTCGAATTATCGGATGCCGATCCGATGACGATCCGATCGAATCCAAACCTATTTCATATCCGAAACACGCTAACTTATGATTTTCCAACACGTAGACTCTAAATCGGTGAATCGGATCGTAAATTGGTCAAATATCCAATTAGAACCCGCTCACAAGTCCGAAATACGGAATAATTCCAAGTTCGAATTATCGGATGCCGATCCGTTGACGATCCGATCGAATCCAAACCTATTTCATATCCGAAACACGCTAACTTATGATTTTCCAACACTTAGACTCTAAATCGGTGAATCGGAGCGTAAATTGGTCAAATATCCAATTAGAACCCGCTCGCAAGTCCGAAATACGGAATAATTCCAAGTTCGAATTATCGGATGCCGATCCGATGACGATCCGATCGAATCCAAACATATTTCATATCCGAAACACGCTAAGTTATGATTTTCCAACACTTAGACTCTAAATCGGTGAATCGGATCGTAAATTGCCCAAATATCCAATTAGAACCCGCTCGCAAGTCCGAAATACGGAATAATTCCAAGTTCGAATTATCGGATGCCGATCCGATGATGATCCGATCGAATCCAAACCTATTTCATATCCGAAACACGCTAACTTATGATTTTCCAATACTTAGACTCTAAATCGGTGAATCGGAGCGTAAATTGGTCAAATATCCAATTAGAACCCGCTCGCAAGTCCAAAATACGGAATAATTCTAAGTTGGAATTATCGGATGCCGATCCGTTGACGATCCGATCGAATCCAAACCTATTTCATATCCGAAACACGCTAAGTTATGATTTTCCAACACTTAGAATCTAAATCGGTGAATCGGAGCGTAAATTGGTCAAATATCTAATTAGAACCCGCTCGCAAGTCCGAAATACGGAATAATTCCAAGTTCGAATTATCGGATGCCGATCCGATGATGATCGGCTAGAATCCAAACCTATTTAATATCCGAAACACGCTAACTTATGATTTTCCAACACTTAGACTCTAAATCGGTGAATCGGAGCGTAAATTGGTCAAATATCCAATTAGAACTCGCTCGCAAGTCCGAAATACAGAATAATTTCAAGTTCGAATTATCGGATGCCGATCCGATGACGATCCGATCGAATCCAAACCTATTTCAAATCTGAAACACGCTAACTTATGATTTTCCAACACCTAGACTCTAAATCGGTGAATCGAAGCGTAAATTGGTCAAATATCCAATTAGAACCCGCTCGCAAGTCCGAAATACGGAATAATTCCAACTTCGAATTATCGGATGCCGATCCGATGACGATCCGATCGAATCCAAACCTATTTCATATCCGTAACACGCTAACTTATGATTTTCCAACACTTAGACTCTAAATCGGTGAATCGGAGCGTAAATTGGTCAAATATCCAATTAGAACCCGCTCGCAAGTCCGAAATACGGAATAATTCCAACTTCGAATTATCGGATGCCGATCCGATGACGATCCGATCGAATCCAAACCTATTTCATATCCGAAACACGCTAACTTATGATTTTCCAACACGTAGACTCTAAATCGGTTAATCGGATCGTAAATTGGTCAAATATCCAATTAGAACCCGCTCGCAAGTCCGAAATACGGAATAATTCCAAGTTCGAATTATCGGATGCCGATCCGTTGACGATCCGATCGAATCCAAACCTATTTCATATCCGAAACACGCTAACTTATGATTTTCCAACACTTAGACTCTAAATCGGTGAATCGGAGCGTAAATTGGTCAAATATCCAATTAGAACCCGCTCGCAAGTCCGAAATACGGAATAATTCCAAGTTCGAATTATCGGATGCCGATCCGATGATGATCCGATCGAATCCAAACATATTTTATATCCGAAACAAGCTAAGTTATGATTTTCCAACACTTAGACTCTAAATCGGTGAATCGGATCGTAAATTGGTCAAATATCCAATTAGAACCCGCTCGCAAGTCCGAAATACGGAATAATTCCAACTTCGAATTATCGGATGCCGATCCGATGACGATCCGATCGAATCCAAACCTATTTCATATCCGAAACACGCTAACTTATGATTTTCCAACACTTAGACTCTAAATCGGTGAATCGGAGCGTAAATTGGTCAAATATCCAATTTGAACCCGCTCGCAAGTCCGAAATACGGAATAATTCCAAGTTGGAATTATCGGATGTCGATCCGTTGACGATCCGATCGAATCCAAACCTATTTCATATCCGAAACACGCTAAGTTATGATTTTCCAACACTTAGACTCTAAATCGGTGAATCGGAGCGTAAATTGGTCAAATATCCAATTAGAACCCGCTCGCAAGTCCGAAATACGGAATAATTCCAAGTTCGAATTATCGGATGCCGATCCGATGACGATCGGCTCGAATCCAAACCTATTTCATATCAGAAACACGCTAACTTATAATTTTCCAACACTTAGACTCTAAATCGGTGAATCGGAGCGTAAATTGGTCAAATATCCAATTAGAACTCGCTCGCAAGTCCGAAATACGGAATAATTCCAAGTTCGAATTATCGTATGCCGATCCGATGACGATCCGATCGAATCCAAACCTATTTCATATCTGAAACACGCTAACTTATTATTTTCCAACACCTAGACTCTAAATTGGTGAATCGAAGCGTAAATTGGTCAAATATCCAATTAGAACCCGCTCGCAAGTCCGAAATACGGAATAATTCCAACTTCGAATTTTCAGATGCCGATCCGATGCCGATCCGATCGAATCCAAACCTATTTCATATCCGAAACATGCTAACTTATGATTTTCCAACACTTAGACTCTAAATCGGTGAATCGGAGCGTAAATTGGTCAAATATCCAATTAGAACCCGCTCGCAAGTCCGAAATACGGAATAATTCCAACTTCGAATTATCGGATGCCGATCCGATCGAATCCAAACCTATTTCAAAACTGAAACACGCTAACTTATCATTTTTTAACGCTTAGACTCAGTTATAGATATGAACCATTTTTTTAACAAATACATGTTAATTGCAGGAGCAGGGCGGCGTCAGGGGATCGATGAGAGCACCAGCGTTGGTGGTGGGTGGGGGTGGTTGAGATAGGGCGGCGTCAGGGGATCGATGAGAGCACCAGCGTTGGTGGCGGGCGGGGGTGGTTGAGATAGGGCATGTATCATCTCTCATTTCTGGATTGTGTAAATATTATTTTGTAATATGTGGTTATTTTTTGTTCTTGTCTATAAATTGTGGTAATATATTGTGGTATTGTTGTAAATCACAGGAATTAAATAACATTATTTAGGTAAATTTATTAAAAAAAAAAACATACTTATTACCGACGGAAATTAATTATTCCGTCGGTAATAATGTTTTTTTTTTTAAAAATTTTAAATAATTTGCCGACGGCATATAATATCCGTCGGTAATATATATATTATTACCGACGGGCAATATATATATGCGTCGGTAATATATATAGTATTACCGACAGTATAGACCATAACCGTCGGTAAAATGCTTATATATTACCGACGGATTCTTAAGTTTTGTCGGTAATAATATATTATATTAATTTTTAAGTGATTAAATATGACCGACGGTTTTAATATTACCGTCGGTATTAATTATTATTACCGACAGTAATATTTGGTCCGTCGTATTGTTTTCCCCGACGCCTTTTTTCCCGACAGCCAGCGACGGAAATATCTTCCGTCGCTATAGAATATTACCGACGAAATGTTAATATTACCGACGGATATTGTCCGTCGGTAATAACTGTTTTTTTTGTAGTGTCACGTCTTGTTATGAAGCCAATGTGAAGATTGTTGAAGATGTGGCTCCAAACAAGCCGCATATAACTCCAAGGATTGCTCGCGAAGAAATGGCGGAAGACGGAGTGTCTAGAGTAAGGAAGGCTCGGCCAGGCACAGTCGTGCGCACGATTGTCAGGTTATGCGCACGACTGGTATCGCCAATTTTTTTGGAGAGAAAATGAGACCGGGTCGTGCGCCCCAGGTTGTACGCACGACTCGAGTCGTGCGCATAACTAGTTACGACAGGAGGTGCCGCGGTTTGGCTTGCGTTTTCTCATGGGTTTCCTTCTACAAGTCTTATACGAATGTATGCCTATATAAAGACAGGTCTAGGACAAACCTAGGTATGAGTAGAAGCCATAAGAGAGGGCAATACATCATCAAGGGAGAGAGAGAGAGCCATCCAAGGAAGCTTGCGAGTTTCAGCACAGATTTCTTCTTTCTCCGGGTTTGAAGGTTGCGGGATCTATCTCATGTGGGGGGATTCTCTTAGTGGGTATTGAGAGAGATTGGTGAGCGAGAGGCAAGGTATTTTTTTCTCTGGTTATCTCCTCAATAGTGAATCAATTGATCGTCATTGCCGCATATCTCGTGTATTTTGCTTTGTTCTTTATTTCTTTATTAGTTTGTCTTCTCGGCGGTGGTGAGACATCGTTTTCTCCGTGCAAGTTCTTTGATCTTCGGTGCTCTCCTTCTTCGCTCCTTCCGATGTGCGAGGGCCTCAGATCGCAACATTATATATAGGCACACATTCGTATCTGACTAGTAGGAGGAATCTCATGCGAAATCGCAGACCGAACCGCCTCAATCGTGTGTTGTTAGATCTATGTCCACCATGCGCACGATCAATATGTCGGTTGTGTACTCGACTTTTCTGCTAATGCATGTCATGTGCACGACCTGGGGAGAATGTGCGCACAATCTGCCTAGCAGAACAATCCTTTTGCTCTGTCTTCCATCGTTCATTCACGCACTAACCTTGGACTTGTGGCTTGTTTGGAGCCACATCTTCAACAATGAGCCCCCACCACCTCTACTGCTCCTTCTCGTCGGAGCCATCGTCACCTTTTCCTTTCCCTCTTTTTCTCCTTTTCATTTTCTTTCATCGGAGCCACTATTGCCTCCGTTTGCCCTTCCCATCGCCCATCATGTTTTGTAGTTCAGTGCCGGTTCGACACTAAACTACCGAACATGTTGAGCGACATTCAGCAGTTAATTGCTGAATATTATTCGACATATTCGATAGTTCAGTGCCGAACATGCTCGATACTTAACTAACAAACATGTTAGACGACGGTGAAGGAAATGGGATTCAACAGTGGCTTCGACGATAGAAAAAAAGGAAGAGAAGTGGGGAAGGGGAGGAGTCAGCGTCGACGTTGTAGATAGCTAGAGGCGTCGATGTCGGAAATGGGTGTCGTTGGTGCTGGCATCATAAGGAGGCTGCGAAGGCTTCAAGTGTCGGGATATGCCACGATGGACCTGTTAGTATGAAGGTGATGGGGTATAGAGGTTCGGAAAGGATTTGGGATGGAAGGAGAAAGATGATGGGATTTGCTAGGAACGAAGATTGAGATATGGGACACTAGTAGTGTTCTTGTAATGAAAAAATTGGGAAATGATTTTCAATTGGAACATAGTATGTTGATCCTTGTTAGGGTGTGAAATGTGAATAAAATTTTTCATTAATAAATAGTAAACCCTAGTTTGGATCTCCGGACCTCTTTAAGCCCGCGCTCCTCTGACCACCTGGCCGGTCCAGTAAAAAAAAAAAAAAAAATGGCGACGGTCTACTACAGTGCGAAGGTCAATGAGATTCCAATCCAACCGCTATCCGACAAAACCACCCCTTTTCCCAAATCTCTTCGCGCCGCATCATCCGTGTCAGCAACGAGGCACCCCTCCCGACGCCCAGACAAAATTTTCAACAAAGAAATTGTCGCTATTTAGATCTGAACACGTCACCCACGTCCCTAAAATCCCAGCTCCAGAAGATGAGCCCCATATGACACAAACGCCCCTCACTCCCACCCCAATTCACAAACCGAACCACCCCTCCCCCTCCCCCTCCCACTCCCCCAAAAACCTTCGGCCAGACCCTAACAATGGACAAAAAAATGGATGAAGGAAAGGTAGGGAATATCCCCCCCCCCCGTGGGTTTTTTACTTTTTTACCATTTCTGTTCACTACATGATTCAGTGGCATTTGCCTTTTTTGGTAAAATCGCACGTCTCAAGCCGCCAATCATTGTGATTAGAAGGGACATCAGCCGTAAAAAAGACCGTTAATCAATCTGGAAGTGGTTCATTTTCATGAATGGAGCCGGCTGCTCTTCTACTACACATTACTTTACTTTCACGTTGCAGTAAATAAGATGAAAGAGAAGAGAGATGTAACATTATTTCCAAGCCCTAACCCTAAAACAAGGGGGGTCTCTGTATGCCAAGAATCTCCGCTCCATACGCGATCACCAGAGTCAACACAAGCAAGAAATGGCAAGAGATTCTACGGATACAAAGCCTCGCATGGTCAAATCCTCGATCTCATCAGCTGTACACGCACACAGAACACCAGCACCCACTCCCGGCCGTGCTTGTGGAAGGAGAGAGGGTTACCGGTTGTGGAGCGGATCCGGGCAGCTGGGCACCCTTCGCTTGCTGTCGTCGAACCCCGCCGCCGTCCCCGACCTCGGCCGGAGATCGGGGGGGGCGGGCCTCCGGCCGATGAGATCCTTCTCGCCATCTTTCGCACTGGCGTCCGCGGGGAGTATCCGAATTGCCACGGCGCCCACGCATGCCTGTAGCACCAGGACGCTCAGGAGGACGGCGGCGAGGCGCGGGAGGGCTCTCCTCTCCCCGGCCGCCGACATCAACTTAGATCTGCCTTTCGCCTGCCGGAATCTGACGCATCGGCTGAATCCAGCCTCCTAATCCCCTAGAGAGAGAGAGAGAGAGAGAGCTCTTTGGCTGGCTGTAAGCCTGTAACCACGTGATGACAGAACGGGCGCAGCAAATATAGTAGTTGGGGTTAAGCGGCTTCAGAGAGAGAGAGAGAGAGAGAGAGAGGAGGGGGGAGCCGTGACACTTGCCCCTGGTTGCGGATTAAATAGCGCAGGTACCACAGAGGTCGGTGCACCGGCAAAGAAACGTACGGTGCCGTTAATGGCGGGCGATGTTTGCGGGGTTTTATACTGGACCGCGGTTATCCTAAGCCACAGTTTTCAAACCAAAACGTGCATCTGAAGTACCCGAGTTTTGTCCAGACGGGGCGTCGGGGCCCACCCCAGTCGGGAGGTCTCGAACGGGGGCCGGTGCTGTCCACCTGATGGCAGGCCCATGATCGCTGCAACCTGATGATTCCAGATCCGACGGCTTCAAAAGGGTGCGGACTGTGGGGTTGTACAGTGTCAGCGTCTCGTCCTGCTCCGGGGGCACCACCTGTCCCATCGGTGTGATGCTGCTACAGCTATCAGGGTCCGGAGGACGTACGCGTGAGGTGATGGAGGGAGATGGGAGCCTGTTCCGCTGGCTCCACCACCCCATGATCTTTCGATGGGACAAATGCGGGACTAGCCAGTAGTAAACCCCAAGATAAGATTGATGCTGAAATGAAAAGAGTACATGAATTTATAATATATATAATTATATTGGGCTAATCTAAAATGTCTAAGCTATGCAATTTGAACATACTGTTGGACAACTAGTCGGGACATCATGCAGGGGGGGGACTGCAAATCTCATGCCATTGATCCCCACGCCACCACGGGCTGTCCCACGGAGTTGTACATGTTGACGAATACTCCATGTTACGAAGAAAGAGGGAGAGAGAATAGATTTAAGGAGAAAAACTCCTTGAATTATCTCATGCATTAAACTCATTAACATAACATAAGATTACCTCTCTTTATATAGAGAGAGAATGCACACCATTCCGTTACCACAAGATGGGACTAGTAAAATACTAACACACTACATCTAGCTAATACCCCCCGTCAAACTGATGTAAGGTATAAACCAACATCAGTTTGCTTAATAAAAGGAAGGAGAAAAAAAAAAAGAAGAAAAAATTACATCAAATAACTCTTTTTTTATGTAAAGTAAAGATAATGCCAGGGTGACCTGCGAGCAAGTTGTCTTGGAAATCCGATTGACCTGCAAGCAAGACGACCGGAGGAACCTGGCCAACCTGTAAGCAGGTCAACCGGGAGAATTAACAATGATCACTAAGGATCGGAGCGGAGGAAGCCAACGGTAATGGAAGCCGGTAATAAAGGAGGCCGAAAGGAGAGAAATTAGCTAAGAAAAATGTGTGAATGCGTGAGACCTCATAGGAGGCAAGCACCCGGCCGAAGCAAGTATTTGACACCTCTTAGAAGATCTCAATATCACAGACAAAGAAGAAGGAGAGAATGTAGAGTCGTAGCTCTGATAGGGTCACATGACCAAGGAAAGGAAGAGGATCCAAAAGCCGACGCAAGAATGATCGAAACGAGAGAGGATCCAAAAGGCCGGCACAAGACAAGTGTGACCGGAACAAGAGTGGATCTAAAAGCTGGCACAAGACAAGTGTGACCGGAACGAGAGAGGATCCAAAAGCCGGCACAAGACAAGTGTGACCGGAACTAGAGAGGATCTAAAAGCCGGCACAAGACAAGTGTGACTAGAACAAGAGAGGATCCAAAAACCGACACAAAACAAGTGTGACCGGAACTAGAGAGGATCAAAAGAAACTGGCACAAGACAAGTGTGACCGGAATGAGAGAGGATCCAAAAACCGGTACAAAACAAGTGTGACCGGAACTAGAGAGGATCAAAAAGCCGGCACAAAACAAGTGTGACCGGAACAAGAGATCGAGGATCAAAGGGTGCAAGGCGGATCGGTAGGGCACAGAGCGTAAAAATACCATGGCACAAGGGCACAGAGCGAGACGATGGGGCAGGCGAATCGACAAAGCACAAGGGCATAGGGTGCGAGGCGGGCTGACAAAGCTCAAGGTGCAGCGAACGGCGGATGCGGGGCGCCATGGCGGTCGGATCAAACGACTTAGGGCTCCGACAGCCAACAAGACCGATGGGCGCGGGCTAGAGCCGAAGGAGGAGCAGCAGCTCAAGCGCAGGGCCACAGAGAGAGCGCAACAGATTAGAGCGCAAGGCAGAAAATGCAAAGAGCCGGCCAGGTATGGAACGGCCAGATCGGGTGGCGAGATGCTATGAGCAGAGGATCCGGGCGGCACAAAGGGCCAAGTGAAAAAGGGTCGGATCGGGTGCAGAGGGTCGTGCTGGGTCAGATGCAATAAGTCACAAAGCACAGCCGTCCAATACAGGATGGATGGCTGTGATCATTTATATAGAGAGAGGTGTAAAGCACGGCCGCACGGCGCATTCACAGGCTCAAAGGGGATCACTGGGTCGGATCTGGTGTAGAGTCATCCGATGCAAATCGGATGGCTCTGATCAGCTATAGAGAGAGTGAAGGAATAAAAAAGAAAGGGCAAGGGACTGCTGGATGGCTGTGATTCAGTTTTAAGAGAAAGGAGACGAGCAGATGGTGAAAGTGGCTGGATGTTTGGATGGCAGTGATCAAACCAGAAAAGGAAAGAGAGGGATTGAGGGCAAGGGACAGCTGTGATTCGATTTTAAAGGGGATGATCCGGATTTTAGGAGAGAGAGAGAGAGAGAGGAGATAAGGAAAGAGAGAGAAATCGAGAGAGAGAGAGAGACGAGAGGGAAAACCGAGAGAGAGTAAGAGATCCGGAGATGGGAGAGGAAATCAGAGCGCCGGTGCGAGGGGGGTCGGAGATGAGGTCGGCGCAAGGGAAGGAGGCCGGTGCGGAGAACGGCGGCGAGGGCTGTGGCCGACGTGAGCTCGAGGCCAGCGCGGAGAACAGCGGGCGCAACAGGAGCTTGAGGTCGACTGTTGAGCAAGGGCGAGGCCGGCAGGGACGATCGGCGCTTGCCGACCCGCAGATCGCACTTGCGATGACATCGCCCCCCCCCCCCCCCCCCCCCCCCGCTGATATATTTGGAGACGTTGTGGACGACGACGTCGGCCCCCAACCGCACCGGCGATAACACCATCAACGTGAATGTGTTGTCGACCACCAGCATCACTCCCTTCTCGCACGCCACCGTACTCAGCCGCGGCACGTCGGCCACCGCCAGCGTCGGGTTGGACACCGACTCCACGTACAGCACCCGCGTCTCCCCCGACCGGATCACCGGCGCGACCTCCGCCAGGTCCCCCGCATCCACGAACGTGGTTCGGATCCCGCACGCCCGGGGGAGGAAGTGGGAGAGCAGGTAGCGGGAGGCCACCACGTGGCCCCCGGCCTCGCACAGCTAGAGGAGGACCGAGGAGATGGCAGACATACCGCTGGCGGTGCAGTACGCGGCTTCCGTGCCCTCCATGGCGACCATCTGGCGCTCGAGGTTGAGGACGGTGGGGTTGAAGTGGCGGCTGTAGATGAAGACGTTGCGGTCCGGGCCGAGCTCGCCGGTGAACATCCAGCGCATCATCTCTGACTCCAACACCATGAACATCGTCGACACCTCGATGGGTTGCTGGAGATGGGTTGCTGGAGGTTCCATGCGTCGTCGATGAGGGCGTCGATCATGGAGTTGCTGCCGGCATTCGCACAGGGGAGAAATGGGAAAAAAAATAAATTTTACTGTTCCAGGCCTCCTCGATGTCGTCGACGATGACCGAGGAGGCCGAGGCTGGAGAGGAGAGCGTCGAACCCTAGGCCAAGAGGGTTGGCTCTGATACCATGTTACGAAGAGAGAGGGAGAGAGAATAGGTTTGGGGAGCAAAACTCCTTGTATTATCTCATTAAACTCATTAACATTATATATGACTACCTCTCTTTATATAGAGAGAGAATGCACGCCATTATGTTACCACAACCGAGGTGGGACTAATAGAATACTAACACACTACATCTAATACTCCCACATCCATAAGGAAGGCACTCATCACCCGCTTAATATATCCCTACTCCGGGTGCTCCTCAGGGATCAAGTCTTGTCGTCTATGCTCCATGTGGGAGGAACCTTGCCACGCTTGTCCCGTGTGAGAGGAGTGATGACGGATATAGTTTTATATCAATGAGGGAAGCACCCATCACCCACCTAATATACCCATAGACCTTCCCTTACCAATGGTGGAACTAGGAATTCACTCTAGTGGGGACATAAATTCTAAACAAGAGAGAAAAACAGATATAGATAATAGGCTTTTGGCATACACCTTGCCTTTTTTTTTGTTGGGGGGTGGGAGGAGAGACTCAGGTCATTGCCTGGCATGGGGTAAGGAACAGGTCACCGTCTCCGACCATGAGTTTTGGGTAGTGGAGGCACGGATGGAGGTCCGAGTATCCGAGAATGGTCGTATGATGCAGCTCGTGTGCGGGACTGTGATCTGGGAACACTGCAAGTGTCACGCCCCGGATCTGACTACAAGGGTAAAACAGTCAAACCCGAGGGTGATGGGGTTTTACGGGTAAGTCAATGTTATAAGGTTGCGAGGTTGATTTTATTATTTAGTTATTTATTACTAATTTATCATTAACTACTTACTAGCTGATGAGGGACAGCTTTGAGGAGAAGCCTACCAATAACTTGGCCTTGAGGAAAGGCCTACCAGGCATGAAGCTTTGAGTAGAAGCTTACCAAAAAAATGTTACTGATTCTGGCATTATTCAGAGCATCTAGAATATGGTTCTGCAGTTATTACATAATTAACTGAAAATAATAAAGCTGGTTAACACCTTTAATGTCCACGCTTGGTCTCAGGTTCTGTTGGCAGACTCAGTTAGAAAACTATCGGTTCACTTTAGGAGTAGGTAGAACTAACTTTCGGTGATTAGTTGCATACTTTTAATCTGGATGATTATTTGTCTTACATTTACTAGTTGTAGTTGTACCATAGTAGAACTGTCATATTAGCTAGCTGAACTATCTTATTTGCAATATATGTATATATATGTTGTCGCCCTCGTAGACTTCTAGAAGGGCAGGGTATGACTATGGTTTACCCTAGCTAGTTTAGGATTAACGGTTCACTGAGTTTACCTAATAAACTCACCCCGTTGTTGCACACTCTTTTCAGGTACTATAGATCCTTCTCAGGCGCTTCCTAGAGGAGCTTGATTAGCTATCGAGGGAGGACATTAGAGATGTTAACCAGTTTTATTATTTTCAGTTGATTATGTAATAACTGCAGAACCATGTTCTAGATGCTCTGAATAATTCCAGAATCAATAACATTTCTTTGGTAAGCTTCTACTCAAAGCTTTATGCCTGGTAGGCCTTTCCTCAAGGCCAAGTTATTGGTAGGTTTCTCCTCAAAGCTATCCCTCATCAGCTAGTAAGTAGTTAATGATAAATTAGTAATAAATAACTAAATAATAAAATCAACCTCGCAACTTTATAACATTGACTTACCCTTAAAACCCCATCACCCCCGGGTTTGACTGGTTTACCCTTGTAGTCAGATCCGGGGCATGACAGCAAGCCTAAGACATACAGAGGTGGTATGAATTGAACAAGATGAATCAGTTTTTTTTTTGGTTAAATTACACTTTACCCTCTAAAGTTTAGCTCAAAAACACTCAACCCCACTATAGTTTATTTTGTTCCAAATCGCTCCCTAAAGTTTGAAATGTTAGCACATTGCCCCTTTTGTCAACTAATTAATTACCTTGATATTTTTATCTGATCAAAACAGGAATGAAGGGGGCAAAATGTAGTTCTTTAACTATAGGGGGGTTAAGTGTTTTCGAGCTAAAGATAGGGGGGCAAGTGTAATTTCTCTTTTTGAAATCTCAGTGAGGGCACTTGCCCCCACTATGCCTTAGTTGGCTCAGCCAGTGCCCCTTACGCAGGGATGGAACTATATATGGGCCAAGGGGAGCATGGCTCCCCCTCCTATTCTGGGTTTTGGAGTGTAAGGTTATCTAACATGGTATTAGAGATAGTGCTCACCGTCTCCTGTTCCGGATGCTCCCCACCGATCATACCTTGTCACGTGCTCCACGTGAGGGAGTGTTGTGAACGTCCCCTTAAACCCGGGTTTTGTAGTGTGTCATCTATCAGGTCAAATTAAGAATGATTTGTTCCATAATAACCCAGCAACCCAACCAATTTTTAAATTTGTACATTCACATGAAATAATATTTAAAAATTTAGACATATGTGGGTATTTTTTTTTTGCTGGAATTTAAATTTGGACAAACATGATCGGTTGTATGAGCAATTAAAACGCTAGATTGTCCGCATGATTGTCCCTTGGTATGTTCAAATAGCCTTACTTTTGCCCTTGACGTTGATCACCGTGGTTATTTAATACTTACTTTGTTAAAAGCCGTGTTAAGCAGTTGATCGAGGGGCGTGTGAGTGAGAGGTGAAAGGAATTAATTAAAGACACCAGCTTCCGAACCGTCCGCGGTCTCCCTCCACTCTTTTGGCCGCAAAAACTTTGTCGACAGTCCCGAAGCAGAGCTTTTGTGTAAAGCGGACAGAGAGAAAGGTCAAGAGATAGGAGAGGAAACGCCATTGTTCGTGCATCAAAAGGTGGGAGGGGGCCTGTCCTGAATCCTGATCCTTCCAACCCCCCTCGCCACCGGGGACGTCGTAAAGCGGCGGCCCATAGCCTTCTCCTTGGCGCTTGCTCTCCGCTTGGCCTCTTCTGCTCGTCCCCTTCCTCCTCTCCTGCTACCCTGCCAACTTTCTGTTAGCCTGCCTGAGTTGGCAACAGACGGCTGTGATCAAGCCACGCCAGGTTGGCAGAGATAATAGCATTTCTCCATCCAACTTAGTGGGTCCCCCCCCCCCCCTCCTTTCAGGTTTGTTGGACACAGAGATTGGAGCAGGAGCATCGAGTTCGCCGGATGACATGGGTATATAATTACTGCTGAGATCAATGGCCGCTCTCGTCGGCATCGATCGTCCTTCTGCGGGTGGTTGGGCTGAATCAAACATGGTGGCCTCAGCTTTGAAGCACGGAAAGGCGATGGATCCGCACGCCCCGGTAAGGGAAAGGGACCGGAGGTTGGTTGGTTGGCCGGCCACCATATCGGTTCACAGTTTCGGAAATGCTACGGTTTGTCGACACGGGGGAGGCTACGTGTGTGGGGGTGCATGTGCTCGACGCGGCCGGCCGGTGCTCACAATCGCTAGCTGTATGGTCCCGCGCGCGCAGCGCCACGGCCGGAGAAATCCATTGGAGCTGCAACGAGAGGCCTCTAACAGCCACCCATTGACGAGGGCGGAGGCTGTGTTTCACAGGTTTGGTGCGTGTTTATTGATCGCCTCTGCTCGACGTACGTGGTGGCCCCTTAATGCTGCTGCCTTGCAATGATAGCGCTCTGGCTGCGGTTTGACGGATCCGGATCACGTGTTCATGTGGTACAAATCGTTAAGTCGCACGATCCATAGTGAGTGATTGAGTGTAATGCACATGGGCTCTCTCTCTCTCTCTCTCTCTCTCTCTCTCTCTCTCTCTCTCTCTCGGGTCCGACACAAGTGTCGCGGATTAAACCGGTTCTTTTGGGCGAGGCATTCATGGCGGATGTAGCCTTACCCAGCTCGAATCATTGGTGCATACCGTCGGGTCTTTTCTGAATGACCGACAGTTGTGTGGTAATTACCTTGAGCAAGGCCAAAGAGATGAGAACAATACTTGGCTCAACATTTCCTCCATTAAAGGGTTTTTTTAACTTTGCCACCAAATTATGCCTTGAATTAGACTTCACCCCCATTATTTCATTAATTAGACTTTACCTCTCAGAACTAACCATTCTATCAACTCACCCCCCAAAACTTTATTTCTTTTCCCTCAGCTCACCCTTTCTCTTAGATGGTTTTCTCTTAGACGGTGAGCTGACGGAACAGTTAGTTTTGAAGGGTAAAGTCTAATTAATGAAAATATGAGGGGTAAAATCTAATTCAAAGTAAATTGGGGGGGCTAACTCAAAATAACCCAAAATAAAATACGAAAATTTTTATTTGTATCCCAAAAATTTATAATTAGCCCCGCCTCCCTACCGTTTCTTAATATCTTACTCAACAATCCTTTAATACCAACAATGCCCTTTTCTTTTGTACCCCAAAGCCTTAACTCAACATCTTTTGTACCCAACCCAACCCGGCCCAAGGTCTCTTTGAACTTCCTTAGCCCATGCCCAACCGCCGAGTTGGCTGGGTTGATCGGATTGTGCGGGGTGGGTTGACCGGTTTCAATATGGCAGAGTGGGGTTTATTTAAGAGTGGGGTGTATTTAAGACCGGGTTGATTGGGTTTGGGTTCGCCCGCCCAAGTTGCAGCCCTACTTGTGCCTTCAAATACCAGCCAACTGAATGGGGTTTATTTAAGAGGGGGGTGTATTCAAGAGTGCATATAATTGAGATATAATTCAGGGAGTATGTGTTTGATTGGGGTATAATCAAGTTGGGGTGGGCTATTTAACTGGGGTGTATTGAAGGTGGGGTGTAAGAGAGAAGGGTATTTTTGGGATAGAAATAGGGTCTGAAAAAAATATAGGGTGTGTTCAAGTTTGTTGAAAATGGAGGCTAATTACATATTTAAGAGGTATGAATAAAATTTCCCTAAAATAAAGGGTAGATTACACTTTCCAAACCCCCCCGTGAAGTTTAGATAAAAACCCCTATAGTTAATTAAAAAACCAAATTTTACCCCCGCAAAATAACTACAATGGGGTTAAATGTTTTTCAGATAACCTCTAGGGCG
Source organism: Chamaelirium japonicum (assembly GCA_947650365.1). Lineage (NCBI taxonomy): Eukaryota > Viridiplantae > Streptophyta > Magnoliopsida > Liliales > Melanthiaceae > Chamaelirium > Chamaelirium japonicum. The sequence goes on along the minus strand of OX393559.1, from coordinate 28,258,343 downwards.
TAAAGTATAATTTATCCTAAAATCAAAACACTTTGCTGGACAGTTGTTGAAGAGGGCTCAACAACTGACGTGGCAATCAAAATGATTAGACCAAACTCCACTGTCAAGAAGTAACAAGTGCATGACTTGAGTCTAAAGTGGTAATGTCGGCCCCATATCATAGCCTATGGAGTGAGAATGCTTTTGTTCCAACCTCCTCACAGTAGGCCTTGGAGTGCATTTTTTAGCTGCCGGCTTGCTTTGCTGCGTCTGCTTCCGGTCCAATCACAGCAAACCACGTCGTCCTTTTTTAAAAGATTTAATGGAAAATGGAAGTCCTGCAGCAAGTACAGTTTCCATTGTGTAGCTTAAATGAGCGACGTGGCCTGCTGTGATTGGTAAGGAAGTAAACACATCAAACCAAGCACGCAGCAAAATGCACTCTAGACCCCGCAGGTATTAAGTGGGTATGGTGCAATCATTGTATGACATGTCACCTGTTGGGGGCCCGTTCCTCTGTTGGAACCTAGTGAGTTCGGTCTCCTCCAGTCGGTTGGCTCCGGTTGGTGGAACAGCTGGAGTACGATTCACCTTGGGGCCGCTGCTATCGTGCGGCTGTAATACGCATGGGCCTACCGACCGGGTCAACTAACGGGAGAAGATTCAAGCTCGATCCTAGTATTATTCAAAGAGAAATGCTATTCAGCCCGAAGGTTTTCACGATTTGGCCGGCCCGATTGACATGGCAGCGTGCAACTGGTCACTTTCTATCTTGACATCAGGTGGGTCAACAAAATTGGTCCCGGTTAAGTTTGACATAGATTAGTGATGGACCACTAGATTTGGTAAAAGGTGATTTACAAGGGGACGGTTGAAGATGTTTTAAGGGCATGTTAATATCTTGTAAATGGTTTTTTTTAGTAATAAATATATATATTAAATCAAAAAGAAAACGAAAGTTGCAGTGCCTGACTTACTCTAGGTGAGCAAGAAAAAAACCAAAATAAAACTGAGACTCCACCAGGTGAGCACCACACTCTCATAAGTGAGAAAAATCCAGCCAAAAGCATCGAAAGACGCACACCATCTCCACCACCCAAACTTGTGCTGCAAGAGATCTCCACCACTACTCTTAGGCTAGTTCTCTTTGGTTCGCTTTCCAATACGAGAAGAGCGAGATACTATATCTTCCACAGCCTCTTTCTTAAGCTCTAAAGATATATGCCCGATCAATTCCGCCATCTACTTCTTCTATCTCAATTGCTCTCTAGTGGGCCTCACTTGACTGCCATCAAGTTCCATTAAGGTTTGATTTAGATTTAATTAGGTTTCTAGGGTCTAATTTAGGCTAGTTTAGGACTTAATCCAATCTAGTTTAGTTACTAGGTTAGGTTAATCTCAATTTAGGATTTCATAATTTCTTTCATCATGGGAGCACATGGGATGATGTCATGTGGGCCTCACAAGACTTGTCATGAGATGACTTAGGATTTGATTAGTGCTAAGTGCGATTAGATATGCCAAAACCCGATTATGACCCGATTTAGGGCTAACTGTACATAGGATTAGGTTTTAGCACTAAAAACCAGAAAAAATATATATAATCCCCAAAACATTTATTTTTTATTACATTTAGATCCAAAATAAGTTTTGGTAATTGTAAAAAAATTTATTTTTAAAAATGATCATTTTACCCTTCGTGTGCGAAAGGGACCCGGTTTCTCTGTACGCGAGCCCAGATCCCAAACGAAGTGAAAACGCACTTGGGGAGAATGTTCCCTACCCTTGAGGTAATGCTAAAGTATTTTTCGAAAGACTCATCTGAGTTCCGGAGTTACAGCCTAACAGTCCCGATCAGACGAGAAGTCTGTATTTTTTCGTGCGCAGCCCATGCACACCATCTCCCAGACTTAACCCCTATGCACTTACGTTCTCGTAAGCGCCTCAGGATAGTCCCGCACATGCCACATGACACTCTACTAACTTTTCATAGATGAAAATAATATTTTTATCTTATTTTATTACAGGAAAAAACCTGGTCTTCACATAACTACTCATCATATTAAGGATTAAATTAGTATACAATGAAAATTAGTACACAATAACAAATCAGTACACAACAAAAAAAATTATTAGATAATGAAAATACATATTGATAAATACATCATTTGCTCATGTGTACAAAATAATTTATTTCATCTACAAATAAATCAATACTTAGATTAATACTCAGGATTACATAATGAAAAAGCATATTGACAAATATATCATCATTTGCACATGAGTACAAAATATTTTATTTCATCCAGAAATAAACCAATACTTATACCAATACTAATATTCTATAAAATTCTAAAGTATATCATTTCAGTGATAATATTCATTACACATTAGCATAACTATTTCATCTCGTTTCATATTTCATTCTTCATTTGACTTGAGATTTGTAACTTTATCCACCTGCTCGTTTTGATCATGATCTTTGGCATTAATATCTGGCTCATTTTCTAACAAATCTATCGGATCAATAGTTATGATGAAATTATAGAGTATACAATAAATTAATACGACCTTTATCTGTACCTTGATATTAAAAAAAAGTTCGATCCTCAACATAGCCCAATGTTTCTTTATCAATTCAAATGCACATTCGATGACGTTGCGACATGATGAATGACGATAATTAAACAACTTTTGCGTATTCGCTGGGATATGTCCTCTACGCTCAGACCTATAATATCTAACTCTACGATATGAAGCAAGAAATTCTGGATAATGCACATAACCAACATTTACTAGGTAGTATTTACCTATAGTAATAGAGAAATATCATAATAATATATAATATAATTAATATTCATGAATGCAAAAGTTGCACATGTATTTACCTGTAGAGATTGCCAATTTTGTTGGGTTATTTCTGATAGCATGTTTTAATACTTTTGAATCACTTGTTGATCCTTCCCATCTAGCCAAAATGTATGTAATTAACCTCATATCAAACCCACTACTGCCATGATATATTGTAAAATTCTTTCTTTTCTTATTTGATATCTAAATTGATCTTTTGAAGGTATCATCACTGTGATGTAAGTACCATCAATTGTCCCGATACAATTCTATGGATGAAAAACATACATGTTAAGCTAAAATATATTTAAATTTAATAGGATATGTAGTACAATGATATAATTTTAAAATATTATTTTAATATCTCAAAGTAATGGTGTCATGCCCTTTGAGGTCCAGGTACCACTATTGTAGTTGTTGGACCAGGTTGTTTGCCAGCATCTCTATATAACTTTATAACTGCCTGTAAAATCATAGTAAATTGACGATGGATTGTGGACACAAATTTATAAAAATCGAATTTAACAACCCGCATCCTCATATTATGTCCAAGAATATATAATAACATGACAACTTATTCCTCTGCATCAATATGTTGTAAATCCTTAAGGCATTTCATTTTTAATGCATCAACAAGTTGAAAGAATGTTCCATGGTTCAAGCGTAATTGGTCGTGCATAGTTTCGTTATCTTCGTACAGTAAACTTTTGATAAAACTACATCGTCACTCATATATTGGCCTTTGAGGTTGTCTATCTTTATATGTTATACGTGTCAATCTTTTAGAAAGTGTATGCACCAGAAGGATGGCTAGTAAAATTGCAGCATATATATAAAGTTTGACTTGTCTCTTAAGATCATCCATTGTCTATTTTCTTGAGATAAGTCAGAAACCTTCAAAGAGAGAGATATTATTAGATTCATAGATGATGGTCTATAGATCAAATTTATATATTAAGAATATCGATAGTAAGCAAGATTATGATTGTAAGCCTTGTGTAATACATTATCAGGTGTGATATATAGAACATAATAAATGCATTACGATAATACAGTCAAATTGATGAAACAAAAAAAAAATTACAATTAGGTATATGTTTCTTCAAGTGTACACCATAATTTGCTAAAAACAAAAAGTAATGTTATTCGGACAAACTAAATAATTTGCTAAAAACAAAGCGTAATGTAGGGACCTTATACTTGTAGCGATAACTTGTTGGGACCTTAGTTTGAGAAACATTAGCTAATATAGCAAATTATGGACCTTACCTTATACTTATAAAGACCTTAGCTTGTAAGGATGATTTTAGGGACCTTAGCTTGTAGAGACCTTATTCTTATAGGAATAACTTATAGGGACCTTAGCTAATATAACAAATTATGGATCTTACCTTATACTTGTAGAGACCTTAGCTTGTAAGGACCTTGTGCCAGTAGGAACCTTAGTTTGAGAAACAGTAGCTAATATAGCAAATTATGGATCTTACCTTATACTTGTAGGGACCTTAGCTTGTAGGATAACTTTAGGGACCTTTGCATGTAGGCACCTTATACTTGTAGGGACCTTACCTTGTAGGGACCTTAGTTTGAGAAACATTAGCTAATAAGCCTAATATAGCATATTATGATGTCATGCATCTAATATTGCAAAAATAGTTAGCACTTTCCTTCTCCAAAAAAAAAAAATTTATGAGAGAAACTCAGAATTTGTGTGTGTGAGCGTATGTGTGTGTGAGAGAGAGACTGTAATTGAACTCATGACTACCCCCTGTTTAAAGCCCGTGACTGGCCTTCGGTTTAAAACCCGTGGCTCAACGCCATAGATCACTCTCCCCTTCATTGAATACTTCAACAGAGAGTAGGAGAGAGATCAGAGATGATGCGCGGCGCACCGGCGGCCCGATGGCAACCCAAACCAGCGAGTGGGAGGCATGGCGACAGTGACCCGACCCGGCCGGTATGCGCGGCGCACCGGCGGCTCGACGACAACCTGACCCAGTGAGTGGGAGGCGCGGCGACAGTGATCCGATCCAGCCGGTGGTCGCCGGCGGGCCTCCGCTGACCTAGCGAGAGGGAGGCGCGGTGTACCGGCTGCCCGACAGCGACCCAGCGAATGGGAGGTGCGGCGTACCGGCTGCCCGACAGCGACCCAGCGAATGGGAGGCGCGGCGCACCTGATGGTCGATGAAGACCCGATTCAGCGAGTGGGAGGCGAGGCGACAGCGACCCGACCAGGCCTGTGGTCGCTGGCGGGCGACGCCGGGCGCACAAGGTTGATCAGCGGGCGGCGCCGATAGCACAAGGGACAGAGAGAGAGAGAGAGAGAGAGAGGTGCAGGGACGGGAGGCACCGGTCGCACTGGAAGGGCAGAGCCGATCGCGCAGGCCAGGCAAGTCTAGGCCCGATCCGCCAGAGAGAGAGAGAGAGAGAGGGTTACCTGCTGATGTGAACCCTAGCGGCTGCGTGGGAGAAGCGGGGGGAAGGAGAGAACCAGACTCCGCGAGACGGACGAACGAACGAACGAACGGGGCCTCGCGAATTTTTTTTTCTTCCAAGCGATGCGTCACTTTAAATTGACACATCTTTGGTTGGGAAAAAAATTTCCTATAAAACTGGATAATTTGGTTTCTTATGAAATAGATTTCTCACAAAAAAAAATAAATAAATAAAATTTTTTATTTTTCTTGAAAAATATAATTCCTAACGTCTTTTACTCACGAAAAGAACTTATAGAACAATATTTGCCGGCAACTCCATCTCCATGTGTGCCAACACACGGTTCATGACATGCAAGTATTGGAGGATAAAATACGTGTGGGACCTACACAGAAATATAATAATAAAAGGCCTAACAACTGGGGTGTATGTAAACCGATGCGACGAATTCTTATAAGACCTGTATTATTACTAGTGCAAGCCCAGGCCCGATGAGAGAGAGAGAGAGAGAGAGAGAGAGAGAGAGAGAGAGAGAGAGAGAGGGGAGGGTTATAATAGGGAAATTTTATTCATACCCCAAAAATCTCTAATTAGCCCCCGTATCCCTAGCGTTTCTCAATAACTTACTCAACAATCCTTTAATACCAACAATGCCCTTTTTTTTATACCCCAAACCCCAAAGCCCCTGCTCAGCGTCTTTTGTACCCCAACCCAACCCAATGTTCGTTTAAACTTAGCCCCGCCCAACCCGTCGGGTTGTGCGGGGTGGGTTCGGGTTAACCCGCCCAAAGTCGGGTTGGGTTCGGGTTGGCCCGCCCAAGTTGCAGCTAGGGGTGGCAATGAGTCGTGTCGTGTCGGGTTCGTGTCGTGTCTAGTTTCGTGTCGTGTCCAAAACCCCTAGACCCGGACCCGACCCGTTTAACTAATCGTGTCTAGATCCTAAACCCGTACCCGACTCGCTAATAAACAGGTAGACACGATAAGACCCGATAAGACCCGTTTACCACCCGGATCTATTCAGTTGACCCGATCCGACCCAATCCGACTTGACCCGACCTGACCCGAAAGACCCACTGGTTTTATATATTATAGTATCGGATTGTTGGTAGACCCGACCAGACCCGACCCGACATGACCTATTGAATACTAAACGGGTCTTCCTGGGTCTACCGTGTCCAGACCCTAAACCCGGACCCGACCCGTTTAATAAACGGGTCTATCGTGTCGACCCGTTTACGACCCGAACCCGTTTAACCTTGACCCAGACCCGCTAACTTCGTGTTGGGTCGAGGAGAAATGATTCGGGTTGGGCTCGGATTAGCCCGCCCAAATTCGGGTTGGGTTCGGGTTGGACTCGGGTTGGGTTCAGGTTGGCCCGCCCAAGTTGCAGCTCTACTTGTGCCTTCAAGTATCAGCCAACTGCATGGGGTTTATTTAAGAGTGGGGTGTATTCAAGAGTGCATATAATTGGGGTATATTTAAGGGGGTATGTATTTGATTGGGGTATAATCAAGTTGGGGCGGGCCATTTAACTGGGGTGTATTGAAGGTGGGGTGTAAGGGGGAAGGGTATTTTTGGGATAAGCATGGGGTATGAAAAAAAAAAATGGGGTGTATTCAAGTTTCTTGGAAATGGGGGCTAATTACAGATTTATGGGGTATGAATAATATTTCCCTTATAATATATATTTTTGTTTGTAGGTCCCACACATTTTCTCCAATAAGTATATGGTCCCTACTTGTGTGCTGGAAGATAGCAGCACAATGATAGCTACCAAGTATATATCTTTCGTTTTTATGACGTCGAGGGAAAATGTTTGGATCCCTAGCGTATAACCGACAAAGAGAAGGTTTATAACAAAATGAAACAGAGGAAGAGGTAAATATTACGTCAACATACTGGTCGATGGCTGCCTAACCCTCACTCAGGGGTTCTCAAAAAAAAAAAAGATGCTACGTCAACACTGAGAGGATATCTTTGTATTTATGCCAAACCTTAGGGTGGACACTGTAATTTTCATATATATCACTGCCAACTGAGACAGCCCTTCGGTTTGGATACATGTCACATCTAGGGGTTAAACTCCATCAATATGCTTGGCTCGGTGATGGGCCAAACCAGCTTTGACCAACTATCCACAAAATTGAATAAGAACCAAAGTGAACCTGGATAAATCAAACAAAACCAATCCAGAATAAAGTCGGCTTGGCTCCGTTTTCAATTTTACTTATTATATGTATTACTAGTGTATGTCGGTGCTTGTTGGCACTGCAGCTAGTTGTCGAAGTACACCTTTCGGTATTGCAGCGGGTCGTTTTTGTCGGCAAAACACCTGAACGTCTTCGGCAATAAAACATTTTCGACAACAACACCAACATTCATAGAGACACCCAATTCCTCGCTCGTGCCGATTGGCACGAAGCGGGCGCCTTCGGTGCAACCAACTCCCCCTCCCCCTATAGTTGATCAATCACAATTGTCTCTGTTCCAAAGGATTCCTCGAGATCGGCCCGATGATTTAGGGCGGTCTAAATTTTAGCAGGCGAGTTTATAGTCATTGATGTAAACAACGATCACGGGATGAACGATCAGGTTTAGTGCAGTTTCAATGGGCCAAGATTTTTTCTAGTCAACAATTGTCATAGTCTGCTTTTTTGTTCCATTTTGTCTAGTCAACATAAAACCGACGTCCCTTGTGATATAAACTAGACAGACACAGATAATACAATTATAAAGTTAAATTCATGGTTCAAAATTTTTAAAAATATTTCTATTTTTTCTAACCGTCAAAATGAAGTGTGGGGTTTAGTAATATTCTAAAATTTTGCTAACTTTTATCCCTAAACCCTCTTAGCAGACCATTCGACTTCTCCAAGAAAAATTATTATTGGGTGTTAGATCTATCACTCAACACCATTTGGAAAAATCAATTCAATAAAAAATCCATTGTATCGATCGTTCTATCGGATCGAAACAATTCTTTTCCAAAAATATCAAAAACAGTAAATCTTAGATTCTTTCAATTAATTTGTTCCAGTTGTTTAATTGATAATATGGTAAATCTATCAAGATTTGATATTCTTACACCGGATTTGGAGATAAATTATGAATTTATCACATCTACATTAAATCTATCAAGATCCAACCTTCTCTCATTGTGGTCTTCATGGAAGAATCAAAGAGTTCCTAATGAATTGAGAAAGGTGTGGAACATTTTCTCGATTGCTATTTACTACAGTATTTGGCTAGAAAGGAACGAAAGAGTATTCAGGTTCACTTTGGTGTGGAGACAATCAATATGTGGACATGAGTTGTTTCGATACCGGAAGTCTGTGGGGATTTTGTTGTACTAATCTCTTTGGATCTTTAGACTACACTTTTTCTCTTTTTATCTTTAACTCCTTTGTAATATCTGTTATTACTCATTGAAAGGGTAGGGGTCCAGGTCGAACCCCTCTTCGATAAGAGGGCTTTCTCAAAAAATAAAAAAAATCGAGGGCTCTTAAACAAAATAAAAAAATCTTGTCTTAATGCTGATGAAATTACTTTTGCATGTAATATTGTAAATCTTATATTGTTATGCATTTGCACAACATGTATAGAAATACATATTATATCGAGCTATATACCCCTAGATAATGCAAAACTATAGCTTTAGTGTTTCAAAATATGTACCTATCATCTATGCTTGATTTATGATCATCCTCAGTTTCATTTTAAAATTCAATCATTTAATAATATTTATAAAACTATAATATTTTCACATCATCGATTTATTTCATCCAATAATTTCCTATCTTGTGGTGTCAAAATATTGGTCAAAATCAAAATTTTAAACCTTGGCTAGATTAGGCATCGATGAAGATAGATTAAAGAAGTGTAGATAATTTGATGCTAGTAAGGCTTCCTATATCAAACTACACATCAGTGTGAGAATTATGCATGACAATTTTCCTTGGTTGTTCTCGGTTTGGTTTAGGTAAATGAACCGACCTAGTCAACTCTAAATCCGTGAACCAGAATCGATCATATCACTTGGAACACGAACCGAGCCTGATCCACTAAGATTAAGTTGGTTCGGTTTCGTAAATCGACCTTGTCATCGGTGATTGAAACACGTTTGGTAGGATGATCTCCAGGAATCAAGTCTTTTGGACTCCCAAATGTTCAAGTGAGATCCCTCATCGTTAATAATAGCTTGCCGAAATTCTAGTTGGTGGTGAAGAAACCATGTTCTCCCACGAGATGTCATTTAGGAGGGAAAGTAGTTTTTTTTTTCTTCTTCTAATGGACCGGCCAGACGATCAGAGGACAGGGCGCTAGAGCATGCGCTCAAAAAGTCCGGAGACCGAAACAGGAGGAGGCAGCATTGTGGTATTTTTTGTAAATTTCATAATCCCGAGAATATGACATCAAAAGTCAGGATTCACATGGGCAAACAAGGCAACAACAGCCCTGAGGGAAAGTTCACTCCACGGTGTCCATATCAAGAGTTGAACATAGAACCTCTCCAATAAAGGAGAGAGGAAGTCCAACTCGGACAAGAGCCCGTTGGTGGAGGAGAAGAGGTTCTGATAAACAATGAGTGTGATTCAATTTAGGGACCGAGAAATAGAGTGAAATTACATATGTAGAAGGAAAAAGTAATTATGTGTAAGTCAAAATTTTAAGAGATACAAATAAACACTGCCCCAGAGAATCATACAATCAGGTGATCCCCAATGTCCACCAACCTATGTGGCTTTAATCAAATTTCAAGCATATAGGGTTTTTTTTTTGTAATGTATATGTGTTGAATAGAAAACATATACAGTCTCTTTCCCCTTTTGTTGTTTGATGTAGAGAAAAATAAAATTTAAGGGGGAGTTTGACATCAATCCGGCTCATTTCTACTCCTAGTTCCGGATTTTGAAAATAACAACTAGTGTTTATTCCAGTGGACTGAAGATATGGGAAGGAGATTTTATTGTTCCATCGGTTTTTCTGCCAACCGATCACTAAACCATTAAATTAACACTAAAAAAGATGATTTTTGAAAATGCCCTCATCCGGATGAGCTTCTAGCGGAACAGCTGTTTTGCATGCCAAACACCCCCTAAGTCTCTCCTATGACAAATGTTCCTGCTTATCTCGGGTCGGGTTTGGACTTAGGCTCCATTAAAATGATTAAGTATTTGCACGAGCAGGGTTCGAAATATCTGATTCAAGCTCGAATCAAATTTGGGCACACGTTGACAAGTGCACACTAAGCTTGGGATTAAGGTGGCTCGCCCAATCTACATCCCTAGGAACCTTTACTTTTCTCCTAATCATTATCCGAGTTAAATTGGGTTTTGATCGGTCTAGATGCAAAAAAATGACTACGGCAGCCGGTCCATAGACCCTCGACTCATCAAAAAACAGCTCGACCCATAGGCCCTTAGCATGTAGCCCTTCAGGAAGCAGCTCAACACTTTGGAAACCCCTGAGATAGATCGTGGTCCATTTGGAGATCAACTAGCAAAGGCCTACAATGCCAGAGGCCCACGATGACATTTCGAGACCTGTTTGAAGAGCCAATGGGCCAATAGAGGCTCACACGAGGACCTGTCACATGTCGCTATGTGGAACAGTCACATGTCGCCATGTCAGCTCTGATAGTTATGGATAGATACCGACTTTAACTACACCAGAGCACAACAGCAAGACTTTTGGCCGATCTGGGTATTTTCCAGCCTCCCGTGGAGTAGCAGGGATCTACGTCTTGGCCAGTTGGATATGAGACCACGTCTCATTCCTCGAACTATTACCCTCTCTCTCCGATCCACTTTGTAGAAGCCCCTCTCGGCCTATCGATGGATAGCTCAACTTTTCAAAAGATCGTGGATTCAAGATTGCGACTTACCGTACGGGGACACATGCCAGGGTTTAATCATGTCAATAAATCTTTGTGTCTATTGTCCCATACGCTTTACGACCCTCAACCTCTCTCTCTCTAATCGATTGATTGTTGGAAGGACCGATCTAGTGACGGAAAAGATCCCCCCACAACCAAGATTAGAATTTTCTTAGTCTTCCTTTGGCTTAGTCTTTGTGGTACAAGTCCCAACCAAGCGGTACCCCTGCACTAGGGGGACAATTAGTTATTGAATCATCACAAGTGCACATGAGTTGGGACTGCAAGTGGGATGGGCTCGGTGGGCTGCTTGAATTCAATCCGAACCTCTAACTGAATCCCAACTCTGGGCCCTGGGCCGGGTTCATTTAGAGCAAATGTATTCCGAAATACTCAATCTACCCAGCCCGGTGTGCAGATACGATAAGCCCTTCCCTGGCCCAAATAAGGCCCGATGTATTCAATAATTGATTCCGTTTGAGGATGGCCCCCACTACAATTGGACCGAACAGATTAGGAAAACCGGAGAAAATTTTCAGCACATCCCTCGTACTACACAACCACCGGGCCCACTGTGATTCATGAGACATGGAGCAGCAGACCCCAGCACATGGGGTTCGGATATCCTCCAGTTGGTCGGCCCCGGTCAGTGGGCCCGGCGTGCATCACAGCCACATGCAGTCAGTTGGAGCGCTTGCTATCGTGTGGCTGTGATGCATTTGGAGATCAGTTAGGGCTCTCGAGGACAGCTCGTGACCCATTTGGAGAACAGTTAGGGCCCACGTTGCTAGAGGCTCATAAAGACAACTCGGGACCCGTTTGAAGACCAGCCAGTGGACCAGCAGATGCTCGCACGAGGACATGTCACATGTCGCTATGTGGACCAATCACAGGTCGCCATGTCAACTAGCTCCAACAGTTATGAGATGACAACATCTACGAATATATCTGAGCACAACAGTAGAACTTTTGACCAGTCTGGATATTTTTCAGCCTCCCGTGGGGTAGCAGAGATCTGTGACTTGGCTGATCGGATTTAAGATCACACCTCATTCTCCTAACCTCTCTCTCTGATCCACTTTGTACAAACCTCCATTGACGTCCAGTGAAAGATAACGGATTCAAGATTATGACTTACCACACGGGATGTAGGCTACGACCTAGTCAACAAATCTATGTCTATTGTCCCTGACCTATTCTATAACCCTCAACCTAATCAATTGATTGTTGGAGGGATCTAGCGACGGAAAACATTCGCCCACAACCAAGATTAGAAAATTCCCAGTCTTCCTTTGTCTTAGTCTTCGTGGTACAAGTCCCAACCAAGCCGTTCCTTTGGACGACGGGTACAATTAGGACATGACATATGCATATGACTTGGGACTGCAAGTGGGCTGGGCTTGGTGGGCTGATCGAATTCAAACCGACCCTCTAACTGCAGCCCATCTCTGAGCATTGGCCCGGGTGCATGCAGCACAAATGTAATCCGAAATACTCAATCTCAACCCAGCCCGATGTGGAGATACTATATGCCTTTCGCTGGCCCAAATAAGCCCAGATCTACTCAATAGTTGATTCGGTTTGAGGATGGGCCCCACTCTTATTGGGCCTAACAGATTAGGAAGACGGAATGAGTGATGTACTGACCATCATCTAATCAGGTACATCACCGGTTAGTGCGCCGGCACAAGATAGACCAAGGATCGAAAGTAATCATAGGAGCAAGAATAATGCCCTGATTTATAATAAGGGGGACTTATTGATAGGTCTCTCACAATTGATCGATTTAGTGTAAAGGACAGACAATAAGATGACTTTGCACCAGGTCCCTATCGAAAAAGATATTTTCAGTGCAAGTTCCCCTGTTGACTTTTGTCCCATTTAAAATGATAAAATTGTCCCAATACTTAAGTTCGGTGTCATGCTATTGGGAACCGAAGGCTTCGAAGAACTAGATCCGACTGTCTATGGGCGAGATTTTCGTTTCGCCACAACCTCGAGTGAGTTGATGTCGTGCGCTTCGTCCCATCCTTACTGACCTGCAAGAAGATCGAGGCTCTCTTCGAGCCAAGCTCCCTCCGACGCTCAAGTCAGACGAGGCACTAAAGAGAAAAGGCAAGATGGTTGCAATGTTCCTTCCTGCGTACCTGTCCCTCTGAGAGAGGGTGTATTAGTAAAGAAGCAGGGGCTCATTGGTGGCCCTGTGGATATTTGTCATTGCTCTCTCAATCCGTAGAGAGCGTGCAGGGGGTGGGGGGGGAGGGGGTATAAAAATGTTGGAGATGGTTACCTTTAAAACTAACTATTGCCTATGACTTATTATAAGCAAACAAATAAAATTATCCTCTGAATCAAAGAAAAATATTGCTATGGACTTGCACCTAATTTTCCGGCCCTATTCATATTCATTAACATACAAGGGTTTTTTTTATGTATATGTATTGAATAGAAATCATATTAGGGTTTTTTTGTAATGTAATGTATATTCATTAACATAAAATGGTTGTTTTGTAAAAGTGTTCGTGGGATCAGATCTGGTGGTGTTGGTTCCAGATCTGAAGCTGATGGGTTCAGATCTGATTTTGGTGGGCAAGGTGGAGCTGGATTCCGAGGGCGTGCTGGATTTAGAGGCTACGCAGGAGATCGATCAGCGTCAAGGGGTTGCGACCGATGGAGAATGGGCGACCGATCAAAGTGTTTGATGGATTGCCACTTAGAGAGGAGGAGGTAGCAACGATGGAGCGAGACATGCTTGCTAAAATGCCGATATGGGTAAAGTTACCCAATGTTCGAGTGCCATGGTGGGGCTCGATCAGCAGACTGGCAAGTGTGATTGGAGTTCCTTTGATGTTGGTTTTCTCTATGCTTAAGGAGGGATTTGCGAGGTGTTGCATTGAGATTTCGGTGGGCGACGACCCTCCTACGGTAGTGCCTACGTATCGAGAGAAAGAGGCAATTGGTTTCTTGCAACCTGGTAGTTTACGATTGGATTCCTCCAAGTTGCAAGGCATGCAGTGCGTTCGGTCATGTAGCGATGGATTGTAGTGCTCAAGTTGATGCTCCACTTAAGCAATCAGCAGTGAGCCTGAGGGATGCTGACGCAAGGGGTGCTTCAGCTCCTTCAATTGTTGCTGATGCTTTCGTTGATCTCACGCCATCAGGTTCAGGTGGGGCTGATGCTGAGCATCAGCAATTTGTTTTGGGGGGTGGATGATGTTGGAAATCAGCAGCCTGCAGTGGGTGGGGATGTTACTCTCTACCCACTGCATTTGGTGATGTTATGCCATCAGGTTCAGGTGGGGCAGATGCTGAACAGCAGCATTCTGTTTTGGGTGTAGATGATGCAGGAAATCAGCAAACTGCAGGGGGTGTGGATGATGCTGGAAATCAGCAAGGAGCTGTTGTACAACAGCAATCTTCTCCTCTTGTAGGGGAGCGCCGCAGGAGGACCAGATCTGTTGTTTTGCAAGATCTGGAGATGGAAGTTGGCGCTACCATTGAAGCTGCGATGAGTAGCGCGACTGAAGCTTTGGTTCACGAAGAGGTGGTGCAAAGTTCGATTGTAGCCAAGGATGATGAAGTGGATGATGTATTGGATCAGGCTGGGATTGATTGTGTCGAAGCTCATGGTACTGAAGCATCCAATGATGACTTGATAGATCTATACGTAGCGGAGGCGGGGGTTCTTTGGAGATGACTTGACAGGGTGCCACACTTGTTGTGCGTGTGTGCCTTATTTTGTGTGCTCACTGTTGAGCGTGTTTTGGTTGTAAGCCAGTGAAGCAAGTGTAATAAGCGCTAGCCTGGCTTACTTCAGGTGTTTAGGTTGTGCTGCTCAAACGTTGAGCGTGTGTGTTGCTCACCTGTTGGAGCTCTTTTACTTTTGCTTCTGCTTGCTTATCCAGAGTATAACCGTGATCTATAATTTCTCGTTCTAATTATTAATTAATTTATTTACCACTCAAAAAAAAAAACATGAGTGTAGCTCAACACAACTTGTCTGAAGAAATGAAAAAGGCCACAATTTTCAAAAGGTTAGATTGTCTGTGCCACCAAATATTCGGAACCGAAATTTGGCTTCCTCCTACAATGACTTCTTCAGCTTCTGACCGCGTAACCCATTCCAAAAATCACGAGCAAGCATCACCTTCTTCCCCGGGAGCTGTACCTCCATGACCTGTTACAGATGGAATCAAGCATTAGAGAATGTTCCAATGCGACAGAGGCTTCATAATTGTATTTTGCACCTCGAGCCACGACCCGTCAGCACATGGAACAAGCAATGTATCCCCAGTGAAGAGTATCTCCTCTGCATCGCCCGTCATGGCAGAACCGCTACAAACCCTTGTTGTGGTGATCTTAATCTCTAGGGCGGTTGGATGACCGTTGTCATTGATAACTTGAACTTTGGCTCGGGTTCCCGGCCAACCTGCAAACGCCCGAACCTAAAGGAATCGATTTGTAGTTGTTCACTCAAAGCTGTAGAGAAGCCATGAGGCTTTTACCTTGTTATGTATTACTCTAGCTTCTTGGTCGAATGAAATCCACGACTCGTCAGATGAAAGCTGCACAAAAGATGGAAAAAAAAAATGTAAAAGCTTCATCAAGTGAACAAATAGCAGTTTAAGAGACTTCTTTCAGATCCTTTTTTTAGGTTATAAAGATTGTAGATCATGGAATTGCAGCTTAAAGTTTCTAATCGCAAAGAGCTTCCACCCAGGGCTGCATCTTGGGTTGGGTTAGGTGAGGTTGAGGTCAACCCTAAGGTCCCTAACCCACCCAACCTCAGGCTGATAAAACACAATCCTAACCCTAACCCAACCCAACCCAATGACTGTGCAAGGGATGAGCATCAGGCCATCCACCCTGTCACAACTAATTTTCTATATCCGTTTGATTGACTTGTTTCAATCAAAGTTACCAAGTTGGAAGTCGGAAAAAATCGGCCTGGCACTCGAAAAAATCAAGGACTGACTTCACGCCGGCGAGCCTCGAGCTCCTATCCTCTATCAAAAAAATGACCAAATCCTCTCGGAAACGCATTGCAAGAGAAATTGCACAGAAATCAATCATTTTTCCACCAACACTGCCGCCTATCGACGCCAACCGATCTGCACCCGTGTGCAGGCACCATCCAACCGAACACCCATAGGAGCACCGGTAGTCCCTTGGTCACCACCCAACCACTACAAGCCCTCACCACCCTGGGCTTCTTTAGACCCCTCAACGCCAACAGTGTCATTTTTGGACATCAATGAGATATCCCGCCATGAGCCATCTCTATCATGGGCCCACAATGGCCTTAGCTACTTCATGAACTACCTTGCCCTCATTGGCCACAACGGTGCATGCACCAATCTATCACCGGTAGCTATCAAGTCCCATGGGTTTGCTAATAGTGGTTCCCTCATCCGCTTATCGAAGGGTAGCAATATTATGTTTGACCTCCTGAAGGGCCACGTTGTCATCAGCGGTAACACACCATCTATAATAATAGCTCCAAAGCTCTCATGCGTCGTGTGGCTATCCACTTCCATCGATCATGCTTTCTACCACTAGTGGTGATCGGCGCCAGATACCGCGTCTTTACATCGCACTTGTCGTCATCACCACCCTCTCCACACCGAAATTGAACTCTAGCATTGCTGATGCGAACAACCTGCTTAGGCGGACCTTCCGTAACCTACTCAAAATCCATCACCCGACCGAACCATTACTGACGTTTTCTACCCCAGAATTGGCAACTTGAGCATCCCAAAGATTGTCTTCCATGGCATTAACCTCTTCTCATACCCGACGCAACACAGAAATCGGACGTCCAGGGTTGGGCATGGTGGAAAAGGGATAGATAACCAACTCTAGATGCAGCCGACCTCCATATGGGGTCCGGCTAGTCAGTGGTGGAGCTAGGAATTCTCTAGTGTGGGCATAAATTCTAAGAGAGAGAAAGAGAGAATAGGGTTTCGGCATACACCTTGCCTCTTTTTTATCTTTTTACTTTTTTATTTTGGGGGGGGGGGGATGAGTCACTGCCTGGCCGGGGGTAAGGAACAGACCGTCGTCGTTGACCGCGAGTTTCAGGCAGAGGAGACATGAATGGAGGTCCGAGAATCCAAGAATGGCTATGCGGTGCAACCCGTGTGGCCGTGTGCAAGGATGCGATCTACGAGCACTGCAACCCTACGAGGTGAGGTGGGACGAACGAGATGAATCATTTTTTTTTTGAATAAATTACACTTTGCCCCCCCTGAAGTTTAGCTCAAAAACACTTAACCGCCTTGTAGTTTATTTTGTTCCAAATCGCTCCCTAAAGTTTGAAATGTTAGCACAATACCCCCTTTTGTCAACTACTTAATTTCCTCATTTGGTGATTTTTATCTTATCAAAACAAAATTGAACGGGGCAAAATGTAGTTCTTTAACTATAGGGGGGTTAAGTGTTTTTGAGCTAAACTTCAGGGGGGCAAGTGTAATTTATCCCTTTTTTTTGTTTTAGGTTTTAGTGGGGTCACAATAGGGTTGGGTGACACGTGCCTATAAGGGGTATGAAAATTTTGAAATCTCAGTGGGGGGAATTGCCTCCACTGGGCCTTAGTTGTCTCCGCCAGTGCGGCTAGTGCACCCTCACGGTGGCCTCGTATGGTTAGTAGTAACCCGCTTGTGTCCATGTCGGTCTTGGTGTCGTCCTAACTCCCGATAGTCACCACAATAGGCATAAGCCAGAGCACTTCTTCCAGCTATCTATCCTAGCAATTGCACATCTTTGTCAATCGAGACATGATTGGTGGCTAAACGGACGTTGACATACCCTCTTTATGATCTCTATAAAACAATCAAACAACTACCAGGTACGAAAACCAAAATCCTCACTCATTACAATTTATTTTTTTTCTCATTACTTCAACTGACTTGAGGTCTCACAAGATCCCTAGTCTGCTCAAGGGCAACCCTCACACTACTATGTTTATACTTGATCACAGTTCAAAGCAAGCAAAGTCTTCCTGTCCTAGAGAACTAACGACGAACGTGATCCAATCCAAGGATGTGAGGAACCCCATTCTTCCACCTCCAACATTCATTGGCGTCATCATATTTCTGTAAGTCGACTATGGAGCACAACTGTAACATTGGTGTTAAAACCTTCTAACACTGTAGTCAACCCCATACCAACTTACTAACATTGGTACCAATAACTTGACCAATTCAACTGGGTTAGAGAGGGGCCTGCCAAGAATCCATTCAATTGGAGGGTAGGGAGCCCTAACTTAGTGGTTAAGCAATTTATGAGCTCATGCGACCAGGGAGCAGTGAGTTTTCCAATGTGAGCATATTAAACTTGCATTGCATTAGCCACACTTATTGTAACGTGGTACTCATATAGTCATATGTATATCAAATATTGTTGTGAATAAGAGGTTAGTTTGGCCATGTGAAGGCCTCCAAAAAAATATTATTGGGTTACAACTTACAAGAGCCAAGTAATTTGACCCATGAAGGGCTGTAATTGAAACAGAAAATAGACCTTTATAAGTTCAAGCTCAAGACAAGCCAAGACAACCCTAACACAACACATTAACACCCTTATATACATAATGAACACTGTGGGATCTCCTAGGATGTCTTTAGCCATGCCTAAATGCAAAAAAAAGATATACAAGACTGATAATGTTACAAGTGTATATTGAACTGTAGTTTCGTTTATCATCAAAGTTTATTTGCGATGATGTA
This sequence comes from Chamaelirium japonicum, assembly GCA_947650365.1. Classification (NCBI taxonomy): domain Eukaryota; kingdom Viridiplantae; phylum Streptophyta; class Magnoliopsida; order Liliales; family Melanthiaceae; genus Chamaelirium; species Chamaelirium japonicum. Next base: position 28,239,476 of record OX393559.1, on the reverse strand, counting down.
TCACGACCCGTTTGGTTGTGCGATAGCTTCGAACAAAGTGCCTAAATAAAAGCGATTTTGGGAAAAGCTTGGATCTACAGCTTTAGCTCCTAAGGCACTTTTCAGTGGTTACCAAACACATCAGAAAGTACTTAAGCCTCCTAAAAGTTCTTCTGGGTCACCCAACTGCATAGCAAATGAGCCCCAAGAAAAACCATTTCTCAGTAGTTCATATATCATTGATTAACTAATGATATTCAATTTCAGCTATAGCCTAACACATCCAAGATCATCCTCTCAATGTATATAGAAAGAACATCTAAGCAACATCTGCAGCTACACTTTAAAGTTGGAGCTTCAAATTATGCGAAGCCATTATATATTTTCTAATTCCAAGGGGAAAAGGGAAAAACAAAAATTTTGAAAATAGAAAACTGAGCACCAATTGAACATAGAATTTTATTGTAACTTTTGGACTTTATATATAGTATAATACCTTAGGTGCCAAAGTAGCTTTAGACTCATCCTGTGGTTGTGCTTTCAGTTTTGCAGATCCATCAAAAATAGAAGGAAGTTCATGAATCAGAAGTTCTGAACCTGTGGAGAGACGACTGTGATCAGATGTGCACTGAAAATGGAATGAAAGGACAAGTTTAACCAGTTTTCTGAAACAGATTTTTTTATAACCTTGAGATTGACGACAATGAGAAAGTAGACATTGCATAGAATTAGGATTATACTCACACGATGTGTATTAAGATCGTGGATAAAAATAAAAAATATGGGTCTATGTTTTCTCGTACTGAAGTTAGCTTACAAATAATCTGTCTTTTATGAAATTTGCATAAGGAGATCCCAATTAAATAGTGATGTAGCTTGATCTCGGCTACGATTTATCTTTCATGGCTTTAGTTAGTAGGCATTTATTTTTACGGTTTCATCACCTATCTCCGGGCGTAGATAGGATAGTTGGATGTTCAGTTATAACTTTTTGGCCTATTTGCTAGCCTATGGTGTGGGGATGTCGTACCCGACTTGATTAACTAGTTAGCTCTTTTTTTATTTAAGTTATTTAATATGACGTTGCCATGCAGGATTGAGGAAGGCATTGGATGATGCATCCAACGGTGGATCAAAACAAACTCAAAAGCCTACCAAAGCCAAAGCATTAGAGCCTACATAGAGGGTGCCCATATCAATTTATATATGCATACATGAGGATTTATTTTTGCTCATTGGGGTGCCCATATAATGGCCACCAAAATAGCCGCCGATTATTATTTTTGGCCCGTCAAAGATTCCAAAAAAGATTATTTTTTCCCGTGAAAACTCAAACCCACGATTAGGTTTTCCCATGAGGAAGTCCGTGGACCCCACGGCTCTCTCTCCCGTCCCTTTTCTCTTTTCTTCTATTCCGGGCCCTATTGTTACATACATTTTGACCCCTTTTGTCGTGGCCTACTTGCATGCATCCCCTCTCTTCTTTGCTTCTTCTATAAAAAGGATTGATGGAAACCCTAAAAGGGAGAGAGATTATGTTGATTGAATTCTCTCTCTGTGAGATTTTGAAGGTGTTCTACGTCGCCCCTCCTGGAGATCCTCCTGCTTCTTGCCTTTTTCTTCCACGTTATCTTCTACCCCCTGCATAGTCCTATCTTGTCGGTATCTTTCCGTGTAGCCATATTTTATCCCAACCGTTACTCAATCATCACCTGATATTTGGCTTGGCTTGAATCACCATTGGTAGTATTATTAGCGTTTTCTTTTTTATTTGCATGTTTCTTTATTTACTGAATTTAAATCTTGCAAAGTTATTTTTTAGTTTATTTAATTGTTAATGCACGTTTCCTTTAACAAAAAACACCAAACAACAACTATTGGTACATGGTTTTTTGGCTAAATGCAAATCCGCACCTTTAATTTTGGCATGGCTTCATTAACGATGGCGTTGTACACCTTTCCTCCGCTTGGAACAAATGGGTAGATGATGTTTTTCATAGACCTTCAGGGACATCATTACGTAGCGTACATCCAAACTTTCCCCTTGCATGGAAGTATGTCTACTGCTTCATCATCATCCTTGAACTACTAGAAAGTAGATTTCTCCATGGATTCATCTTTGAGTTCCGTCAAGTTAACTATCAATTGTGCACACGAGGATGAAGTGCCTTTGTCTGATCTCGTCGCCCTGATCAACCTTCCATTTAGCTTAGGCTTTTGACAAGTGTTCAAAGTTGTCGTTCATCGGGTCAAGCATTCTTGAGTCATGCCTCCTCGTGTGTTAGAATTTGTCGTCGTCTTCACAAGTATAGGCCAACTTGGACCCAACTTTGTAACTCACTCATATGCTCGCCTTGCATTTTGGTAAGCGACTTCAAGACACGATCCCACCGACTCTCAGGTCGTCATGGATTGCCATGCGCAAACCAACCCAACTCCACGACTTCAAATAACCCAACGTTTTTAAAAATCTTCGGTGTAATCTTCCAAGCACAATGTTTTGCCTCACTGATGTGATTTTTCATACAAGGACATCATACAATCAGTGGGAAAGAATTACTTATGTAGCTCTTACTTCAAGCGGCCCCACGAAAAGAGTTTCACATTGTCGTGCCACATGCATTGCTCATCTATGCTCTTCCACCACTCAAACTCACTCTTTAGGTTTTGCTTGACGAAAAGCACTTTGTTTGGTTCTATTAAAGGATTCCACTATAAACAATAATACTTATCACCAAGGTATATGCGCTCCTGAAGTCTGACACATTGATCTGTACTCCAGAATTGTTGGATTCTACAACACACACTAATCTCTCCACTAACCCACTGTGCTTAGGTTGCATGGGTTCATTGCAAGGATTGTGGAGCTCCCCATCTCCAGCCTTTTTGTTGTCTCCCATACGATGTAACCGTGATATTGTACCGGTCATCATCGAGCTCTTGTCTCGTGTTCCCATGCACTACATATGTCGTAGATTTGGTGACTCTTAATGAGCTCCTCTACTTTTCAATTTTGTCTCCTTTTAATTTCTTGGTTAACGTGTGCCACATGAATCCTCAAGATTCACCCCTCCGCCATCACCTTCTCAAGATTCATCGGTAATCATCATATTGTTACTAATAAAATTAACATCAATGTGCTCCGAGGATCCAAGACGGCAAAAGCAAAGAACTAAAAAAAAACAAAAGAAAGAGAAAGAACAACCTATAAGGGTTGTCTAGAACAGAAATTTAGCAAAAAATTGGTTGACAGTAAATTTTATTCAATAGATTGATTACAATGAAAGGGATCTAATCCCATATAGACTATGCTTAGTTGGTCCACAAAATAATAGAAATCCTCATCAAAATCCTAACTTAGACTAGACATGAAACATACTATTTCTTCTCTCCATTTACTCTTCTTCTCCTCGTTTTTCTTTTCTTTTCTTTTTTTGTCTTCCTTTTTTTTAAGGTTATATCAGCGAGGAAGGAGCCCACACTCCATATCAAGATAGAAAACCGATGATTTTCTACCACAGTTAGAAAAGGATTGGGTTCCTCACCACAAGTGAAGAGTACGATACGTACTTCAGACTTCCAATCAATTCCTAAAACTCAAGGAATAAGGACCAGACACTTATAATGATGACGCAACCCATAATTGACAACTAACCATATGCAAATTTCCAATAAGTTGTTGACTTTTAAAACTACTAAAAACTCCATTCAATGAGCAAACTTAGAAGAAAGAAGCACAGCACAAGCTACTAACTAATATTTTAGCTAAACGAAGGCAATAAAATCAATCAAAGGTGACGATTAGGAGCTCCTTAACGCATGAAAAATTGCTTTGACGATAGAGGGCCCACTAGCAACACCACTACCAGGACATGGCAAAGGGCAGGGTAGAAATAATCTTGATAAAATGAAAGCTAGACATCTGCAAGTCGTATCATATCCTTGAATGCCTATCGAAATCAACCCTACCCCCCAACATCAACTGTTAGGTCATCAAAAGATGATTTGCAATTCAGTCTCCATCAACATCGAACCGACCTTGAAATTCTTACATGTACATCAAAATGGTGCATCATGAGGTGCACAATACATGTATCAATCCCAGCACTGATTGGAGCCATCATCATCATCTACAGCCCACCTTGGTTTTGGATTAACCCTACCAATTATATTAAATAAATATAAAAGTGCCAAACATCTTTGTCATATAACAAAATAAAATGAAACAGAAGAAACAGAGGATAACATATGAAAAGTATTATATGATCAACTAAAGAGAGATGCATACCTAGATCAAATAGCAATTTGAGCAACTCTGGTGCCTAGACAGAAAACACAAAACAAGATCGGTTATAACCTGCTTCAGAGAACATCATTTATAGGAATTTTATAGAACAATGATATGGCTTGTTATGTTGAGTTCATACATAGCTATAGAAATTTTAAGCAGTATTGTCATTCGCATGATCTAGGATGAATGTGGGCTTAATACTAACCTAGACCAAAAAAAAAGCCAATAGAGCCATCAAGTCATGATTCTTATAAATACATATCAACTTCAAGTCTTCATAGAATACTAAAGGAAAAAAATATTATCATCTTGAAATGTAGTAGACCCTCAAGAACACTTCTTTAAAGATGTAATGATACAATTAGCTATAAAGCCTCGGCATGGTTCATAAGATCGACCGATACAGAGTCGTATCAGTTTTCTATAGACCGTGGCCAATACAAGGACCGATACCGGTATGGTTTCTGACTCGGCCGAGATCGATACAACTCAGGCCATATCGACCGATACACAGCCAAGTCAACCCCCATACGTCCAAGTTGTATCGGTCTGGCCCACAACCACTAACTACCAGCTTTGTTACCTTGTTGCATATAGACTATGCACATGGGTTGTACAGACTGTATAACAACACTTAAAAGCCCGAGTCCCTATGCATATGTCTTCTTCCGTATATTGGCCTATAGAGAGTCGTCTCGGTTTCTGATCGACCGATTCGGGCCCCAATACCGAGTTTTTGAACCTTGAGCCTCAATATGGTTATAAGTTTCCACCAAGCTCAAAATAATTAAGTATTCACTATCGAAATTATAAGTTTATAACATTATAAAGCGGCAAAAATTGTTGGAAGAAGTCTTGTTGCAAGTCTATCAGGATTAAGTATGCCATAACTTGTGATGGGGACCAGCCTGACGACCGTACCATTTGCTCCAGTGATCGACCCAAGAAGGCCAATTATCTTATTTATTTATTTATTGGCTATTTAGTTAGTCATTTTCGCCACAATGATTAGGAACATTTTTTGAATTGGGTAACAAGTCACATTTTTGTTGTTTCTTAGTCCCACATTGTCACTGGATGCTTATGGATGTAAATTAGTTCATTATATAAGAACCCGATCATTCTCTTTTATGATATGATGATTAATTATATGAAAAAAAAATGAAGTTGATTGCGAGTGTTATCTAGGGTTTCCTGGATTGGAATCCATCAAAGGTCGATTTCTGGAATCTGATGGACTCCAGATCTTCCCCCTTCTCTTCTCCCCTAATCTCTCTCTTAAAACCCTAATTCATTTGTGATTATCATCGATCCTCTCGTTGTTGCCCTGCAAAGAAGCAAGGGAGAAGAAGATAAAAGAAGAGCAAGAATAAACCACCTTTGCCCTCTCTCTCTCTCTCTCTCTCTCTCTCCATTCCTGCAAGAACCCAACCGCGTCCAACTCCCCATCTGTTATGTTTGCGCATGAAGCAGGCAGACCCCCCCTTGTTTAGGGATGGCAATGATGTTTCAGTGCGGTTTTGCGCAAAACCGAAACCGCACCGCAACACCAAAACCGCACCACAACAGTGACCATTATATAAAACCAAAACCGCACCATGCGGTGCAGTGCACCACGGTTTATCACTAGAATGGCCTAAACGGTGCAGTTTTATGGAATTTTGGTCAAACCCAAAACCGCACAGCTATACCGAAAATCAAAACCGTACCGTGACGGTTTTATATTTTGGCAAACCAAAACCGCACTATGCGGTGTGATTTACTGTGGTTTTCGGTTTTAAACCGCACCGTTGCCATCCCTACCCCTGTTCCGTATAACAGAAACAGAGAGAGAACGGTATTAAGGAAATCATGTCTCCCCCTTCTGTTCCAAGGGCACCCCTATGGCAAATTATATTTCTAGGGGCACCCCGCTGCATATCAAGCACCCGAAGCCTCTTCCTGGCACCAAAAAATTATTGTGGGCAACACTCAACTGCAACCCAGCTTTTATTGAGGGCACCCCTAGTTTTCCAACAAGTAGATTTTCTATGTTTTGTCGCTGATTCAAATGTCTTTTGCAAGGGAAATTTCAACCGTTATTTGCTCATTTACATGAAGGTTTATTCAGCGACATTCTCCTATGAATTATCTTTATTTTACCATGATCTGAGGGTTATTTGTTTGATTTCTGAGGGACCCCATATCTCATCCCTCATGAGTTTGGTATCAAAGCTTCAGTCATCATGTCCAACCATGATGATCGATCTTGTGATGACCTTCAACCAATTAATACCAACACATTTGATCTATTTATTGCATCTACAAGACCTTCCTATTATATCCTATCACCGACAATTGTTTGGGAAGAAAAGAATGCATACAAAGTCTTAAGAAAGGCTTTTCCCTTAAATCTGCCAATGCAGCCATTCAGACAATGGTTCCTCTAAGACCCTCCTGGTTGAACTCAGCAACAAAGGTGCACACATACTATCCATGTGCTTGATAAAAAAACTGAATGGAAGCAACTGAAGATCCAAGCACAAGCCCACTTTCGACAACATCAATTCGATCAGCATCAAGTAGATTACCAAGCGGGATGGCAACAATCATTGGATAAAATATACGCCATAATCAATAGTTGCATTACTATATATGTTTCTCTACCTCCATCAGCACTATCAGAGAAAATTTCTAAAGAGAACTCACAATTTGAGGATGGTCCACTTCCAGCAAATCATCTGACCTCAATGGAGCCTCCAATGGATCTTCTACCTCTTCCCCTGCCTTCAGTGGAGTACTCGTTGCCAACCTTGCTACTACTTGCAGCTAATTCTATCGAGCAGATTATGCCTGTTGAGCTGCTTTTGGATGTTGACTTCACCACACTGGCTATGATGGTTGACTTCATTGGGCTAGATTTTCCACCCCTTACTTGGATATTATACATGACTAACTTGGGGGTCACCTCCTCCATGTCAGTTCATCAACCCGCCTAGGTGATCGTTTGCTACAACTTGCACAAGTTTGTCCCGACTTTAGGTCCTCCAACACCTCCAGGCGACTGTTTGTATGGGACCCTTGAGAGTTGTGTGTCGCGCTATTCCCTTATGAGCCTTTATCACCGATTACAGATTTCGAGATGGTCCTTTGGTGATCCTGGCGATTCAGGCTTTGTTACCACGCATGCCATCGACTTCACAGAACTCATGGGTGTGTTCTTTCTAAGTTGGGGTCAATGATTTAAACAGCGCTAAGCGGACCTAAGGCGACAGGGGAGTTCCAAGGCGGTAAGGCGGAAGATGAATGCCTAGGCGGGCGCCTAGATATTGAGGCGCCTAAAATTTTATAAAACATTTTTCTTAATATTTGCATGACTATTATGTTTACAATGGCATCCTTCTTCCAGTTCACAATGGGCAAAGGGTGCCATTATCATCATTCTTTTAGGTGATCACAATGGGTCAAGGGAGCCACTACACACTAGTGAACTAGTTAAAAAAGAAAAAAGAGGATTAAAATTATTGAAAAAAATGAAGGAGACAAATGGAAGAAAGGAAACTCACAAATGACTGCTTTCAACGATAACATCGACGACCTTCTCTTATGAACTTCGAAGAAAGCGGGTCTCAACTTAGGCGATGCGGTCTAAAGCCCAAAGTGTCTAGCGGGCGCCCAAACCGCTTTTTAGAATAGTGATTGGGGTGACGATGGGGACCAGCTCGACGACCGCACCGTCTCCACCGGCGATCGGCCCAAGAGGCCCAATTATCTTTTGTATTTATTTATACCCTATTTAGTTTGTCATTTTTGTCATAATTATTAGGGTAAATTTTAGACTTGGGTAACAAGTAACTTTTTTGGTGTTTTTTATTCTCACGTTGTTCGTGAATGCTTATGGATGTAAACCGATTCATTATATAAAAACCATGTCTTTCTCTTTTATGATATGAAGGATGAATCATATGAAAAAAATGAAGTTGCTTGCGAGCATCAACTAGGGTTTCCTGGATTGGAATCCATCAAAGGTGGATTCCTCGAATTTGGTGGTTCTCGATCCTCCCCCTTCTTCTCTTCTCCCCCAAATATCTCTCTTAAAACCCTAATTCGTTTTTGTGATCGTCATCGATGACATCGATCCTCTAGTTGTTTCCCCGCCAAGAAGAAGAAAAGAAGAAGATAAAAGAAAAAGAGCGAGAAGAAATCAAGAGAGAGGGAAGCCTTTGTCTACTCTCTCTCTCTCTCTCTTGCAAGAACCCAGCCGTGTCCGCCTCTCCATCGGTTCTGTCCGTGCGTGAAGCATAGACCCCCTCTGTTCTGTACAGCAGAAACAGAGAAAGAGAACGGGATTAAAGAAATCTCGTCTCCTCCCTTATGTTCCAAGGGCACCCCTGCGGCCAATTGTATTTCCAGGGGCACCCCACTTCATATCAAGCACTCACACCCCCTTCTTGGCACCCAAAAATTATTGTGGGAGCCCCTAGCCACAGGCAAGCTTTTACTGAGGACACCCCTAGTTTCCAGACAAGCAAATTTTGATGTTTCAGCGCTGATTCAAAGGTCTTTTTTAAGGAAAATTTCGGATGTGATTCACTCATTTGCATGAAAGATTATTCAGGTGACATTCTCCCATGACTTTTCTTTATTTTGCCTTTATCCGAGGGTTATTTGCAATGTTACTTGGACATGGGACACGAGTGTCAAGTGTTCTGAAGAATCCGGCGCTGCAAACCTCCAAAATGTCCACATAATAATATGCTAACACAGATGTCAAGTGTCCGAGTGGGGTGTCGTGTCCGAGTGGGGGGATATGACAAATTTTGCAAAAAAGTGAAGTGTCTGGAAACACTGGTTATTTGTGTGATTTATGAGGGACCTTGTGCCTTGTCACTCGTCAACTTGTCACTAAAGTGATGCCAATAATATTACCGCTAACAAAGATGAGTTGCAACATTATCTATATTGAGGTGGGTTTTTCATAAAATTCGGAATGACGACTATAGTAAAAAATCACTATACATATCTTAGAAGTAACTCAATGAGGATAAAGTAATGAACAAGTCAATAGATACATATTAGGAATAATTGAAGTAGAATTAATAAAGGCAACCACAAATAGCGTGCATAGTTTTTTTTAATAGGTAGTTGTTATGAACAGAGTTATCCCTTGAGTGTTTCAAATTTATGCCACCCTTGTAGAGCTAGGATGTCGAACAATTTTATAGGATAGGACTTGAAAAAAGGGCACAAAGCTTGTGCTCTATGACTAAGGTTATTATATGAAGCAACCTGCTTAATCATTTGAATGTATGATAGTTTCCTTATGTTTTACTATTCATTTACATAAATATAGAAATGGGAATGTTGTTTCGGTTATGCTTTTTGGCTTATTTGCGACGTAGAGATGAATTCATTTCCCTATATGAAATCTTGTCTACTTTCTACCCTCTTTGTAGACTCTTTCATAGTTTAGGGGAAACTTCGAGGCATGCTTTATGCTTTCCTGGTTGCATAAGCTTAATCGTGTAACAAAATAGGTAGGTCTCCCGCCAACTGACCTCTTAGGTTTCTTGGCATGCCCCTTATGTCAAGTTGCCTTGGTCAGGTTTCCGATACCAATCTTAGAGGGTTGACGATATGGTGACAACCGATAGAAAAATTCTTCTCAATCCTCCATATATTTGACCCCAACTTGATGGGATGATGATGATGATACGATATGGTTTGATAGGAAATTAGTTGGCGCCCCTCCCGCAGGACATGTTTGTACAACAAATCCCTAATTGAAAATGGTGACTCTATGAACCATTTGAATGAAAAAATTGTCCCTCCATAACCCCTCCAGCAAAAGTATCAATTCGTCTATATAGAATCCGGATGTTGACACAAATCACTGTAGCAATTTTTGTCTTTGCTACAATGATTTCACTATAGCATTTTTTTAATAGCGAGATTTCTTACAAAAAAATTGTTACATCATTTCGGTTTGCCACAGTGATTTCGGTATGCTACAATATTTCGAACTGCTATAGTGATTTCAGTCTACTACAATGATTTCAGTTAGGTTTAGGGTTAGGGTTCACAGTTAGGGGTATAGAATTAGGGTTATGGTTAAGTTTAGGGTTAGGGTTCACTATTTAGGGTATAGAATTAGGGTTAGGGTTAGGGTTCACTATTTAGGGTATAGAATTAGGGTTAGGGTTCGGTCGGTGAATTGATATTCTTGCTGGAGACGAATTGGAGGGGTAATTTTGTCATTTGAGGGCAAAAAAACAACAGGAGACTTGCTGCAACATGTGCTTTTATGGAGGGACTTGGTGCAATATTGAAACATTGCTTGTCCTTAGCTAATATAACATCTGCTAAAAGTACTGAAGGCTAAGTCTCCAAAAACAAAATATTGCAGCTATACATAAGCCCATGGCTAAATCAAGTGCTAGACTAAATGAAGAAAAAGGCTGCATTCAAAACCAAAAAACATAGCCGATTAAACTCGCATTGGCTATCAGTAATATATTGCCCAGCTACAAATGAGGTCAATGATCATAGCGAGATACTAGATTGCTTTTGATACAAATTGTCCTTTTGATACAAATTGTCCGTAGTAACAATCATTAAATAATGAAAGCAATATACCTTTATAAGATCATCAATTTCCACTATTTCGTCAGCAATAATTGGCCCAGCATCCAATGCACGAATTGTATATACAAGCGATACTCCTGTTTTTGTAACACCATCCTAACCAAACAAAAGAAAAAGAAATTGGTGCGAGTATCAAATCAAAACAATGACTCAATTTATTATCACAAAAGGTCACAATACCTGCAATGCTCTTTGAACAGGAGCAGCGCCACGATATAGAGGCAGCAAACTTGGGTGAATATTAATAGTGCCTGAGAAGAAATATCAAAAAAACAAAACAATTTGCATGAAAGCCAAAATTTGTTTTATCATTATGCATCCAGTTTACTAAATTGTTCAAAATAGATAATGATGGATTAAAAACTATACGGTGAGGGGAAACTATTTTTTTAAAAGAATTTAGCCGAAAGCATATTCAAGAAATGAAATACCAAATGTACAATATATCTTTTGTAACTAATATTTCATGAAGTGATCATGCCCAATAATATCCCAAGCTTGATCATATTATCTTGTACAATCCAATAAATATATGTTCATCAAGATATAGATATCCCTTTCTTTGATCAGGCAAAGTATATCCACTGAAAATCCTTCAAGAACGTGGATTCTCAATCTCAATCCTCAGGTACCTAAAACTATTTTTCAAGTTTCAGCCCTTCATGAGTATTGTCATAAGACTCATAACAATATTGTCACCATAAATTTAAAGAATCGAAATCCGTGACCTTGCATATTATCAATTTGATAACAAATGCACCCAGTCCCTCTCATGCTCCATTGTTGGATCTAATGAACTAAGCTCTAGAAGTTTGTTTTATCAATTCTTCCTCAACTTTCAAGCATTTTCTTATTGGAGTTTGTAGCTTAGAATTCTGGAGAAGCTCACATATATATACTTTTATAGTACTTATTTGTCACTACAAATGAAAAAATATTGTATAAATGATATTCCTATGAGCAACCAGGGTGGGGTAAAGGTGTCTCAGAAATTAATTACATAGGTTTGACTGAATTCCATTGCTACTAGCTAGCTTTTTACATGTCAGTCCAATGACCCATCAGCCATGAGCTTCTGCATAAACCCATTTGCAACCAATGATCTCATAAGCTACATACCACTTTGATCACAAACTATTTTACTTTTTTGATTCAGCTGTGTTGCTGAAAAAAACACATACTTGTGAGTTCAATTTGGGTCGTAAGACTCCTAACAAAGATTCTAAATCCCAAATTTGATTAATCTTAAACGCTAGGGTTACATCATTATGACTGCTAACAAAATGTTGTTCAAAGATTAGGAGTAGCAACATGTAAGCTATATTTAGATGGGGGCATTGAGAAATAAGAAAATCACCTTAGCTTTCTGGGCACCTTATAATTCATTCAGAAGCATGTTACACTGTCGTTCTACCCATTTCACAAGTATAACGGTTTTTTTTATGAAAAATCCCTGAAGTTCTATTATTTATAGTTAACTCACGTTGGGACCACAAAAGAAAATACTAGGGATAAATTGGGCTTATGGTCGCCATCAACTATCTTCCATCTTCATATTTATTTGTTCCTCTATATATACGTGTACCGAAATATTCTTTATGGATCTTGTAGCTACTACATTGGATGAGGCTGTAAGGCTCTTCTTCCAAGCAGAAAGCGAAGCACTTTTGAAACTTTTAAGGCTCCAATTCTAATAGAGTTGAGACCGAGGCTCCAATTTGTTTTCTTCTAGGAAGCACCGATACGGATACGGATACGGATACGAGGATACGGATACGGCGATACGTGGATTTTTTAAAAACTAAGATACGTGGTAAGGCAGGGATACATTTGTTAGTGTTATATATATATATATATATATATATATATATATATATATATATATATATATATATATATAATTAAATATAATATTTTGTACTAGAATATAAACAGTGAATAGTTTAAAAATTAAATATGACCATGCTCATCATTCATTACATGATTTGTATCCAATACAACCAAAAAATACAAATCAAGTGTCACATTCATCCATACAAAAAAAGTAACACTAACAACATTACCCAAGTGTCACATTCGTCGTCCATTACAAAACACTAGCAAAAACCACTAACATTCATCATCCATTACAAAATACAAAGTTAGTGTCACATGCATCATCAAAAAAAAAAACATTTAAATTATATCATTAAGCAAATGGTCACGTATAGAATTTAGACCCATATCCGAAGTTTCGGTCGGGTTCTGGTCGGATTTTTGGATTTTGGACTACATTACCATCCATATGTATCCCGACATATCGACCCCGTATCCCCGATGTATCGGTCCCGTATCCCCAGCATATCGGCCCCGTATCCCCAACGTATCGGTCTCATATCCCCGCCGTATCGGCCCCGTATCCCCGCCGTATCGGATCTTTTTTTTTATGTTTTTTTTAACTCCGATACTTCCTAGCCGTATCGGATACGTATCCCGCCGTATCGGAACGTATCGAAGTATCGGGAAGTATCCGAAACGGGTACGGTACCTATTTCGAAGTATCGGTGTATCCCTGGTTTTCTTCTTCAACCTAAAGAAGGAAAAAGGTGGAACATCCGCGTGGTTCGTCCAATCAATCCCCAGCTAAGGGATATAAATTTAGATATGTCCTTAGTTAAGCCTAGATGTCAAATGCATTGTTGTGATACGTTTATAGCTTACAACTTGATTGAGATGACTGTATGAAACTAGAGAATCACTTACATGTGGAACCAAAATAAGAGAAGGCATTTAATCTAATGCAGCAAAGCACTTTAAAATTATCTAGGAAAATAAAAAAGGGCTTCATCGACACATAGAAAGGATGATTTTTGGGATAAAAATTTATGTTCAGCACCACTATGCCGCCACATGTGTAGAATTAGAAGTTCAATTCAAACCTCTAAAAAACATGAAGCATAATCAACCTCCACCCTTAACCAAACTCGGCCAACATTATCCACATTCTTATAACGAATTGATTCATATCGAAAGGAAATCATGCAAGCGACAAATGATTCCAAACAAATCTGGTCAATATAATCACCAACACTTAAACTAAACATCATGAAAAGCATTCAATGAAATCCATGTGATCTAACATGGATGTCAAGGGGAATGCGTACTAGAGTGCCTAAGATATTGGTCCGCTAAGGGAAAGGTGTACCAAAGGGCCTATAATATTGGCCCGCTCCTGTATTGTTTGATATTATTTCGGTTGCCTAATGGAATTTTTGTTATTGCTTAGAAATGGTCACACCTTTGTCGTTGCTCTCACAAAGAAGTTATCCTTTTATGGTAATTAGAACAATTCTATTCTTTTCATAGTTATATTTAATATATAGAACTTTAAGGCACCAATACAGCTAGAGTTGAGATTGAAAGACTCCAATTTGTTCTCTTCTTCAACCTAAACGACGAAAAAGGTGGAACATCACAAACTTATATAGGGAATGTGTGGTTTTCTCCAATCAATCTTAAGTGGACGGCCCCATCTAACGGACATTAGTTTAGATATGTCATTGATTAAGCCTAGATGTCAAATACATTGCCTTGATTTGATTACAACTTGATGAGATGCCAGTATGAAACTATAGTCACTTACATGTAGAACCAAATATAAGAGAAGGCATTTGATCTGATGTAACAAAGCACTCTAAAATTATATAGCAATATACAAAAGGGCTTCATCCACTCAAAGGAAGGATGCATTTTGGGATATCATATCAATTGATGTTAAGCTTCACTATGCCTCCACATGTATAGAAATTCAACTCAAAACTCTAAAAAAATGAAGCATAATCAATCTCCATCCTTAATCAAACTTAGCCAACATTATACACATTCCTTCAACGAATTGATTCATATCGAAAGGAAATCATGTAAGTTAGTGAAAAATGATTTTAGACAAATCTGGTCAATATAATCGCCAACACTAAAACTAAACATAATGAAAAACATTCAATAAAATCCCCGCAATCTAAGGCGGATATCAAAGGGAAGGCTTACAAGAGTGCCTAAGGTATTGGTCCACTAAGGGGAAGGTGTATCATGGACCTACAATACTGGTTCGCTCCCTATATTGTTGATATCATTTTGGTGGCCTAACGGAATTTCTGTTATTTCTTAGAAACGGTCATCCCCTTGTCTATGCTCTAACAAAGACCAAATCCTTTTATGATAATTACAACAATTCTATTCCTTTCATAGCTATATTTAATATATAGAGTTCACCATTTCCAAATTCCAATGTCAATTTAATAGAATTGGAGAACTTTCCAGCAAACCACAAGGCAGATAAGTGATAATGTAAGATAAAGGAGCTTCCTTCTAATCCCAAAACACCCAAATTGAGTACAACTTCAAAGGTTTACATGAATTATCTAAGAATCAAGAAATCATAAGAAATAGAGCATATGCATTAACAATAATCAAGTTTAAGATGCACAATGAGCCATCCAACTAAAAACCTTCAACCTAGTCAAGAAAAACAGAACTTCTAAAAATATAACAAAATTTTTTAATAAGGAAAGAAAAGAATTAGAAATACTTATTCGATTCGGGTATGAATTTAGTAGTTGAGTATGCTACATCATTATTTTTGATATGTTCATTGTGAATGCAAGTTTTCTCATCTTTGCATATCATTCTTGCATATTGCATATTTGCATGCTTCATTTTTCATCGCATACACGGGGAGAATTTCATCTTGGGTCACACTCTTGTGAATCCCTTTGTCCAAAGTTGTGAGAAAAAGGGAGAGAGAAAAAATTGGACGATTTAGTAAGGGGGAGTGATTAGTTTGTGGTTTGTTTGAGATATATGTTAATTGCCTCGACAAGGAATGGAGCAAAATTTTTCTCGTCCGAGTACAGGTACCATAGCATGGTTTCCCATCAAAACCTCCATACCCTGTAAAGGCTCACTAGAACCTAAATTGCCGAAGAGAGATGAGGGGATGGGGAAAGAGGGTGATCGAGAAGGAGATTAGAAATGGTGCGAAGTTCAAAAGGAAATGAATAGAGAGGACAAGTGTTCAAAATGAGTGATTTAATCAAGAGATATTTATCTTGATGTCTGGCAATTCTAAATAGTGGTTTAGACCCGACACCATTAAACATCATGCGACATGGATATTCATTGAGTGAACCTTTTGCCACTTGCTTGGCTCGATTTTGTAGTTCACGAGTTGCATGGAACCAATCCGATTGGTGAAATGAGCTCCAGAATAAGTCGAGTCATAATAGAATTGACCGAGTCAGAGCTGAATCAATCGAATAAGACTCAAATAAGCCAAATCAAACATTAATTTCTGACTTTTTTTTTTTTTTTTTAATATTTTCTCCAAATGGTCGTACCCGAACCCCAATTTTCAAAACTTGAAAATGATGTTGGTGTAAACCCAACTTGTGAATATGCTGCCTTATGAAAGTGGTCAGGTTTTATATTTGTACTACTGCCGAATTTGTTAAGAAATTGATTAGAAATTATTGAATCAGTTGATATCTTATATTCTGCATTTGTTAAAAAATTTTAATTATAAATTAAAAGATAAGTCAAATATATATAGGGTAAGTTTTCCTTCAAATCTTCACATCTGCGGTTGACAAAAATGCAAGGCATCCAATGTTGGAGTTACATCATAATAAGAGATCATCTTGATGTGCTTTCTTGATAGAACCCTTCGACATCCTGATCATTTTGATGTGCTTTTTCTCCCATAGGGATCTGGGCGAAACAAATCCTTTTTCACTCCCATAAGGACTTGAGGAGAGAACATAAGTGATAGTTGATGTCACCAAAATATTTCAAGTAATTGTAAAAGACAGCGGTTGGAATCATTGTGGTCTCTACCCATCAACTATTTTAAATAGTTAATGATCAAGCACATCATCAAAATATTCGAAGTGATTGTAAAAGACAGCGGTCGGCATTGCCGTGGTCTCTGTCCTTCAACGGTCATCTCCAATTCACTACTGGCCAATCTTGTCTAATAATTTACATTCTCAGCCTACATGCAAGTTGGATTATCAATGTAAGTTTGATACTCTACTTATTTACATCAGGAAGGGACAGACATTTCACCAACTAAATGTCCCTTTGGTATCAAATCTTATTGTTGGATATTATTTTGGTGGTCAAAGAAAATTTCGGGTATTGCTTAGAAATGGCCGTCCCTCTGTCTTTGCTCTAACAAATACCAAATCTTTTTATGGTAATTACCACAATATTTCTATTCTTTACTTGGTTATATTTAATACATAAAGTTCATCATTTCCAAATTCCAATCTCTATTTAACAAGAATTGGAGAACTTTCCAACATGCATCAAGGCTCATAACGTAAGGTAAAAGAGCTTCCTTCTAATCCCACGGCACCCAAATTGAGTACCACTTCAAAGGTTTTACATGAATAGCTAAGAATCAAGCATCAAATCATAAGCAATACAGCACATGCATAGCAGTAATCAAGTGCCAAAGCATGTAGTGAAAGAATGCTTCAATTGTCTACCCAAATTGAGTACCACTTCAAATTATAATGCAACATGTATCCTATCAATTTGGGGGTTGACTTACAAATTCTTCTTCATTATTTGTTTCTTTGAAGGTAGACAAGACGAAGAAACATTTGATATTGGTCTTATTTGTAAACTTATGCACATTCAGCCTGGTAGAATTGCGTTACAGATATGTTAAGCATCTATTTGTATGAAACAACAATATTACATGTTGTGGTATCTTTGAAGAGACATTTAGCTGATATGACTATGTGTAGCATCTATTCAACACAGAATCCTATCGTTCTTTTAATTGTTTTGTTCCAAAATCAATACAAATAGTATGAAAAATTACTTACCATAAGGTGGAATTTCAAGAAACTTTCGAGGTAAAATATTCCCATATGCTGCTGTAATACAAAGTTCTGGATTAACAGCCCTCAAGTCAGACAAGAAACTTTCCTGTATGATGAGGACACAAAGCTAAAATACCTTATCCGTATTATGATCATTACACATAAAATAAGGAGTAATGTGACTATGGAATTAATTTTTAGTAGCATATACCAAACAAAAACTATTAGAGAAAGCTCTTTCACTACCACAAGCAAATCACTTCTAAGAATAATATAACATGGAGGAAGAAAAAAAAAGAAAAGCCAAAAAACCTATGCTAATACATGAAATATGTGTCGTCTCTACAGCTTGTGAATACTCATTATTTTTATTAAGAGATCTTGTGATGTTACTTTGGCAGCACGTGATAAATGTTGATAGTAATAAGCAATATTAAGTATAACATTAGTCAAACTTAGGTTGGTATTAATAGAATATTCCAGAAGCAACAAATGGTTAATTGAAGAGTAGATTTGAAGTGTCAATGTGCAGGTATACGAAGGGAAGATCCAGGTAGCAGGTGCAGAATCTGAAGTAGAAGAATCTACATAAATCATAAACATATCCATGCAATTCTAAAAGCCACCTGTCAAATGGACAAAAATATAGAAAATAACAGATTTCTTTTTTTTTTAGAAATCCATCAGCATCACATCTAAGAAGGGTTAAGGCCTGGACCCCTACTAGTTATTTATCGATAAAGGCGGGATTGGAACCCAGCTCTCTGACTCTCTGGTACAACCACCAAGAGACTTTACCAACTGAGCTAGCTAGCACCCTCAATTTCGTAAGTGGCTTTTAGTATTCTCAACTAACTGATTGCACCAATTTTGTAAAAAGGCTAGCATTTCATTGAAGCTATCTAATCTTTTCCCGATTTTTGCCGCCCTAGTTTGCTACATCATGTCATCTAACTAACCTTTCTACTACCACCACACTATCCCACACAAATATACAATGAAAAAAGCATATGTATGTCACGAATAATAAAGTATTAGAGAGGGAAAATAGAGGATTCATGTCCTCTCCAATTTATGGCCCTAGGAACTTTTGCCTACGAAGAATATAAAGCATGACAATGATTGATAATAATTTCTGGAAAAAAATCACCGACGACAGTAAACGCTGAAATTGTGCTCCACTGATGAAATGACACCCCATTAATCTATGCTACGAAATAGAAGTACTACATGCATCTGAGCACTATTTGCTACAACAAAATCCATAGTAGATCTAATGCTTACACATGGCACATTTGTGAACCCTCCGCCGAAACCAAGTATTCATACAATCAAGGAGCATATACCTCCCCGGCTCGTTCAGGCGTGAATATAAGATCTCGAGGGAATCCTCCGTCTATGGCACGCTGTGCGACAGGGGACGGCATCAGCTTTCTCCCTCTGTTCCTTCCTGAAGGTGGTTGGGTGACGATTGCTGCAAGCTAAACCATATAACTTAATCCTAGCATCACCCTTTATGGAATAATGATTGAACTAAATAATGCAACATATATTAAATTAGTATATGATCTTTGCAAGCAAATATTTGGGTTCTTGGTGGAATATCAGAAGGGTAAGATTTTGGCCTCAAACCAAACAAAGATAATCATTTTTGTTTTACCCGTTGGTCTAGTCAATGCTTATCAAACGGAATAACATAAAAGAACTCTGGGAAATTCAGAACTGGGTCGTTTTAATAGAGAAGGGGGTTTTTTCAAAATATTATTAAAAAAATAAATATTTAACTAAATAGCTTTAGATCAAAACTATTTACCAAGTTAGCGCTCTGACAGCCACGCGGCATGTCAGAGCCGTAAAGCGAGCACGGGTTTTTTTTTTTTCGGTTTCAAGTAGAACCCGGTATTTGGATTACCAGGTTTAAACCTGGTATTCTGGATACCGGGTTTAACCCACAATTACCGTTTTCTGGATACCAAGGTCCCATACTTGCCATTTTCTCGTTGGATTTTCGGGTAAACCCGGTATCCAGAATACCGGGTTTAAACCAGGTAATCCAAATACCGGGTTCTACTTGTACTAAAAAAAAAAACTTGCGCTCGCTTTATGACGCTGACACGCCACGTGGCTGTCAAAGCGCTAGGTTGGTAAATAGTTTTGGTCAACCGCTATTTAGTTAAATATTTGTTTTTTTAATAATATTTTGAAAAAAAGCCCAATAGAGAACTAACATTTCTCAGATAAATCATTGGGAGCTATAGGATAGAAAATATATTGAAGGGGAAAACCATGATGTGGAAATATTGTGATAATGCAGGGGCAAACAATTAGTCTATCAAAATAAAAGCAACCACAAATGAAAATTCTGGGATTGACCTAAATGCGCAAAATCCAAGTGGTTGGGGGGGGGGGATGCATTTTGACCTAAATGCGCAAAAATTCTGGGATTGAATTTTACCTAAATGAGTAAAATTCAAGGGACCCCGATTACTCGTTACCAAATCCAGTCTTAACGGCAAATATCAAGTTTACCTGAAAAAGTGAGTCTGGAGCTTTGGATGCATTAAGCAGCGCGTCGAGAACGGATGCAGAAACCTGGCGTAAATAAATTCATTTAAAAGAAAACAAATGAGGGGCGTTTGTGTCTGCAGAGAGAGAGGGACACACACACACACACACACAGAGAGAGAGAGAGAGAGAGAGAGAGACCTGTGGAGAACCCATGAAGACGAGGTTCTTCTTCTTGCTCGCAGCTTCGATAGCAGAGGAAGCACCATTGCTGCTGAAGCAGCAGAGGAAGCGGCGTAGCAGAAGAGCCGAAGGCAGCAGCATCCTTTTCTTTCTCCTCTCTCTATCTCTCCGGTCTCTCTCTCTGTCGAGCGCGCGCACTCTCTCTCTCCCCCTCTCGCCCAGCCAGTGTGTAGGCCCGATCAGTTGGTCTACACCTGACCCGAGTGGCTAGAGCAGGATAACCTACCTCTTCTTAGGGGCCCCATGTCTCTTGAATTGCAGTGGGCCCTGCGGTTGTAGAATGTAGAGTACGCAGGATGTGCTGAAAATTTTCTCCTTTTTAGGGCTGTCAAGTACGGGTGTCAACGGATCGGGTCGGGTCGGGTCGGGTCGGGTCGGGTCTAGTTTCCGGTCGTGTCCAAAACCCCTAGACCCGGTCCCGACCCATTTAACTAATCGTGTCTAGATCCTAAACCCGTACCCGACCCGCTAATAAACAGCTGTCCCGATAGACCTGCTGGTACTATATATTACAGTATCGGATTGCGGGTAGACCCGACCTGACACGACCTGTTTAATTTTAAACGGGTCTTCCCGGGTCTACCGTGTCCATACCCTAAACCCGGACCCGACCCATTTATTAAACGGGTATGTCGTGTCGATCCGTTTACGCCTCGAACCCGTTTAACCCTGACCCAGGCCCGCTAACTTCGTGTCGGGTCTGCCATGTCGAGTCCAACATTGTCAGCCCTACTGTCAAGGGGTTGGGTTAGGGTAGGGTGGGGTCAAATCGGGCCCAACCCTTGGCTATAGGTGGCCACAGGGGTGCACAGAAAACCGGTGGGATCGATGAACCAAACCGAACCGGTCCAAACAGTACGGTTTGGTTCTGTTTCTAGCATGATCGGTTCAGTTATGGTTCCCAAAGTACAGAACTATAGGGGGCCGATTCGGTTCCCGGTTCTGGGTTCCAGTTATCCGAATCGAATCGGTTCTTGTACATGCATAATGCATTAATGGGTCGGGTAATACGAGTGATGCAGGTAGGGTCATTATGTAACGGGCTCGATTGATCTCCATAACAATATCATGTATCTAGCTTCAGGATTGCTTATTGTATCCTCGGTTTTTTAATATTTTTTTATTTCTATATGCTTCAATGATGGGCATATGCTAACTTCTATAGATGCACAGAAAACTAGTGGAACCGACGAACCGAACCGAATCGGTTTTCTATGGTTCGGTCTGATCTGGTTTCATGCTTCCTATGGTCCGGTTCTGGTTCCAAACATTTAAGAACAGTTGGGACAGGTTCGGCTCCTGATTCATCCTGGAACCGGTCCAAACCGAACCATGTGTACACCTAGGTGGCTAGCACTAGCCGAGGATGAGTAAATGAGGGAAAGGAGGTTGGAACAAAACCGTTCTCGCACTAACCCGGCCCTAGCCTTTGAAGAGTATCATCCTAGCCTGATCCTTTCAGGATTAGGGTCGGATCATGAACTAGTAAAGGGCCATGTAATCGAATTTTTTATTAATAAAACAAATATGTTTTTTTTTTTATTTATTTGAGTTACTTGTTGTGTGCCTCTACCTTTAGACAAGCAACTATTTAAAACCCTTCTTTATTCAGGCTTCGAACTGGCAATAGAACTTATAAGTTACATTGAGATAGGGATATCAGTTAAACGATTGGAGATTTCACAGCAATGTAACTAGATAGCCGATCTTCTTTATACACATCCTTAGAATATTTGATAATGTTGACAGATATTTTATTTTAAAATTTTGTTGTCAAAATATAAAATGTTTTAAGAAGTCGAACAATATTTTAATTCTCTTATTGGACAAATAATTTAGTTGTTGGATCGTAAAATATTTTTTATATATTTTTCTATTTTATGTTCTATCTTACTGTACACCAAATGCTATTTTTGTGTTTATGTACCAAATAATCTGGATTCAGCAAGATTTTTGTGCCACATACCAAACAAAGTTTATGTACATGATTATGCCGTCACATTCTGCCTGAGGAACAAGCCTTAGACAAGAAACAGAGAAATGACATTTATCTTATGTCAAACAGCCCCTGACTGCCCAATATGGGTGGCACCACTACCTACAGCTTTAGACAGCGGTGGCTAAAAAACAACAAGTCTCCAATTTTTAGCCTCACAGAACAGAACATCACAACCAGAGATCACCTCGTCAAAAGCGACTTCTTTTAGGGAAGATCCTCACCTCATTCAAAATGCACCAAATCGAATGTGACAATACTTCTTGCACTTTTTGCCAAGCCAAGGAGGAGACTGCCTCCCTCTCCTGCTCGGTTGCCACCCGTAACGCCTTAGGACCCTTTGGTCTTCTTGGAGGAGGAAGGTTAATAAGGAACACAGGCCCCCGTGGGATATACTGGTGATGTGTACCCGGGTAGTGGTCTCCTCCTTCAAGATTTGGATCATTTCATGGATTGCTTCTTTCTCGACTATGGCAAAGGACTTATGTAATCGTATTGTAACACGACTATTTTTTTAATATAACTGGTCGGGGGCTGCCAAACCCTCCCTCCCTTGGAGGAGTTCTCAGAAAAACATAAAAAAATACATCAGTTCATTCAAAATCCAGAAACATACATCAGTTTATTCATCCTAATTCTATAAGCCCTTCAGATGGTCCTAGTAGACAAAGGTACTGTGGCCAGCCTTCAATATCCATCCCCGAAGAGGCCCAAAATCAACGGCAAATGGAAACTACCGACGGTGAATGTAGCCATGCAAAACAAAAAAAAAAAACAAAAATTTTTGAGAAACAGAACAAAAATTATTAATAATTTAATAAACGAAATAAAAGTTGTATAATTGAAAAAAAAGGAATATTATACCATCTCAAATTGCGTAAAGTATTTACGCCATTTGAGATGGCGTAAAACTGAATGAGCAAATTAAAATGCCAAAATTGCCCTTTCTTTATACCATTTCAAATGGCGTAAAGTCCTAATAAATTTTAGGATTTAGGGTTAGGGTTTAGGTTTGGTTTAGGTTTTAGGGCTTTAGGGTTAGGGTTTAGGTTTAGGTTTAGGGGTTTAGGGTTTTAGGTTTTAGGGTTTAAGGCTTAGGTTTAGGGTTTTGGATGTTACATTGGCGAAGTTAAAACATATTTTTTTTAACCTAAACCCTAACTCTAAACTTAAACTGCCAAACTAAAACCCTAAACCCTAAACCCTAAAACCCTAACCCTAAAACCCTAAACCCTAACCCCTAAACCCTAACCCTACACCCTAAACCCTAAATTAGAAAATTTATACCATTAGAAATGGCGTAAAGAAAGGGCAGCCTTGGTATTTTAATTTACCCCTTCAGTTTTACGCCATCTCAAATGACGTAAACACTTTACGCCTTTTGAGATGACATATTATTCCATTTTTTCCAATTTTCCAACTTTTATTCGATTTGTTAAATTATTAATAATTTTTGTTCCGTTTCTCAAAAATTTCTGAAAAAAAAAATATCGATATTTACTATCACACTGCAGGCCAAGAAATAAGATAACACATTATCATCTAGCTCACCTTCTCGAAACATGCCCAAATTTACATGTTATGCTACAAGCACTCTCCATTCTGGGGATGCAAGATCTCCCAAAATGAATTTATCATCGCCACACCTCCATCCCCGGCGAATCAGACTTTTCTCCTCAGTGAACAGGCCTCAACACACATCGGACGGAAATGGTGTGCAAACAAATACATTACTCCTCTTCCTTCAAGCCCTTTTGGCTGTAATTTCAGCAAACAGTGGCTCACCAGATTCCCAGCCAGCTCCGACGAGCACTTGAAATAAATCGTGTTCAGTCCATAGCTCACATAACATTCAGTCTGCATCACCAAGCCCATCACTGCCGTCTCCTCTCTTCGAAATCGGCATCATATGGCCACGAGATCCCTGTTTCTTGGTTTGAGCAGCGATCTCAGCGTTCTTTCGCAGAACAGCACCGGGGGATGGATACGGCCGCTGCTGGAAAAGAGGACCCTGTAACCAGACCGAAAACGATGTTAAAAAGACTTCAATGGCCGGCTAGAGAGAGATGAAGATGGAGTGTTAACATCTGTTTAAAATTTTTTTTTTGAAGGGGCCACAATAGTGGTCAGTACATCGCCCGTTAGTGTTAGTGTGCCGGTACAATATAAACCAAGGATCGAAACTCGCCATATGAATGAGAAAAATACCCTGATTTTTAACAACCCCACAAGTACGAAAGCTTGCCACTAAGATGAGAAAGAGGCCCGCCACTATAAAGTGGGAGGAATATGCCACAGCACTTATTCGAACCCTTGACCAAGGCCATGGCCCATGGGTTGCAAATGTCTTACCAACTGAGCTATCAGATGGAGACAAACATCTGTTTCATCAGGTCTCTTGAGAAGTCACTTTTTGCTTCAACTTGGAGTGACTGCAGAAATAGCCTATTCTTTGAGATCCATGTTACCTTACTGATCTTGGGGTAGTTTGGGCGAGATTTTACAATTGATAGGCTTAGACTGTATCTCACCGCATTGCTTTCCAAACCGGAAGAGGGGGTGGGGGGGTATGTGATTATTTATATAAACTAACTCAAAGTAAACAACATTTACTTAAAATATTTTTTTTTAATGTAAATAAGGCAGATGTGGAAGTTGTCTGCTAAAACACTCCTTTACCCTGAAAACCAATCCGAAACCCAAAATCTGGAGGGTTTTGGGACCGGTTCCGGCCGAAACTCAATACCCTGGTTTAAACTTTAATAACCAGTAGGATCAGAATTTGTAGGATAAGAGAGATGCAAGTTAATTGATCAATATAAAACGTAAGGAAGAAACAAGTTAAAATGATCATAGCAGAAACATATTATTAGAAAGGGATAGGTTTCTGTATCATGCTCATAACATAAATTAATCAGAAAGCCCCACTCAACATCACAACTAGCTATTTTCTCATGAGATGACTTAGTGTACACAAAAACCAAATTCAATCTGTTCCTTTCCAAAGATTTCATCCACTCAGTCAATTAGGTGATATTATCGTATTCACAACCTAAATATCATTGGCTTGGTAATGCTAGCAAATAGTTAAATTTGGCAGCATTTTAAACTACATAAAGAAGAATAACACATGCAATGGCAAATCCTAGATGGAAAATAGATTCAAGTCATCACGAAAAAGAATACATACAGTGGCAGTGGTATCGGCTGCTCGTGGTTGTACACCTTTTAAACCAACCACCCTACAAAAACCATGGTACATCAGATAGCATCACAGTGCTTTAAAAGAAGTCATATATACTTTTAACTTGTAATGGACCAACACATAGTACATGGATTGAGCTTTAATGGGAATGCAAAGTTCAAAATGCAGCTGAGATTTGAGTGTCAAATTTTTTTTCCCAAGTCTAAAATTTCTCAAATCAGACAAAAGCAAGTGAATAAAGTGGAGATCTTATGAAGTATTATATCTTGTCAAATAAAACTCCAACACACCAAAAGAAACTAGTATATGGCAGTTAAATGATAGCCATATGTGATGTCGGTCAGATATGATTTTGTCTAATGGTTTGCATATAAATAAATGATCAGGAGTTCAAAGAAAACTTTCATTGAAGTAGTATTCATACGAAAACTTGCCATTGGAAAATTTAGCTTTAGACAACCTTGCAAAGGAACAATAAAAAGTAGATGGGCTAAGCTTTGTCCTTTGTGCTGTTATTGAAGGTGATACATATGAAATATAATTGTGAAATTTGACCAACAGTATGGAATAAAACAAGAGTAATCAGTCCAGATTCTACGATCTGAATGAACATGCAACCATATGCAGAATTGGAAATATCACTTCTTTGATTCATACTGGAGCTTAAAGTGTCACAATACAAGGATGTCGTTTAAATTCAAAACCTTACAAGATATTTTTATGATCTTCTCATTGTAAAATAAAAATGGGTAGATGCGTAGATGCACCCCTAAGAAAATTTAAAAAGTCCAATGAAACTGAAGTATCAGACTTCTATTTTTCATGAAAAAAACATGTTCCAATAATGAAACAAACAGAAAAAAGGATTATAGTGAATGTAGCAAAAGAAAACATCAAAACTTGGGAAGCAGAGCAAGAAAAGATGGAAAAAAGGTATGATGGATACTATCTAAAACTTGTGCAGTTTGCCTCTAAGTTGGATCTGCATATAAACTACGGAAGATCTTGTTTGTGAGAGAGATTTTTCTTCTGAAGAAGAAAAACTGCAATCTAGTCATTATCACCAGATATTAAAATGTCACTACATTTTCTTTCACAATACAACTCAATGATTATAATGCTTTCTCATTGGAAAAGGTAAGCAGACTTTTCATTTTTCTACCACGTTTGAAACTTCGCATAACAGGAACAACCTGCGACGACGGATCCATAAAGCTGGACACAAATAGATGGGACAAGGTTTGGTGTTTAGGGTTATGATGCCAAGTTTGAAGCTTCCATTGAAAATTCTAAAGTCTACTGCACTCAGAGATTATGTTGCATCTTACTATAATCTTTAGGTATTTTCCTGTTTGTTCTTGAAACTTATTCCTGTGCATACTATGTTTTTCCTGGACAAAAACAAGCTTTACCTGATTGCAAGATTGTACCACCCTTACCATCATGGCAAACTCAACTTCAAGACATTTAAGCAAATCTAAGTTATCAAGACCATTCACTTGATTCTAGTACCCATACCAAACAAAATGATGATATAGGTAAGTAGCTCCGCTGAGATAAAACGAATATATTAAAAACATAATATCTGGTAAAGCTTCAATGGAAGGAAAAAAACAAAGATGAGCTGCAACCGAGTTTGGAATGCATGGCTACATGCAAAGGGAGCGAGGGAATGTTGTCGAAGGTGGGAATGATGTCGAACGTGGGAATGCATGGATCCTTGTTTGAGCGATGGGCAAGGATAACTGTTGGGAATGATGGCAGCCGGCATTACATGTCAGCAAGAAAACAAAGATCATGGTTCCAAAACTCGGCTGATACACAATCGTACCAGCTGGATTGTATCGGTTTTCTAAAGATCAGGACCGATACAAGGAATTATATCGGTATCGGTCCTGACTCAGCTAAGAACGATACAACTCGGGTCGTATCATCAGATATAGTCAAGTCAGATCAGATAGGTCAGCCACCAATGAACAACTTTGTTACCGAGTTACACATAGCTAAGCACATGGGTTGTACAGATTGTACAACAATAACACCAAGAAAGCCCGAGCCCCTATATTATGCCTTTTTCCATCTTTTTTTGACCAAGTCGTAGGGGCTGATACCAAGTCATCAGTTTTGGGTCGACGATGCAAGGCCCGGTACCAAGTTTTTGGAACTTGGCCAAGAGATATTAGAAAGTGAATAAGTGATGCTCTCTAGGTGCAAGAAGATCCAATTTAGAGGCTATAAACCTTCCCATCAAAGTGTTGTTTGGCATAGGTCTATTTTTAAGCATCTTTGGTTGACACCCTTCTCTTGTGCACATCATCTTTCATTCTTTAGCATCTTGATGACGGCAATGCTTATATTATGTCCACGTTAAGACACTTATGCTTCACGACTCAATCTGCTAGTCCTCCTATTGCCCTCTAAGCTTCTTATTTCAACCTTTTTACACGGGGGTCCATTATTTTTCCATTTGGTGAATTTCATTATCAGTCCGAGAATCCTTGAATTTTTTTTGCATTCCAATTGCAGATAGGATAGCACCATACTTTATTTTACCTATATTTCTTATTGCAGATAGGTTTGTACCCTACTTATTTTGTTCTAGTCTCTTCGGCATCTAATTGTTCGTTTCATTGCTTGATTCATCACTCCTTTTTATGGAGTTGCATAAAGTGTTTTAAAATCTGAAAGCTCGACTCGACTCGACTCAAAACCTTCCGAGTACAGTCGACTCGAAAACTTGATCAAAACTGACCGAGGAGTTACACCTATAATTCAAAAAATACAACATAATATTAATATAAAGTATTTCTATATAAATCACTAAATTGATAAAAATATAAAATTGATCAGTTTAAAGGTCATTATTTAGATGAGTGATCATGATACAGAATCGACATATATGATAATTGGGTTTGTAGTTTCGGTTTCGATCTGCCAACTGAGAATCGGTTTCGGTCGGTTTTAGAGTTTCAGATCATAGTTTCGATGGTTTGTTTTCAAAATACACCCAGTATCTACTTCATATTCTTGTTTTCAAAGAGTATGACTTTTGCTTTTACAACGACTTTTTGTTAAAAAACCGAAAAATCGTGATTCTGAATTTTGGCCAAGTTTGGAGGAAAAAAGAGTTCTTGTGAAAGAAATTTTTTATATATTCAAAATATTTTCCCGGTCTTTGGTTTTTAAGTTATCTTATACTTTTAGATTTTTTGAGGGTTTTCAGTCTAAAATATTTTGAGCTTTTTTGTTCCACCGAACTTTCTTTTTTAGCAAATCTTTTAGAGTCTAATTTTGTATAGGAATTGAAAAATTACATTTTGATTCATTCGGATTTTGAATTTTCTGATATTTTTAGTAAATCCAAATAGAAGGGTATTTGCTTATTTACATAAAACAACTTAAAGTAAATGGGGAACATAAAGATCATTTACTTAAATGTTTTTTATGTAAATATGGTTGTCTATGAAGCACAGACACGGGTATGGCGACACAACACGGACACGGCGACAAGACATTTTCTCAAAAATGAAGGACACGACACGTCAATTAATATTTATAATTTTATATAAATAATATATAATATATGAATACTACATAGAGATGCTTAACTTCGAAGAATAATTCATAAAGCATGCTCTAAGCCTCCAACTAGATGGGAAATTACTTTATGGTTATGTTTAAGAAATTTCAATAGCAGCACAATACCCTAGGGGTGGCAATGGGTCGTGTCGTGTCGGGTTCGTGTCGTGTCTAGTTTCGTGTCGTGTTCAAAACCCCTAGACCCGGACCCGACCCATTTAACTAATCGTGTCTAGATCTTAAACCCGTACCCGACCCGCTAATAAACGGGTAGACCTGATAAGACCCGGTAAGACCCATTTACCACCCGGGTCTATTCAGTTGACCCGATCCGACCCAATCCGACTCGACCCGACCTGACCCGAAAGACCCGCTGGTATTACATATTATAGTATCGGATTGCGGGTAGACCCGACACGACACGACCCGTTGAATACTAAACGGGTCTTCCCGGGTCTACCGTGTCCAAACCCTAAACCCGGACCCGACCCGTTTATTAAACGGGTCTATCGTGTCGACCCATTTACGACCCGAACCCGTTTAGCGCTGACCCAAACCCGCTAACTTCGTGTCGGGTCTGCCGTGTCGGGTCCGA
Organism: Chamaelirium japonicum; assembly: GCA_947650365.1. Classification (NCBI taxonomy): domain Eukaryota; kingdom Viridiplantae; phylum Streptophyta; class Magnoliopsida; order Liliales; family Melanthiaceae; genus Chamaelirium; species Chamaelirium japonicum. Next base: position 28,209,590 of record OX393559.1, on the reverse strand, counting down.
AATTGCCAGCCCTACAATACCCCAATTTGACAACTACTAAATTTCCTCTTTTGGTAATTTCAATGATTCAATATAATCAAAACTGAATTGAAGTGAGCAAAATGAAGTTTATTTACTATGGGGTCGGGTTTGGCACTATGGGATCCTCACTAGAGATCATAAGGGTAATGACAACCGTCCAATAAAGTCCACAAAATCCACAAAGTTCTAGAATTATTGCTAAAAGATTATCTTAATATTTGTAAGAAAAACCCTATTAATTATATCCTATGATGTTATAACCTTAGAGGATATAAGTTAAAGGCAAATCATAATCACAACCGTTCATTACACCAAGCCCCAAACAAATCATCCAACTCATCCCTGATTGCATGCAAACAACGGTTGTGCCGTGTCCCGGCCGTGTCCCAGCCGTGTCCAACACATGCCCGGGCCATGTCCGAGCCGTGTTCAACACGGACACAGAACCCTCTAAGAAGTGTTTGTGCTTCATAAATGGTTGTCAAGCTCTTACTGAAAAACACATCCTAAACCCAGTCCTATTTTTTCTGAGTGATAAGTGTATGCACAGAAAAAGATTCGGGTCGTCTTTTTTGCGAACACACGAGATTACAGATGCCGGGACCTGGGGACTAGGGGTGGTGAGCCGGGTGCGGCGAATATTGATCAGGAGATTGTGGAAGAGATCCTCTGGAGGGTCGCTTTGATCCGCGTCTCAACGTGGTATTCGTGCGAGAGCTCTGAAGGGGTTACCCAGGACAAAGGTCTTTACAGGGTGAGGGTTCTTTGAGAGGCTAAGGAATATCCGCCGTTGCTTTTGTCCCTTCCGTGCTTCGCGCTTCTCGGCTAGGGGTTTTCGGCGTCACTCCTCTGTCTTCGTGTCTTCCTCGATCCTTACTAGACCTTGGCGTCCTTGATCGTCGGTTCGCGACGTCGATCGCGCTTTTGGCTTTGGCTTTCGGCTTTGGCTTGGCTTTGGCGTGGCTCTGGCTTTTGCTTTGCTTCGGCGCTTGCGCTTGGACGTAGACGAGGAGAGACTTGCGATGCTTTCGTTCTTCTGGACTTCACGTCGTAACGGCTAGAATGTGTGGTGCTTTTGCTCGTGACCGGCGTAGTCGCTTGGCTTTGGCACTTGCGTTGCTTTGGTGCGGGCTTTACTGGGGCTTTTGCTTTGGCTTCTTGTGTGGGCTTTCGCTTCGGCGTCGACTCGATCTTCTTCTCGAACGGCGGTTGCTACTTCTTCAATGCTTCTGGCTTCCTTGACGGTTTAGGTGTCGGTTCGATTTCTCTTCTTCTCCGGGCTTCTTTGGCGTGATCGGATTCGAAGGGTTACTTTGAAGACGGCGGGAGTAGCACCGATCTCTGTGAGACAGTTGTAGCGTCGGCTTTGCTTTGAAGACGACGGGTGTAGCGGCGCTTCGGGTATTCCTCTCCAAGCTTTCTTCTACGTGGATGGAGCGGGCGTTTGTCCAAGGTGACGGGGTGATGACGCTTCGGTCTTTTTCTCCAGGCTTTTGGGCTTGATCGGAGTCGAAGGCTTGTTGGAGACGACGAGGTGGTGCCGCTCCGATCTTCTTCTCCAGCCTTTGCTTCTGGCGTCTTCGGAGTCGAAGGGTTCTTCTTCTCCGAGCTTTCTTTTTCATGCACGGAGTCGAAGGCTTGATCTTCTTGTGCAAGGGTCTTCACGTTGATGAGGGCTCTCAATGGACTAAGCCGGTCCCGAAGGGATAGGCTTGCCTGTGCCTCGTGAAGCCTTGGGTCGATGAAGAGCGCGTCTCCTCTTCTGCAAAGCTTCCTCGCTTCGTCTTCAGCTTCCGACCTGGCGACGGTTATGGTGTCGGCTTCTTCTCCGGGCTTTTGGGCTTGATCGGAGTCGAAGGCTTGTTGGAGACGACGAAGTAGTGCCGCTCCGATCTTCTTCTCCGGCCTTTGCTTTTGGCGTCTTCGGAGTCAAAGGGTTGTTGGAGACGACGGGGTGATGCCGCTCCGATCTTCTTCTCCGGCCTTTGCTTCTGGCGTCTTCAGAGTCGAAGGGTTCTTCTTCTCCGAGCTTTCTTCTTCGTGCACGGAGTCGAAGGCTTGATCTTCTTGTGCAAGGGTCTTCACGTTGATGAGGACTTTCAATGGACTAAGCCGGTCCCGAAGGGATAGGCTTGCCCGTGCCTCGTGAAGCCTTGGTCGATGAAGGACGCGTCTCCTCCTCTGCAGAGCTTCGCGTTGTTTTCAGCTTCTGACCTTTTCGACCCCTTGAGCCTTCCCCCTCCCCCTCTATTTATAGGTGAAGGGGGGAGGGGAGAGATATGGGGAGTTTAATTTTGAATCCTTTAATATCTCCCCCATAATTACCCAAGATTTATTCTTCAATTGAAGAGAGGAATAAACTTTTATTTACTTTCCTTTTCTGGCGGGGTAATTATGGCTGAATCTTGCACATGAAATCGATGGCGACCCGACTCTTCTTTTTATCCGTCAGATCGAGGGATCGGCGCAGATCCACGCATAAGTAGACGTCATACGCAACCTCCCCCGCGCGCATGGCGGTCTTTCTTTCCTTTTATTTCTTTCTTTTCTTTCCTTTTCTTTGTTTTCTTTTTCTTTTCTTTTCCTTGCATGGCCGGCCACCCCCTACCCGAGGGTAGGGGGCTCGGGTTTTGTAGAAGGAGGGCCGGGTGGGCCCCACTTGAGGATAGGGGTGGGACTTGGGCGGGTTGAAGGATCTGCCCATGCCCAACCCGACTTGCACAAACCTTTGCCCGTTTTGCCCGTGGAACCTGGGGAACCCGTGGAAGCCCAACCCGTGCTTGCCCATTCTAGTTCCTCAGGTTCCTCGGGTTGCCCAATTTGCAAAATAAAAAGCGAGTTGGGCGGGTTGCCCAATTAAAAATGCTTGTGCACATAAATAGATGAAAAAAAAATCGAATAGATTTTTGAATTGGATAAAAAAAATCTTTCATTTGCATAACAAAAACATAAAGTCCAACCCATATCCTCACATATTTCAAACTAATTCTTATCATGCAACATCAAATAGGAAGTCTTTGATTTCCATAACAAAAACTATCAAAGCATTCCACCTTAGTGTGTCACTTCCTCGGGTTCCTCGGGTTGGGGAGATTGGTGCCCAAATCCATCCAAATTGAAATCGGGTTGATCTATTTTTGTCCAAACCCGTCCAAGTTTTTAACCACCTTTGCCCATGTTTGTCCATTGTTCGGGTTGGGCGGGTCGGGTTCGGGTCAGACCCGCCCAAGTCCCACCCCTACTTGAGGATGGGCCCACCTGGCCTTTGCTTGGTGCGGGTCCGAATGCGTGTGGGTTTGCATCCGCATTTGTGCATGCAAGTCGGGTCCGGGCCCGAATGCGTGTCGGGTTTGTATCCGCATTGGTGCATGCAAGTCGGGTCCGGGCCCGAGTGTATGTCGGGTTCGCCTCCGCATAGGTGCATGCGAGTCGGGTCCGGGTTAGACACAATTTGTGTGCCGACAATGAGTTCCAAAACGCGAAACTTGGAGGGTATTGAGACCAGTTCCAGCGAAAACCGATCCGAAACGTCCGAAACTCAAACCTTGTGAACTTGAAGACAAGGGTTTTGATATTAATGATGATAGGATGGTTTCAAAACATGGAAACATCCTTAGAAAGGGTCGTACCTGGAGAGAGCAGGGTCGGTAGAAGGGACTCAGATGGTCGGATAGGGGCCTAAGATGGCCGGCCAAAGGTTTGAGGTGATGGAATGAATGGCTGAGCTGAGGTGGTGGAATAGAGGGCTGAAGCCACGAGACAAATACTCTTCTTCTTCACCCTTCTGTCTTTCTTTCTCCTTTTCTTCTCTATTCGGTTCGGTGGAGACAGTAGAAAAACAAGCCCTAAACTATTTGGGCTTTAGTTAGGGGATATGAGACGAGCAAAAGTCCATTTTTTTCCCCTTAGCATTTTAAAATTTTACTTTAAAATACCTTGTCACTACTCAGGGCAAGTCGTGACTCGGAAACTCGACCCAACTAGGCTCAATTATTAGCCAAGTCAACTCAAAATTCAGTCGAGTCAAGTTGACTTGACCAAGTTTCGAGTCGACTCGGTGAAATATAAAAGAATGTTGCATATTGTCTCTAGGTATCATACCGAATGACGTTCATTCATCTTCACCTTACAAGGACATAACTAGTTTGGGAATCTAGCATTGCTATTTGCGCACACATCATACATGCACCATGTATTAGACTATGATGGGGAATCATCTTCCATCACAATGGGAAACAAGAGCCTAATGGTAACATCTGCTATGATGCTTAAAATTAGTGCCCCGTACGACCGCTTAACTAACATAATAACCGATTTCAATGTCTGTTAACTTTGTTTTAAACAACCATGTCAGTTCCCTTCACTGTCAACCTACTTCTCTGCCCTTGTAGCTGCCCTTGTAGCTTGCGGTTCGTCATCATTGAACAACATAATTTCTGAGGTTCGTTCGGTCATTAGACTCATTACAGATGGTAACTGCTTACTTGAGAGGTCGAACTATGCTTTCAATGACTCACTGTAGCACACAATGCACCAATACTGCATTAACAAATAATAGTCCATGTAGCTCCTCCCACTATAACCTTCAAAATAACTTGTCCATAGTGCTTTTGTTCAGCAGTGACTTTGGTGCTTTGTGGAATTCTGACTTTACATCTGTGAGCTTGGATCCTCAAACATCATCGTACCTCACCCTTTGGACATGTTATCTCGGTCATCTCTTACGCAATCATCCTCAAGCTCATGTTGTCTAGTATGTATCCTATATTGCCCATTCCTTGTCGATGGAGCAAGTTATTATCTCTGGGACCAATCCATCACTCATGGTAAACTCTTGCTATGATCCATTTTGAGTTTGAAAAAAGAAGAGGGGCAAAGGTGTTGTTAAAGACAGTGTACAAGCTTAAAGTTTTGCATACGAATTGTACTACCAACAAGTTAGATGATGTGCATATGTATTATTTCATTCTTGTGTATGAACCATAAATGATTTGTTTTAAACAGAGTTTATTTATTGGTTTTATTCATGTACCCTTACTGCAAGTAACGTCATACTCAGAGTATGGATCCATTGTTTCTATGACTTAATGTCAAAAAAAAGTACTAATTCATTCCACTTGAACCTCAAGTTTCACTGTTTCTATTGTCCCCTAAATTTCAGTCCTTAATCCTTCAAAGTGTAATCCATAATTCATATTTAGCACTCAACCATATTGTCCTCTATCGATTGAATACGACTTAGGATTTTTCCAACAAGCAGCAGGAGAATATAGGTATGCTAACATCACTCTATGGTTTCAAATGAAGAGAATGAATCACATGATGGACACCTAGGGGTCATTTGGATGCTGTGCAGACGGCTTGTGTTTTAAAAAGTACATGTGCAAATAGGTTTAAGTTGTTTAGTAAACAAGTGAGTACAGGCACAAACAAGTTTAAGTTGTTTGGTAAACAGATGAGACCAGCGTAAACATAAACCGGATTTAATTAAAATACACAATGTTATCAGCAATCAATATCCCACCTAAATACGTGAAACTATAACTGCGCACGTCCCACATGCGTTTTCTCTTCCTCATGTGTTCTTTTGCACGTATTGCATTTGCACAGCATGTGCAAATTTGTACGTGCAGCGCGATTGTATAGCATCCGTACTACACCCTATAACCCAAAACATCTGACATATATGCACACTGGTGTATAACTGTGCCATCAAATCCTCATGTATGAGTTTAGAGGATCCAAGACCTCATAATGGTAACTATACCAAAAATGTCCATGAAAAATATGTTGAAAGTGTTTGACCGAAAACTACCTAAGACTAGTTAATAAAAGAGAGATTAGTCCCCAATTTGTAATGCCTTCTCTCAGGCTTCTCAGCAATTCCTTTGACATGAGTAGACAGGGAAATTGTGGTGCCCATAAGATCATTAAAAGTTACACATGTATGAATTATTTTCACCAGATCCATCTAATCTGACTTAAAACTGTGAAAAAAAGAAGACTTACGTAAGAAAAAAAAAATCTTTAGCATAATAGGAAGGGTGGTATAAAATATAGCAACCAAATGCAGGCATCAGCTAGCATGAATATTATTCTTTGGACAATGCGGTTCTCCAACCATCTAGAGCGAATGAGGCAAAACCATAAAATGGACAAATAATCGCATTCACTAGTTTTAAATGAAGATTTTCGCAAGTTTACAACCTATACAAAACACAGATCAGCTAGAAGAATAAAAAACAGAGTCTGCGACGTCAGGGACAGAGTGATAAACTGCAATTAAGATCATAAATAAAACTAATAGGAAGATTGTTGCATTGAAATGAAGCCAACCAAGGATGTAAAATATGAAATCTTTACTGCCATGCCTCGATTTATTGACAAAAATGTTTTCAGAAACGAAAAGAAAAGTCGTATGTCTCATGTATACCCCTAACAAAACTTGATATTGCAGAACCACCAGTATGTTTTACAAAATCCTCTAGGCACCTCAACATATCTGTTGGGATCCAGCCCATAAGTTAGGCCCACGTAGAGCTAACGAGATATGCTCCTACTCCCGGGTTACTTGGGGCACAAGCAAAGTAACTGGTTGCTTGGAGTGCAAGTCAAGTAACCCGATTTGGCCTCCCTAAATAAAGGACATCCAAGATCAAAAGTACGACAAACGAAGGAGCCGAAAGGAAACCCGAGATGCGTAATCCCCAAGAGAGGAGCACGAGCCCGGGGGGTGGCGTGGGCATGCCTACCCCCCGAGTGCCATGGGAGCAGCGTAGATCGATAGAGCTGAGGCTCGGGGAGGTGCATACATGCACCTCCCCCCAGGGGTGCGATGGAAGCCAGAGTGGAAGACTGATGGAGCACGAGGCTAAGGAACCAACCCCGGGGGCAGTGCAGATTGTCGGGTGCTCGAGCGAACATTGCTGGGCGCCCGAGCAAATCAGGGTTGGACACAGAGCCTCGGGCACCACGAGCGATGCTCGGGCCACTTTGATGGGTGCCACTTTAGTCAGCAACGAGCGCAAGAGCGCAAATGCATACGAACAAAAAAAAACCTTTTGATCTTATCCCAACCGATAGTCTTTCTCCACCAGGGAATGTGGCAAGGAGACCTAAGGCGACCGCAGAGGCGATCGATAGTGTCGGATCGTGACGGATAGCCGCGATGACACGTGTGGGTACCAGATCGAGGGAGAGCATCTCGATGGCAGGAACGCATAGCGGATCACGCTGTGTAGAGTCACCGATGGGCAACTATTCCAGCCATTGACGAGCAAGCTGATATGATTGTCGACCAGTGGTTGGTGGAGGTGTAGATAGGCACCAGTGCGAGTTGTCGATGGACGATGGTCATGATGGTAGCGAGCACAGCCACAGGAACGCTTGCAACACAGCAGAGTGCTGGGTTGTCGACGGAGAGCGGAGACAGCACCGACAAGTGTCGATGGATCGTCAACGGACAAAGGAGGCGCCGATAGCTGTCAAGTGCTGAAGCGTGGAGTACACGGAGACACGACCACACGAAGCACTGGCTGTACAGGAGTTGCAGCGGGCACAGCTGCAGTCAGCAGTGTGTTGGTCTATCAACGGACAACGGAAGTGGCACCGACAAGTGTCGATGGGTCGTCGACGGACTTCGAGTGCTAAAGCATGGAGTGCATGGAGACATGGTCACGCGACGCACTGGCTACATAGGAGTTGCAATGGGCACATCTGCGTCAATAGTGTGATGCACTTTCGACGGACAACGGAGGTGACACCGACAAGTGTTGATGGGTCGTCGATGGACGACAGAGGCACTGATAGGCGTCAAGTGTTGAAGCATGGAGTGCACAAAAAGACAGCCTTGTGAAGCACTGGCTGCACAGGAGTTGCAGCAGGCATAGCGTGCAGTCATCGACAGACGACTTGTCCAGGCACAGACGGGTGGCCTGATAAGCAGCCAACGGATGGCTGGAGGAGGCGACGACAAGTGCCTAGTGCTAAGCACCGTTGACGGACGGTGGTTCCGGAGCGATGGATGCCTGTGTCGTCGAACGCAGAGCACTGGCTGCGAGGGTGCAGCAGATCGCCAACGGGGCGATGAACCAGAGCTCAAGAGCGTGACAGATGGACCGGAGCACTGGAGCGTGGTGTACAGTCACCAGAAAGAAAGTTGTATTCGTGAATGTAGCTCAGCATGTGGGTGAATCACGTTAAAAGAAATGAAATTGTCTTGAACTGACTATGTCTGTCTCTCCTTAATCATGAGTTTTTCCGCAACAATATCTCGATCTTTGCAAAAAACCAATGTCATCAACCTTAAGACCATTTGAGCCTTAGTTGTCGTCGGTGCCTGCACACGTCATCATTGCTGATACCCGTGCAAATCGTCGTTGGGCTCGTGTCACTGTGTTCGCTGGCTGCAAGAGGAGGGACGGGGGGGGGGAGGAGGAAGGCCAGTGACAACCATCACGAGCCCTAATGGCAGCAGTTAGGCACCAGGTATGTGAGGGATTTTTTTTAATGGTCAAAAAATCAATTTGAAGGGATTTTTTTTAGAGATCAAGATATCTGAGGGATGCTTAAAGACTTTTGTAAAATAAATGAATTTTTTGTAATATCAAACTTTGTTAAGGGCATATATGCCAAAAAAACCCTATATTATAATCATCAAGATATAATTAAGGGATAAAAATTGAGAGATGAAAAACATGATACCACTGCATCTGGCAGAGTTGTTAGAAGATGATGAGATTGTACTTGCCTAAGTAGGCTTCAACAATGTACTATCAATAATGCAAATACATCTATGTGGGACCATAAAAAACGGTATGCACAAAAGAAGATGCACCCAAAGTCATGATGACACGCACCTGAAGCCATGATGAAACGTGGAGATTAACCAACGTTAGTGGACAATGTATTTGAAGAAGACAACAGACTAAACACCACATGCACAAAACCAGTAGATTTTATGTAATAAATGTTTGGACAGTTGGCATCAGAATACTTACTGGGGGGCAGATAGCTCGTGGCTAGCAGAACATGCAAGCATTAACAGAAGCAAGCAAGCAAGACACTACAGAAAAATTGTAGCGGATTGCATGTAGCAGGAAAGTAAAATAAATGTGGGTTGCTGTTTCCATGTTAATTGAACCGAAGCACTCCACTACATGCATACCAAAGCATAGCTTTCTCCAGCCCAGAGCAAAGTGAGCATGCAGAATGCATCAGGACACAAGTACCTCCATGTGGCTTAAAGTGTAAACCATAGCCATCAAGTCTTGTCCCATCTATTATGGTTGGTTTTATGAATCTTCTCCGCCAATCATCTTTCTAGGGTTATCTATTTATGTGGGGTGGATGTGAATAATTTACATGGATTTTTCACTAATGAGTTCAAATTAGGAACTGCTCCTAGCATATACTATATCACGTATTGTTAACAAATATTGCAGCAATAGCCATAGTAATGTCAAAACAGTGTGGTACTGACTATAGTAGACTTTCAGTAAGTACGCGGGCTTTGGTAGATAATGTGGTGACATTGCAGAACTGTAACTACTTGTGTAGGTCACTGCACTATATTAGAGCACTATAATCTTTTACTCATGAAAAAAAAGATAGAATCCCAACATAAAGAGGGTTTGGAATAATGCTTTCTGTCTATAAGAGCAACCGGTTCAAGACATAAGAAAAAAAAAATACTCACCCTACATTAAAAACATACAAGAATGCAACACAAGAATACTAAAATACCAGCAAAAAATAGATATAAACAGGAACATTTATTACTGATTTAACCTGCTTGTGACTGTACAAATGTTTCGACAGAAAAAACAATAACATACCAGCCACCTCGCGGAGCATCTGAATAGGAGCTCGGATCCATGGGGTCCAGCTCATCATCTTCGGTGTGAGCCCGTTTTCTTTTATTGCCTTTCCCTAAGGGAGGTTTTGAACTCGACCTGCACAATGGAATTAAGCTCACATCATATGAAGGTTATAGCGACCCCATGCCTGTGAAATTTATGTTATGCATGCTTCAAGATTACATGCATTACTATTAATGCATATGCAAAGGAGTATACCTATGCTTGGGCACCACTTTTCCTGAATGGTCATTGGAGGTTATCGTATTGCTTGTTTGCTGCTGAACATCTAAATGGGGAGATGAATATTGTTGAAAAGGAAGATGCTGAACCCTGCATTACAACATAAGAAATAGAAAATATTCAGCACAACAAATAAAAACAAGGATAAATACTTCAATTTATAACAGTAATGGAGCTGCATGTTAAATATGATTTCAGGTAAAATTAACACTATCTATACATGTTATATTCCTATATATTTACGTACCCAGTAAACAAATACCACATAAACGATGAGTAAAAACCATATGCATCATAATTAAAATTGAAGAATGCACTGAAGTATAACATGGACTATAGAGAGTGTGCAAGTTTTACAAGTTATTGGGCCTAAGATATGTATTTGGGCCTTGTTTAAAGCCCAAGAATAAGTGAGCACCTATGAAGCACGGATACTCCAAAATACATGAAGTATCCGTACTGAATACGTATCGGACACGGATACGGCCCGGATACGTGTCCGATACGTTTCGGGCGTATCCTGAATTTAAAAACCCTGAAATCGGTAGGGATACGTCCTGGATACGGCCGGATACGGAAGGGATACGCGCGTTGCGGGTTTAATTTTTATTCGGATTAAATTCGATTTTTTTTAAACCCAAACCCAAACAGTGCAGTCAGTATTAACGGGTTTGGGCTTGGATTCGGTTAAAATTTAAACCCGAACCCGAACTTAAACCCCCCCCCCCCCCCCCCGTTCTGCACACGAGCGAGGGGAGAGGGAGAGTCGAGGGCCGCGAGCCCTAACCCGTCGCCTGCCATCCAACGCCCTCGTCAGCCTTCGCCGGCGCGCTCGCGCCGGTCGTCCGCTGTCGGCCATCGCCCGCAGGTCGTCCGCTGTCAGCCATCGCCCGCCGGTCGTCAGCCATCGTCCGCTGTCAGCCATCGCCAGTCATCGTCAGCCTTCGCCTTCGCCCGCGCCATCTGCCGTCGCCCGCTGTCCGCCGTCCTTCCGTGCTTGCGCCGGGGATCTCCCCAAGCCGATCCCCACCTCCGGTGAGCCCCCTTTCTTACTCGCACATTTCGGGAGTGGGCGGAGTGGCTGACTGTTACAGAAAAAAAAAAAAAAACCAACATTGGATAGAGAGAGAGAGAGAGATGCTTACAAGGAGATCATTTACTAGCTGACTGTGGTAGTAGGGAAAATTTTCAGCACATCATGCGGTCCTTACAACCGTGGGGCCCACTGCTGTAGGATGTGCTAGAAATTTTCAGCACATCTTGCACCCCATGTCTCTTGAATCACTGTGGACCCCGCGATTGTATGGTACGGAGGATGTGTTGAAAATTTTCCCATGGTAGTGAGGATCGCCTCCTCTTTCCTTTCTCTCTGTCTGCTGTGCCGATTCACTGATTCAGTGGTTGGGTGGAGTCGGGGGAGGGAAATCAATGATCGTGGCCGGATGGGGATATACGGAGCCGATTGTGGCAAAATCGCCGGCCAAATTTCCGACACGACACTAAAACATGTACTATCTCGAATTTTCATGTGTTATTCATTATGTTTGTTCTAATATCATGCAAGGTTTGAACTTTGAAGTATCTTATAGCAAGCATCATGGGTCTATAATGTTTAAGGCTTTAAGCACTTCATTACAGAAATAGAGATGTGAAGACTATCATTACTTGCATAAAATAACCTACTTTAATAGTTCTATCAATTAATAGTTCTTACTTCTTTTATATCTCCTTGGTGAATTAAATGTTTAAGCACTTCATTACAGAAATAGAGATGTGAAGACTATCATTACTTGCATAAAATAACCTACTTTGTACTTTATATAGTGCAAAATTCTTAAATTGTTTTTGACTTCTTTGATGGCAGGAAAATGAATACAGGTAGTTCAGCTGATTCTTCTAGCACTAGGGGAGGGAACAATCCCATTGAACAAGATGATAATGCCTTCCTTTGGAAATATGTTACAAAGTTAGAAAAGGCTGGAGAAAAAGGGGGAGGAAATTGTACTTTTCAGTGCAATTATTGGCAACAAGTTTTTAAAGGATCTCATTATAGAGTGAAGGCACATTTGTTGAAACAAACGGGTCAAGGAATTAAAACATGTCCTAAAGTATCTGCGCAACATTTGATGGAGATGCAGAGGGTTGTAGAAGAAGCCTCCTTAAGATTGGAGAATGCAAGGCCGAAACAAGTTCCTTTGCCATCGCCTTCAAGCAAAGTTGGTTCTTCTTCGGAAGTAGTGGGCAGTAGAAGCATTGTGTCATTTGGTGAGCCAAAGAGGAGGAAGGGAATGTGCAATACTGACATCGAGAAAGCTTTTAACCTTGGGGCTAGAGAAGAGTTACATGGTGAAATTGCAAGGATGTATTACTCGGGTGGGCTGCCATTTCACCTTGCAAGGAATCCCCACTACATTCGATCCTATACTTTTGCGGCAAACAATGCGATTAGTGGTTATATCCCGCCGGGTTACAACATGCTAAGGACAACACTTCTTCAAAAAGAGAGGGCTAATGTTGAGAGGTTACTAGATCCAATTAAGAAGACATGGAAAGAAAAGGGTGTAAGCATTGTTTGTGATGGATGGAGTGATCCTCAAAGAAGGCCAATCATCAATTTCATGGCGGTGACCGAAGATGGACCTATGTTCTTGAAAGCGGTTAATTGTCAAGGTGAATACAAGGATAAATACTTCATATCTTCTTTGATCAAGGACACTATTATGGAGGTTGGACCTCAAAATGTGGTGCAAGTAATTACCGATAACGCTCCCGTGTGCAAGAGTGCCGCGTTGCTTGTTGAGGCTCAATTTCCACATGTTTTTTGGACACCATGTGTGGTGCATACACTCAACCTCGCCTTGAAGAATATATGCTCCGCAAAGAACACTCAAAGAAATGAAGTTACATATGAAGAGTGTAGTTGGATTACAACTATTTCCGAAGATGCTATGGTGATAAAAAATTTCATCATGAACCATTCTATGAGATTGGCTATGTTCAATGATCACGTGAATTTGAAGATGCTCTCCATTGCGGATACACGCTTTGCTTCTACAATTGTGATTCTTAGAAGATTTAAACAAATAGAGCGTGGCCTCCAAAATATGGTCATTAGTGATCGATGGGCTTCATATAGAGAAGATGATATTGGTAAGACGGCATTTGTCAAAGAGAAGATTTTAGATGACTTGTGGTGAGATAAAGTAGACTACATTCTTTCATTCACGGGGCCTATATATGAAATGCTACGGATGGCCGATACGGATAAGCCTTGTCTTCACTTGATTTATGATATGTGGGATTCTATGATATTGAAATTGAAACATGCTATATACCGCCACGAAGGAAAGCACACAAATGAAGAATCAAGCTTTTATATGGTGGTGCACAACATTCTAGTGGAAAGATGGGAAAAGAGCAACACATCACTACACTGCTTGGCATATTCCTTGAATCCAAGGTAACTATCTATGCTCTTAATATTTTAGTCTTCAACATACTAGTGGATTCATAACTCATGACAATAAAGTGAATAAACTATTTCTTCTCTTATAGATATTATAGCACAAATTGTCTTGAAGAGGCTCCCGAGCGTGTATGTCCACACAAGTATGCGGAGATTTCAATTGAAAGAGATAAGGGTTTTAAAAGATACTTCTCTACTTTGGTGGAGCGAAGAGAGGTTAATGTGGAGTTTGCTCTCTTTTTGGCGGGCATGAAGGAGTTTGCGGATAGTGAGTCCCTTCAAAATAGAGGACACATGGAGCCAAAGATTTGGTGGGTTATCCATGGATCTTCCACACCTATACTCCAAACCTTGGCTTTGAAGATACTTGGATAACCTTCTTCCTGATGTTGTGAAAGGAATTGGAGCACCTATTCATTTATGCACTCCTTGAAGAGAAACAAAATAACGCCTCAAAGAGCCTATGCAGTCAAAGTCGGTAGTCGGCCCTAGTCGGCCAAGGGCCGACTAGGACTAGTCGGGACTAATTCGGGACTAGTCGGCCAAAACTTATTTTAACCCCTCCCCCCCCCTCCCTAAACATATATGATATATGAACTAGCATATATGTCAATAAGTATATGTTATTAGTCGGTTAATAACAATACATACCTTCACACTTCACAGCATGGGTATAAATACATAAGTAACAGTCTATCAGAACACAATTGTATTAGCTTCATGCCCATGTCAAAAGAATCAGAACTAAGAATTCATCACAATATTTGTTTGATGATGTTTAATCAGTGAACAACCCCAATTTTGATTATAGGGTTATATGGATATCAACAAATAAACTAATTATTTGTCTATGTTTTTATCTGAGATTCTCAGGTGCTCAACAGATGATTACAGGGAAGAGCCATAGTTGTGAGTCTTGCGACTCAAGACTTTGAGCCAATGTAAAAAAATCTAAACAAAATTGCTTGCAAAGACTCCTTTCAAAAAAAAAAATTTGCTTGCAGAATGCTGCCTGCGGACTAGTCGGCAGTCGTTAGTCGGGGACTAGTCGGGCTAGTCGGGTCTAGTCGGGATTCCGCCCAGCAATGACGGAATCAAAATTAATCGGTCGGCAAAATGCCACCCAGGGACTAGTCGGGGACTAGTCGCCGACTAGTCCCGACTTTGATAGCATAGCAAAGAGCCGAAGATTTGGTATTCGTGCACAACAATCTTCGCTTATTGTCAAGGAGAGGTCAAAAATATAATGAAGGTGAAACAAAGATGTGGGATGTTGGAGGGGATGCATTTGATTCATTAGAAGGTGTGGGGATAATTGAGATTGCAAATCTTTCCCTTGATGAACCGGATTTGGAAGCCATACTATTTACCGACGATGGCATTGCCGATGATGACGACGAGGTCCTTGAAGTTGGGTTGAATTAAAGGATTGAAGACTTGAAGTTGAATCTCTCATGCTGTATCCTTTTGGTTTTATGTTTTTTTTCAAGAGTTCAAGACGAAGTATGAACATGGTGTATGTAAAGCGTATGCTTATTTTGTTTTTTGTCGTTTTGGACTATCTATTTCAGACTATTTGTAATGAATCTAATGATGAAGTCACTTAGTCATATGATTAGCTAATGCTTATCTTATTGGATAATAAATTAATATTTTAATATTTTAATTTAAATTTATATTAAAAAATAATAATTTATTTCCGTATCCTTAGCCGTACCCATGTCCTACTTTTTTAAGATTTGCCGTATCGCCGTACCCGTATCGTACCCGTATCCCGTATCCGTATCCGTGCTTCTTAGACAGGAATGTACACTAATATTTCATCTTTTTCATATCAAACGAACAAATCGAAATATGATCGAAAACGATAAATTTCCATCGAATACATAAAAATTTGTCCGAAAAACGAAATATTTCCACTGAAATTTGCTTTCCATTTTACAATTTTTCCACCGACAAATTATTGAAAAACGAAAAATTTTCTTTTTTTCGCCGACCGACATGGACGCCGAAAACGACATTTAAAACCTTGGTTGACATATTTCGGAAATCCATGAATATTTGGAATCCACAAATGTACAGGAACTTTAAAATGCAATAAATAAAATACAGTCTCACCACATGGTTCTTGAGGAAAAAAGAATTTGATGTTTTTATGATTACAAGACCTAGATGAGATACCCGTAAAGTTTCTTTTACTGGGACATTGATGCTGAAACGGCAATGTCATTGCAAGGAGTAGCTGACCTTTGAGCCACATAGTTATCAACATCTTGCATTAGGTGATACACTCCACTCTCATGGCCTCCACCAATCTTCCTCTTTATTTTGGGGTCTTGAAAATCAATAAGATGGGTAAAAGATTATGGAACAATTGAGACTTCATTATGAGGCCAAAGGTCGACGAAAATTTGGAATATCACTAATACTAGACAACGAAATGGAATTTGGATGACATGTACAAACTTCGTCAATGTGGGAGATCAGCTGCCATTGAACACAACACACAAGAAAGTATTCTGACTTTTTGAGAACATAAGAGGTGTCATATGATGAGAGAATGTTACCACTAGTTAGGATAGGGGATCTGACGGGTTTGTAGTTTGGGTTATGCCACATAAATTTTGCAACTCGGAATTCCTCGGTTTTGAACCTCAATATCATTATTTTGGAACTGAGAGGTATCCAATTTGTCAAGTAATTCCACGAGGGTACTTAGATACTCGATCTGACATAGATATGCATCATTGCTAAACATCAAGAACCTTGGAGAAAAGATCAAATGCAAACATTTGTTTTGCAGCCCTTTGATGTTATCAAAAACATGAAGTTAGAGATGATTTTGAGTTTCATATTACTCCACTACGAAGTTATGATTGATCATTATCTCAACTCCATTCATCATATGATATTAATCATTTTCTTCAGGAGCAGTTCACATCAAATATCTATCTTTTCCTTATGCCTCTAGAAAAACTTAGACCATTGTTGGCAAACTGAAATACTAATAACTTTGTTTTACATCAAATAAGAAAATGAATACATTGATAGAAAAGAAATTCCTCCAATCTGCTGATACCCGCAAACACACTAGTGTTGCGGCCTACCCATAAAACAACCCATACTTCAACCCTGTCTACACAATCATGCAAGTAATAGCCGATCCTCATCGTATACATGTTTTCATGAATGAGGGGATCACCACAAAATCTACCCTGCAGGACATAGCAAACCATATAACTTAATTGAACAAATCATTTTGATGTTCTCTAATGTCGGATTTATTTAATAGTCTGTTATAGAATCACATACACTATATGTGGCCCCTTCAAAAAGATAGACTAAGGTGTGGACCACATCCGATCACTAATACTGATCAAAGTTTCAGATGCAAAAGCATTTGACTGGCCAAAGCCTTGAAGCGAAAGCCTCAAGCGAGTGTATTTTTTAATTAATTAGATATATATAACTAAATATTAAAATTTAAATAATAAAGAAAAAAAGTTATGAAAATTATTAAATTCACATTATAAATCAAAATCACGATTCCACATCCACAACTAAGCATAATAATTTACCAAAATATATTCATAAAGTATGTAAAGTGAACCATTGAACCTAAATTATGCAGTACTTCATTCAATATTCCAAGCAAAATGGACCCAAAAAACAGTATTTTTATAATAAAAATTGTATTTTTATAATACGGGTAGCCACTTAATCCCTGGGACCTACAAAATAATTTTTTTTTAATAAAAAATAAGTCACTATTAAAAAAAAAAACCAAAATCAGACACATATGAGGTGTACGTCTCGGACTTGAAGTGTACACCTCGTCATGAGTCATACGCCTCAGATGCGTCACAGGCTTTGAGGCGTACGCCTCATGTGTTTGAATGCCTCAACCAACGCCTTAAGGCGTGTTACCTACACCTCGCCCTGAGGCGCGACTTGAGGCTTACGCCTCAAGGCGCCTCTAAAAACATTTGCACTGATCCATTAATGGGAAGAAGAAAGTGGTCCAACCATCAGAATTCCGGTTGTACAAGAAAGTGAGTACCCTTCTAATACTCAGGAGCTTGAAAGGCTCATAAATAGTGCCTTGACAACAACAGTTTGAGAAGTCAATGTAATATTCTCTAAATAATCATCCTGATCAGAGCAATTTTTTTGTGAATCTAGCAAATACAAATGAAATTAGAGAAAACGAAATAATAGAGGAAAATAAAAATGGGGAGAGAGGAGAGGTGGGAAAAGCAAATAGAAGGGACAACACCCATTTTCTTCTTCAGGTTGTGTCCTCCGTTTTATTGTAGTAGTTAGTAGAATGAGTTTACTAGCAGTAGGTTTACCTTTTTGTTTCTTGGCCAGCCACTATATGGTGCTCACCTAAGAAGCACGGATACAGATACGGATACGGGATACGGGTACGGCGATACAGCAAATCTTAAAAAAGTAGGACACGGGTACGGCTAAGGATACGGCAATAAATTATTATTTTTTAAATATAAATTTAAATTAAAGTATTAAAATTTTAATTTATTATCCAATAAGATAAGCATTAACTAATCATATGACTAAGTGACTTCATCATTAGATTCATTACAAATAGTCAGAAATAGATAGTCCAAAACGACAAAAAACAAAATAAGCATACGCTTTACATACACCATGTTCATACCTTGTCTTGAACTCTTGAACAAAAACATAAAACAAAAAGGATACAACATGAAAGATTCAACTTCAAGTCTTCAATCCTTTAATTCAACCCAACTTCAAGGACCTCGTCGTCATCATCGGCAATGCCATCGTCGGTAAATAGTATGGCTTCCAAATCCGGTTCATCAAGGGAAAGGTTTGCAATCTCAAGTATCCCCACACCTTCTAATGAATCAAATGCATCCCCTCCAACATCCCACATCTTTGTTTCACCTTCATTATATTTTTGACCTCTCCTTGACAATAAGCGAAGATTGTTGTGCACGAATACCAAATCTTCGGCTCTTTGAGACGTTATTTTGTTTCTCTTCAAGGAGTGTATAAATGAATAGGTGCTCCAATTCCTTTCACAACATCAGGAAGAAGAAGGTTGTCCAAGTATCTTCAAAGCCAAGGTTTGGGGTATAGGTGTGGAAGATCCATGGATAACCCACCAAATCTTTGGCTCCATGTGTCCTCTATTTTGAAGGGACTCACTATCCGTAAACTCCTTCATGCCCGCCGAAAAAAGAGCAAACTCCATATTAACCGCTCTTCGCTCCACCAAAGTAGAGAAGTATCTTTTAAAACACTTATCTCTTTCAATTGAAATCTTTGCATCCTAGTGTGGACATACACGCTCGGGAGCCTCTTCAAGCCAATTTGTGCTATAATATCTATAAGAGAATAAATAGTTTATTCACTTTATGGTCATGAGTTATGAATCCACTAGTATGTTGAAGACTAAAATATTAAGAGCATAAATAGTTACCTTGGATTCAAGGAATGTGCCAAGCAGTGTAGTGATGTGTTGCTCTTTTCCCATCTTTCCACTAGAATGTTGTGCACCACCATATAAAAGCTTGATTCTTCATTTGTGTGCTTTCCTTCGTGACGGTATATAGCATGTTTCACTTTCTCTATCATAGAATCCCACATATCATAAATCAAGTGAAGACAAGGCTTATCCGTATCGGCCATCCGTAGCATTTCATATATAGGCCCCGTGAATGAAAGAATGTAGTCTACTTTATCCCACCACAAGTCATCTAAAATCTTCTCTTTGACAAATGCCGCCTTACCAATATCATCTTCTCTATATGAAGCCCATCGATCACCAATGACCATATTTTGGAGGCAACGCTTTATTTGTTTAAATCTTCTAAGAATCACAATTGTAGAAGCAAAGCGTGTATCCGCAATGGAGAGCATCTTCAAATTCACGTGATCATTGAACATAGCCAATCTCATAGAATGGTTCATGATGAAATTTTTTATCACCATAGCATCTTCGGAAATAGTTGTAATCCAACTACACTCTTCATATGTAACTTCATTCCTTTGAGTGTTCTTTGTGGAGCATATATTCTTCAAGGCGAGGTTGAGTGTATGCACCACACATGGTGTCCAAAAAACATGTGGAAATTGAGCCTCAACAAGCAACGCGGCACTCTTGCACACGGAAGCGTTATCGGTAATTACTTGCACCACATTTTGAGGTCCAACCTCCATAATAGTGTCCTTGATCAAAGAAGATATGAAGTATTTATCCTTGTATTCATCTTGACAATTAACCGCTTTTAAGAACACAGGTCCATCTTCGGTCACCGCCATGAAATTGATGATTGGCCTTCTTTGAGGATCACTCCATCCATCACAAACACTGCTTACACCCTTTTCTTTCCATGTCTTCTTAATTGGATCTAGTAACCTCTCAACATTAGCCCTCTCTTTTTGAAGAAGTATTGTCCTTAGCATGTTGTAACCCGGCGGGATATAACCACTAATCGCATTGTTTGCCGAAAAAGTGTAGGATCGAATATAGTGGGGATTCCTTGCAAGGTGAAATGGCAGCCCACCCGGGTAATACATCCTTGCAATTTCACAATGTAACTCTTCTCTAGCCCCAAGGTTAGCTTTCTAGATGTCAGTATTGCACATTCCCTTCCTCCTCTTTGGCTCACCAAATGACACAATGCTTCTACTTCCCACTACTTACAAAGAAGAACCAACTTTGCTTGAAGACGATGGCAAAGGAACTTGTTTCGGCCTTGCATTCTCCAATCTTAGGGAGGCTTCTTCTACAACCCTCTGCATCTCCATCAAATGTTGCGCAGATACTTTAGGACATGTTTTAATTCCTTGACCCGTTTGTTTCATCAAATGTGCCTTCACTCTATAATGAGATCCTTTAAAAACTTGTTGCCAATAATTGCACTGAAAAGTACAATTTCCTCCCCCTTTTTCTCTAGCCTTTTCTAACTTTGTAACATATTTCCAAAAGGGGGCATGATCATCTTGTTCAATGGGATTGTTCCCTCCCCTAGTGCTAGAAGAATCAGCTGAACTACCTGTATTCATTTTCCTGCCACCAAAGAAGTCAAAAACAATTTAAGAATTTTGCACTATATAAAGTACAAAGTAGGTTATTTTATGCAAGTAATGATAGTCTTCACATCTCTATTTCTGTAATGAAGTGCTTAAACATTTAATTCACCAAGGAGATATAAAAGAAGTAAGAACTATTAACTGATAGAACTATTAAAGTAGGTTATTTTATGCAAGTAATGATAGTATTCACATCTCTATTTCTGTAATGAAGTGCTTAAAGCCTTAAACATTATAGACCCATGATGCTTTCCATAAGATACTTCAAAGTTCAAACCTTGCATGATATTAGAACAAACATAATGAATAACACATGAAAATTCGAGATAGTACATGTTTTAGTGTCGTGTCGGAAATTTGGCCGGCGATTTTGCCACAATCGGCTCCGTATATCCCCATCCGGCCACGATCATTGATTTCCCTCCCCCGACTCCACCTAACCACTGAATCAGTGAATCGGCACAGCAGAAAGAGAGAAAGGAAAGAGGAGGCGATCCTCACTACCATGGGAAAATTTTCAACACATCCTCTGTACCATACAATCGCGGGGTCCACAGTGATTCAAGAGACATGGGGTGCAAGATGTGCTGAAAATTTCTAGCACATCCTACAGCAGTGGGCCCCACGGTTGTAAGGAACGCAGGATGTGCTGAAAATTTTCCCTACTACCACAGTCAGCTAGTAAATGATCTCCATGTAAGCATCTCTCTCTCTCTCTCTCATGCTGGTTTTTTTTTTTTTCTGTAACAGTCAGCCACTCCGCCCACTCCCGAAATGTGCGAGTAAGAAAGGGGGCTCACCGGAGGTGGGGATCGGCATGGGGAGGTCCCCGGCGCAAGCACGGAAGGACGGCGGACAACGGGCGACGGCAGACAGCGCGGGCGAAGGCGAAGGCTGACGATGGCTGGCGATGGCTGACAGCGGACGACCGGCGCGATGGCTGACGACCGGCGGGCGATGGCTGACAGCGGATGACCAGCGCGATGGCTGATAGCAGACGACCGGTGCGGGCGATGGCTGACAGCGGACGACCGACGGGCGATGGCTGACAGCGGACGACCGGCGGGCGATGGCTGACAGCGGACGACCGGCACGGGCGAAGGCTGACGAGGGCGACGGACGGCGGGCGACGGGTTAGGGTTCACGGCCCTCGCCACTCCCTCTCCCCTCCCTCGTGTACAGAACTGGGTGGGGGGGGGGTTTATTTTTAAGTTCGTGTTCGGGTTTAAATTTTAACCGAACCCAAGCCCAAACCCGTTAATACTGACTGCACTGTTTGGGTTTGGGTTTGGGTTTAAAAAATAATCGAATTTAATCCGACTAAAAATTAAACCCGCAACCCGCGTATCCCTTCCTTATCCGGCCGTATCCCGCCGTATCCCGGCCGTATCCAGGACGTATCCCTACCGATTTCAGGGTTTTTAAATTCAGGATATGCCCGAAACGTATCGGACACGTATCCGAGCCGTATCCGGGCCGTATCCGTGTCCGATACGTATCCGGTACGGATGCTTCATGTATTTTGGAGTATCAGTGCTTCATAGATTCCTGTTTTTCGGTAATTTGTTCGTTTTCGGTCATTTCGGTCAAATGTCAGTCGACAAAATATAATGTCGACATTTCCTACTTTTTTTATATCGGATCCTCTAAAAACCGACGTATGTCGGTGATTTCGGTCGACATTTGATTCCATGATGATAACCATACATGGTTAAATCAGATCAAAGATTATTTCGAAATATTACAAATTACCAAGCATTCTATGCTAAACACAAAGGTTGATTCGAGTTCTTCATTGCTCTCTCTTCCTCCAAAAGTTTTGGGGTTCGTACGTTTCATTAATCTCCTTGGTCCTAGTGGTGACAAGTTAGATCTTTCATAATTCATCCAATTAAATGCATCTTTGATTGGTCATTCTTGCACTCATTAGGTGTATAGATGCCACAGTCATTGTCTTCCTAATAAAATTGTATGTGTAGATGCCATTTTTTTTATCAGTTCCCAAGGATAATGCATGTGTTGTCAAATTCACCTATCCATCTTGCATTAAGATATCAAAATCACTCTAACAAAGGTCTAATCAGAAAAGAAATAAGCATGTACTAAACAATTGCTCGTGGTACGTAGGTAAAAGATTTTGATGCAATCATGCCTCCATCAAGGCATCAATACATGTGCATTTGGATTCACTTGTAAAAGGCATTTCAGTTTGAAAAACAGCTTTATTTCAGTTAGCTGAAATTATTTTACTCAACCCATTGTAATCGATTGCTACCTCTCTTGTTTTGCATTTAATTGCTTATTGATTTGGCGATTCGGATACCCAGATCGTTGTCGTCGAATTTTGGCATCAAAACTAGGTTTCCTTGTTCTATTGAGAAGTCCCAAGGAGAGACTGTAGCATGACGCACAATGCTAAAAGTCAACATGCCCCTTGTTAACTAAGTCAACTAAGTGGAGATGGTGACGATGAGAAGACAATTTGGAGGAACTCACGTGAGAAATGCAAAACCTACAACGTGATCATTGTGTGTAAGCACAATTGTGGAGCTCGATGATGACCATTTAAATAGTACTTTCCATCGATTGCGGAATCCGAAGATGGAATTGGAGTTCGAGCAAAGTTCCGCCATCCTTTTGTGCCCCAAGCACTTGAGTAAGGTGGGTTAATGGAGAGGTTAATTCCAACTTTGCAATCAAACGAAATTGGTGTGTGGATTGATGTAACAAACTTCATGACTCATGCACCCAAAAGATCTTGATTAGGAGATAAGTCTTGACAACAACTTCAAACGAAACCCTCAACGAAATCACAAAAAATTTCTTAGTCAAGATGAAGCTAAAAGGGAATACCCTTGTATGGTAGATATGCATGTAGACCCATGCAACAAAAAGGGTGAAGTTCTCTATTGGAGCACATGAAACACAAGTTGTGTTGGTAGTTCTTTCATGTCGATTATCCAATAGTATTACATCAGAAGCTTCATAAATAATATTAGATTGATATGCACATGGAATACTACACTGCGGAGTATAATAAGCTATTAACCATGTTGCGCAGGCACCCTCTCCTTATTTCAACCAAGCAAGGGGTTTGGGGCAGTGCAAATGCAACAACAGACAATTACGGGTTAGAGATGTTGATAAAAATTTGCAATGATGTTCGGAACTCTGACAGATGACGATGATCTTCCCATTAGAATCAATAAAAATATAAATGACAATCAAAGAATGACTTGACAACAGTAACGATAGTGAATGGCTACTATTCCACAAGCCAAATAGCAAATGATAATGGCGTTGTACCTTTCGACAACAGAGCAGCCAATGAAGCTCTAGGAGATAGAAGAAGTTCCTCATTTGGGTGAGAAAGGTAGTCGTCGCGCCAAGTAGAGCAACCTACAACAACTAGTTGGTGGCAAATAGAGGAGAAAACCGAGAGCGAGACCATAATCCGATGGTGGGCACGGGATTAGTATAAGACCTCCCCCTAACTCCCAAACCTTCGATCCCCAGTGGCAAACTGAGGGATCGCCCTCCACAAGCATCCACATGACAATGGTGGCAAATCTCCTAAAGCGACGAGGTATGCAACAAGAAAGATAACAGCAAAAACCCAACTGTGGATGCCAACGAGGCCACCTCAAGGCGTGAAGAATGCCCAATTCTTTAATCTTCAATGGTCACCTCTCAATCTTCTAAGACAACTTCAAAAGGCAAAAACAAAAGTAGTGAAGGTGATTATTATACCCTGTTAACATGAGAGATGGAAATGTGAAAACCCCAGATTGAATTAGCCCATGGAGCAAAATATATATTAACAAGACTAGTACTGAATGAGGCTATGCCAAACTCTAACCTAGTGGGACATAACGCTAGACAACTCATACTTCGTATTAGATTCATATTTAGATATTAGGTAAACATATCCATCATGTACAACTGCAACACATACTCTGCCACACATCTAGTACTCTATAACATGCCTAAGAAGTTTGAAATAATTTGTAGAAGACATCAAAATTCACTAGAAATATACAGCAGAGGTTAGGAGAAGGATATATAAACAGTTGAATACCATTAATATCATCCAATATTGCTATTTATTTTGGCATTTATCAACAAAAAATGGGCAACATATGATATCATGTGAAGAACCATCAGTATAAATGCCTCTTGATCAGTGATTTAACATTCTCTAAAATACCGTGTGCAGTGATTGCAATAGCCCCATGCTTGAACTAGGCCAAGCCCCCATCCATGACACCCCATGCATTTCTTCATATGACTTGGTTCATGAGCACCAGTTCCAGTAGCATCGTGTCCGACAGGCACACTGTCACCATGATGTGGAACAACCTGGTTTATTGAATCTGGCCGCTCCCATTGTGATAAATTTGTCTTCGTATTGTAATAGTATAATTGGCCTATTGCAACAAATGAACTTCACAAGTGAGAAATCTAACAATACAAGCTATGCGCAAGGTATAGCAATCCAATATGGAAATATATCGTGGAAATATTTCAGCAGTGTGAAAATATTAGTTTTTTGATGGAATTTTTAAAGAAACCCTGAACAACCTTAAATCAAGGATAGATTGACACTTTGGAACACTTAGATCACATTTTCACACTATCTACCAGTGTAGAGCTTCATATCTCATGTATTTGTATGTTGTTTTGATACACAAAAGCCTAAATATAAAAATGATGAAATTATTGATCAAACAATAAAATTTGGCAATATAACTTCGTACAATCATAAATCAAACATGGATACACACTTCGGAACCCTTAAATATCATTTCTATACTATTTACTAGTGTGGAACTCTAAATAGCTTTGCAAATAAATAACATTCAAAACATTTATATTATAACCAACATAGATACACACATTGGAACACGTAAACATTTCAAGAATATCTACATGTTAAAATATTTTTAGAAATTTGTTTTTAATTTTTCCTGGTTTTTTCTGATTTGTTTTCTATTTTTTCTGATTTTTTTCTAAATATTCCGATTTATTCCGAAATATTCTGATTTATTCTGAAATATTCTACATTTTCTGTGTCGGTCGATTCTGAGTGCATATTTCGGATCAGGTATTCATTTTACCGAAATATTTTGCGTTTTTCGCGCTTTATTTCGTTTATTTCATCATTGTTACTAATACAAGCTCTCCACACCGGTGCCTAGGTAATAGTAAATACTCTGACAATCTTGCATCAAACTTATTACATGGCAACAAATAAGCAAATGATGATGTCATTTGTACCCCACAAAGAATATAGGGATTTGGATTTCGTTACATAAAAATAGAAATAATCATTTAATAAGTTTCATTGAATATATCAGTGTTCTAAAAAGCGGTCTAGGCGGCCGCCTAGGCGGCGCCTAGGCGCTAGGCGGCCCCCCACCGCCTCGCCTAGGCCCTAGGCGCTCCAGAAAAGTAGCCAAGCTCCCAGGCGGAGCTAGGCGGCCGCCTAGGCGGTCTAGGCGGGGCAAGGCGACCGCCTAGGCGGTCTAGGCGGGCTGAGGCTGGCCAGGCGGACCAGGCGAGCCAGGCAGGCTGAGGCTGACCAGGCGGGCCAGGAGGGGTTGAGGCTGGCCAGGCGGACCAGGCGGGCTGAGGCTGGCCAGGCGGACCATGTTTGCTTTTGTTCTTGTTAATCACGCAATCTTGAATTATGGTTATATACTTGTTCTTTAAAATAATGGCTTGGGATAATCTTGAACTTATATTAATTTTTAAACATATATATATATATATATATTATATAATATCAAAATAATAATTAAAATAATTTAAAAAAAGGCAAAACGCCTAGGCGCCGCCTAGGCCCCGCCTAGGCCCTAGGCGCCCCCCCACCGCCCGACTAGCGCCTAGCGCTTTTTAGAACCTTGGAATATATCAAGCAATATAATATGTACATCTCAAGAATTGGCAGAATATGAGAAAACTGAGCATATACCTGTTGTTTTGTCTATTGCTTCTTGCCAATCTTGTGGCAATTGTGAGGGGACTGAAGGCTGCACACAACTAACACTCTCACAAGGATGCACCCATTGACTTTCCCCTGTTTTGTCGTTATAAAAATATGATAATCCACTTGTTGGGTCCTTTGCCTCAACCTAAATACGAAGAGTTTAAAAGTAGAGATCAGCAGCAGATGAGTAGGTGTTTAATCCTAACTATGGGTTTATTGTATAAAAATATTGTTGCGAACATGGTGAAGACATGCAGCACCAAAGAACAATGTCAGATGCAAGAAACCATAAATAAGGTGGATCATTGCTAATCAACTCCACAATACAACAAAGTTCAATGAAAATAACACCAAGTACCACAAGTAATAGGATCAACTTTTATGCAAGCAAAGGAAAAGGAAAGATCACAAAACATAAGGAAATATCACGAGCTCTAGCTGGATAGAAAGGAATAACACTAGGATGGGGGGGCTGTTCGTGTGCTGGTGATGGTTGTGTACGTGTGTGTGCTGGGGTGTGTGTGTGTGTGGGTGGTGGTGGTTGTAGGCCAAAGTGGTGGAGCTCTTATAACACACAAAAAAAATGTCATCCTGGATGTTATAGCATGTGCAACAATGCATAAATTTCAGTTACCTATTGGTATGAAATCAGACATGCATAAATTTCAGCTACCCATTGGTATGAAATCAGTTGGAGCATCATACTTAACATGTAAGCTATACATCTGGTTGGTCGACT
The DNA here is from genome assembly GCA_947650365.1 of Chamaelirium japonicum. NCBI lineage: Eukaryota > Viridiplantae > Streptophyta > Magnoliopsida > Liliales > Melanthiaceae > Chamaelirium > Chamaelirium japonicum. The sequence continues at coordinate 28,182,189 of OX393559.1, read as the reverse complement.
TTAAGCATTGAAGATGATGTAAAGGAACTTATTATTTACAAATAGAATAGAAAACATAATTGAAAATATGTAGAAAGGAAACAATCCCACTTATTAATAACAAAAGTTACCAATCTATTACTGTATTACACCATAATACTAAAGTACTCAAGAACACCAATACTGGACAGGCTAATACTGAAATTAGATATTTTTGGGCAAGACTCTGAACTAGAAATAGTCGATAAAATGAATTTTTTCACCATTCCAAATAAATAAGAAAAGAAAAGAAAAGAAAGGCCACGATGAAAAGAGCAACCCATTAGTGATGCAGACTAAAATCCCCCCCTCCCCCCCCCCCCCCCCCCCCCCTTTCCTCTAACTCAGTCACTCACACATAAGCCAACAGCTTATGGATAGCAATATTCTCATAGCAATGGCAGCTTATAGCTAAGATAATTACTGTTACCCACAATAACCATAGACTGTACGCATGTCCTTAATAATTAATCAGGAGTCACTTTAGAAGAACCACATCAAATGATTTTTGACGTTATTTACTTTCTAAGTATCTATTAAGCAATGTCACTTGAATAGTCAACTACAAACCCAAAAAGCATACAACATCAGCAGTAGGTGATAGCTAAGCTCATCTCTGTAGCTTTCTGCATTCTTATATACTCCCTTCTTATAATAATAAGTCTATATTTAATTATTTATCAACCATCAATCAATTAATCTTTGTGGAAAAATCTTGAAAGTAAAAGTTTCAAAATTTAAAAACTTACAGAAAATATAAAGGTCACCAATGTTCAATGTAGTCAAGGTGGATACGCATTTTGGCCTTTCTAGATGAAGTGCCATGCCACCTAGGCGAGTGTCTGTATGTGTGTCTACCTGTCATGACAACTGGAAAGAGTTTGTCTCACCTCTGCCGCTAGCTATCGAGGATGATGGCTAGGAGATAGAAGGCCCAACTCTGCCTCTAGAGGATGATGGCCAGGAGGTGGATGTCTCACATATGGCGGTGGATTAGGGTCTTGGAGCGGCGCAGGTTTATGTGGTGGTAAATTATCAAGGGTTTGCTCCACAAGCTCCGCTAAAGTTGTAATCTAATACAATTATTATATTATCACAAATGGACGTCATACATATCGTTGACTACATACTTCAGAGGTTGCATGCATGTTACCTAGAAATATGGTATCAATATATACCATTGAATTGGCAGCACACCCAATCACTTGAGCTTTTTCCCGAAAATATGAAATAACATGCTCCCCTGGAATAGTTAAATTTAGTTATCAAGTTCCCAAGTGAATTGCACAATGTTCAATATATGTTGTCATTGCCAACATCAATCACGGAAATTAATAGAATCAATATGTGTAACTCCTGTGCTGCCAGAGATGTCCGGTGAAGGAAAATTATCAGGCAACCGGGGCTACTCCAGGTGCGTCAAAGATAAAAGGATGAGTTAAGGCAGAGGGAGAAGGGATCAGGTCAGAGCTATTCAAGGAGGCGACTCTGCAATAACGTGGGAATGGGGGAGGAAGAGATGGGATTCGAACAAGGCTCCTCCATGCGGCAAATTAGAGATGGAGGGGGGGGGGGGGGGGGGGGGGTGCGATGGGATCATGGCAACCACGAAGGAGTTAATAAAAGGAATAAGGGAATGCATGGATGAAGAGAATCAGGAGTTCCCCCCCCCCCCCCCCCCCCCCCCTAATCATTGAACATTGATTATAAATGTTCACATGTGACTTCATTCGGGTCCCCCTCCTCGTTATGGGCCTGTGACCTTAAAATTTTTACGGTCGCAGGGATGAAGAGGATGAGGAGTTTTTACCCCCATAATCATTGAACATTGACTACACATGTGACTTCATTCGGGTCCCACTCCTCATTACAAATTTGTTAACTTAAAGTTTTTATTGTCTTTCTCCTCATTCATGTCCCGCAAAACTACATCATTCCCTCCCTAGATGGGATTTTGGTTACGTGGATCATATTTTGGCTATGGTTGCCCAAGCTCCAGCTAGCGAATGCATAGGCGATCGCGCAGTAAAAATCGCCCGACTTGGTGGTCACTTAGACATTGGGGCCTCTACAACTCCTAGGCACCACTTTGACGACATTGCCACAAATAAATAAATTCATAATAGATATAATAGTTACCATAGTTTAATAATATTAAGACAAATCCATTAGCTTAATTGGATATTGGTTCATGCCACGCTCCTGAGTTTGCAAATTCTACTCCAATGTACCTAAAATTAAACAAAATATATCTAAGGATTCTTCAGAATAAGAGATGATTCAATATTATTCGAAACTTTACAATTAGATTGATTATGCTTCTCTTCTCATGGCAGTTGGAAGCTAATACTCTAAAAAGAAAACAATAAAGCCTAAGTGGTTAATTGTGAACTACTACATGAAGGAACTTATAACTTTATCCCAACAGGTTAGCTCTTCAACCATATTTTCTGATGTTCGATACCCCAGATATGAATGAAGTGACTGATCTCATCAAAGTAGTATATCAACTTGGCGTAGCAACCTCCTAAAGTTGCAAACTTGCAATGACATTTAAAGACAAGACTTACATCGAGATTTTATGAAGTATGATCTTGCATATATTCTCATGAGCTATTATCGACTAAAGTGTAATGGTCTCATTAGATTGTCAGAAGATTGGATAATAATTGATTGATAGATCACAAGATTTACTAGAACTGATTCAAAAGGGTATGTAAATCATTATTAAACAAGTTTTCCAAACGAGTTTTAGTCCTGCTATGACTTATTATTTTCTACAAACTTGATGCTCATCTAATTGGTAAGCTATTGAGGTGTATATAATAAGAAAAGTAGAATTAAGTGGTTTGTCTTCATGAATAGAAGTAATTTAAAGCATTTGATTGTCAATTAACCTCTAAATGCTATCCATTAAGGAAACTATATTTTCTCACGATCATATCATACAATCATCAAGTAATGACTATTTCAATAAGATGGAATCATGAACTAAATCACAAACCATGATACTGCAATGGTATACATGCTTTTGAAGATAAAACTTCTCAAATAACACAAACAATGAAGCAAATACTAATCAAGAATTAGCAGTTCATACGAGAAATTCATGTTATGCTGAAAGCATATTCCATGAGTATGTATATATACTCACCCAACCAGGGAGTAACTTTCGGGAACTAGTATGCTTAGGTCGAGCTTCTGATTTCTGGAATACAATAAGCATTAAGTCATTGATCACAGAAAGAAAGATAGCACTAGCATATAAATTACATCCATATTAAGTATATAAATAATTTTTTAATCCAAATGTGTTCATTGCACATGCAGACAGGCAGGCAGGAAACACATGCATACGTATACATATAAATACATATCAACATAAAAAAGAACGAACAGCCAGACATGCATATGGGTACTCATTATCATCCAACTCTTATCCCATCATGGAGTTGACTATAGAGCACAATCTTTAAACTCAAAGTCCCCACGAAAGATTGAAATATATATGTGTGCACATAAAAATACATTGGCGCGCGTGCACGCACACACACACACACACACACACACACACACATATATATATATATATATATATATATATATATATATATATATATATATATATATATATATATATATATATATATATATATATATATATATATATATATATATATATATATATATATATATATATATATATTAGTGATTGGGTGTGAAACCACCCGAATAGCGCGAACCTCCCTAAGATGCAAAATTGCATAGTAGCCATCTAATCATCTGATCCCATGTTTTGCATATTATCTCCTGTGAGCTTCTACTATGGGACAAAAAGTTTTTTTTTTGTCCCATATCAGAAACTCATGGGATCGGGATCGTCTGTCACTGGTGACATCAGATGCATCCAGCAGTTCAAGTTTGGAGGGGGGACATGTGGGTCCCCAGCCGCAATTGTGGACTCGGCCCCAATGAAGAAAGGTTTTCAGGACCAGGTTGACATATCACGCATGACTGGTGACATCACTCACATAATATGTCACTGGTGTCATATCATATGCATTCAGCGATTCATGTTTGGAAGGGGGACATGTGGTCCCCAGCCGCAATTGTTGACTCAACCCCAAAGAAATAATTCCAGGCCGTGGGATCGTCATTATCGGACGGCTCAAGTTGGTTTTCGCACATTCGCATCCTTGTCGGTTTCGCAACCGATCAGCCTCTGTTTATTTACATGTGTGTGCAGTGAGTACATGTATCTCAGGTAGATATCAAATCTAAAGATGGACTCACACTTTCAGTTACATTGCCACCATTTGCTTCGCCATCTTTAAGAATTCCCCTTGCTTTTAGCCTCTGTTTCAGATACTCAGGTAACTCTTTTTGAGCAACCTTTGTTACTGACTCCTCTTCAGTTACGGGGCCCACTATATGAGTTCCATCTATTGTATTTTCTGGACGAGAAAAAAAAAGTTAACCAAACTTTTTTGAAAGCTTAAAGCTAGTAAGAAAGTGCATATATAGGCAATCAATCTCACTGAATTGGGCATTCAAAGGCCTTGCAGCATAATAAGCACCACCACCCGGTACACCATAGCCATTACCAATTTCTACGTTGCCTGATGACAGTTATAAGACTTGAGTCAGAAGAGATGACCTCATTAATAGCGCGAATAATTTTCAAAAAGCAGCACATCTATGTCACAGCATTGAATCTATAATCAAACATTAGGACACGCTCATCTTAGACCCTTTATTTCAGAAGAAATTAACAATCATATAAATTGCTAGAAATATTTAAAAAGTAAAACTTAACAAAAGACAACCATATGCAATACTCGGAAAAATTAGCAATCAATATCTCTTATTCAGAACTGGAGTTACAAATATACAAAAACAGGTCTCTTGCATACACAATCAGGGAGGGGCAAAACAAGTAAGCTGAAACACAAATAGGAAGCCTAAGTGCAGATTAGATACATTTTTCACAAATGGCAAGGCTCATTGTTATATGATAAGCGTACGGGTTAGAATATCCTTCCACTTAAGAAAGTTACATTTCATCCCAACTGAATAAGATGTCAAATGGGACGACAGTGGAGCAGTCATCACACCACTCATAAAGGTTACAAACATACAGGTTACCAAAAGTGACAGTAATTCACTACCATAGGGCAGTTTGTGTCAATAATGCAAAGTTTTAAAATTCATGCCAACAGTCTCTTTGCTGCTTTTTCTATGATAGCATTAGTGAACCATATTCAGTAACGGGAACATAAACAGTGAATGCAATCACTAATGGAACATGTGAAGTGTAAGAACGTAGGCATACAATGCACAGAAAATCAGATACAACTATGAAAAATATATGCAGATGATCTACGTACTAAGCATCTCTAACAACCCTAAGCATCTGCATACTAATGATGGATCATAGGACAGAAGTGTGCTGAGTAGATGTTGAAAGGCCATGGTCATATGGATTTTCATGAAGAAGTTTACAAGCTGTTGAATTGACTTGGAAATGAGAAAAGGTATCCTTATAGAGGAGAGTTATAACGGTGCAGGTTGAGATATTGCGATGCAGGTTGAGTAATAAGTAACTATCGAAAACATCATCATAACTTATACAATAACAAGAGAGTTTGTTAAATAACCAGAGCTCTCCCTTCGGCCTCAGAGTAATATGATCGGCACCCAGGAACCAGCCAGCAACATGACTACCCAACTAGGCCATTTCCTATGCAGGCTAGAGCCTACCAACTTAGACTTACATGCATAGACAAGGAACAAAAAACAAATACTTTGGCAGAAGTTGGTAGCAATAAATTTTGTGTGCAATCAGGTGTTTCTCTACAAACCATTTGGGAAGTGGATTTACAACAGTTTCAGATTTACATCAGTTTCCTCACGAATAGGAAACACAAAGAATATGAAGAGACAACTCAGAAACAAGGTTAATACTTACATGAGGAAAAGCACGTAAGCCACTGAGAAAATCAATCAGTGTATTGATATCTCTATGGTTCCCTCGCTTTTACGATAAATTTCATGTATGTTTTTCTATGCTAATGTTTAGTTTGTAACAGGCTAACAGCATTACTTAAGCAACTAGTAGTTACAAAGTACACAGAGCATGAGGGAAATGTAGCACTAGTATAGTCTATGAAACACATACTTCAACACACCCTGGCATATCGTGTATCATATCCGCATCAAGTACGATACGTGTTGGATACATGGATGCGTCAGGATGCGATTAAGTACTTATATACCCAAAACTAGAAACCCGATCCATATACACAAAACCCTATCCTAATCCCTCAATACCCTCTTTCGATTCGAACTCTCGCTCTTTCACTCTCACCCTCATCGAGATCGTCTCTTGTCCGGGAGCTTGGGGGCTCTCGCTACAAGCCCTGTCATTCATCGCACGCATTCCCTCCCTCAACACCCTCTCTTGAATCTTGATCTCCCACTTTGTGGCTCTCCCTCTCTTACCGGGGTCTTCTCCCATCCAGGAAGTCTGAGAAATCGAGGACGTTAGCCGCCCCATCCCCGTCGCGTGCATTCCCTCCTTCAACCCCCTCTATAGACTCTCAATCTCTCGCTTTGTGGCTCTCCCTCCTTCATTAAATGCTTGGGTCATCCGAGAGCTTGAGATCTTGTTGTCACTAGCCCTGCCCCCCAAGCACAAGGTTTTTCTATGGATTTAGGCAATTTGTTTTTGCATCTTAATAGGTTAAAGAAAAAATTATTATGTATATATTAACTTATCCCTCCCTTATCGCATCATCTTTTTAAAAAATTATCGTATTGGCATATCCGTATCGTGTCCGTATCCCTAATCTGTGTCCATGCTTCATTAACTATGGTATAAATGCCTGTATCTGCCATGTATGCCTCCAAGAACCATATTTTTAATAAGTTAATGCTAAGTTCCAGATAAATCTCAATAGATGAAATGCAAAGTAAAACAACAAATTAAGAAATGCATAGCATTGACAGTAGAAGTTGACAGTTAACAAAAATAAAGAAACATGTTTTGGTCACTAGGAACCCAACCACTATCTTGTTGGATCAACTTCACACGTTTGCTGGCCATTTCAGCACGATGATCCGTGGTAATCTTCAGCAAATGCTCCTAGAACAAGTGCAGAAGTAGGAAACTTAGGAAAAGTAATTAAATTAAAATAAGCTAGCGATAGCGCAGATCCCATATACGTAACAAAAGATAAAATATAACTTAAGAAAAACATGAAGTACATAAGCACGCCAATTCAACCTTCAACGCATTGGAATCATAACGTCCAGAGAGAAAGTCTTTATTATCCTCTAAAAGTCCAGTTGTGCCTCTAGCCTGCCTAAAGTTCAGAGAAAAGAATATAATAAACACAGCTCAAAGTTGTCAAAGTATCCATTACATCGAGCATAGATGGATTGGTATGAAAGTGATAAAAAAGACTAACCTCTGATTATGAATGATTTGTTGCGTGGTGATTTCCTGCTTATGACAAATTTATACACCTTAGTATAATAAAAAGGAGAAGCATTCGTAACTAATTCTATAATTTAGGAAAACTAATACTTGCTCACGCAACACAGCATCTCGAGCAGCAGAATCGATAGCATTTGAATCTTCAGAACACAATTTTGATTGGCTAATTTCTGCAACAGGGATTGTGATGTTCAGTATTGAGTTGATCTGATGATAAAATGAGTACAATTATGATTACCAGTTGCATTCTCTGCCTGCTTAATCATTCTTCCAGTCGTTCCAGTTTGTTCCACGGACCGCTGCTCGACGGAATCTCCATGGCACGAGGTTGAACTAACCAAACCATCTTGAATTGTACTTGATGGTTCAGAAGGATCACTTATCGCATTTTGACTTGCAAAATCTGCATTAGTCGCTTTACATTCTTTGTCAATTATTGGCTATTTGACTTGGGTAAGTTTTCATGAGAATGAACTGACGTAAAAATGCAGGTCGTGCTACCTGAGGTCTTCTCTGAAAGGAGTTCATCACTTTTAACATGAGTATTCCCAGTATCATGTGAAGAATTAGAAGAAGTCGTCATGCCGGTAACCTGTTGATCAATACTCAAGTAGCATTGATTGCCATCCCGAATGATTGCATTATTTTGGTTGGTACCAGATTGTGTTCCAGGTACATTCTGAGAAAATGGTGCAGGAAATCTTCCATGGGTAAAAACAAATTGAGTAGATGGTTGACGATAAGGGTACAAGTACTGGGCTGGAGGAAAGGATGCATTAGAATGACTAATAGGGAAAAGGTTTCCAGGATTAGGGAATCCACTGTGTACAATGTTCACAGAAGGGAGAGGGAGATAAGCAGCAGTTGAATTCAGCCAAGCAGGACCTAAAGATTGATTTGCCAATGGATCAACACCTGGAGGTAACGGCTGTTTCTGAGAGTTATCCATAAGCTCTAAGTAATATAACCAGTATTTATCCGATGGTCAACCATGCATATGACCTGAAAGATCATTAATTTGAGGCTAACACAAGAAACTTGGGGAAGTTCAAAGACATGCAAATAAAGATCTGTATTTGTCCGGCAATCTATGTTGAAACTGCAACACAAAAGTTACCTACATTATCAACAAAAAAGTTTTAGCTTTGCAGGATCCTCAATGAATAAGACAAAAAACTTAAAAGTAAAACTAAGTAGCATCCTTGAAACATTCACCTATTTTAAAGGACAAGATACAGCTCCAACGACAAACAGGCAATACTAGAACGGATTTCAAAAATCATATGTTTTCTTTGCAACTGATTTGGCATCCAATTAAGTGTCAATTTGTATTCACTACTGACATACTTGATTTTAAAAAAGGCAGTATTAACATTGAAAAATACTAAATGATGAGTATAAATTTTTTTTAAATGGCATGTAGAACAAATTGGTAAACCACCAATGCCAGTCCCAAGCCCGGATGAAAAAAGTTGAGAGTTGATATTAGGTTGAAAGCCAGTTGTTAAAAACCAACCCAAACTATGAAATGAGATAATCCAAAACAAATCGCTGAAAGGGGTATTAGTCATGAATCTCTTGATGCCCACCAGTGAGCCACCCACTCAGAACCATGGTAAACACATGGTACAAGATTCGTGCTTTGTTACAGCTGAAACATCTTGCGTTCATTATATAACTAAATGCACACTCAGTACAGAGTGCTTTTCCCCATGACAAATCATGGTATGCAGGAATTCTACATCTGATGCATCATATACTTAACAATATATGAAAATTTTCAATCTTAGGCATCATAATTCTCATATATATGTACTCAAAATTGTTGACAAGACTAGCGAAATGATGCATGGAAATACAGAGTTAAAAGACCAAAAATATGTACTTTGGTATTCAAAGCCTGAAAAATATGAAGTTTTAATGACTTATGTGGCATATGAAATACTCCCAACAGCAAAAATATGAACATTGAAACGATTATTCCTTCTCATCCAATAACCACTGTAAGTGAAAAAAAATATAAATCACTTCCTTCGTATTAGGTACCATATAAATAAGTGGTACATAAGAATCATTACCTATCATGAAATTGCATAACATTGCATTTAAAACTTTGAGCAATACAGTATCTTAAAATCTGAAACATTGCATAACTTATTTCTTTTTCCTTTATATGCCATTACTACATCCAAAGTAGAGAATATTATAGGAAGTTAATTGGGCTTCTTGGATCAAGAATGGCCCAACTTCACCCATATGTGTAATGTGAAAAGATGTAGTAGAAATTGGGTGGAGTTTTTTTTTAACTTCACAGAGATTAAATAGTGTACCTAGAGTTTGAAGTAGGCAAAAGAGGTGAAGGGACATTTCAATCATGTTTAACATGGAGATCTTCTTAGGAAGATGGTGCCACAAACGATGAACCAATGAGACAAAATTTAGAAAGTGCAACACTTGTGAAGCTAAAACAACAGGGAGTACCTTTTCGGAATGTGGAAGTAACTATCATCCAAAAGCCTTCGAAAGGAGATCAAATCTCAATGCATATCCATCTCGAAATTGCAAGCAAAAAACTTATCATTATACCAAATCGTGCATTCATTCTATATAGGAATGCTGCTTCGTTTCAGCCTTTGGGCTTATACTTTGTGCCATATAGATGAATGTAACTCCCTATATAGAAGCTTGTCTTCTACCCTCATCATCTAGACTCCTAGTTTAGGAGAACGCCATAGGGAATGTCATAGGGATAGTGCTACCCTTCGGCCAACTCAAACAACTGGCCAGGAAGGAGATTGCTGAATGCTCAATGAGTGCATCTAGGTATGCCCTCCACGGGAACTAGCCTAGTGGTTAGCTTCAGATTTAGCATTCCCCTCCCCCTCCCTTGATTTCACTAGATTGCATGAGCTTAAGTACATAACCAACTAGTGCATGATAAGAATGAAATATGTTACCTAAGCAGCAAAAGTTTAGTGGTCTTACCTCCATTTTTTTGGCAGTCAGTTCAATTGTATAATATGGGATTCAAAAGGAGCCAAGAAAATTATTTCAGCATATGTACGTTTGATTAGTTGTTTGAAATAGAAAAAACAAAAAGTGTAGATGGCAAAAGAATGAATTGTTCAGAGAGAAATAGGGAAGGAAAAACACATGACACAGCACCGAGGAGGGGGGGCCACAAAACCGACGCAAACCATTGAAGATGGATTAAGAGAGGTGGAAAAGGGGAATAAAACCACCGGCCACACTCCGGCACAACCCTAGGACCTACTCCTAGGAGGGAGAAGCCATCACACGATTCACACCTCCTTGATAGGCCTCACACCTCCAAAAGTTCGAGACTAAAAACCATAAAAACTTCACACATTCAATGTTGAACTCATAAGTATGGTTTTCAATTTCAGTTTCGTGTTTGAAAGCAAAATTTCGGCCGAAATTTCGAAATGGTAGAAAATTTTGAAATGGTCAAAAAAATAGCCCTTTGGATGTTTTTTAAAGTATTTTTAAATTTACGTCTTTTATGATTGAGTTGCACATATTTTCATGAATTCCTTTTAACATAGTTGTCAAGGCGGCAAGGCGAGATTAGGCACGCAGAGGGAGCCTAGGAGCGCGTAGGTGTAGCTTTGTACATTTTTTGTATATACATATGATAATTATATGAGTACATGAGACTAAGGCCACTCATCATCTAATGTAGGAAGCAAAAAAAGCATCATGTGTACTTGATTACAGGTTTACAATAGGAGATTCAATCATATAAAATGTTACAAGAAAGAATCATTTCTAATCACTGATCGTAGAATTGTTCATAATAATAAATATGGACCATATGGTTTCTAAAGAATCTAAACTATACCTTATGCAAATGGATAAGCAGTTAAGCACTATAAACAAGTAAGCAACAAATATTTAACTCTTGAAGAACTATTACTATTTACCTTACGAAAGCACTATAGTCTTGTATTCTTACTTTTCTTTCTACCTTCTGTTCACTAAACTCATTCATTGTTGAACTCCAAAGTATGGTTTTCAATTTCGGTTGTGTGTTTGAAAGCGAAATTTCGACCGAAATTTCGAAATGGTAGAAAATTTCAAAATGGTAAAAAAATAGGCCTTTGGATGTTTTTTTAAAGTATTTTTAAATTTACGTCTTTTATGGTTGAGTGACTTGAGTTGCACATATTTACATGACTTGTTTTTAGCATAGTTGTCAAGGCGGCAAGGCGAGGTTAGGTGCCCAGAGGGATCCTAGGAGCATCTAAGCATAGCTTTGTGCATTTTTTGTATATACATAAAATAATTATATGAGTCTATTAAGACTATGGTCACTCATCATCTAATGGAAGAAGCAAAAAAAACATCATGTGTACTTGATTACAGGTCTACAACAGCAGATTCAATCATATCAGATGTTACAAGAAAGAATAATTTCTAATCACTAATAATAAAATTGTTCATAACAATAAATATGGACCATATGGTTTCTAAAAAATCTAAACTATACCTCATGTATATGGATAAGCAGTTAAGCACTACAAACAAGTAACCAACAAATGTTTAAGTCTTTAAGAACTATTATTATTTACCTTAAGAAAGCCACCATAGTATTGTATTTTTTTTTTATCTTCTATTCACTAAAGCCACTATAATCTTTTGTTAGTTACTTCTAAAGGTCGGGTTTATACTTAAAATAATCAAAAACCATACACACACGCACGAGATTTAGGCGTGAGCCCAGTCGTGTGCGCCTAAGCGCGCCCGGGCAGCCACTTTGTGTATTTGGGTTAGGTGCACTGCGCCTTAGCTACCTAGGCGAGCCTAGGCAGGAGTTTTGACAACTATGGTTTTTAGAAAACATATCAATTACCAAATAATAGTAAGCTAGCATGGACCATGATTACCAAGATGGAATACCAATAAACAGGAAAAAAATTTGATAATCATTATATATGATAGATTTACATTGTTTGGTTTAACATCATCGTCTTCACCTTGTCCAATTATTTAATAATTAACTATGCCTTTCACTTTCCCTCAAAAGTAATTCTCTCTATTTCCCTCAATCTTTCGGCTTCATTTATTAGTTGTTTCTCGACAACATGACGCATATGTCCCTGAACATGCCTCTCGTCAAGCAACATCTCCATTCATATTCTTCTAAAAAAGAGGGAATTGGTATTGGCGTCTCGCTATATAACATTACACTGCATCTCATTCAAAAAATATTACAGCTCATCCCATATAGACTAAGAAGCACAGACACGAGTACTGCGACACGACACAGACACGGCAACACAACATTTTCTTAAAAAAGGACACGACATAACTAGGACACAATAATTAATATATATAATTTTATATAAATAATATATAATACATGAATATTACATAGAGATACTTAACTCGAAGAATAATTCATAAAACATGCTCCAACAAAATGGAAAATTACTTTATGGTTATGTTTAAAAAATTTCAATAGTAGCACAATACCTCCTTTTAAAAACTACAAAATTTCCTCTTTTGGTAATTTCAATCTAATAAAAACTAAACTGAAGGGGGGAAAATGAAGTTTATTTACTATGGGATCGAGTTTGGCACTATGAGATCCCCACTAGAGATCATAAGGGTAATGCCAACCGTCCAATGAAGTCCACAAAGTTCTAGAATTATTGCTAAAAAATAATCTTAATATTTGTAAGAAAAACACAATTAATTATATTCAATGATGTTATAACCTCAGAGGATATAGGTTAAAGCCAAAAATTAATCACAACTGTCCATTACACCGAGCCCCAAACAAATCAACCAACTCAGCCCTAATCGCATGCAACCTATGAAGCACGGATACTCCAAAATACATGAAGTATCCGTACTGGATACGTATCGGACACGGATATGGCCCGGATACGTGTCCGATACGTTTCGGGCGTATCCTGAATTTAAAAACCCTGAAATCGGTAGGGATACGTCCTGGATACGGCCGGGATACGGCGGGATAGAGCTGTATACGAAAGGGATACGCGGGTTGCGGGTTTAATTTTTAGTCGGATTAAATTCAATTTTTTTTTAAACCCAAACCCAAACAGTGCAGTCAGTATTAACGGGTTTGGGCTTGGGTTCGGTTAAAATTTAAACCCGAACCCAAACCTGAACCCGAACCCGAACTTAAAAATAACCCCCCCCCACCCAGTTCTATACACGAGCGAGGGGAGAGGGAGAAGCGAGGGCCGCGAGCCCTAACCCGTCGCCCGCCGTCCGTCGCCCTCGTCAGCCTTCGCCCGCGCCGGTCGTCCGCTGTCAGCCATCGCCCGCCGGTCGTCCGCTGTCAGCCATCGCCCGCGTCGGTCGTCCGCTGTCAGCCATCGCACCGGTCGTCCGCTGTCGGCCATCGCCCGCCGGTCGTTAGCCATCGTCCGCTGTCAGCCATCGCGCCGGTCGTCCACTGTCAGCCATCGTCAGCCTTCGCCTTCGCCCGCGCCCTCTGCCGTCGCCCGCTGTCGCCGTCCTTCCGTCCTTGCGCCGGATACCTCCCCAAGCCGATTCCCACCTCCGGTGAGCCCCCTTTCTTACGCGCACATTTCGGGAGTGGGCGGAGTGCCTGACTGTTACAGAAAAAAAAAAAAAAACCAGCATTAGAGAGAGAGAGATGCTTACATGGAGATCATTTACTGGCTGACTGTGGTAGTAGGGAAAATTTTCAGCACATCCTGCGTTCCTTACAACCGTGGGGCCGACTGCTGTAGGATGTGCTATAAATTTTCAGCACATCTTGCACCCCATGTCTCTTGAATCACTGTGGACCCCGCGATTGTATGGTACGGAGGATGTGTTGAAAATTTTCCCATGGTAGTGGGGATCGCCTCCTCTTTCCTTTCTCTCTTTCTGCTATGCCGATTCACTGATTCAGTGGTTGGGTGGAGTCGGGGGAGGGAAATCAATGATCGTGGCCGGATGGGGATATACGGAGCCGATTGTGGCAAAATCGCCGGCCAAATTTCCGACACGACACTAAAACATGTACTATCTCGAATTTTCATGTGTTATTCATTATGTTTGTTCTAATATCTTGCAAGGTTTGAACTTTGAAGTATCTTATAGCAAGCATCATGGGTCTATAATGTTTAAGGCTTTAAGCACTTCATTACAGAAATAGAGATGTGAAGACTATCATTACTTGCATAAAATAACCTACTTTAATAGTTCTATCAATTAATAGTTCTTACTTCTTTTATATCTCCTTGGTGAATTAAATGTTTAAGCACTTCATTACAGAAATAGAGATGTGAAGACTATCATTACTTGCATAAAATAACCTACTTTGTACTTTATATAGTGCAAAATTCTTAAATTGTTTTTGACTTCTTTGATGGCAGGAAAATGAATACAGGTAATTCAGCTGATTCTTCTAGCACTAGGGGAGGGAACAATCCCATTGAACAAGATGATCATGCCCCCCTTTGGAAATACGTTACAAAGTTAAAAAAGGCTGGAGAAAAAGGGGGAGGAAAATGTACTTTTCAGTGCAATTATTGCCAACAAGTTTTTAAAGGATCTCATTATAGAGTGAAGGCACATTTGTTGAAACAAACGGGTCAAAGAATTAAAACAAAACCTAAAGTATCTGCACAACATTTGATGGAGATGCAGAGGGTTGTAGAAGAAGTCTCCTTAAGATTGGAGAATGCAAGGCCGAAACAAGTTCCTTTGCCATCGTCTTCAAGCAAAGTTGGTTCTTCTTCGGAAGTAGTGGGAAGTAGAAGCATTGTGTCATTTGGTGAGCCAAAGAGGAGGAAGGGAATGTGCAATACTGACATCGAGAAAGCTTTTAACCTTGGGGCTAGAGAAGAGTTACATGGTGAAATTGCAAGGATGTATTACTCGGGTGGGCTGCCATTTCACCTTGCAAGGAATCCCCACTGCATTCGATCCTACACTTTTGCGGTAAACAATGCGATTAGTGGTTATATCCCGCCGGGTTACAACATGCTAAGGACAACACTTCTTCAAAAAGAGAGGGCTATTGTTGAGAGGTTACTAGATCCAATTAAGAAGACATGGAAAGAAAAGGGTGTAAGCATTGTTTGTGATGGATGGAGTGATCCTCAAAGAAGGCCAATCATCAATTTCATGGCGGTGACCGAAGATGGACCTATGTTTTTGAAAGCGGTTAATTGTCAAGGTGAATACAAGGATAAATACTTCATATCTTCTTTGATCAAGGACACTATTATGGAGGTTGGACCTCAAAATGTGGTGCAAGTAATTACCGATAACGCTCCCGTGTGCAAGAGTGCCGCGTTGCTTGTTGAGGCTCAATTTCCACATGTTTTTTGGACACCATGTGTGGTGCATACACTCAACCTCGCCTTGAAGAATATATGCTCCGCAAAGAACACTCAAAGGAATGAAGTTACATATGAAGAGTGTAGTTGGATTACAACTATTTCCGAAGATGCTATGGTGATAAAAAATTTCATCATGAACCATTCTATGAGATTGGCTATGTTCAATGATCACGTGAATTTGAAGATGCCCTCCATTGCGGATACACGCTTTGCTTCTACAATTGTGATGCTTAGAAGATTTAAACAAATAAAGCGTGGCCTCCAAAATATGGTCATTGGTGATTGATGGGCTTCATATAGAGAAGATGATATTGGTAAGGCGGCATTTGTCAAAGATAAGATTTTAGATGACTTGTGGTGGGATAAAGTAGACTACATTCTTTCATTCACGGGGCCTATATATGAAATGCTACGGATGGCCGATACAGATAAGCCTTGTCTTCACTTGATTTATGATATGTGGGATTCTATGATAGAGAAAGTGAAACATGCTATATACCGCCACGAAGGAAAGCACACAAATGAAGAATCAAGCTTTTATATGGTGGTGCACAACATTCTAGTGGAAAGATGGAAAAAGAGCAACACATCACTACACTGCTTGGCACATTCCTTGAATCCAAGGTAACTATTTATGCTCTTAATATTTTAGTCTTCAACATACTAGTGGATTCATAACTCATGACAATAAAGTGAATAAACTATTTATTCTCTTATAGATATTATAGCACAAATTGGCTTGAAGAGGCTCCCGATCGTGTATGTCCACACAAGGATGCGGAGATTTCAATTGAAAGAGATAAGTGTTTTAAAAGATACTTCTCTACTTTGGTGGAGCGAAGAGCGGTTAATGTGGAGTTTGCTCTCTTTTCGGCGGGCATGAAGGAGTTTGCGGATAGTGAGTCCCTTCAAAATAGAGGACACATGGAGCCAAAGATTTGGTGGGTTATCCATGGATCTTCCATACCTATACTCCAACCCTTGACTTTGAAGATACTTGGACAACCTTCTTCCTCATGTTGTGAAAGGAATTGGAGCACCTATTCATTTATACACTCCTTGAAGAGAAACAAAATAACGCCTCAAAGAGCCGAAGATTTGGTATTCGTGCACAACAATCTTCGCTTATTGTCAAGGAGAGGTCAAAAATATAATGAAGGTGAAACAAAGATGTGGGATGTTGGAGGGGATGCATTTGATTCATTAGAAGGTGTGGGGATACTTGAGATTGCAAATCTTTTCCTTGATGAACCGGATTTGGAAGCCATACTATTTACCGACGATTGGCATTGTCTATGATGACGACGAGGTCCTTGAAGTTGGGTTGAATTAAAGGATGGAAGACTTGAAGTTGAATCTCTCATGTTGTATCCTTTTGGTTTTATGTTTTTGTTCAAGAGTTCAGGACGAAGTATGAACATGGTGTATGTAAAGCGTATGCTTATTTTGTTTTTTATTGTTTTGGACTATCTATTTGTATGAGCAAATATTTGATTTTCACTCAAGTACAAATTTCAAAGACTCGCTTTGAGGGAGCGGAGTACAAAATATATCAGGAGATTGCGGGGAAATCCGTCTAAGATCCTTTGATACTCAATTTCGAAGTACAAAGATTACAACAAGTGAGAAAATGAAAAGAGAAGAGCGTTGCGATGCTTGATCCTTCCGGGCTTTGCGCGTGATCGACTAGGGGCTTTGCTTTACTCTCCTTCTCCTAGAATCTTCACTTGTTTTTTGCTCGTTCTTCGACTTGCTTTGGACTTGAATCTTCAATTTTCCATCTTCTTCTTCGATCTTCGGTCTTCAATTTTCTTTGGTTTGCTTCGATCTTCGATCCTTCTTCTCCGGGATTTCTTGGAGCTTTGAAGTATCTTCAATCGGGAGCTTTGTAGGTTCTTCTTGCTATGGCCAAAGATCCTTTCTTCTTTTCTTGTCCCTCCTTTTATAAGGGTCGAAGTAGTTATTGTAGAGAATAACTACTTCGGGTGGTTGATGCAACCTCCTGGTGGTTTCTACAACTCCCTTGGATGGTTAGAGAAACTTCCAGGTGGTTTTCATAACTCCTTGATGGTTAGGATCATATTCAAGTGGTTTTGTAACTTCCACTGGTAGTTTAATCCTTTTGAGTTTGAGTGAACCGGTCTGATTAAAACGACTTGTGGTTCGGGTCTTAAATCCGAGTCGACTTACTGCGACTCAGTTTTTAACAAAGTTAACTCTCGATCCAGTCCTTTCTGACTTGGTGGATTCAACGAGTTTGTCGAATCTAGCGTAAGCTGATTTGTAGGAGCTTAAGCTAGATTATTCTTCGGCCTTGTATATTGGCTTGTCGAAGGATGCTCATCTCTAAGTATCATTCTATTGACTTAGATATAGCTTTTGGATGATAGGGATATAGTACTTTCCTTACTCTCAGACTTGGTCAAATTTCAGAGTGTAAGAAAGATTTTCCTGGTCATCAAAATTTCCCTGGTCATCAGGGAAATAAAGTATAAGGAAGCAAAATTTCCCTGGTCATCAGGGAAATAAAGCTTTCCAGACTTAGTCAATTTCTGAGTGTAGAGAAAAATTTCCCTGGTCATCAGGGAAATAAAGTATAAGGAAGCAAAATTTCCCTGGTCATCAGGGAAATAAAGCTTTCCAGACTTAGTCAATTTCTGAGTGTAGAGAAAATTTTCCCTGTTCATCAGGGAAATAAAGTATAAGGAAGCAAAATTTCCCTGGTCATCAGGGAAATAAAGCTTTCCAGACTTAGTCAATTTCTGAGTGTAGAGAAAAATTTCCCTGGTCATCAGGGAAATAAAGTATAAGGAAGCAAAATTTCCCTGGTCATCAGGGAAATAAAGCTTTCCAGACTTAGTCAATTTCTGAGTGTAGAGAAAAATTTCCCTGGTCATCAGGGAAATAAAGTATAAGGAAGCAAAATTTCCCTGGTCATCAAGGAAATAAAGCTTTCCAGACTTAGTCAATTTCTGATTCAATTTTTCAATGTCTACAAATTGCCCCCTCAAGGATTGACGTTACAAGCGAGAAGCGAAAAAGGTCAATCCTTGATTTTTTTTTTTTGCCAGGGCCGGCCAGGTTTGACCAGGGCCGGCCAGAAACCTCCAGGGCCGGCCAAGAAAAAAAAAAATTTTTTTTTTTTTAGGATGGCGGTACAGCTCGTCCTTTGACCCCCTTTTTTCTATAAAAAGGGATCTCCTCTCCTTTTCTAACTTATTTTTCTGTGTTTCTTTGGAGCTAGGTCTAAAAACCCTACTTCAAGGTTTTTGCAAAAACCATCTTGCAAACTTGATTCCTTCGGCTAGAAGACGATCGAATCCATTCAAGGTAATCATGATCTCGATCTTTTCTTTTGCTTTGTTTGCTCTTTGATCTTCGTTTCTCCTTTTGCAATAATTTTTGCGGGCCTCTTTTTAAAAAAAAAAACGAAACCCTAGTTCAAGGTTTTGCAAGAATGATCTTTGATCTTCTCTTTTACTTTTTGAATTTTTGATCTTCTTGCATATCTCTTGAATGATATTTGATTCTTGGATCTTCTTTCATGCTTCTAGATGATCTTTGACTATCTATCTACTTGAATCGGCTAGGTTTCTAGAAACCCTAGTTCAAGGTTTTGCAAGAACGATTTTTGATCTCATTTTTACCTTTTTGCTTTTTTTTTTTTTTGATCTTCTTGCATATCTCTTGCATGATGTTTGATTCTTGGATCCTTTTTCATACTTCTAGATAATCTGACCTCTACCCGAATCGGTCAGGTTTGACCAGGTCAAATTTTTTTTTTTTTACCAGGGTCGACCAGGTTTGACCAGGGCCGGCCAGGCAATCTCCAGGGCCGGCCAGGTCGGATTTTTTTTTTTTTTTTTAAGGACAGCGGTACTTATGATGGTACAACTCGTCCTTTGACCCCCTTTTTTATATAAAATGGGGTTTCTTTCTTTTTCTAACTCATTTTTCAGGTTTCTTTGGAACTAGATCAAAAAACTTTACTTCAATGTTTTTTGCAACAACCATCTTGCAAGCTTGAATCCTTTGGCAAGAAAACGATCAGATCTATTCAAAGTAATCATACTCTTGATCCTTTTCTTTATTTTGCTTGTTCTTTGATCTTCTTTTCTTCCTTTGCAATGATCTTCGATCTTTGATGCTTTTCAGTGGTCAACTTTTGCAAAATGTATTCTAACTTTTAATCCAATCTTCTGTGTGCAGGTATGAGTACTTCAGAGAAATATATTGCTATGCCAGAAGATGGTTGGTTAGAAGAAGAAGAAGAACGAGGGGTCACTTATCTTGTTTTCCCTCATGCAAAAGTCAAACAGCATGGGATAACTCTGAAAAAGAATGGCCCAAACTCTTTGACTACCTTGAGAATCGTTGAGCACGAGAGTTGTGACAATGATAGTCATGGAGCTGAGAAGAGTGCTGGACCCATTAGCCGTTTTGAAAAGGCTCCGATTCTTACTTTTCCGTATCATCATACAACGGCTGAAATGATACCCATTTCTCAAATTGCTTTAAAAATTGCTTCAAGATTCACTCGATGGGGGGACGAAATACGAGGTCGTGGCGATGTCCAGTATCTCAATGGTTTGGGTGAATGGATGCGCAAAGTCTTCGAAGCTTTGCGTGGCCGAGAGGCTACTAGAAACATATTTGTTATGCTGGAACCTGCTTGTTATGAATATTATAGGCCTGATGGAATGTATAGAGCTTTGTGTGAGCTCTGGTGTCCGGAAACGAATACATTCCTCACTTCTATTGGGGAAATAGGGATTTCCTTGTCGGAAATCTATCAGGTATATTCATACTTGAAATTGAATTTGAGTGACATTCATACGTGTGACTTCCTTTCTTCATTTTTCTTCTTCCAGATATCAGGTTGTCTCATGAGTGGAGAATATTACCAAGAGAGAGTCCCTAATCTCTTTGAACTTTTCGACTATGTATATACTCCTTCAGCACTTTCTTATCTTTTCAAAGCTTTTGCAATTATTGCTGCATCTCGCCGTAGTGACCGAGTTCGGCATTGTGACTGGATTGATTTTTGGTTTCGTGGGTACCCTCGAGCTGTTAATTCTCAGAAAACTGATATCATAAGGAAAGTCAAAGCTAAACTTGACCAATCAGGAGATATTGATAGACCAATTAGTCTTATGCCTCCAGAGAAACGACCTTATGGATCGAAACCCAGTCCTTACGTTTTGCTAGGATTGTCAGCCAATAGCACTTTGGGGAAGATTGTCTATAGGTCTGCGGCGATTGTTCTTTTTCTTTGTAAGTTCACCCTGCCTTGGAGTGGTGACTTGATTCGTCCTGGAACTTTCATCCAAGTTGTAAATATGGTGAAAGGTACCGAATACAATTTGGTTGTTCCAATATTATGCTTACTCTACAACGGTCTGACGCGGACTTACAGTAGCCTGTCTACAAGCCCCAAGTTCAGTGGTGAGCTAGGTCGGGCGAGTTCCTTTTGTCCCCTTCACTACTTATATGGGTGGATTGGACTTCACTTTCCAAGAGGAATATTTGCCAAGAATCTTCGGCAAAAGAGATTTCCTTTCCTTATAGCAGTATCTGGTGCTCTGGCAGCTTATCAGCCTTGGGAAGGGTCAGCTCAAGACGCTAGAATGATTCTCCGTACTACGGGAGAAGCTGATTTTCGTTTTGCCCATGAAGCTTGGAGCCGATCCCTGATAGAGAAAAGGGCATTTTTTATGATAATGGCAAGATGCCATACCCCATCTTCCTCTTAATGCTGAGCTGTAAACCAGGGTTTCTTATATTCC
The DNA here is from genome assembly GCA_947650365.1 of Chamaelirium japonicum. Lineage (NCBI taxonomy): Eukaryota > Viridiplantae > Streptophyta > Magnoliopsida > Liliales > Melanthiaceae > Chamaelirium > Chamaelirium japonicum. The sequence continues at coordinate 28,160,536 of OX393559.1, read as the reverse complement.
GTCGGGGTAATACGGTACAGATAGCACAATATAGCCCTCATCGGTTTTCTCGTCAACAAGGTTTTATGCAAACGATACCTGGAACACCTATCCCTTATAAGGAAGAAGTGTCTCAAAAGTTGGCATTTGGTTATTGGTTAGCATTCAATGAAAGGCATACTGGAGTTAGTTTTGCTCTCCCGTTACGAGAAGTAAACCTCAGAGACTGTGTATCTTCAGCATATTCAAGTTTAGTAAGAGGGGGAATCAAGAATCGATTGGCTATGCATCCTGCTTCTATGCTGAAATCAAGTGAGAAAAACTCATTTGAGTTTAAAAAAGATGAAGGTATGAGAGATAGGACGGAGATTCGATTCCAAAAGAACTCTCGTCCTGGTTCTTCACGAGCGTGCCATCGCCGAACAGAATCTGACAGAGAGGTTGAATCTTCTTGTTCGGGCACTTCTGAGCGTCCTGTTCTTCCAGCCGTACCTTCTGAGCGACAGGGAGAGGAAAGAGGTGCCAGGAAGAGGGCGAGAACATCAGAGGATAGTTCTTCTATTCGAGAGATCATTAATCCTCTTGCGACGTCCCCTACTGGATCGAGGCATCAAATATTGGAGACTGCTCTTGTTGCAGCTTCTCCTCCTGATGTGGCAACTCAAGGTGTTGATATTACTACTTCAGGTATAAGTTGTCCCTTTTGTAATCCTTGAATACTAATGGTTACTGTATGTTTTTACCCTATTGCTTTGTTGTATAGGGTATTCTGCTGGCGGCCTTTGCGTTCCTAATGATGATTTAACTGAAGTGATTGGCAAAGGATTATTGGAGGATGATGCATTTGAAGCGACATACCCCTTTTTCCAGGATTTGCAAGATGAGGGTGTTGGAAAAAATCACGAGGCATCAGTAACCGTTGAGATGACCACAGAAAAAAATAGTGGGTGACTATGTTTGAGGAACTTGCAGGTCCTTCCACAACACCAGTGGATTATGAAGTTCAATCTTCTTTGGTATGTCAGAAAGCTCAGGCCGAAGTCCCTGTTTTCAAGAAGCCGAGATCGATTGATGGGATGAGTCCAGCTATGTCTGAGGCAACTGGATTTATGCATGGTTCAGTTGAGGAGATGGACCGTTCTTTGGCTGCTATCATGCTGGTTCCTTGCAGATCATTCATAAACTGCTCACTGAAGCCCTTTCATCAAGCGGGATTTTCAGCATTAGAGAAGTGGTGGACCAATATGGGTGCCATCTTTTGTGATCGTCTTCGAAAATTCGGAGTGAACGATTCTGTCTTCGTTGAAAGGATCGAATCACTTCTTCAAGACAGTCGTGCTTATCATAACCGACGTTCATCGTTTGTCAAAGAAAAAGCCATTGTTAGTCCAGACCATATAGCAAAGATAAAAGAGACTTTGAAGTCGTTCTCCCAGTTCTTGAATGAGGGTGATTCTGTACTGTCAGCAGCAAAGTCAGAGGAAACTTCTGCTCGTTTAGCATTGGAGGAGGCTAAAGCGGCGGTTATTTCTTGTGAAAATCGTTTGGCTGCAGCTTCTGATGCCGTGACTTTACAGCATGATTACCTCAACTCCCTGAAGGCACAGAAGACTGAAAAAGAGAAGGAACTGACCGAACTCAAGGGTCAAGAAGAAGCTGGGGCATCTTCTGTCTTAGCTATTGATGGCGCACGAGAGGAACTTATGCAGCGTCTTCGGGATTTAATCTCGATTTATTAATTATCAAGCCTTGTACCCTTTTTTTTTTTAGACTTTGTTTAAGACTTATGCAATATATGAATTCGCCTGGTATTTCCTTCTTGATTGCTCTGCTGAATATGGGTTTTATTTTTTTTGTTTGGACTGAACCTGAGGGGTTTCCTCAGGTTGCCTACGTACCCTTTTTCAAGGGATCAAGTCATACGTAGTTCCTTTGGATTTTTTTTTTTTTTACTTGCATCACCCTGATCGATATGCATCCCAACTAGGTTGGCACCCATATCTATCAGGACTATCATTTGCAATATAGAGTGATTTTCTTCATGCATAATATCGCTTGAGGAACTTGCCGTTGATTGGGCCAAGTTGTCCTCCTTCTGGTGTCATAAGTAAATATGCTCCATTGGTATAAACTTCTCTGACGACATGCGGGCCATCCCACTTATCATCGAATTTTTTTCCTGCTCTGTGGGATAAGATGATGGGACGTCGCACTGCTAGGACCAAGTCCCCTTCTTGGAAAGAGCGAGGCTTAACGTTTTTATTGAACGCTCGAGAAATACGAGCTTGATAGCATTCAAGTCGTTGCTGAGCCTCAAGTCTTTTCTCGTCTAGAGCTTCCAATTCCATAAGTCGGAGTTGAGCATTTTCATCAGTAGTAAGACCTTCCTGGATAGCAATTCTTAGAGAAGAAATTTGAAGTTCTAGAGGTAGAATCGCCTCTACTCCAATCGCCTCTACTCCATACACAAGGGAATATGATGTTGCTTGAGTCGGAGTGCGGAACGATGTTCGATAAGCGAGGCTTAACTTTTTTATTGAACGCTCGAGAAATACGAGCTTGATAGCATTCAAGTCGTTGCTGAGCCTCAAGTCTTTTCTCGTCTAGAGCTTCCAATTCCATAAGTCGGAGTTGAGCATTTTCATCAGTAGTAAGACCTTCCTGGATAGCAATTCTTAGAGAAGAAATTTGAAGTTCTAGAGGTAGAATCGCCTCTACTCCATACACAAGGGAATATGGTGTTGCTTGAGTCGGAGTGCGGAACGATGTTCGATAAGCCCATAGAGCCTCGTGCATACGCTCGTGCCAGTCTTTTTTAGATTTAGAAACCACTTTCTCCAAGAGCTTGCATAAGGTCTTATTGAAAGCTTCTGCTAAACCATTGGCGGGAGCATTATACATTGTAGAACATCTCTGTTTGATTTTATACTTAGCACAGAAATTATCCATAGCAGCGTTTTTGAATTGCTTGCCATTATCAGTAACGATGCAACGAGGAACTCCATATCGGAAGATGATATCATTTTGAATAAAATTCATGACTGAATTTCGGTTCACTTCTCTGAGAGGGACTGCCTCTGCCCATTTGGAAAAGTAGTATGTCGCCGCTAGAATATAAAGGTGCTGCTTAGAAGATTTGGGTAATGGACCGACTATGTCAAGTCCCCAAGAGTCAAATGGCCATGAAGCAACTGTAGGATGAAGTGGTTCTGGCGGCTGACGAATATAATCACCATGGATTTGGCATGCATGACACTTTTTGGAAAAGTTTAAACAATCTTTAACCATGGTAGGCCAGTAGTATCCCATTCTTTTGATACGAAAGTGAAGTTTCGGCCCTGACTGATGAGTACCACATATGCCTGAATGTGACTCTTGGAGAGCAAACTTGATATCTTCTCCGGTCAAGCACCTCATAAGTGTACCATCATAGCTTCGACGATATAATTCACCATTGAAATGTAAGAACTTGGGGGCTCGTCTTCTTATCTCAGTTCTGTGTTTATCTTCTTTAGGGAGTTTGCCACTCTCAAGGTAATCAATGAGGGGTTGTCTCCAGTCTTGTTCTTTAATGACATATGAATGATCTTCATTTTTCTGGCCTATAGCCTGATTGAATTGATCTTCTAAAGTAAGTATCCACTTTCGACAAACTGGAATATTTAATTGGTCAAGGTCTTGAATAGCAAGCGATGCTGCTAGATTTGCCAATGCATCAGCTTGTTGATTCGAACTTCTTGGTACATGTTGAATGCTTGCTGCTTCGATGCTGTTGAATAAAGTAAGAGCATATTCATGATAAGACTTGAGGTCTTCCTTATTGACTTCATAATCTCCCAAGACTTGATGAATGATGAGTTTGGAGTCACCATATATTCGTAACCCTTGAAGTTTCATGTCCCGAGCAAGTTCAAGACCAATAATTAATGCTTGGTATTCTGCTTTGTTGTTTGAACAAGGCTCTGCCAATGAGAAAGAGTATGGGAGAGTTTCGGAGTTTGGTGAAACGAAAACAATCCCTGCCCCCGCAGCTTGTCGTTTTGCAGCTCCATCAAAGAACATTTCCCAAGAAGGGATTACGTTTATAAAGAAGACCTCCTCATCTGGTAATTCTTCGGTTAACTCCCAATCAGCAGGAATGGAGTGATGAGCCAAGAAATCCGCTAAGGCTTGCCCTTTAACTGCTTTTTGGGGAGTGAAGATGATATCAAATTCTGACAGGAGTAGAGCCCATTTTGCTAGTCTTCCTGATAGAACAGGTCTTGACATAATATATTTGAGGGGATCTGCTTTAGATACAAGCTTAATGGTATGAGCCAACATATAATGCCTTAACTTTTTTGTGGCAAAAATAAGGGCCAAGCATATCTTTTCTATAGGAGCATACTTTAACTCTGCCCCCACAAGAGTACAACTCAAATAGTAACAAGCCACTTCCTTCCCAAATTCATTTTCTTGTGCAAGTAATGCCCCCAGAGAGTGTTCTTGTGCGCTTATGTAAAGTATCAAGGATATCCCTAGAGTGGGTGCTGTCAGAACTGGTGGTTTCAAGAGATAGTCCTTAATATCTTGAAAAGCCTTTTGACATGCTTCATCTCATTTGAAAATAGCATCCCTTTTCATGAGCTGGTGAAAAGGGTGACATCTTCCGGAGAGGTTGGCTATAAATCGCCTAATATAAGCCAAGTGACCTTGTAAGCTTCTAAGGTCATGAAGTGACTTAGGGTTGGGCATGTTGAGAATAGCATCAATTTTAGATTGGTCTATCTCAATGCCTCGATGCTTTACGATGAAACCGAGGAATTTTCCGGATGTAACTCCAAAGGCGCATTTAAGCAGATTCATTCGTAGTTGATATCTTCTTAATCTTTCAAAGACAGCACGCAAATCATTCAGATGCGAAGACCTTTGTTTAGACTTCACGACTAGATCATCAACATAGCATTCTACATTTTGGTGAAGAATGTCATCAAAGATCTGTTGCATAGCTCGTTGGTAGGTAGCTCCTGCGTTCTTCAGTCCAAAAGGCATTACTTTATAACAAAAGATGCCCTTAGGTGTGCGGAAAGCTGTGAGTTCCTCATCCTTGGGTGCCATTCGAATTTGATTGTATCCTGAGGAGCCATCCATGAAGGATAGAGCTTCATATCCCATTGTAGCATCCACCATAAGTTCGATGATTGGTAAAGGGAAATCGTCTTTGGGGCATGCATTATTCAAGTCTCTGAAGTCGAGACATACTCTGATTTGCCCATTCTTCTTCACGTATACAACACTAGAGATCCAAGTAGGATACTTAACTTCTCTAATGAACCCTGCTTCAATCAGTTTGTTCACTTCGGCTTCAATTTGTGGGATAAGTTCTGGGCGGTATCTTCTTTGGCCTTGCTTGATAAGATTAGCACCACGTTTCACGGCAAGCTGATGAACAGCAATTTTGGGGTCTAAACCTGGCATTTCTTTATAAGACCAAGCGAAGACGTCCTTGTATTCTTGGAGAAGCTTGACATACTCGACTTCTTCGTTCGTTGTTAGGAGAGAACTGACGAATGTCGGTCGTGGCTCTTCTTCAGTGCCGAGATTAATTTCTTTTAAATCATCCACAGTGGACTGCCCCCCTTCTTCAAGGACTGGAGGTGCATCAGCTAAGTCACTGTCCGAAGAAGAAGACGAGCAATCAATGTAGTCAGTAGAAATATGATTGACAGATACAACGATTTTCTTTTTCGGCCCAGAGGAAGAAGATGCGTTCAAACATGCAGAATTGGTAGTAGAGTCAAAAGTAGCATCGATACTGATTGTCAAAGGAACATCCTGAAGAGGCGGAACTCGATGCCAGGTTAGACTGTGACACTGAAAAGACCCGTTGTGACCATAGGAGATTTTGGCATGTCGAGAATGAGGAAACCTGGGTGGGCGGCAGGGCTTTGCGAAACCAAGTTCAAGTCTGTCAAAGACTGATTGTCGTGGATGATTATTTTTGACGATTTCAGATCTGATTCTTGGTTTCTTTATCCTCTCAAAGACTAAAGTTCGATTTGGTTTTGACTGGTGATGTACTTCGGGTATCTCATATTGTGCCATGAGTATTTCTTTCGTCTTTGCACGTCGTCGTCTTCTTCTTGCTGACTTAGACAATGTCTGAAGGTCGTTATCTGTGTTACTGAGATACTTCTTTTCTACAGTGTCAACATCTGCATCATATAAAGCTTTTGCATAGTCTTCTTCACCTTGGGCTTCAATGAAGTTTGAGGACATAGTTTCTTTTGTGCTTGTTTTGATCACAATGGGGATTTGCTTGGCTCCAATGGCAGGTCGAGTTTGTGGTATACTTTCTCCAGCCAAGAAGAGCCGCTCTTGGGTTTTAGTTAAACCGTAAGGGGCTGTTCGTGGTGGTAATGTACCTAAACGTTCAACATCTTTTGGAGTGAATCCAACTTTGCTCAGGAGACTTGATGCTTCGCTTCCCCATGTTCCTTCTGGTTTGAATGTAGAATTGCCCTTACTTGAGTTAGTAGCCGATGTTAGGCTGTGCAGCGGCAATACCAAGTCTTCTTTTAAAGTGACCAAGTTAGCATCTGTAAAAGAGGTTGATGGCTTGTATGCATAGGAGTGAATGGTGGCTGTCCTATCTTTCGGCCTCTCTGTGGCACAAAACTTAACGTCGGAGCAGATTCATCCATTTTTGAGGGATATCTATTAACCTTCTGTTTTCCTTTGATATTCTTCTTTTGAACTGACACCGCTTGCTGATTTGATTTTTTCGGGTAAAGGACATAAAAATCGAATTTCCCTGAAGGTTGGCCAAGTAGACCTACTTCTGGGTCACCGTTCTCATATCTTTGTTTGAGAGATTGTTGTGATGACTTCTTGTTTTTCCTTCGCCGATCTTCATCATCTTCGTATTCCAATTCCAGAGCCTCTTCAAGGCATTCGTCCATTCGCAATCACCAAACATCGTATAACGTTGGGTTGGAGGATTTGGAGAGACCCTGACTGATGGAGTCACTTCTTTTGCCTCTGTTTCATGGAGAAAATTTATAGCTTTGTTGGGTGATGTTTCCTTGATAACAGAGCCCTTAGTGTGGTAGAATTTGGCGACGGCGAGATAAGCTTCTGCTTCATTAAATGGTCTATCATCTGCCAGGACGCACTTCTCAATGCCCCCTTGGTGATATTTGAAACATTGATGTAATGTTGAAGGCATTATTTTATTCATATGTAGCCAAGGTCTTCCAAGTAAGAGTCGATAAGAGGTTTGACAGTCTGACATGGAATAGAGTCATAGTGTCAAGTTCTCCGATTGACAACTTCAAGCGTATGATGCCGACAGCTGACTGTGCCCCTTGGTTGAAGCCTTGAATGACCAATTTGCTTCTGGAAAGTTGATCATTTTTTATGCCCAAGGTTTGACTAGGCATGATATTGACAGCCGATCCGCCATCTATCAATATACGAGTTACTGGTTTTTCATTGATATAACCAGAAACATAAAGAGGTCGGTTGTGCAACCGTGCTCCCAATTGCAAATCTTCGTCAGAGAAGGAGATAGTCATATCACATTGGACTGATTTTTCTTCATTAGTCTTCACTTGATGACTTTCTGGGTCAGTCAATGCCGCAGCCATAGCGTGGCGTGCATCTTCCGAAAGATGGAAAGCCTCTATAAGTGGCAAATGTAACATAGCTTCATCATAAGTAGCTGCGAGGTTTCCTTCGATCGGCTCAACAGGAGTTATATTATCTAACACTTCTGGAGACTGAAGAGTTAGTTCTTCATTTGATTCCTTCACATGGACTTCTGCCGTATAGCAAGTTGACGAAGAGGATAAATCATTTTCGAAGAAATCTTCAGGAATGAAATCTCTTAGTGTAAGAGGTCCCCGAACAGCTTGATGTATTATTTCTTCATCATTGACTGTAGGGATTTTAGCTTGATGTATTATTTCTTCATCATTGACTGTAGAGATTTTAAACATACTTTTCTTTTGGTTTTTCTTCAAAGACTTCTTGATGTAAGTCTTTTCGCTCGTTCCCTTAGACCTATCGAGGATTATGGGAGAGACTTTATGGAGAGGGGCTCGAGGGGTTCTTTTATTTCAAACCACCAAGGTCCATCCATCCTTCTGTTCCAAATCCTCTTTTTCGAGGGCATAGTCATTCTCTTTTGGTGGCAAGGGGGCTTCTTTCTTTGGTAGACTTTCACGACCCTTGATCTGATTTTTGCACATCTGGATTCTGAGTTGTGGTGCCCCCAAGCTTTCAACCCGAGTAACATGCATATGCCTCCTTACTGAAGAATGTTGCTTGCCGAGGAGGGCTGAAGTTTTTATCTTGAAAACTAGCCTCTTCCTTGCTGCTGGAATTTGAACTGGTGGGAGAGAACCGAAGAAAATGGATGTCATGTTAGTTGCGACTATCTCATCAGAAGGCAACTCAATCTTTCCTTGACGTGCCAACGACATGATTTTTTCTTTGAACACAAAACATTTTTCGATAGGGTGACTCACGACCCTATGATATTTGCAATATAAAGGATCATCAACTCTATTTGCTTCTTCTGGTCTCTTGGATAAAGGTATTTCAATCATCTTCTCCTCCAAGAGTTGGTCAAACATGGCTGAAACTTCTGAGTCTGGAAAGGGATACTTCTTCGCTTGGAGCTCTTCTAAGGTCATCCGGGGTGGCCTTTGCTGTGAAGACTCAGGAGTAGGCTTGGTGTTGTCTGGTTTATCTTTCATCTTCAAGGGTTTTGAAGAAGAAGCGATGTTTACAACATTTGTTTGTTTTGCTTTTGGGGCTGCCATTTTTTCTTTGTCGTCTGCCTTAGACTTCGAAAAGTCCCTTGGTTTGGAATCTCTGTGAGTGGCCAAGCTAAGCTCCATATCGTGAGCTCGTGTGGCCAATTCTTCGAAGGAGCTGGGTTTGATTCCCTGGAGAATGTAGAGTAATCCCCAATGCATTCCTTGAATGCACATCTCTATTGCTGAAGACTCGGAGAGTCGATCCCGTGAGTTGAGAGCAAGGTTTCTCCATCGATCAATATAGTCTATGACCTTCTCATCCTTGCGTTGCTTGACAGCAGTAAGTTCCACCATATTCACCACACGTCGAGTGCTGTAGAACCGAGTGAGAAACTCCCGTTCTAATTGTTCCCAGCTATCGATAGACCCCGGAGTGAGGTCTACATACCATTCGAATGCGGTCCCTTTGATAGACCGAACGAATTGTTTAACCATTTCATCATCATAAGTGCCGGCATTGTTACAAGTTTCTATGAAGTGGGCAATGTGTTGCTTTGGATTGCCTTTTCCATCGAATTGCTGGAACTTGGGTGGGTTGTATCCTGCTGGAAAGCGTAAGTCTTGGATACGTTGGGAGTAAGGCTTGGTGTACCCTACTGTGGACTTAGAAAATCCGTCTCCCCTTGCTTGGATCATACTCGCGACCATAGACTGTAATTGTTCAACAGTCATAGGTGAAGATGTAGGCATGATTGCACCTATCTCTGGAGAAGTGATCATCGGTGGCATCAAAGTCCGAGTAGTCGTAGGGAGGGCCTTGGTTGTTGCAGGAACCAAAGCCTCTTCCTTAGTACCCATTTTTTGGAGAAGACTGTTGATTTGACGATCCTTTTCTGCCATTGTCTGGACCATCTGAGTCATGAGTTGGCTCATTTGTCGTACTTCCTCCTCCAGTTTAGTCATTGTGGAGTTAGTAGACTTTAAGTGAACTTCCTGGCGCGCCTCGAGAGTCTCAACATCGTCTTCCGAGACATAGTCATGATGAATAACAGCGTCCACATGACCATCTGGATTGAAGATTACTTCGTCTCTCACCCCGAGTTACTTAGTGCATAGGATATCTTCCCCGGTTTCGACTTCAGGTAGAACTGAAGAAGTAGTCTTCTTGCGCCTAGTGTAGACACGTAGTGCAGGGGCCTCCTCGGATGCCGAAACATTAGCATTCGTGATGACATTCTCCTGGTTGCCTTGTTGGAGTGTATTTGACTCAACAACGGGCATAGTGACGGGAACGACCATAGCATCGCCGATACCGACCATGTTGAAAACTTGAATTAGAAGAATTCTTCGTAAGGAAGAAAACTTCGAGTATGAGAACCAACGAAATGGAGGGATGAAAGGAGACGGATGTCCCACCGGGCGTGCCAAAATATTTGTATGAGCAAATATTTGATTTTCACTCAAGTACAAATTTCAAAGACTCGCTTCGAGGGAGCGGAGTACAAAATATATCAGGAGATTGCGGGGAAATCCGTCTAAGATCCTTTGATACTCAATTTCGAAGTACAAAGATTACAACAAGTGAGAAAATGAAAAGAGAAGAGCGTTGCGATGCTTGATCCTTCCGGGCTTTGCGCGTGATCGGCTAGGGGCTTTGCTTTACTCTCCTTCTCCTAGAATCTTCACTTGTTCTTCGCTCGTTCTTCGACTTGCTTTGGACTTGAATCTTCAATTTTCCATCTTCTTCTTCGATCTTCGGTCTTCAATTTTCTTTGGTTTGCTTCGATCTTCGATCCTTCTTCTCCGGGATTTCTTGGAGCTTTGAAGTATCTTCAATCGGGAGCTTTGTAGGTTCTTCTTGCTATGGCCAAAAATCCTTTCTTCTTTTCTTATCCCTCCTTTTATAAGGGTCGAAGTAGTTATTGTAGAGAATAACTACTTCGGGTGGTTGATGCAACCTCCTGGTGGTTTCTATAACTCCCTTGGATGGTTAGAGAAACTTCCAGGTGGTTTTCATAACTCCTTGATGGTTAGGATCATATTCAAGTGGTTTTGTAACTTCCACTGGTAGTTTAATCCTTTTGAGTTAGAGTGAACCGGTTTGATTAAAACGACTTGTGGTTCGGGTCTTAAATCCGAGTCGACTTACTGCGACTCAGTTTTTAACAAAGTTAACTCTCGATCCGGTCCTTTCTGACTTGGTGGATTCAACGAGTTTGTCGAATCTAGCGTAAGCTGATTTGTAGGAGCTTAAGCTAGATTATTCTTCGGCCTTGTATATTGGCTTGTCGAAGGATGCTCATCTCTAAGTATCATTCTATGGACTTAGATATAGCTTTTGGATGATAGGGATATATTACTTTCCTTACTCTCAGACTTGGTCAAATTTCAGAGTGTAAGAAAAATTTCCCTGGTCATCAAAATTTCCCTGGTCATCAAGGAAATAAAGTATAAGGAAGCAAAATTTCCCTGGTCATCAGGGAAATAAAGCTTTCCAGACTTAGTCAATTTCTGAGTGTAGAGAAAAATTTCCCTGGTCATCAGGGAAATAAAGTATAAGGAAGCAAAATTTCCCTGGTCATCAGGGAAATAAAGCTTTCCAGACTTCGTCAATTTCTGAGTGTAGAGAAAAATTTCCTTGGTCATCAGGGAAATAAAGTATAAGGAAGCAAAATTTCCCTGGTCATCAGGGAAATAAAGCTTTCCAGACTTAGTCAATTTTTGAGTGTAGAGAAAAATTTCCCTGGTCATCAGGGAAATAAAGTATAAGGAATCAAAATTTCCCTGGTCATCAGGGAAATAAAGCTTTCCAGACTTAGTCAATTTCTGAGTGTAGAGAAAAATTTCCCTGGTCATCAGGGAAATAAAGTATAAGGAACCAAAATTTCCCTAGTCATCAGGGAAATAAAGCTTTCCAGACTTAGTCAATTTCTGAGTGTGGAGAAAAATTTCCCTAGTCATCAGGGAAATAAAGTATAAGGAAGCAAAATTTCCCTGGTCATCAGGGAAATAAAGCTTCCCAGACTTAGTCAATTTCTGAGTGTAGAGAAAATTTTCCCTGGTCATCAGGGAAATAAAGTATAAGAAAGCAAAATTTCCCTGGTCATTAGGGAAATAAAGCTTTCCAAACTTAGTCAATTTCTGATTCAATATTCCAATGTCTACACTATTTCAAACTATTTGTAATGAATCTAATGATGAAGTCACTTAGTCATATGATTAGTTAATGCTTATCCTATTGGATAATAAATTAAAATTTTAATATTTTAATTTAAATTTATATTTAAAAAATAATAATTTATTGCCGTATCCTTAGCCGTACCCGTGTCCTACTTTTTTAAGATTTGTCGTATCACCGTACCCATATCATATCGTACCCGTATCCCGTATCCGTATCCGTGCTTCTTAGCATGCAACGAACGGTTGTATCATGTCCCGACCTTATCCAAGCCATGTCTAGAAGTGTCCTGGACAAAAAAAAACCATGACACTTCGTAGCCATGTTCGACATATGTCCAGGCCATGTCCAAGCCGTGTCCATGTCCGACACTGACACGGGGACCTGCAAGAAGTGTCCATGTTTCATAGCATACATATGAACTCTACTCGGAATCTCCCACCTATGCCACCCAATGACATTCCACTCTTCAACGGGAATGACGGATACATACATATCCCACAACTCAAATGCTGACAAGAACACGGACAGCGGTGGCGTAGGCAACTGTCCCGGTAAGGGCGGTGAGGATGGCGACATCGATCGAAATCCGAGCGAATCCAAAGACGGAATTCGGTGGTTTGGCAAGATCTAGAGGCAAGATCCGGAGGTAAATGGCAAATTCCAGCGAGGTTCGATGGGATCCAACAAAATCCGATGAGGTCTGGCAGCAAAATTCGGCATTTCGAAAAAAATCCGATGATTTCGGCGGAATCCAACAAGATCCAGCGATGAAATCCGACAAAATTCAGGGAGAATCGACAATTTCAATAAAATCCGGCAAAGTTTGGGTGGTTTCGGATGAAATCCGATGGCTACGATTGAAATCCGGTCAAAAACAGCCCCCATTTAAATCCCCCAGCCCACCAAAACCAGAACATAGGTTTCACAAAATTTGTGAACTAGTTTCGGTTGAAATGATCGAAATGACCCCAAAACAGACAACTTCGCCGAAATCAGCACCGAAATGGGAGGGCCGAAATCACGTGGCTTTGGTGATCCCTGTTACTTTCGGTCGGAATCTCGTGGAAAATGACAAAATGGGCCTGGTTTTGGTGAGTCCCCCACTGTTTCGCCTCGAAATTTCAGTAAGCCCCCACCATTTCGATCGAAATTCACGAAATTGACCCGAAATCTCAAAACTTCACTGAAATATGAACGGGTCAGGTTTTAGGACCCCCCTTTTGTTTCGGCACCGGTCGACATCGAAATAGTTCAGCAAAATTTGAGAATTTCGACCGAAATTTCAAACCATGCTCCAAAGGTGTCAATTGCATGCTTATATAAAGACACATTGACCCAACAACAAACGAATTCCCCAACAAATCGAAAAATAGGAAGAAGATGGGTTGGCTTCAAGATCTCGCAAACAGGAAGAATAAGATGGGTTGGCAACCAGATTTGGGTTAGCTTTGAGGTCTTGAAAAAAAAAACAAATAAAATGGATTTAAAGAAACTCGGCTTCGATGATCGATTTAAGCTACCGGAATTTGTCCAAAAATAAAATAAACCAAATCAAAAATCGATGGTCTTGTTGAATTCCAGAGAAAAACAAAGATTTTCATCCAAAGAAAAAAAAGAAACCAGAGAGAAAAACGAAGATAGAAAAAAAAAAAAACAAATTGATCGTTATTAACGGTACCTAGCGAGTGCCGATCGGCACGGATTGCCATGCTGTAATCAAGCGTTTCTGTTAGGAAATTTTTGCAAACTACAAAAGAGGAAAGAAATGAATGAATTGACATGCTGTAATCAAGTGTTTCTGCTTGTGTGTAATCAAATGAATTGAATGAAGACTGTGATCGGTTCATTCTACTTGCTCAAACTGAATTTCAAATAGAATTCAGTGGCAATTGAGTTTTTACGTTGGAAAACCTCGTACAGCAGGTGAAGCAAAATCTGAGGAGGCCATTCGCCTTGAGAACAACATCAATTTCCTTCCCCTCCATTCGTTCCTCATTTTTCTTTCAAATCCATCGATCCAGATTCAACAATATCGCAAGTATACATCATCTAGAGGCTCAACGTATCAAAACATTCATTTGATTGCTAGCTCTTAAACATGCGGCCGCCTGATTCTTACGCGGAGGCAATGAAGAAAAAGGAAAGAACAATCACAGCAAGAGAGAAACGAATAAAAACCCTAACCTCACAGTGAGTGAAGCACCTCCATCCTCTGGAACGGCGGGTTGATTCCCGGGCGGAACTTGAGGATTTCCCGTGAAGAGTCGGAGGAGACGTCGGATGAGGAAAAGCGGCGACGGCCCAAGGCGGGGGAGGAGAAGGTCGCAGCCAGAACGGGGTGGGGTCGCGGAGCCGGAGAGGTCGGGCACTCGTCTCCCTCTTCTTCTACGATTTAGAGCACCTCCAAGGCTCCAACTAGGGGTGCAATGGGTCGGGTCGGGGTCGGGTCGGGTTGAGACATAGGTACCAGGGGAAAACATCCAACCCGAACCCGACCCATCTAATAAATAAGTCAAAAACTTAAACCAAACCCGACCCGCCTAATAAACAGGTTGACCCAACCCGATCCGTTTAACCCGTTTAACAAATGGGTCGGGTCTGGTTGGCTCAACAGAACCCATATTAATCTGTCAGGTTTGATAGGGTTGGATCAGGTCGGGTTGACACGACCCATTTGGTAAACAGATCAAGTTGGGTCAAGCAGATTATAACTTATAAGTACAAACCCAAACCCGACCCGTTTAATAAACGGGTCAATCAAGTAAACCTATTTATGACCTGAATCAGTTTAGGCCAAACCCAAACCCGCTAACTTCGGGTCGGGTTGGCGGATCGGGTCAAGGATTGCCATCCCTATAAATCACTATATCCTGAAAATCAAATGCCTTGTGAACATATATATTCTTCTTACTAGTAATAATCCCGTGCAATCCACAAACGATTATGATGTTGCTTGATTGGATCGTACATCTGGCACTGCATATGTGGGGAGAGAGAGAGAGAGAGAGAAAAAGAGAGAGAGAGGAAATATGTTTAATTATAAAAGAAATTTAAAAAGGGTGAGATAGAGAGATATGAGAGATCGAGGGTAAAGTTTAGGCAACTGAAAAATAACATACCATGTTAAATATCATCAGAATGGGAAACAATATTTTCAACATATCACCGTACTCAAATTCGATCTCTCATCAGCTCCCAAAACAAACATAATTTTTTTTTTTTCTTTTCGAAGTGACCGCTCGGTCAGTACCTCACTTGTTAGTGCTTAGAACACAAGATAGAATAAGGTTCGAATCTTACATTTGCCTGTAATATCGCCACACAGCATAGATAAGCCCACCATAAAGGCGAAAGATAAGCCCAACAAAATGTCACACTGATTTGTGACTGGGTCTGATTTGTACATCTGAAAGAAAACCAAGGCGGACAATCTGCACAAAATTTAACAAGCCAAACTTATCATTGTCTTCGCGTGATAAAATCCGCCACAGAATCCGCCACGCCACCAAATAGTATGTTGTTTCGATGGCTCTTCAGATGTCGACATCACCACCAGAGCTGGCCGAGTCATCATCGCTACCGTCACTGCCGCTGCTGCTGCTGCTCCCGCTCCCGCTGCCACTGCCGCTGCTTCCACTACCGCTGCTCTCGCTGGAGCTGGAACTCTCCTGCACCTGCTGCCCCTCCTCGGCGTTCACCTGGGCACGCAGGGCTTCGGCGGCATTGGGGCCTTTGTTTGCCTCATCACCGCTGACGTCCACATCAGCAATCTCATCATCCATGCTCTGGTGGGGGACATTGATGTCAAAACCGATAGCAGTTGCCCGACCAGCAATCGTCTTGTCCGGAGCCCCTCCGTCGTCATCCACATCCACAACTAGATCCATGTTCTCCTCAGGCTCATAAGGTTTAGGATCAGGAGATGACGAAAATGGATCGGGTAGGACTGCACGATGATCCGTGCTTCTGCTCATGGGTTTTGGACCTGAGAACCAACAGTTCAACGCCAAATTAGAATGATGTGAACTAATATATGCCAAAATAGAATGAACTGAAAAAAGAAAGAAATAGCCCAACAGATCATAATCAACAAAAGAATAAGGTGACCAATATCTTATATCTGAGAGCCAAGAATAAATAGGCCACACAGTACTGAAGATGATGTGAGATCAAAGCAGCAAGTAAATTTTTCATCCTACTGTGAAAACATGAACAGTAAAAATCTAAGAAGTTGGGGAAAAGCGAAAAATTCAGAATGAAAAAAGGGATATTATTACCGATATTGAGGCAGCTCCTGACCTTCACCTAACATTCGAATGGAAGAGGGGAAACATTTCCTTTTGATATTGATGAGTAGGGCATAAAAAAGAAACACTAAATGCCATGTGCGCTCTCAGGATCAAGTCTTTGAATTAGAAATTGAGATGGTGAATATTACAAAGACAATGCAGATTAAGAAGATAGATTTCCCTCGTGCAAACATATGAAGCTACAACTCTTAACAACATACATAAAGGACAATCTAAAAACTCTACACAACAAATGTTTGAACATCAGCAGTCTCAAAAAAAGGCTATGAAGGATCTTGGAAAAGGCCGGGCTGGCTCATATCTATCCTTATTCCATATTTCAATCTGTTAACCCTAAAAGGAAAAGAGAGAAGCGATTTGGGTGAAAGTGAATGTTTTACTCAATGAGGCAATGACCCTCTATATGTCTAGTACAAAAGATCGGGCCACCCTAGGTGAATATACCCCAATAAGGACAACTAACATATACAAGGACTAAGAATTATATACACCCTCTAAACCCCCCCCCCCCCCCCCAAAAAAAAAAAAAAAAAAAAAACCAACCCAAACTCAAGGTAGATCAAACACCAAGAGTTTACTGAGGAGATATCGAAACCGCTGAATGGTGTATTTTCGTAAAGAAATCTACAAGTTGCTCTATAGAAGACCACGTGAGTGAGAGTATGCCGTCCTTGTAGTGATGTCGCACAAAATGACAATCTAGCTCGATGTATTTTTTGCGCTCGTGAAATACTGGATTACTAGCAATCTAAATAGCATTTCGGTTGTCACAATAGAGGGAGTCGAAGAAGTCAGTTGAATACCCATATCACCGAGTAGACGCAGCCAAACGAACTCACACAAAGTGCGTTCCATAGCACGATACTCGGCCTCAGTGCTGGCGAGTGAAACGATATCTTCCAGGAGATAAGCAAGTCAACCTAGGAAAAAATAATAGCCAGGGTGGATCGTCGATAAATGGGATCTCCCACCCATTATGCATCCAAAAATGTGCGAAGGTCCAAAGAGGAAGATAACAAAAACAACAGGGAGCGCACCAGCGTACCTCGAAGATAACAATGAATCCTCAGTAGTGCAGCATAGTGAGTAAAGCGAGGAGCGCTGACAAACAGACTAAGAACTCGGATGATGTGCGTAATATCTGGGCAAGTGATCTTCGGGTAGACAAGAGCACCAACAAGCTATAAGTAGAGAGTGAGATCCGAAAGCGGCTCGCCATCATTGGGATGGAGCTTCACAATAAGCTCAATCGGTGTGTCTACGATCCAAGAGCTAGTAAGTCCGGCATGACTCAGTATATCAGAAGCAAACTTCTGCTAAGAGACCAAGTATCATCGGGGAGATAAAACAACCAGAAGGCCAAGCGAACTGTGCCAATGTCTTTCATCATGAACTATTGTGGTAGGTGTCTTTTCAAATAACCAATGGTAGCAGTATCATCACCAGTGATAATCATATCAACATATAGAAATAAAATCGCACAACCACAAGCAAAGGTATGAGTGGACATAGCATAATTATTTATACTCTGTAAATTCAGCTACAAGCACCGAGGACCTGAAGCGCTAAACCCAAAGCCCGTGGAGCTTTCTTGAGCCCATAAATGGCTTGACGAAGACGACAAAAATACTGAGGAGTCAGATGACCGGGAGGGGATTGCATGTAAACCTACTTAGAGAGGTCTCCGTGAAAAAAAAGCATTCTTCACGTTCATTTGGAAGGGCGGCCAGCAATGAACGGAGGCAACTGCTAGAAGAACCTGGATAGTGGTCATCTTCGCAACAAGGGCGAATGTCTCATCGTAGTCAATGCTATACTTCTGGGTGAAACCATGAGTAACTAGACGGTCCTTGTACCCACTCAAAAGACTCATCTGAGCGAGTCTTGATCCGATAGACCCAGAGACAACTGATAGGCTACTTCCCTGGATGAAGAGGAACGAGCTCCCAAATAACAGTCTTCTGAAGAGCCAGTAACTCTTCAGTCATAGCCTACTGCCAACAAGGTATATGGGCTTGCTCGCGGTAATTATGTGTCTCCTGAAGCGAGTGGATAGTTGCACGAAAGTCCTGAAAACATGGAGAGTAAGAGGCAGTATGAGGAAACCATAACGAACCGGCTGATGCCATTCACACTCATGATGGCACCGTGGAGAAGCAGGAGTGGAAGAGTGAGAAGGTACCAAGACCCAAAAGATGATATTGAAGGAGTGGAAGACTCAAAAGAGTGAAGAAATGATAAGTCTTGGTCGATGGAAACCCCTGAGTAGAAAAGAGTGTCCTCAAAGAAGTCACGTCACGATAAGGGTTATAATAACGTCAACTATTGTGCTCAGAACTGTACCCTAAGAAGAGACATTGAGCTGACAGAAGAGTACGCTTTGCCCGCTCACCAGGAGCAAGCAAAATGAAACAAGTGCAACCAAAGATCCTCAAGAGATGATAGTAAAGGACAACAAAGTACAGTATCTAAAATGGTAACTAACCAAAGTGAAGAGAAGAGAGTGCAGTTGACGAGGTGAGGTAAGGACAGCCTCCACCTAGAACCGAAGCGGAACAGAGGTGGAGAACAAGAGAGGGAGCAATCTCGAGAATATGATGATGCTTCCTCTCAGCTACTCTATTTTGTACAAGTGTATAAGGACACAATTGCTAAGATAGGGTACTCTTAGAGAAGGA
Source organism: Chamaelirium japonicum (assembly GCA_947650365.1). Taxonomy (NCBI): domain Eukaryota; kingdom Viridiplantae; phylum Streptophyta; class Magnoliopsida; order Liliales; family Melanthiaceae; genus Chamaelirium; species Chamaelirium japonicum. The sequence goes on along the minus strand of OX393559.1, from coordinate 28,141,644 downwards.
TTTCACAATTGCTACGGTAGGGTACCCTTAGAGAAGGATTTCATTAAACTTGGAAGAAAAATACTCGCAAGCACCATCTGAGCGAAAACTTTAATTTGTTTTCCAAATTGAGTTTGTACCATACTAGTAAAGTCACAACAGGCCTGACAAACATTAGATCAACTTGCAAAAGTAACACCCAAGTGAAACAAGAGAAACCATAAATGAAACAAGCATAATACCATAAACCATAAAGAGATACAACGAGAGTAGGTTCCCAGATATCCGAATCATTGTTCTAAAAAGCGGTCCGGGCGGCCACCTAGGCGTTTTAGAAGGTTGGCCGCTCCGCTTCAGCATTAAGCGGGCACTGCAGACAGGTTGAACAAAGGCGGGCGTCTAGACGGGATCCGACCCGCCTAGACGGGTAAAAGGCGGGCGCCTAGGCGGGTTCCAAGCAGGCTCCAAGCAGGCGAGCTTTACGTGGGCAGATTAGTAATAATTTTTCATAAAACCCCAACCTCACTCGATCCCCTCCTCCATTTTCACTATATAACTAGATATCCTAGATATCCCAAAGGCTCAAAAGCTGCTCTCTTTCCCCTGCCTCGCAATCAACCCTGACCCCACCCGATCCCCTCCTTCCTTTTTATAAAACTTTTATATTCAGATCGGTTGTTTTGATGTTTAAATATGTAAAACTTTCTATTATTGTTTTTTTATATAAAATTATTAATTTATATATATACATACATATACAATATATTTTATATAGGTGGGCGCCCGCCTTTTCTCCGGGCGCCCGCCGAGTTGTCCGCCTTCCGCCTTGAAACCACTTGACCGCCTGCTTTCCGCCTTCCGTTTTTTAAAACATTGATCCGAATAAACTAAATCAAAAGTACAAGATGACCTAGACTGATGCAGAAAAAACGGTTGAGCATGATTGGCCAAACTACAACTGACACATGGAGATGGAGGAGTAAAGGAGAAATCACCAAGGACTCCGGACTAAAAAATGGAGTAAGACGCGCAACTGAATGATGTCCCAAGCGACGATGTCAGAGATCTGAAACACACTAGAGTTTGCCGGCAGGCCACTGCTCACCAGCGGTCCCTGGTAGAGCAGCCATCACATCCAGGAGCACGATGTGGGACAAGAGGTGAAATAGCAAGCACTCTAGGGTCAAACACAAGAGCACGATGTACAGTAAGAGTGGCCAAACGTATCTCATCAACGAGTGCTCGGACAAAGCCTCAGTAAGGCTAGGCAAGGGGTTTCGATGCAAGAGCTGACCTCGGATCGACTCATACTCAAAACGGAGTTACATTAGAAATTCAAACAAGTACTGCGCCTCGTGGTGGTGTCAACGGATGAAAATAGCATCCAGAGAATAAACAGGCTTCAATGCCTCAGCCTATCTCCATGTAGCTGAGATCTGAGCATAGAACTCAAGAATGGGGTGAAATCCCTAAGACATACCCTTGAGCTCACACCAAAGTTGAAACGCATGTGCAGCACCGATCTAAACAAACTGTTTCGAAAGATAACACATCTTCTACACGAAGCTCGTGAGAAAGAGAGGCTCCGATGTATGAACGAATGATGGCATCAGTACCGTGCCATTCATTCTCCGAGGAAGAGAGAGAGGAGCCCAAGACATCGCTTGTGGTGATTGAGACCTTAAAGAGTGTAGGTGCGAGCTTTGTGCCATTCATGTACTTCCATAGTTTATGAGCACCAAGATGCATACGTAAGGTGGATGCCCACAAATGAAAATTTGCGGCTCCGGTGAGGATGACATCTATATTGGGAAGCTTTTCGTGCTTCAAAAAGGCATCTATGGTTGCCATTTCGAGGAGACGAGGGACCCAAGGCTTGATAAAATATCAAGATAACAACACGATGAGATCGGGGATGACTTAAGGGAACCAACACATCAAAAACAAAGAAAATTCAAGAAGATTTGGTCCTTCAAAGCGTATAAAAAGTGCACCGCTCCGATGCAAAAGGTGCCATGAACAATGTTTTTAAAATGAGTAATGATAGGAAGAACCCAATATATAGGCCCCATCAGAAGACCCCTATATATGGCAAACATCAGACGGGCCAACTCCCACATATAGAAAAGGTAGCAAAGGTCAAATATCTAAAATGCCATCTTTATCGGTAGTAACATGCCTCTATACGTGGCAAACATCGGCGGGCCAGCGCTCACATCTGTTAGATTTTTTAAATCATATTTGTTTAGGAGTTGGTTTTCCATCTTAAAAATACATAACTTTTATTATACATATCCAAATTTTAAAAAATTAATAATTTTGAAATCTACTCATTATGAAGCACAGACACTTCTTGGAGGGTTGAGTTTGATGATTTGTTTGGGGCTCGATGTAATAGAAGATTGTGATTACGAACTGGCTTTAACCTATATCCTCTAAGATTATAACCTCATAGGATATAATTAATGAGGTTTTTTTACAAATATTAAGATCATATTTTAGCAATAATTCTAGAACTTCATGGATTTTGTGGACTTTATTGAACGGTTGTCATGACCAAGTTTTGAGAAATCGGTTTCGGTTTCGGTCAAACCCCCAAGGATCGGTTTCGGTAGTTTCGGTCGAAGTTTTGACGGTTTCCGTTTTATTTTTTAAAATTTTAAAATATATATAATTTAATTTAAAAATTAATTATCCTTATTTTTATTAATATTCTATGATTTGTTTCTAATTGTTTGTAATTTTCTATATTTTTTTCTAATTTTCAATAATTGTTTTCTTTTTTCTATATTTTATTAATTTTTTTGAATTTATATAATATTATAATATTTATAAGTTATAAGTATAACTTATACGTTATATAACTTATAACTTATAAGTTATATAATAACTTATAAAAGAGAGTGGGTCGAGTGACTGAAGGTCTGTTCGAGAAATAAAAAAGAACAAAGTATGAGAGGGGCTCGGGTTAGGGTTTGAGGGAAGGAGGGAGGGGGTACCTGGTTACCTGCGAGGTGCGACGACAATCAGACACGGCGGCAACGGCGATCGACGATGGCATCAACTCTTTTTTTTCTCTTCACCTCTTTTCCTCCATCACTTTTTTCTTTTTTGGTCTGAAACCCTCTGGTTTCGCCCGATCCCCTTCAATCCCGTGCCGATCCAAGCGGTTTTTGGCCAATCCAAACATTTTTGCCGAAACCTGGGTGTTTCGGAACCGGACCCAACCGAAACCGATCAAATCCAACCAATCCGGATCGGTTTCGGACGAAACGTTGAACCTTGGTCATGACCTTATGAGTGACCTCTAGTGATGATCCCATAGTGCCAAACCCGACCACATAGTTAATAAACTTCATTTTGCCCCCTTCAATTAAGTTTTGATTAGATTGAAATTATCAAAAGAGGAAATTTAGTAGTTGTAAAAATGGGGTATTGTGCTACCATTGAAATTTCTTAAACATAACCATCGAGTAATTTTCCATCTACTTGGAGTATGTTTTATGAATTCTTCTTTGAAATTAAGCATCTTTATGTAGGATTCATATATTATATATTATTTATATCAAATTATATATATATATATATATATTAATTGTTGTATCCTAGCCGTGTCATGTCCTGCATTTTTAAGAAAATGTCATGTCGTTGTATCCGTGTCTATGCTTCATAGTCTACTCATTGAGCTTTACAAAACTAGACCCATAGTGACTATTAAATTCTAAGGAAAAAAATCGAATACACGAGTCACATGACTGACCTATAATTAAGTGTAATTTATTGAATTATACGTGACATTTATTGACAGTTATAAATAATCCAAATATGTCACTTTCAAAACCAAAATCTCACGAAATCGACTAAATATCACTTTCAGAACCAAAATGTCATGTAAAACTGACAGTTATAAAATCAGAAAATTTATCGGGTGCAAACTGCCGATAAAGTATATCTTGATTTTATAATTATTAATTTACATGGCATTTGGTTTTGAAAAGTGATATTTAGTCAGTTAACATGACATTTTGGTTTTGAAAAGTGACATTTGTTATTTATAAATTTCAGTCAATGTCATAATTCGGTAAATGTCAATTATAGGTCAGTCATGTATCCGATTTTTTTCCCTATAATTTAATAGTCACCATGGATTTAGTTTTGTAGAGCTCGATGAGTAGATTTCAAAAATATTAATTTTTTAAAATTTGGATATATCTAATGAAAGTTAGGCATTTTTTAAGTTGGAAAACACGCATCCTTAAAAATATATGACAGTTCATTATTTTAAATTTTTTAAACATCAGACAACTCATCTGGGCTTGATAGAGGGGTAATATGGACCTTTGACGATTGCCGCGTCAAGGGGCCAGCATTGTGGCCTATAGCAGTGTTACCAAAATCGCCAACTTTTTGAAAAAATCGTGTTTTAATCGTGACTTATTCCCAAACATTTGCTACGGGAATAAGTCGTGACTTTTTCAAAAAGTCGGGATTTTTTGAATAAATCACGAATTACGAGTATTAATCGCAAATTACGCATTCTTTTCTCGGTTTTTTCCCAAATGATATATACATGATATATTGCTAAAAAAAATGTTACCAATTTTTAAATAATTTACGGGGCTTTTTTCGATTTTTTCCAGATTTTTTTTATTTTTTTTCCCTTGTTGACTTTTTCTCTACTTCCGACTTGGTAACATTGGCCTATAGAAGGTGAAACACGAATTATTTTCCTTTTAAAATTGAACACTAATTTGATTGAACCGATGATCTGAACCCCTTTTGGCCTTACCTGAATCCATTTGGTCTGACACCTAAATTGCAGTGAAAAGAAAAAAAAACCAATGCTTTTGTTCTTGCGTTCAAGTGAATGAACCGAGTTGAACAGGCCACATCAGCTTAATATTTAAGTGAAGAAGTTGAACCATTGGACGGGATCCAACGATCTAGAATCCAAAGGGGAGGACCTAGGAAGCACGGATACTTCCCTATATGCCGTACTCATATCCGAAACGTATCAGATGCTTGGATACGTCTTGGATATACATCCATACGTATCCCAATATTTTAATATTTTTTTTACTTGGATATTTTTTGGATACACCATGTATACTTCTTGGGTACGGCGTGGATACTCTCTGAATCTCTGGACACAAGAATGGTCAAAGGATAATTATTTTTTACAAAAATGGGGATTGGAGTATCAAGTATGATGTTAATTTTTTATTATTAAATGATGCTAGAATGATGGATTATGAATTTATAATTGATAGCATCAATCGGTAGTGCCCACCGATCGATGCTATCGGTCGGACGATTGTGATCGCTCCTTGCAGCACTGTAGGCTTTTCTTGTATTCATAGATACATAGTTTTTGTATGGTACATATTAAAACGACTAGCCAATCAAATTAACCTTCAGAGATTTTTCTTATGAAATATTGACATGGCCTGGATAGCCAGAGCTAATAGGGGAACCATATAACCACAAACAAAGGTAGTACCTGGACTGACTGGTTCACCGATGTCAATTCGCTCCACCTCAACCTGTATCAATACCAAAACAAAACGATATAGAAAAAATCATTTTCTATATAGTACTAGTCTAATACAAATACAACTTAACAAGAGAATACTGAAAGCAATAACTATCAAATGTTGGCAACTGGCCATCATATGTTACTCAGTAAGATGTGTACCTTCAATGGAATTCGTCTAGACTAGACAAGAGCACTCACATGATAAAATATAAATGTATGGGTATACTATTCTTGTTGAAATCTACGTATTCCAAATGTAACTTAACAGAAAACATATCTGTAACTTCCATGGAATTGCATATTATGGCACTACATACTATTAAGAAATGAATGCAGCAGCATCAAAAGGTCAAGTAAGTGCAAACCAATGACTATAAGCACCTAATCATTCTTTCTAAAAGCACCAGCTGACTCTTGCTGTCCTTCGAAAATCTCTAACTAGATATACAACAAGTCTTTTACTATAGAAATAAAGGTTCAAAAACCTTGTACCGGAGTCCATGTCGGCTGACCAAAAACCGATATGCCTTGGCGATACGACTTGGTCGAAAAAAATAGGAGAAGGCAAATACTGTAGAGTCTGTACAACCTACATGCAGATAGTCCATGCGCAGCAAGGCAAAAAAACTGGCTATTAGTAGTTGTGGCTGTTGGCCAACCGGCCAAGACCGTACAACTCGGACATATCGGGTCAGGCTCGATTGCATCGAGACTGATACAGCCCGAGTTGTATCGGTCTCAATCGGGTCAGGACCCATACTAATATAGATCCTTAAATTAGTTATGGTTTATAGTAAACCAATACTTTGAGATATATCTTCTCCATATGGAGACTTTGATTCCTTCATATTTTATGCTTCTAATTAAACTTCTGTTTTAGCTTCATCATCCTCCTACTTATTCTTCAGTGAATTTAATTACTGGCGAAGTAAAAGGATTTTTTCCATCTTAGCATTTCTATAGAAAATGAACAATCTGACCTCATGGACCATGAGAATAACAAAGCATACCCACAGACTAAATGGAAGTGAAATGCTTACAAAAAAGAGACTTAACTACAGCTACCTACTTCCTTTTTCATGGGAGGGGAACAGGACCAGCTCCATCATTTGCAGTGCATACCTTCCAGGGCTATCATGTTAGCCAAGGTAGCCTTGGATAATTTATTGTTATTTAACTTATTACATGGCATAGCTTTATAACAAAGCTCATACCAAAACAATCTGAATCTACCCAAATGCAGGAAAACACGTGGAAATATGTTGGAAGTATCCGGAAAAAAAAAGAAATGTAATTAAAAAAGAACAAATAAGTGCTATTCAAAAAGAAACCTGTAAAATTTTCACTCATTTTTTCTCCAACGGGACAAGTTTCTCACATCTAACAAATCTTCCTAAGCTAAATTTCAATGCCGTCATTTGCATATTAATTCATGAATTACCATTTTCACGTGATTGAAGAAAATTACTACAATACTGATATGGACCTTAGGAAAACCGTAGAACTTCTAAAAGAGATCCGAAAACTTACTGCCGACGGGATTTAGCCGTTTCGGAGTGAACAACCTTGACTAGGATTTCACACGATGAAGGAAAGAGATAAGAGGCAGATAAAGTGAAGAGAGAAGAGGGAGACGAAATAGCAAGGTGAAGTCCACCGAAATAAGAAATTTCCATTAATTCATTTTCATACTTGAGTGACACCGTCTCTTCAGCTTTTTATAGACTAGGTAACCGTATAACTTGTGATTCTAAGAAAGAGAAATCCCTAAAATTCTCTACATTAGTCTTAATGTACAAAGGCCTTTATTAGAAGTTTTTTACCAAAAAAAGATTAAGGGCTCGTTTGGCTATGTGGTAGTTTTCAGCAAAATGCTTAACTAAAAACACTTTTGGACAAAGCTTATATCTAGTGCTTCAGCGAGTAGAGCTTTTGCGCCTCCTAATGCTAATAGCACATTTCAGCAATTCCCAAATGTACGAAAGAACTTAAGCCTCCTTAAAATGCTTTTAAATCGTCCAACCGCATGGCCTTGAATCATGAAATGAGATCATAACTCAGTAATATTCATGGCTAACTTTTTTGGATATTTTGATTTTTTTAGCAATTTAACCAAATTTTAAAAAAATGAAACATCTCATAAATGGCCGTACAATGGAAAGTGATACCAATATTTACAATGAAATAAAAAAAATTAATTTGTTATCTTTTTACATAGGTTTATTTGTGGCTTTTTTGGTTTTTTAAAATTTAACATTATATATTATTTTTAACCAAAATAAAAAACACAGATCGTACATGCGATCGCACAATCTCATATATGATTTTAATAACATTATAAGTGTGAGATCCTAGATATCACAAGAAGAATGAGTGTCGATTGGTGAATTTTAAATCGCAAAAAAGGGAAATATAAGAATTGATTACTAGAAATTATGTTTCGGAAGATCTTTATCAATTTTTTAGTCCTATTGAAGTTGTTACTACTTATTAGTTGTATAGGTGTACTAGACTACTAGTTTAACTGTGATGTAATCGTTGCTGAGGGGCTATTTTCTTTTTTATAATTGAGCTGATTATATTTTTTTTTCCTTTAGTTTATGATTAAATTTTAGTGTTTAAAGATTAATAGTTGGGATTAAAAGCTGAAGGAGGACTAAGATAGAGTGGCAACCTATCCACATGGCATAATTTTAATCCATAACTGAATCTTGATGTCCCGATCAATCTTTTAGGAACTTATGCAATGTCATTGAAGAAAAGAAGGAAAGAGCATCTTTCCTTCTTTTCATGTACAAAGACTCTTAGTGAAGCTTTTCAATTTGAAAGGGGTCCGAGATCTCTCCTACGTGAAGTAGAAGCCTTACAGTCCCAACAGTCCGTGCATCTATCATACAATAGAAGCTTTACTTTCTCTCCTACGATAGGTTTGAATCTTCTATTTTCCTTTTCTTTCTTGAGTCTTGACGAAGGGTTTGGCTAAAAAAAGTATCATGGAGTGATGCACTCATAGATTCCGATGAATCCAGTGAAAATATGGAGCTTCTTGGTGGCAGCTTCCTCAATATCTTCTTCTCCTTTCCGTTTTTTTTTCTTTTTCCCTCATATTTTTATTGGCATTGTTGAAGTGTCATATATTTTTCTAAGTAAAGGCCTAATAAACAGCTCTTAAATGAACCTTACTTTCCCTTTCCATTTTTGGATGATACTACAATCCTCAAATTCAACCCAAAACTCTAAGCAATAGCCGTTGTTTTGAAAGGGAAAACTCTAGACATTGCCTCATATTTCTTTCCATAAATTAAAGAAAGGAGGCCTTAGAAGGTTCCCCTAAGAAACTGATTAAGGTTCTGCCATATGCAGAATTGCAGGAGAGCAATGCCTAATTGCTTAGTAACCTCTATTGAAACCCCCAAATCCCGGAGAACACATCCTCTTGTAGCCTTAGACCCAATAATTATTTATAACAATTGAGTCTAAAAGTTAAGGTGAGTCAATGGCTGGCTCACAATAACCCAAGTTTAAGTTATTTTGCCACGTCAATATGCCATTCCATAAGTTTTCGGCCCCTCGAGGACTGGTTAAGAGGCGGAAGGGTCATAGGCTTTCTTTTATCTGTTTTTTTTTACAGTCCTTCCAAGTTTGGGATAGGAGGTAAGAATGGAGATTTTGGAAAAGATATATAGCCTTAAATAAAAATGAACGACAACGAAGGATTCATAAGTTGAACCCAAGTAGATGGGACATGGCTTGATGCTTATAGTTATTATTTAGTTGAAGATTGAAGTGAATTAATTATTTGCAGTTATTTTTTGTTTGCTAATTCTTTGATGTTTAAATTGGGGGTGTTGCCTTTTATCAACTTGGTTATGGGGCTCAAGTCCTTTTAAATGTATTCTTCACGTCTCCCCTCTATCTTCGCTCTATAAACGGTTTTCACGATTCTAAAATAAAGTCTGATAAAAAATGTGTCATTTGATGTGGGCATCTATTTGTGAAAAAAAATAGATTCTTAACAAACTAGAAGGTGGATAATATAAAATGAACATTCAGATACAATTCAAATGTATACCCTCCTGTTTCCATAAGAAAGACTAGCCGAGATAGTAGGACTAATTATGGACAATTACTACACTGGGTGCACAGTGGCAAAGTTATATATGAAATTATAGGGACAATATTGATGTTGTTCCTATGCCGTGGGGCTATATATATGATCTACTGCTACGTTATGACGGCAAACACTAGAGTACTGAAGGATAAATATCCTTCAAATGCACCAGTGGGAGAAATATCACAGTCTTCTTGCATACGGAGTATACCAAAGAATTCATACATCTAGTGTCACACTTTCTTCGAACCATATTGTTTCAGTTTTGGCTCTCTGGTACATAAATTGCTGCAACAAAGATTATGTAGTTTATACCAAACAATGATTACTTCTCTTGTGTAGGCTTGTCAAGTCTAGAGGAGTCCCTCAGTTGCATGAACATGGACAACAAATCAAGTGGATCTCTCTATCCGCAAACCTGACATCTAGTTTTCAGAACAGGCCTCTCTCACCCAAAGTTAAACCCTCAGCACCAACTGAGAGAGTTCCTTCCCAGTTGATAGCCTGTCGTAAATTGCTCTGAAACATCCATGGACAATACACCCAACAATAAGTCGATACATAAAAGGGATAAGGCTTGATGATCAATATTAGGGCATAGATCATGTGTAACTAACCCTGTTATGATATAGATATTAGGTCATAGTCAAGAACTAGGCTAACAAGCAAAGGCTGCAAAACAAATATATTCAAGCCACAACTAAAAGCTAATTACAATGAACAAATTATCATTCAATTGCCATCAAATGAACAAGTAAGGTCGATTGGAACTTCCAGTTTTCAGTGTGTGAGTTTTAGATTTTTACAATTACATTCTTTTTACCATGTTAGAAATCTAATGGGTGAAGTATATATCATTGCGATCTAAGACTAAATATAATATTTCATGTTCGGTTGCTGAAATCTGTATGAAACAGTCATTTTGTGAACCTTCACACACTTTGAATGAAACCAACCTATTCACAGCCTAAACATTACACCTAGCAACTAGATAGTTTGATGGAATTCATGTTTTTACCAGAATGCAATCAAATCCAAAAACTGCCAACAGGCCTAATTCAAGGTCAGCTTAAAATAACAACTTTAACAGCTAACTTTGACTTTAGTTTGCAGCTCTGTGGACATTCATAATCGATAATAGCCAATTCATTAGCCTATCATTCCATTTCCTTAAATAAATTTTGCTTGTTGAACACAAAAAAAGAAATATAGCAAAACCACACAAACAAATAAAAGTTATAGAAAACTATGGTATAATGGTATCCCTGACATGAGTTCAAAACTACAAAGTTCATGTGGGCGCATCGCGCGTGCAGTATTCCAGAACATCGCGTCAAAGATTCGTGCACCAACGATGAGCCGGTCGTCCGATCGACAATCGGATAATTTCTAGAGACTCATCTTTTTTCTTTCTTTCAACTTTCATGTTTATTTCATTTTGATCTTATCATGGTTTTTAATTCAGGTAACCTATGGTACATGGGTTGTTTGCACCCGAATCCCGATTTAATGTTTTGGTTAACCCAATCCATTAACTCGTTTAAAGTGTTTTTAATAACCATAGGATCACTATGGAAGTAACCAATGTATAAGATTAAAAGGGGCATAATTGATTATCGACGGATGAGATCGGACTTGCAGGGTGATCCAATGGACCCCGCACATCAGAAAAGCCGTCATCGCACCGATCACCTTTCCCACATGGGTACGCATCTCGAGGCATGGGATTTCATGCCGAACGGCTTCCCTAGTCACGACATCTTTTGTTCTGTGAAAACTCATGGCTTTCTCTCTCATTTCGTCTCTCTTTCACGGGTATGAATCTCGCTTTCTCCCTTCTATTATAAAAGAAATCTACACCCTAATATGGGAGATGATAAGATTATTTGTGAAAACCCTATAAGCGGAGGCTTTGCTGCCCAGCCCTCATTAACTTATCAAGATTCTCTCTAAGCCACCATCAAATCCTTCCGTGATTCTCTCTCATCATCAAGTGCAGATTTTCTACTTGATCTACCCCCTTTCTGACGAATTCATCCAGTTTCTAATCCCGATCTTCTGAGTCACCTTTCTACCTTTCACCACTTCATCCTGGGCACAAATCTTCATCGTTCAAGGACGCCAAAGGCTACATTAGTGTTGACTGAGCACGCTTGTTGTAGATCATAGTTTCTCTTCGGTGCTAATTCGTCCCTCGTCATGGCCAAAAATATTATTGATCTTGCTCTATTATGCATTGGACCTCTTTTGTTTAATCCGTGGTTGCTTCCATAGTAGATCCTCATTTATTTTATGTGTTCTCTGGATGTCTATTGCCGCGATTTATTTTTAATTTCAGTTTTAGCAATTGCATGCTTATTTGTTCGCAAAATTTTGAATTAAGCTAGCTTGTTAAAAGCTAGTTGTGAAAGACCTTCGTTGAACCCGAAAACAAGAAAGTCATGCATGATCTTGGCGTTCTTCTCCCAATTTAAAACTATAAAATCTGCAAGAAAGTAATTTGGGCATCACTAGCACACACGGTGTTACATCAAAAGTGCGGAGAATCAGCTAATATACAGAAAGGAATATGTTGCAGGCCAACATTAACTAGTATAATGAACCAAAAAAAATAACACGTATAATTCTAAGAATTGTGAATTGAAGTTTCAACATGTAAACAAAACTTACAGGCATCGAATGCACTACAGTTTTGTTGAATGTTTGTTTGTTTGTGATCTTTCCAATTGGTGGAGAACGAGACTCTATGCCTGTTCCAGTTGAAGTTGCAGATGCCGAAGCTGCAGTAGTAGGCTCACCAGGCATCCGAACATGCCTCAACCTCTTCACAGCCCGGTGCAATCGCTCCAACCGAAAGGTCTCACCATCAAAGAACAAGACCCCATCATTGTCCTTGTAGTCTTCGCTGCTGCCCTCAAAGGATACCTTTGGCTTCCCAGGTTGATTGTTAAGGAATTCTACAGTAACTCTATTCTCCTTGTTCTTAAGCAGCGACCCAGCTTGGCTCTTATCAATCGAGGCCGGTTTAAATTCATCTATCAGTAAAAAAAAACAAAACATGAAGTAGGTATCACACATTGACTATAGAGAACTATCTTCAACGAGTAGCAACAATAAAAGTATAAAACCAATTTTTATCCCTCCAATTCTAGAAGATGACTGGAAATAAAAATAAAAAACTAAAAAAATATTTTTACTGAATATTTTTACAACTGGCAGCAGTCAAAGTCAAGTGCAAGTCTTAAAAAAACTGTGAATTAAATTCATTTCTGATAGTCCTAAAAAAACGGTGAATTATATTTATTTCTGGTCCTAAAATTACCTTGCATGGAGTAACCATGCACTCCTAGGAGCCATAATCTACCCCACAATTCACATGTTTTACAAGAACACTACAGCCCAAAGATAGACATCATTCAGCATGCAATCTGTGGGGGTATTTTTCCAGGATCACACGATCTTCAAAGTCTGAGGTGGGAGTCTAGCTAGGAGAGTGAGAGGGAAAGAGATGAACAAACAGTTCTACAAGGAAATATACTCCAACTCAGACTTTGAAGATCATGTGAGGGATCCTAGAAATATCCCCCACACACTCTGAACCAGACGGAGTATCAGCTTTAGAAAAATCTCCAATAACCAATTCAAGCTCCCAATGCCAAAGGTGACTTCTTCATATTTTGATACAGATGGTTCAAAGGAGTAAAAGCACTCCCACAAGCAATGTTCACAGGACAGGACTCCAAATGAGGAGGACCTTTCAAGCTGTTCACAAGTAATCAAGATGTGCTAGATCGAATCAAATAGCCAAGTGGAGGTTCCTCCATCGTCCCAATGTTCTGCACCTTCGCAAGCATCTCTGTGGTAACAAGATTAAGTATTTGATATACGAATTTTTTGGTGGAAATTCCTCCACTATCCCAATGTTCTGCACCTTAGCAAGCCAGTCTACTGTAACCTATGCAGTCAAAGTCGGTAGTCGGCCCCTAGTCGGCCAACGGCTGACTAGGACTAGTCGGGACTAATTCTGGACTAGTCGGCCAAAACTTACTCTAACCCCTCCCCCCTCCTTAGACATATATGATATATGAACTAGCATAAATGTCAACAAGTATATGATATTAGTCGGTCAATAACAATACATACCTCACACTTCACAGCATGGGTATAAATACACAAGTAACAAAACACAGTTGTATTGGCTTCATGTCCATGTCAGAAGACTCAGAACTAAGAATTCATCACAATATTTGTTTGTTGATGTTTAATTTGTGAACAACCCCAATTTTGATTATAGGGTTATATGGATGTCAACAAATAAACAATAATTATTTGTCTATATTTTTATCTCAGATTCTCAGGTCCTCAACAGATGATTACAAGGAAGAGCCATAGTTGTGACTCAAGACTTCAAGGCAATGCAAAAAAATTCAAACAAAATTGTTTATAAAGACTCCTTGAAAAAAAAAATTGCTTGCAGAATGCAGCCTGGGGACTAGTCCCAGTCACTAGTCAAGTCTAGTCGGAATTCCATCCAATAATGAAAGAATCAGAATTAGTCGATCGGCAAAATGCCACCTAGGGACTAGTTGCCGACTAGTCCCGATTTTGATAGCATGGGTTGTAACAAGACCAAGTATTTGATAAGTTCAGAGGTTCCTCTTCCTGCACTATCCAGTGATGAGAACTCTCTTATAGTTTGAGCCAAATTCAAGTATAAGATAATTCAGTCACTAGTAGAATTTACCAAAGTGCTAAAATTCAAACACAAAACGTCATACATATTGCGATCAGAAAAAGAAATTACTATCAACAACAAGAAGTCCATTATGAACAGAAATGTGCACCAACCAATGAAAGCAAAGATTTACTTAGCCCCTTGGACTGGATATATTCTTTTGGCAGTGAACAAGCGCAATCAACCACTAGATCAACATGAAGAAACATGAAAATTTTAAAAGCTTTAAGGTTACAGAAGATTAAGTTGCCACTTCCAAATAAAATAAAACATATGATATATAACAGAACACAACAATCCTCCTAAACCTCCCAAGTTTTAAGATGAAAACCAAAAATTTGAATAAAAAAATAAAAGTTGTTGATTGTACAGTTGCACTATTGTTCGTGGTGGTCTTGACTCTTGAAAACCATGATTCAGCATCGGCATCCAAAACCACCCACCACGTACTGAATTATTATGGGCTTGTGGTGGTCGTGCTTCTTTATGGATGTCATCTCCATATACTTATTTTATTTCCTTATGGATTTCACGAGTAACCCTAGATCATGCTCTAGCATTAGCCCCGGGAACATGCGCCAAGTGTTGTTTGTGTCATGCAATACTACCAATGGTAACAAAGTGGTAGAAATCACACGATATAACATTCCTTTTGGTTGGACCTATAGTGATCGTACTTCCAACCCATATTACTGGATCGGTGGAATCTAAGGAAAGAGTCAGAAGAACACACAGAAGGTAGGGACGTTGTACTGTGAGAGCTTCAAGAGAACTTGAGGGAGACATTAGGGGAAGAATTAAAGTTTGGAGAAAGCTTGGGGAGAGCTTGAGAGATTGGAGAATATTTGAACTTGCAGAGAACTTGGACCTTGAAAGAATAGTTGGTGAAAGAAAAGAGTTGGATCTAGAAAGGTAAATCAAATTCGATGTAGAATCAAATCGCAAGTTGTATCAATAGGCTTGCCAGAGACCTTATTGGTGAATCTACAAACGAGTGAACGACTTGTGGACAAAGAAACCTATCGATGGAACGACGAGGTCCAAAAAGCACTCAAGGAAAAGGGAACATGCTTCAAGGTATGGCATAGAACAAATGATATTGAGAACTTGGAAAGATATTTTAAAAAACGCTAAGACAAAAGACTAGTTGGTAAAGCTATAGTTGCAACTTTTGGTGACTTATATGATAAGATAGACTACAAGAAAAGTGAGAAAACGATATTGGATTAGCTAAGGTGAGGAAAATGAGACTTTTCTCAATTCTCAAGTTTAGTGCATCAAGAGAGGGCAATATGAACTTGGCAAAAAAATGTGAGGTTAATGAGAGTTGAAAAGAATACTTTCAGAAATTGTTATATTTGATCTTATTGTAGGAATTTATTCGGAAGAACACCATTGAAGAGTTGGCATGTTTACTACATTCTATTAAAATGACTGAAGTAGCGGAGGCTTTGAAAAGGATGCAAAAAGGTAAGGCACTAAGACATCATGGGATAACAATTAAAGTTTGAAAATCTTAGAAGAAACCGATTAATTTGGTTCATTTAGTAATTTATTGTTCTTTTCTTTTCTTTCTTGAAAAGGAATCAAGACTTGGTTTTATTCAAAAGAAGTAGTATCCATACAAAGGATAGCAGCGATCCTTTGAATTTGATGTCCAATGACTGTAAATAAGATTTTGAGCTGAGAATCTAGCCACCGAGTAAGTTGCCATGCTAGTATGTTACCAGATCTATGAACATACACTATTGCTAGATTAGGAATGGATTTCATTAATTCGCATCGTTGATGACGATACAAATGCGCCATGGCGGGTCCACTGGATTAGAAGAACAAATCTTGACTATCTCTAAGGCGTCCCCTCTAAAATAACTCTTGAAATTGGCAATTCCATAACACAAAGCAGGCCCTCCTTAAAAGCTTGTGCCTCTACTTCAATAGGTAGACCGGCAAGTGTGGGGGAGGATTTTGATTGTTATACGTAACCCCCCTCCAACAGTCGAATGAAGGTTTGACCCTTCGGGACGTGGCACGCTGTGAAGCGCTAAGGGGTCAAGTGCTGAGCTGTCACACAGTCACTGTTGAGATAGAGAAAGAGGGAGATAGAGAATTAACACAGGAGATGGTTACGAAGTTCGGCTGAAGCCAACATCTCCGTCCAGTAAGACGTAACCTTTGAATCTACTATCACTGAAAAAGTAAAGCTACTCTCGACAGTCCAAGGAGTGCTTGTTTCAAGTAGACAGAGGGTGGAGGAGGCTTGAGAATCCGAATACTAGAAGGCTCTGGGAGCTCTGAAAAACAGAAAGTGGGATTGGTAATAATGAAATCGGATCTCGAGATCAGCCTTGGACTCTTTACAGGATTGGATCTATATAGAGGTTTGGAAATATCCAAGAAATATTCTAGAAAATATTCCAAGGATATTCCTAGAAATATCCAGGGTTTGGAAAATCATCTGGAGATTTTTGCCAGACCCCGGACAATTAGTGTGGGCCCCAGACAGGATTGCTGGTCCCATGGTCGTCTTCGTGGGCCCCAGGTAGGGCTGTGGGTCCCACTGACGTCTTCGTGGGCCACAGACAGGGGTGCAGATCCCGCTGTCGTCTTCGTGGGGCTCAGGCAGGGCTGTAGGTCCCACTGTCAGGCGTTAGCCAAATTTTGCACCCACAGCAAGTACCTTGACTACTTTTGCCAAAACAAATTGACCCCAATTATCCCTAATGACAATACCCACTACTGACCCCTTACAACTGATAGCACCATTTACATTAACCTTAATAGTAGCGAACCAAGTGGGCTCCAATGTGTATTACTTTGTTGGATTGCAAACGTGTGGCTAGCTGATGATACTGGGCCTCCTCCATCTGAATCCAACTCATGAAAAGCAACGAGCATAACTGACACACATTTGAAAGTGCTAATAGGAGAAGGATATTTCTTGTCAATTTTTCGAGCATCTAGCGTTCCATATGGGCTACATAATGACCGCACAATTACTAAAGATCCTCCTTTTGGGTTATAATCTAGTCGGTCATCCAGTCTAACATAGATTTATTACGACATCTTGAATCTAAGGCTGCAACTGATCCGAACCATACAGTTGTAGTGAAGGGGCATGAGAAGAGTAGATCAACATTCGTCTCAATTTTGAATCCACCCAAAGGGCAGCTTGCTTCAATAGCATAGATACACCTAGAAAGCATACCTCTAGTAGATGCAATCATTAAGAACTCTCCACATAAAGGTAAGAATCGTGGATGGAATTTATGTGTACCTCCATATCTTACTCCAAATAGGATCTTGGTGTCTATCCATTGAATTTGTACCTGATCGTCTTATAAGCAGATTTAGCCAAGGAGATGTCTCTAGGGTGAAGGTAGCAAATAAGATTGTCTGAATCAGATCTTACGTAGTTGCCCAACGGAATTTTGAAAATTGCATAGGTTGTATGCTGAATGTTAATAAAAGACATCAACCCCTAAAGTACTATTCCAACACATATTCACTGGGTCAAAGGGATCATCCACCCATTGAATGTGCGGCTCAATCTCAGTAGAATCAATTATGGGGGGTTAACACCGGGGATCCATGGGTCATTTCGGACATGAATACAGTGGCAAGTCACCACATGCCATCTTGTACCCATCTTGAGAATATTTCAACTATCTAACATGGCTTTCCAAATAGTAAAAGAGGATTGCTTTTAATCAATGGCCCAAAAACTCTCACCTCTCAAGTATTTATCATGCAACAGATGTTCCCAAAGGGCATCCGGTTCCGTCATCATGCGCCAACTTAGTTTTGCTAATAGTGTTCGATTTAAACCTTCTACTTCATGAAAACCTAGATCTCCATTGGTCTTTGGTATGAAGAAGTCTTTTCAAGCTAACGTGACAGTACACAATATCGCATCGGAGTATCACTCATTACCATCCATATGATCACTAAAGGTGAAGGAACGATAATCACTCAAGTGACAACCATAAGGTATGCTTCTTTTCATATGCTTGTTGGAAAGAATGGACATGTTGGTCTAACCCTCAATTCTGAGACCTCTGGATGCAGTCCAGACCCAACTACTACAGTAGAGAAGAAAAAATCCATAAAGGGAAGAGATGATGGAATTGACCTGATTTTTTAGTTTTGGTGATCATTGTTTGTTCCAATTATTGGACGGTTGTCAATTGATGAGAGTTCATCAATCATCATCGTCGTCTATCAACATGAGCTGGGATGGATTCAAGTCTTGAGAAAAGGCTCCAACCAGGTGTGCATGTTGCGCCCATGCCTCGAGCGAAGCAGCCAAGGTTCTAAAAAGCGCTAGGCGCTAGTCGGGCGGTGGGGGGCCGCCTAGCGCCTAGGCGGTGCTTAGGCGTTTTGCTTTTTTTTAATTATTTTAATTATTATTTTGATATTATAAAATATATATGTTTACAAATTAATATAAGTTCAAGATTATCCTAAACCATTATTTTGAAGAACAAGTATATAACCATAATTCAAGATTGAGTGATTAATAAGAACAAAAGCAAACATGGTCCGCCTGGCCCGCATATCCTGTCTAGCCAGCCTCAGCTTGCCTGGTCCGCCTGAGCCCGCCTTGCCCCGCCTAGAACGCCTAGGTGGCCGCCTTGCCCCGCCTAGCTCCGCCTAGGAGCTTGGCCATTTTTCTGGAGCGCCTAAGGCCTAAGCGAGGCGGGGGGGGGGGGGGGGGCCGCCTAGCGCCTAGGTGCCGCCTACTCGCCTAGGCGGCCGCATGGGCCGCTTTTTAGAACACTGGAAGCAGGTAGAGACTTTAGAGAGAGAATATGGAGTGGAGAGGGAAGAAGAGAGCGGGAAGAAAGGTAGGTAGGTTATTGTATGTGAGTGATTTGAGGTGAGTTTTTCTTCTAATTTTGAAATTTCAAATTAGTTAGGAGAGAGAAGTGTTGTATAATGCGTGGTAATAGGTCTTCGAGTGAGAGAGGACATAAAAGAGGGAACAAAGAACTAAATGCATCACAACTGTCCATTGGAGGGTACGGTGTCATCGTCCCTCTCATCCATCCCTCTCTTCTCGCAAAGGGAAAATAATGTTCCACTTGTCGCGTTATCATCACAGGCGGCCCGTGGATGGCACTGGGCTATCACAGTCATCTATATTCTTCTTTTTTTGCTTGAGATCGAATCCGATCAGATAACATTCGGGGTATATGATTAGATAAAAAAAAAAGATGAGATTTGAAGGGAGTGTGAATTAAGAGAGATGTGGGGTAAAATTTTGGAATTCTTCAAACAAATTGATTATTTACACTCGCTTTCTGAATGCCTTGGATGCACAGTTCATTTTTGTCTACTTCTATTGCCTATTTAAATGGTAAAAAAAACTTGCAATTTCTATCTTTGTACCTTTTATGTAATAAAACATATGTAGATGTAAATGATGTGCAAACATGGAGTGTGGGTTGTCCAAATTCGAATTGGCTCGCCGCACCGATTCAGACTTTGGTTGATCCGAATACTCGCACTCGTATTATGCCTCGGGATCATTTGTTGCATATCCTAATTTCAATTTTTTTGCTGATTTTGCAATATTTTTAGCCAAAACAGCCAAATCCGGTGAACCCAAACAAGTTCTTTTTTGCCTGATTTGAACCCGAAACCGAATTCTCAAACACTAGCACAAAATCGCTCTAATTATGGCAAATTAACCTTATGAGTCACACCATGAAGTTATGGGAGAGGGTTATTGAAAAGGATTAGGAAGAATAATAAGAGTATAAGAGAATGGATATGGATTTAAGTTAGGAATTAGTAATGGAGGATATTTTCTTACTAAGACAACTAATTGAAATATTTTAAGAGAAAAAAATTATAAGATTTTTATTGACATATAGAAAGCTTATTATGGCCATAAGATATATTGTGGGGGACTTTAAGAAAAAAAGGGTTATCTCAAGGATATAGCGAAATTATCAAGGACATGTATGCAAGAACTATTACAAGCGTGAGAAGCAGTGTGGTGTAACAAATGAATTTCCATTCAAGGTGGGACTTCACCAAGGGTCACCATAAAGGCATAAACTCATATTTATTTGTGCTTGTTACTTATTGCTAATATTCAAGAAGAACTACCATAACATATGTTATTCGCAAATGTTAAAGTGTTAATCAATGAGACAATGATTGGGTTGAATGCAACGATAAAATTATTGAGGAAAGCTTTGGAAGACGAGGATTTAAAAACAACAAAACCAAAAAGTCTAAAATAAAATATATTGAATGCAATTTGACCAGAAACGTTAATCGTAATTAAACCATATTAATAATTGATGGCTAATAAATACAAGAAGAAATGTCGGAGTTGCAATAATTTAAGGACAATGATGGGGAAGATATTTTGCATGAGCTTGTACAACGAGAGACCCGACAAGGAGAAGATCTTGGATTCTTATAAAGGGGTCAAAAAAGACGGGAACACCTAAAGTAACAATGACAGAGGCTATCAGAAAAGATACGAAAAATTTTGTTGGGACAACAAAGATAGAACTTACTAGGAATGACTGATGAAGGAGTCATAAAGCTAACCCCAAATAAAGGAAATAAGATTATGAGTAAAGTTATGCTAGGGTTAAATGTTGTATCAACGTTCTACTGAATAAAACGATTTTTTAGAAGGAATATACGGCAAAATTGTGGGTTGTTATATTGATTTATTGAATGAGATTATGCATATAGATTTTATTTATTTTTGCTCCTGGGTCTCATAAGCTTGAATAGGGTAACAAAAAAGGTAGGGCTACTTACCCGCTAACTGGCCTTAGGTTTGTTGGCATGTCTATCTTATCCCAACTTGCCATGGTCAAGTTTTTGGCACCAACCTTAAGAGGGTTGATGTCGGGTGATAGACGGCCAGTCAGATAATTCTTGGCAACCTCCACCACTTTTTGATGGAAAAATATTTTGGATGGCGATAACGATGACGACTATATTTGCGCATATTCGTTCACACATTACTCTAATATTGATAAAATACTCTCTCGTGATCTTCAAAAAAAAAAAAACAAATTCAGCGAGAGAGACAATAGCCTTCTCATGGGATCTTGAGATTGAGAGGTTCCTATTCAATTGGTGAGTGATTCCCACTGGGGGTTAAGTCCCATGTATCTCTACATATTCCGCTATGTTGTTCACTAAAGTTATTTCATTTTCCCTTCTCTACATCTCCTTCGTGCTATAATATCAGAAACCCTACAAGAGAGATTGGGGAAATAAATATTTGACTTGTTATTTATTTCAGACTAAATAAATTTAAAAAAAAAAGGTAAATTATACTTTGCCCCCTGAAGTTTAGCTCAAAAATACTTAACCCCCCTATAGTTAAAAAACTACATTGCAGTTTTGATCAGATAAATATTACCAAATGAGAAAATTAAGTAGTTGAAAAAGGGGGTATTGTGCTAACATTTCAAACTTTAGGGAGCAATTTTGAACAAAATAAACTACAAGGTGGTTAAGTGTTTTTTAGCTAAACTTCAAGGGGGCAAAGTGCAATTTACCCTAAAAAAAAAAAAACCTGCGAAACAATTAGGGGCAAAAGGCTGATAACCCAATAACCCAGATGAGAAATGTGGGTCTTGAATCCAGCAAGTTGGTACAAACAAAAATCGAAAACAAAAATTCCCACATGAAAACCTAGAAAAACGATCACTTGTGATGAGAATTGAACGTGTTTTGAAGGGTTTGTGATGCCAGTACTCACATCGAAGGGTGCAGAACTTGGAGGAGGACTGATCCTTGAAGGAGGAACCCAGCTTCAGGTTATACCATCTCTCCGGCTGGGGGGCGGATCCCGGCTCCCCGTTGTTGCTCGCCATCTCTGAAAAAAAAAATTTAATTTTTTTTTTTAAAAAAATTCTGATATAAAAAGATCGAGACGAGGAAACCATATAGAAACGAAAGGGCAAGAGGTGGAGGCTTCAGGATTACCGCTTCCACCGCGCGATTACTGAGAGAGAGGAGAGGAGAGAGAGAGACAGACGGACAGAGAAGGAATTGGGGGGAGGGGGGCGTTGGTGTTCCGTCTACATGTCGAACGGTTTAGGGCATCATCTCGATGATCGGAAGAGTTCGGAGCTCAGCACTGGCTTTTCTGTCCTTTTCTTTTCTTGTGCAAGCAAAATGCTGCTGTTCAGCCATCAAGATTTTCATCCAGATTGGGCCAGCCCTTTATAACATCGATCACAACCGTCCCTTTATCTGTCAGTCGGGATGAGTGCGATTCACCTGGATGGGTGCAGCGGACAATTGTGATCAGGTGGCCCTATCTGGGTGGAAAACAAGAATGGCTGTCGAGCATTTTCCTTCGGAAAACTTTTTACATACCACCCCATGCATGCAAATCTGTTGTTGGCCCCGCTTTCTCATCAGCCTTGGATACACTCATACACCCAATTTGTCTTTTTGGTCCGGCTATTTACAGCACAAATATTACTAGGGGATGCACGATTGCCACCGCCCTATGCCATGGCTCATCGTCAGCACCAATGCATGTCGCCCAGTGGCAGAGTCAGGAATTCACTCTAGTGGGAGCATAAATTCAGAAAGAGAAAGAGTTTTGCGTTACACCTTGCCTCTTTGTTTTTTTGTTTTTTTTTTTTTTTTTTTTTTTGGGGGGGGGGGGGGGGGGGGGAGAGGGAGGAGGGACTCGGGTAATCGCTTGGCTGGGGGTAAGGAACTGGCCGTCGTTTCTTACCGTGAGTTTCGGACAGAGGAGACACGGACGGAGGTATAAGAATCTGGGAATAACCGTACGGTGCAGCCCGTGTGCGAGCTAGCGATCTGCGAGCACTACAAACCTGCGAGGTGCGCCTCCCCCCCCCCCCCGCCAGCTCAAAAACACTTAGCCTCCTTATAGTTTTTGTTGTTTCAGATCGCTCCCTAAAGTTTGAAATGTTAGCACAATACCCCTTTTGTCTACTACTTAGTTTCCTCATTTGGTGATTTTTTTCTGATCAATACATAAATGACGGGGGTAAAATGTAGTTCTTTACCTATAGAGGGGTTAAGTGTATTTGAGCTAAACATTAGGGGGGCTAGTGTAAATTACTCTTTTTTAAATTTCAGTGGTGGCACTTGCCCCCACGGGGCCTTAGCTGGCTCCGCCAGTGATGTCACCGCAAAGCCACCGGCCTAATCCGTACAGGTCGTTGCCGTCGCCGACATTCATCCTCCTTCCTCCCCCTCTTTCCTTCTCCTTCCTCCTTTCTCCTACTTCCTTTTTCCTTCCTCCTCCTCCTCCCCTGCCACCCCCCTACAAATCGACCATTGCAACCTTCCCCCCATTACTCTACACTCGGCCATGTGTTGTCGAGTGCATCTGTAGTCTATGATGGCACTGGGGTATCACAGTCGCCTATATTCTTCTTTTTTTGCTTGAGATCGAATCCGATCAGATAACACTCGAGGTATATGATTAGATAAAAAAAAGATGAGATTTGAAAATGGTGTGAATTAAGAGAGATGTGGGGTAAAATTTTGGAATTCTTCAAACAAATTGATTATTTACGCTCGCTTTCTGAATGCCTTGGATGCACAGTTCATTTTTGTCTACTTCTATTGACTGTTTAAATGGTAAAAAAAACTTGCAATTTCTATCTTTGTACCTTTTATGTAATAAAACATGTGTGGATGTAAATGATGTGCAAACATGGAGTGAGGGTTGTCCAAATTCGAATTGGCTCGACGCACCGATTCCGACTTTGGTTGATCCGAATCCTCGCACTCGTATTATGCCTCGGGATCATTTGTTGCATATCCTAATTTCAATTTTTTTGCTGATTTTGCAATATTTTTAGCCAAAACAACCAAATCCGGCGAACCCAAACAAGTTCTTTTTTGCCTGATTTGAACCCGAAACCGAATTCTCAAACACTAGCACAAAATCGCTCTAATTATGGCAAATTAACCTTATGAGTCACACCATAAAGTTATGGGAGAGGGTTATTGAAAAGGATTAGGAAGAATAATAAGAGTATAAAAGAATGAATATGGATTTAAGTTAGGAATTAGTAATGGAGGATATTTTCTTACTAAGACAACTAATTGAAATATTTTAAGAGAAAAAAATTATTAGATTTTTATTGACGTATAGAAAGCTTATTATGGCCATCTATGCAGTTAAAGTCGGTAGTCGGCCCTAGTCGGCCAAGGACCGACTAGGACTAGTCAGGACTAATTCGGGACTAGTCGGTCAAAACTTATTCTAACCCCTCCCTTCTCCCTTAACATATATGATATATGAACTAGCATAAATGTCAATAAATATATGATATTAATCGGTTAATAACAATACATACCTTCACACTTCACAGCATGGGTATAAATACATAAGTAACAGTCTAACAGAACACAGTTGTATTAGTTTCATGCCCATGTCAAAAGACTCAGAAGTAGAACTAAGAATTCATCACAATATTTGTTTGATGATGTTTAATCAGTGAACAACCCTAATTTTGATTATAGGGTTATATGGATATCAACAAATAAACTAATTATTTGTCTATGTTTTTATCTGAGATTCTCAGGTGCTCAACAGATGATTACAGGGAAGAGCCATAGTTGTGAGTCTTGCGACTCAAGACTTTGAGCCAATGTAAAAAAATCCAAACAAAATTGCTTGCAAAGACTCCTTTAAAAAAAATTTGCTTGCAGAATGCTGCCTGGGGACTAGTCGGCCGTCGTTAGTCGGGGACTAGTCGGGTCTAGTCGGGGACTAGTCGGGATTCCGCCCAGCAATGACGGAATCGAAATTAATCGGTTGGCAAAATGCCGCCCAAGGACTAGTCGTCGACTAGTCCCGACTTTGATAGCATAGATGGCCATAAGATATATTGTGGGGGACTTTAAGAAGAAAAGGGTTATCTCAAGGATATAGCAAAATTATCAAGGACATGTATGCAAGAACTATTACAAGCGTGAGAAGCAGTGTGGTGAAACAAATGAATTTCCATTCAAGGTGGGACTTCACCAAGGGTCACCATAAAGGCATAAACTCATATTTATTTGTGCTTGTTACTTATTGCTAATATTCAAGAAGAACTACCATAACATATGTTATTCGCAAATGTTAAAGTGTTAATCAATGAGACAATGATGGGGTTGAATGCAACGATAAAATTATTGAGGAAAGCTTTGGAAGACGAGGATTTAAAAACAACAAAACCAAAAATTCTAAAATAAAATATATTGAATGCAATTTGACCAGAAACGTTAATCATAATTAAACCATATTAATAATTGATGGCTAATAAGTACAACAGGAAATGTAGGAGTTGCAATAATTTAAGGACAAAATGATGGGGAAGATATTTTGTATGAGCTTGTACAACAAGAGACCCGACAAGGAGAAGATCTTGGATTCTTATAAAGGGGTCAAAAAAGACGGGAACACCTAAAGGAACAATGACAGAGACTATCAAAAAAGATATGAAAAATTTTGTTGGGACAACAAAGATAGAACTTACTAGGAATGACTGATGAAGGAGTCATAAAGCTAACCCCAAATAAAGGAAATAAGATTATGAGTAAATTTATGCTAGGGTTAAATGTTGTATCAACGTTCTATTGAATAAAACGATTTTTTAGAAGGAATATACGGAAAAATTGTGGGTTGTTATATTGATTTATTGAATGAGATTATGCATATAGATTTTATTTATTTTTGCTCCTTGGTCTCATGAGCTTGAATTGGGTAACAAAAAAGGTAGGGCTACTTACCCGCTAACTGGCCTTAGGTTTGTTGGCATGTCTCTCTTATCCCAACTTGCCATGGTCAAGTTTTTGGCACCAACCTTAAGAGGGTTGATGTTGGGTGATAGACGGCCAGTCAGATAATTCTTGGCAACCTCCACCACTTTTTGATGGAAAAATATTTTGGATGGCGATAACGATGACGACTGCATTTGCACATATTCGTTCACGCATTACTCTAATATTGATAAAATACCCTCTCGTGATCTTCAAAAAAAAAAAAAACAAATTCAGCGAGAGAGACAATAGCCTTCTCATGGGATCTTGAGATTGAGTGGTTCCTATTCAATTGGTGAGTGATTCCCATTGGGGGTTAAGTCCCATGTATCTCTACATATTCCGCTATGTTGTTCACTAAAGTTATTTCATTTTCCCTTCTCTACATCTCCTTCGTGCTATAATATCAGAAACCCTACAAGAGAGATTGGGGAAATAAATATTTGACTTGTTATTTATTTCAGACTAAATAAATTTTAAAAAAAAGGTAAATTATACTTTGCCCCCCTGAAGTTTAGCTCAAAAATACTTAACCTCCCTATAGTTAAAAAACTACATTGCAGTTTTGGTCAGATAAATATTACCAAATGAGAAAATTAAGTAGTTGAAAAAGGGGGTATTGTGCTAACATTTCAAACTTTAGGGAGCAATTTTGAACAAAATAAACTACAAGGTGGTTAAGTGTTTTTTAGCTAAACTTCAAGGGGGCAAAGTGCAATTTACCCTAAAAAAAAAAAACCTGCGAAACAATTAGGGGCAAAAGGCTGATAACCCAATAACCCAGAGAGAAAAGTGGGGCTTGAATCCAGCAAGTTGGTACAAACAAAAATCGAAAACAAAAATTCCCACATGAAAACCTAGAAAAACGATCACTTGTGATGAGAATTGAACGTGTTTTTGAAGGGTTTGTGATGCCAGTACTCACATCGAAGGGTGCAGAACTTGGAGGAGGACTGATCCTTGAAGGAGGAACCCAGCTTCAGGTTATACCATCTCTCCGGCTGGGGGGCGGATCCCGGCTCCCCGTTGTTGCTCGCCATCTCTGAAAAAAAAATTAATTTTTTTTTAAAAAAAAATTCTGATATAAAAAGATCGAGAAACGAAAGGGCAAGAGGTGTAGGCTTCAGGATTACCGCTTCCACCGCGCGATTAGTGAGAGAGAGAGGAGAGGAGAGAGAGAGAGAAGGAATTGGGGGGAGGGGGGGCGTTGGTGTTCCGTCTACATGTCGAACGGTTTAGGGCATCATCTCGATGATCGGAAGAGTTCGGAGCTCAGCACTGGTTTTTCTGTCCTTTTCTTGTGCAAGCAAAATGCTGCTGTTCAGCCATCAAGATTTTCATCCAGATTGGGCCAGCCCTTTATAACATCGATCACAACCGTCCCTTTATCTGTCAGTCGGGATGAGTGCGATTCACCTGGATGGGTGCAGCGGACAATTGTGATCAGTGGCCCTATCTGGGTGGAAAACAAGAATGGCTGTCAAGCATTTTCCTTCGGAAACCTTTATACATACCACCCCATGCATGCAAATCTGTTGTTGGGCCCGCTTTCTCATCAGCCTTGGATACACTCATACACCCCATTTGTCTTTTTGGTCCGGCTATTTACAGCACAAATATTACTAGGGGATGCACGATTGCCACCGCCCTATGCCATGGCTCATCGTCAGCACCAATGCATGCAGGGACGGAACTATATATGGACCAAGGGGGGCCATGGCCCCCCCTCAATTATTATTTTTTTAAATTTATGTAGTAAAAGTTTAGAATATTAGAATATAAATTGTTTAGGTTTATGCTTTGGCCCCCCTCAAATGAAATTATTAGACTTTGGCCCCTCCCAATATAAAATCCTGGCTCCGTCCCTGAATGCATGTCGCCCAGTGGCAGAGTCAGGAATTCACTCTAGTGGGGGCATAAATTCAGAAAGAGAAAGAGTTTTGCGTTACACCTTGCCTCTTTGTTTTTTTTTTTTTTTTTTTTTTTTTTTGGGGGGGGGGGGGCGGGGAGAGGGAGGAGGGAGGAGGGACTCGGGTAATCGCTTGGCTGGAGGTAAGGAACTGGCCGTCGTTTTTTACCGTGAGTTTCGAACAGAGGAGACACGGACGGAGGTATAAAAATCTGGGAATAACCGTACGGTGCAGCCCGTGTGCAAGCTAGCGATCTGCGAGCAGGGACGGAACTATGTATGGACCAAGGGGGGCCATGGCCCCCCCTCAATTATATTTTAAAAAAAATCATATAGTAAAAGATTTGAATTTTAGTATATAAAATTTTCTTTATTCATGCTTTGGCCCTCTTAAAATGAAGTTATTATGCTTTGGCCCCTCCCAATATAAAATCCTGGTTCCGTCCCTGTCTGCGAGCACTACAAACCTGCGAGGTGCGCCTCCCCCCCCCCCCCCCCCCGCCAGCTCAAAAACACTTAGCCTCCTTATAGTTTTTGTTGTTTCAGATCGCTCCCTAAAGTTTGAAATGTTAGCACAATACCCCTTTTGTCTACTACTTAGTTTCCTCATTTGGTGATTTTTTTCTGATCAATACATAAATGACGGGGGTAAAATGTAGTTCTTTACCTATAGAGGGGTTAAGTGTATTTGAGCTAAACATTAGGGGGGCTAGTGTAAATTACTCTTTTTTAAATTTCAGTGGTGGCACTTGCCCCCACGGGGCCTTAGCTGGCTCCGCTAGTGATGTCACCGCAAAGCCACCGGCCTAATCCGTACAGGTCGTTGCCGTCGCCGACATTCATCCTCCTTCCTCCCCCTCTTTTCTTCTCCTTCCTCCTTTCTCCTACTTCCTTTTTCCTTCCTCCTCCTCCTCCCCTGCCACCCCCCTACAAATCGACCATTGCAACCTTCCCCCCATTACTCTACACTCGGCCATGTGTTGTCGAGTGCATCTGTAGTCTATTTGGCCACTGTTGAGCACTCAACCGCCAATGATCGAATGAGTGATAGATGCACTCAGCATCGCATGGAAGTGAAGAGTAAAGAGGTTAGACTACAACAATCGAGTGTGAGGAGGAAGAAGGAGCGGGGTTAGGGAGGTGGCGACAGATTTTTTGGGTCCAACGAGGGCAGATGCAAAACGACAAAGGTGGATGGGCGACGTCCTGCACAGGGTGGGCGAAGGCGACAGCAAGCTTGAGTAGCCCTCATCCATGGCACATGGGTAGGATCAGGAAAGGGTGAGTGGCTAAAAGTGCTGCCCCTGGTAAAATCCCCTACCCATCTTGAATGCGCACCAATTAAACTCCATGTTCCCCTTGTAAATAATCGGATCTCATTTTTTTGGATCATATCCCACTCCCATCCCAGAAATATCCTTGCCCTCTTCACCCAATAAAATCCCCTACGCCTCTTGAATACCCCACTCCCATCCGGTTTCTCATCAAACATCTCTCTCCAATCTATCTTTTTTTCCCCATCAAAATTTTCATTCAGCTGTACATACAAAGGTTTGATGAGAGTATAAGAAAGGGTATAGTTGTCATTTTAATATATTTAGATAAGTGAGAGAAACAAAGGGGAAACGGGTTTGTTACTTTGTTTAATAATTTTTGAGGTACTTATAAAATTTCTCTTTTTCTTTTTCTCCATGTTAAAATACACGGTTAGAACCACCACAATAGGATGGGTCGATCAGGATGGAAACAAGATTGAGAAGCATTTTCCTGCACAGTTTATCTTGGATGTCTTTATAATGGCACCCCTAGTAATCCCAAAATAACTCATTCCTAACCTCCAACCAAATCTTTCTCCTCTACTCTCGTCGCACGTTTCCGCACCGCAGTCATCCCCTGCTGCCTCCTCCGTCACAAAACCACCACCACCTCCTCCTCTTCATCTTCCTCCTTTTGCCTGTCTGAATTCTAACTCATCCCAATGATGTCGATACCCACAAGATGGCATTGCAATTGCAATCTTCGTTGGCAAACATTGACATTGCCATTGCATTGTCAGTTGGAATCAACTGACAATGTCATCAGAGAAGGGCGGGATGCCGGTGTCAGTGGCCATAGGTCAACATTGCAATTTCCATGTCGATGGGTGCCAATCACTCAAACTCCCATAATCAAATGGTCTGTAGTAGAACTTGACATCCAATGACCAAATAAGATGTAGAAGAACTCGGCCACCAATCGCCAAGTCATTGTTTTTCAGTTGGAGGGTAGGAGTATAAAGACATGAGGAGGATAAAGGAGAGGAGGCATCGTCATGGGTTGGATGGGACTGGTGGCAGTTGCGGAATAAGACGGTGGGAATCGGGCAGGTCATGCACCAACTGAGGAGAAGCGGGGTGGGTTGCCCTTGGCAAAAGGCAAAACATTAATTGGTTGCATTCAGATGCATGGTACATATAGAAAAACCTTGGATACAAATAACCGCACCCTTTGCTAAATTAATAATGTCCTCTTCTTTCTGCTGTCTTGGATAGAGGCATTGCACATAACAGTAATGGGTATGATATATTGATTGAAAACTACAGCATCTGAATAACTACATTTAGTTTGAAATAAAATTCGAGGTAGGTTTTCAAACGTTTATCAAAATATAGAAATATAATTTAATTATATAGTGATAAATGCCATTGATCGGCAGTGCTCCGGTGACCGGAGGCGATGCTCCGACGACCAGCAACGACCTTCCAGCAGTGATGGTCCAGCAGTCTGGCATCTGGCGGTGGTGGTCGATTACCTCGGCGTCGGTATTTATCTCTGCTCCCACCGCCAAACCCAACCCCCTGCACACCATTCGCCGCTCTCCACCTCTTGCTAATATTCCACCTGTCGCCTTCCTCTTCCGGCGTCTTCCCCGCTGAAACCATAACCCACCAGGGGATGTGTCGGTGCCTACCGGCCATCATTGTTGGGGGTGGTATCTTCAAGATACCAGAGTTCTTCAAGATCTGTGAGCAAGTTCACTCAAAATATGAAAGAAACAAAAAGGAAAAAAAAAAAGATACATGTTCTTGAAGGGACAATCTGAAATCAAATGTAAAATGAAATGAAGCATTACCGCTCCTTCAAAATTTAAGATTCAATGAAAATGCAGCTGCATGAATCTACGGTCAGGTTTCTGAACTTCAATCTCCTTGATCAACTGACAGCAGGACGAGCATAAACCTCACAAATTACCATATTTGAGCCTTCAGTCTTCAGACTCTGGATGTCCGAGTTGCTTCGGGTAGAAGCTAATCTTGATGATGCTCCCGATGCATCATTTACACCTCCCTCCCTCCCCTCCCCTCCCCTCGCAATGCAGACATTAGTCTTGATGATATTCCCTCCCTTCCGGGCCTCCCCTCCCCTCCGGGTTTGACACCTCCACTGATGATCATCTCCCCTATGGGTCGCTAACACTTTGGGGAGACGTCGTGATCCAAATTTCAATGGCCACGATCTATGGCCAAGGTATGTACCATCCTAGGTGGATGCACCACCACCGGCCGCCGGGCCTACCTCCGCCGTCGATAACCGGCCACCGCCTACCGCCGCCACTCCCGCCGACAACCGGCCGCCCCGCCACGGGCTCGTCAGCCAGCGGTGGCGGGTGACAAATGGTCGGCAGAGGTGGTGGCCAGCGGTGGAGGGCGGAGGTGAGCGGTGGCTGATCATGGTGGCATATCCCTAGGGTTCATCCCATGGCCATAAATCATGGCCATTGAAATTGGGATCGCCACATGTCGCTCCCCGAAGCGTCAGCGACCCATCGGGAATACGATCATCAGTGGCAACTGGAGAGGAGTCAAACCCCTCCCCTTTCAATGCAGACATTAGTCTTAATGATGCTCCCGATGCATCATTTACACCTCCCTCCCTCCCTCCCCTCCCAATGCAGACATTAGTCCTGATGATACCCCCCCCCCCCCCTCTCTCTTCCTGATGCATCATTTAAGCCTCCTCCCCTCCCTCCCTCCCCGATGTAGACCTTAGTCACACGCACATGCTTTATATAAGCAAGCTTTGACATGAGACCTGCAAGCAGCAGGTCTCTCTCTCTCTCTCTCTCTCATACACACATGTTTGTGTGTGCACACGGGCGTGTGTGTGCGCGCAATACTATAAGAAGCAAACTTTGACACGAGGCCAACAAGCAGCAGGTCCCTCTCTCTCTCTCGCATACACATGTCTGTGTGTGCGCACGGGCGAATGCGTGCGCGAGCGTGTGTATGTCTGTGTGTGTGTGTGTGTGTAATACTGTAAGAAGCAAGCTTTGACATGAGGCCTACAAATATAAAACTGATAACAAGTTATATACATCAAAGCATAATCCATAGTGTCAAAAAGTCTCATTGTCTCATCCTAAAGAAGAAGTTGGGGGGGAAAATAGCAGGATACCTTGCCCGCTGCCCCCGATCCTTGCTCGCTTCAATAGGCATACTAGCCGGTAGAGTGATGTCTCTCGGGTGGATGTGGACTCCAAAACAAAAGTAGATCCTTCATTCGCCACGTCTTTCATGTTCCAGTCCTCTAGAGGCGGAGGGGGAAGCAGCAAATGCACGAATGGATCAGACGGAATGAATAAACTAAATGGGGGAGAGTTTGGTAACCGAATCGGATCAAATTGCAAAGGTTTATATCAACAAAATCTTTCCCGAATGAAAATCCATACAGCTACAAACAATAGCCACTACAGAGTATACATAAATACCTCCAGGGCATTGTCACTATATGACAAAATTTGTTGAGAAATTTATCTCAATTTTTACATAAGCATCCCTAAAGACAAGTTCAATCAGATGATGTATTGACATCTCAAAATTTACATACACAGCCCTAGATACATGTCCGTAAATTTCGAAGAAAAAAATTCACAGAAAAAGAGTTTATGCATTGCCAAACATGCTACTCAAATTGAAATTTAGTATTTCCCCACTGTGTTCAAATAATACATAGCATGAATCCATAAATTAAAAAAAAAACACAGAAAAAGAGTTAAAACACGAGACAGATGCTCAAGAGAAAATTACCATATTTAGCCACGGAACATCTAGCATCAGAAAGAATGACCGTTACCATGTACTGGAGATTCAGAACAATGGCATTGGACATAGGAACCACTGATTTCACCTAATTAAACCCAGACAAGTACTCCAAGTGCAAACAAGCTCGGCACAACATCACAGAATAAAGCCTTTAGCACAAGGGGACTTCATTATAATGCAATATACCTTCAGCAAATAAGACTAAAGAACATCAGAATTATAATAAAACATAGATTATTACAGTTATGAGATGATAGAATAGATGCAATAACCTCATGAAATTAACAAAGACAACACAACTTGAAAAGCAAATGGCAAGTCTTTCAGCATCAACTTTAAAGAATAATCAGAATTAACCTATAGACCATTTGGGGGTGTTGGGGAAAGCATCAAGTTCTTGCAAACTCCTCAAATGGTCGGGATGGTCGACAGGGTTTGTTTTTCTGCTACAATACCAATTCAATGGAAGTATATACTAATAACCAGTTTGTGATCTTCAGAAGTTTTTCTCAAGTTTCAGTAAGAAAGCCGTCAGAGATCAAGAGATGGAATATTCTGTTAAAGGGGGAAAGCATCCTTTGTGGCCGTGCAAGGTACACCCTAAATAGCACCAAGCCAGATACAATTGCCGGCAAGCACTAGGAACATAAAGGGACTGAGAATAGCATCGATCATACAGTGTTGTCTGTACAACTTCAATCAGCATCAGCAAAGATGCAAACCACCATTGCCTTCAAGATTTCTGTTGTAAATAACAAAGATATGACAAAGACATCAACAATACAAGAAACGGAGTCAAGTTCAGAAGATTCACGGAGCAAAAAAGAGATGTTTTAGATGACAAAAAACTGTACATCGGGTTATACACTATAACCTGTCAATATATAACATGACAAAAACAGTTCATGCGTAGTCCCATAGCTGTGCGCTCCATTGCAATCCCCATCATCCCATATCCAATTCCACTCAATTTCCTGATAATTAGTAAACATTGTATTAATTCATCCAGGAAAAGACAAGTTACACGTACCACTGATGTTGTTTTCATACCTTTGTTGATGTCAAAGTGCAGCTTGCGGGCCAACGATTGTTGCTGACTTGGAACACTAGAATGCTGAGAAAAAGAAAAACAGGCACAATCTTTTATATGAAGTTAAAAACTGTGAAACAAAGTAATGGGTATCAGTGTCCCTAATCTTCGTACCGTTTGCTGATCAAGATGACTTTGAGGCATAGCAATATTTGGAATAATGGGAGGCTGAACCACCCAATTGATGAAATTGTTGGACTGTCCTTGCATGAATGGCATAGGGACACCGACGGAGGCCCTAGTCCATGCTATGGTAGGATTGTTCACTCCTTGGGATGATATCACATGGTCAAACATACCTTGCGAGGGTGTAAATGGTTCCTATGAATGATGCACATTTGAGATGACACGTAAACAGAGTAACAGTATCGAAAAGTGCCCAACAATGATATTTTTTTTTTTAAAGTCAATAATATTGGTAACAAGGCAAAGACAAACCTGAGCAGGCATGTCCACCCCTGGAGGAAAAGAAGTGCATCCCGAAACATCACATGGCTGTTCGCCAATGGCATTACAGTATGAAGTGGGACCACCCTGATGATAAGGTGGACCATTTGAGGACTCGTTAACCATCACTTGAGCTGATGAGTCATTGGTTTGTCCTATTTACAAAAAATGTACAAGAAATAAACAAAGTCAGAAAATAGAGTGTAAAGGTTTATCACCATTATATTACTTGTTTGATAGTTACTTTGTGATGGTTTGGGAATGCCTGTATGATTTGAATTGCAATCAGTTTGAGTCTTCCTCTTCCTTTTCCTCTCAGCTGCATCCTTTGACCGAGCTTTCTGGCCTTGTTTCTTCTTACTTCTTTCCAATGTATTTTGCTGCATATCCTCAACAACAGTCGCATCCTGTTCATGTCTACATGATGCAGTATTGTGTAACATGTCTTCCACTTCCAACATCAATTTATCAAGTTCATGCTCAAAAATCTCTAGGGCATCTTCAGAAAATGCACTTTTTACTGCAATTGTAATCGCCTTATGGCAAACTCGACTATATTGCACCGCCATAGATTCCTGAGCATCTGTGTTCGATTGGTATCTATCAAATACCACCCCATCATTAGCATATTTTGTCCATCGCTTCATTAGGTACTGAGATGGAAGATGAAGGATATTATTATTATTAAGAACCTTCAAAGAATGCATGCATAGAATACCTATAGACTCAAACCTTTTACAGCTGCAGTTGACTACAAAATTAGCTGGGTTGAACTCAACTACCACAAAGCGATGCTTGTCAGGAAGGGAAACTTTGAAGGTGAACACTGTTCCATCAGTACCAACAGGTTCACAAAGACAAGAAAGCTGACCCTTGAACTCATCCTCAAAATCCATATAGACCAGCCTTGTATATGATTCTGCTGCTTCATTCAGCATCGGTATGTCAACCAATACAACCGGTTTAGTTTGCCTTGATTGATAATCTTCATATAACTCTTTCTCTCGAAATCGAATCAATGCCTTATTATACTGCTCTAAAAATTTGAGAAGGGGAAATTTCCTATTGAAGTGTTTTTTGAAGTGAGTCTTCATGCTCTCACACCATTGGGGTGACGTCATGGTGGCACAAAATGAATTTCTTCGATAGACTAAAGCCCATTTATCTCGAGTTGCATACAATTCCTTTAACCACGAATTACCGGCAAGATCATACTTATTGATCAAGTTACACCATCCAGTATGAAAGTCCTCATCAGAAACACTCTCATAAAGACAATTTTTGAAATCCTTCTGAAAGTTGGGCTCACTACTGCAAGCAAGGGAAATTTGCACCGTAGCATGTTGCAGTATATGCCACAGACAAAGACGATGGCATGTGTTAGGTAAAGCCATACTGATTGCTCTTGTTATTGCAGCACACTGATCTGTAAAGAGTGTCTTTGGTTGTCGTCCAGACATTGTAATCATAAAGGTTTTAAATAACCAAATAAAGGATTCTGTAGTTTCATCTAATAGTAAAGCAGCCCCAAATACAACTACTTGCTTATGGTGGTTTATGCCAATAAATTGTGCGAACGGCACATCATTCTTGCTCGTCTGATAACTCGTATCAAATAAGACCACATCACCAAAGTATGAGTAATCAATTATTGATCGTGCATCTGCCCAAAAGAAGTTAGTCACTTGTTCATTCACATCAAGCTGAATGGCATAAAAAAAAGAGGGATCCTCCAGCTGCTTGGCTTTCAGAAAGTCTAAAAGAACTTGTGCATCTCCCTTCTCAAGATCTCTCGTCCTATTGGTGTGCAAATAGCTGCTTTGATCCTTCAAAAGAAACACAATGCTTTCAGTGTCATGAGCCTCTTCTGCGGAAATGACATGCAGTTGATCAGGTCTTAGTCCAAAATCATCAGTTTCATCAATTTCTCCATCTTGAGGTAACAATAGCTTCCTATGGGACCTTAACAGATGTGCATCATTTGGGGGTGTAAGTGGGTGATTGTGATCGTAAATGACTTTATTCACAATCCATAACTTATCATGATTTACTTTATACTCAACACGTGCCATACAATTTGTTCTCACAATTGCACGTGGTTTCTTTGTATTATGTGTGCGATGCTTCTGACGGCTGCCTTCATTGCTACACAAGAAAACCCTGTCCCGAATAGTTCCATCTCTTCTTCGGCCAAGATGGCCCTTTCTAACACTAAAACCCTTTCTGAATGCATATGTGTTATAAAAAACGTATGCTTCATCTTCTGAATGGAACACCATACCAATTTCTGGCTCCCACCGTGAGTTTCCAGTTGGCTTCGTCGCAAGTGATTCATCTCCAGTAAAGTCAATTCGTAAATCTGACTCGTTAGAACCAGCATCACATTCCTTCGAAGATTCAGGCACATTCAGCGTATTATTCTCCTCCTCAAAAGCACACACCTGTGAAGCTTCATCTACCCTTGCAGCATCTTTTTGTATATGATAGAAAGATTCTTCAATAGTTCCTACCGAACCATTATCTGAAGATGAACAAGATGATTCCATTCCTGAGAAGCGAATGAGGTGAGTTTGCAACTTAGCTTGAAACTTGAAAGTAGTACTTAATAGTTAATGAAACAACCTTAACAAATTGATCGCCCAAAAATGAATAATTGGTAGTTCATAACTAGAATTTTGCACTCCTATAACATCAATAGCGAGTAACTCCTATTTATTCTTATTCAGTTATGGTATGACACTATCAGTTCAAGATAGCTTGACAGTTTATGCGAATAATGAAACCAAACTAGACATAGCCGCAACTTATTCAGATGCACAAAGGCTCCAAAAAAAATTTCTAGTACAATCTCTATATAAAAGACCAAAATGCAAGCGTAACAATCGCATCCACCGTATTTGTGTTTGCACACGAGCACACTCCAATGGTAACAGGGGTCAAGATAGCTTGACAGCTGATGCGAGTAATGAAACCAAACTAGACATAGCCGTAACTTATTCAGATGCTTAAAGGCTTCAAACAAAATTTTCTAGTATAATCTCTCTAAAGAAGACCAAAATGCAAGCGTAACAATCGCATCCACTGTATTTCTGTTTGCACACGAGCACACTCCATTCCATTGGTAACAGGGGTCAGGAAATGGGAAGCTACTATATTTTTTCGATCTCTGTTTAGGTATGGATCCCTTTATCTATTTGGATCTGATCAATTCTTATGAGGTCTCTGGATAGTTATTAATATGTACATTAGGTGTTAGCATCAGTTCTTTCAATTCAAACACTTGATTTTGGTTTATTTCTACATATTACACAATTACTAGCTGCTCTTTTTTTTTCTAGAAACCTTTTGATTTCAAACCCCATCTTAAAGAATTATCAATTAATGAACTTCTACAGAGAATTCTTAATGGAAGCATTTGGTAGGTTAAATTTCATAAATGGCACATTTCATCTTCTACAAACTAAACATGAAGTTGGGTTGTCTATTATTAGCTCACTAGTAAGAAACCCGGGCAATGCCCGAATGTGCTTGATGCACGTCATCTGGCAAAGACGACATCATAACTGTTCAAAGAAGTGTGAAATCTGAAGTGAGTGTGATTCACTTCTTAGAGAGAGAGAGAGAGAGATTAACATCAAATGACCATTAAATGTCATTGAATGAAAATTTATCATCTTTATGGTAGGTTTTTAGATGGATTTAAGAGAGTCGCGTTCACACATAGAAGAAGAATTCTAGCTCTTTAAAAGACATCCACGTGTCACAACATGGGAGAGAGACTTCCATTTTAGTATAGATACTAGTATGAAACCCGGGCAATGCCCGAATGTGCTTGATGCACGCCATTTGGCAAAGACGACATCTCAATTATTCGAAGAAGTGTGAAATATAAAGTGAGTGTGATTCACTTGTTAGAGAGATAAAGAGATTAACATATTAAATGCCATTGAATGAAAATTTATCATCTTTATGGTAGATTTTTAAATAGATTTAAAAGAGAGCCGTGTTCACACACGGAAGAAGAGTTCTAGCTCTTTAAAAGATGTCCACGTGTCATAACACAGAAGAGAGGCTTCCATTTGGAAGAATGGAAGCTCGGGCAATGCCCAAATGAGCTTGATGCATAGCCATTTGGCACAGATGACATCACAACTGTTCGAAGAAGTATGAATCTAAAGTGAGTGTGATTCACTTGTTAGAGAGAGAGAGAGAGGGAGAGAGATTAACATCAAATGATAATTAAATGCCATTGAATGAGTGTTTTATTATCTTTATGGTACGTTTTTAATAGGATTTAAAACTGAGTCATGTTCACACATGGAATAATAATTATGGTTCTTTAAAAGACGTCAACGTGTCACAACACAGGAGAGAGGCTTCCGTTTTAGTATATAGTATAGATTTGTTCTGTCTGTAAGATAGGAAACATGTTTTGGTTGTAAGTACAGAGCACCTTAATGATGCCACAAGGTTTCTGTTTGTTTTTTTTTATCTAGACATTTAAAACTTAAGGTTTGATGCAACCACTAAATAAAAATATAGTAGCTTCCCATTTCTTGGCCACTGTTACCAATGAAGTGTGTTCGTGTGCAAACACAAATACAGTGGATGTGATTGTTATGCTTGCATTTTGGTTTTCTACATAGACATTATACTAGAAAATTTTGTTTGGAACCTTTGAGCATCAGAATAAGTTGTGGCTATGTCTGGTTTGGTTTCATTATTCTCATCAACTGTCAAGCAATCTTGAACTGATAAAGTGTCGTACCATACTTGAATATGACCAAAGAGAAGGAGTTACTTGCTATTGAAGTTATTGGAGTGCAGATTTCTAGTTATGAACTACCAATAAGGAGTTGCTCTATCTTGAACTAATAGAGGCATACCAAGCCCGAGATTTTCCCACCATGCCCAACCCAAACTCGGTCCATTTTCTTATATGGGCTTCGGACCGGGTTCAATGGAAGTATATACTTTTTTTTGGTATTAAAATCTACTATGATGACTAACTACCTACAAAGAGATTTCAGCATCCGTAGAAGATAATTTGAAAGGTAAGACCAATGTAACATGCAATTTCAGAAAGTAAACAACATTCAACGAGTTGCAGTACACATCAATTCGCAGCACTAGTACAATCTACATGCCCAACAAATATATACATGATTCAAGATCATTTTCAGCATACATGACCCAACAAAATGAAAATGAGTTCAGTGCCAGATCTAGTAAAATACTAGTTAAAGTTCTCATCTTTTTTATACCAAGATCATGAATTGATGGATTGAACTTGTCCAGAACCAGATCCATATCAAAGTTCAATACACATGCATACAGAAATTGATAGGCTTGAACAGATAATGTGCTGGTGCTAACAAGGTGAATGATGGGTTTAGCTAAAGATTGACAAGTGGTTAGATGGGATGGGTAGATGAAAGGGAGGCCAATCACATTTCAGCTAGGGCTAGGATTCCATGGCTGGCTATAAGAATGACTGAATGAGTGGCGGTAAGGGGTGGATGATTGGGGAATTCCAAAAGTGGAAACGAAGGCCTTTTTGCCTCCGGCCACTAGGGGTGAGGCACCTTGTGTGAGTCGTTAGCCACCGGCTGAGAGGCGAGACCACCAGATGCTCAAGGAACGACGCTGCCACACCAAGGTGGAGAGAGAGAGATTAGCCGCGGTGAAGACAACCGCTAGTGGCGGACGTTTATTGATGACCGGCAGTGATTACAACGGTCGATAACGATCTGCTTCGAAGAGATGTGGGCAATTGGAAAATGTGTGAGACTATGTACAGCCCACGAATATTCGACACAAAATTAAAATTTAAAAAATACCTAACATGTCCCTATAACAGCCTAAAGGCAACTCACGACCACTGCCTGCTTCGCCGGCCATGTGCAGGCCACCGCCTACCGCCACCGCAGACAACCCACCACCTCCCCCCCCCCTCTCTCCCCTCCCTAGAAAACTGACACTCCGCCATACCACACCGAATGCACTAATATATTCAGCCATGGCCAAATGTACAGGAGCATTCGGCCTCCATAGCCAAATGCAAAGAACATGCATTCGGTTCGATATGGTCAAGTGTCGTTATTTTCAGGGGAGGAGGAGGGAAAGAGGAGGTGAAAGAGGAGAAAGAAGAAGGGAATAATCATTCCATACAATAACCAAAAGATTAATACAGTGAATAATCATTTTCAACAATTTAACTCGGGATTCACACCACACTCACAGCCTTCACAAGCACAATAGAAATAACTCTCCCCGGGGGCCATTGTGGTGTGATCCACACACTCCAGCCAAGAGAGTGGGCCACACTATTATTAATTAATGTTCCATTTATGTTTTAAACTTAAAGGAGAGAATCATGCAAAGTGTCCATATAGTTATTATTTATTAATCAAAGAATTAATGTAAGCGTCATCAGACTCGCAACTCCGCATGCAAGGTGGAATCCATTTGACCACATGCAACGAACCCGACAGGACCCGCATGCAGTGTCATGGATACCAACTCTTAGTTTTAGTTGTTCTCATTTCCCACTATTAAAAACTGCGTAAGTGTAGATATCACCTGACTGACAGTCTGACGCACACTGACTCCTGCTATTGCCTCTAATTCGCCTCCGCTGGATCAATACGAGCAAGCTCTGTTAGAGCACATAACCATGTATTACTAGTCCATCAATTAAACAAAAGCATCTACAGTAAGGTTCAGGTCAAGATCGGGGGTTCGGTTCGTCATCCACCCAAGATGCCCTTGGGCTTGGGTGTAGATATGGTCGGGTTGTTGTAACGACAATTTGACAATCCCCACCGAGCCTATGCTCGGGTTGGCGACAAGGATTGTGTCTCGCCCTGTCGACTTTCGGGATTGACAAGATTGGCAAACAAGAGGTATAACGGTCATTATTGCCGACCCATGGGAACAGTAATCGATGCAACTGATTTGACGGTACGATGACACCATGCGCAAAAAAGTGTACAGGAAACAATTAGAGGTCGAACTCATGATCAAAAAGAGGCCGATCGACAATCGTTGATGCCCCGAGGCAACACACATGACTTGAGTCCATGGCATAGCAAGGTCGGAATTGCTTCGGCAATAAAAAAGAGGTCAGGCACAACGGTCGGACCGCTGCCAAATTGCTCGGCCGTCGACACAAGGCCAATGACAGCATAAAAAAGAACAATACAGAGAAAACAAGCCTATGGGGGTCGAGTACTTCTGGTCATCCCGCACAGAGGTCAAGGCTTCAAGTTGGCTGCCCAAACATCGGCCACGGGCCACCTGTAACCATGCACACAAGAAGCGAGGGGACAGTCAGGTTACCGCCGGTGGTCGGGCACTACTCCACTACTCGGTCACCGACCAAATGGCAGACGACAGTGCCCTGAGAGCGAAAGGAGGGCTTGCGCCTAGTTGGTCGACTGTGGGCTGATCAGTGGTTGGGGACACGTGGTTGCCAGCCGTCCGCTCTCCAGCCAGCGGCAGCCACAACAGAAGGAGGTAAAGGAAGGGGGCGATCGTTGGCTGGCTCGGCAGGTGGTTGTCAGCCCATGGGAGCTTGGCCCTCCGTCGGCTGCATAGTCGCCGACCACATGGCCGGTAGCCATGGCCGTGGCAAAAGAGAAAGAGCCAAAATGGGGGTCGGCTGCTGGTCTTGACAGAACCCAAAAAAAATAAAACGGAAAAAAGAGAAGGGGAAGGAGGAGAGGGCTAACCTAGTGCAGGGGCCTCGACTCCGGCTGGGGCTTCCCCTTGCTCCTCTCCGGCGCCTCCTCCTCTCCTTCTCCAACGGCTGGGCGCAAACCACAGAGAACAAGGGAGGCGAGAGAGATGAGAGATGGATGGCTGGAGAGAGAGGGTGGGTCAGGTTAGGGCTCCGATTGAGGGAGGATGGGGGGAGCTTGGCCAGTGGCGTGAGGAAGAAGAGGGGCTAAAACCTAGGTGTAGGGCTTTAGGGCGAGGGGGAAAGGTCAATGGCGTGAGATGGGGGAGATGGAGTGGAGATCGGGAAAGAGAGAGGGAAGGATTTGGGGCTTGGCGGGTTGCAGGTTGTACGGGAGAGGAGTGGAGATTTTGGGTTGGCTGGGTTTTCTTTGAAGTAGGGTGGTTGAAAGGGGATGGCTGAAGTTGGAGATGGATTTGGTTGTTTGGTGGGATAAGTTTGGTTGAACTTTGGTTTGATAGAAGGAAGGTTGAAAGGGTAGTTGAATCTAAGATAACACAAAACTATGCCATATACCAACGAGAGTAAGAAGTGAACAACAATGAATCAAAAACAATCAATACTCGCTGAAATCATAGAACCAACACTCCTAACTATGCTATTATGGCAAGACTCTGAAACAAGAAAAGTTACTATTCGAGTAGAGGACACTGAACAAGAGAGTAACCAGCCTAATGATTTAAGGGGGCCAAAAGCTAGGATACCGATACAACTACACACTATACTGACCAAACTCTCTCCAAGATTGGGTGATTGATCATAAACCAGAACAACTATGAGTTAGCTGAAGATGCTACCTACTAAAAAACTAATTGCCAGCTAGCATCCTACTAACTCTTGGCACTATCAACAACGACTAAGTATATTGACACCAAGCAGTAAAACTCTGCACCAAACTAATCATCGAGTTAGTTAGATGAAGACCTCACAATCATAGAAAAGTGTGAATAAAAGACTTAAGACAATCAGGGACAACTTGAAACAAATCAGATCAAAACTAAATTGGTTGGGCTCGAACGAGACAACTTAGAGGGAATCAACAATCATGATTCCAGC
Organism: Chamaelirium japonicum; assembly: GCA_947650365.1. Taxonomy (NCBI): domain Eukaryota; kingdom Viridiplantae; phylum Streptophyta; class Magnoliopsida; order Liliales; family Melanthiaceae; genus Chamaelirium; species Chamaelirium japonicum. The sequence continues at coordinate 28,098,169 of OX393559.1, read as the reverse complement.
CCTGATAACTTATCACTAAAATAAGATTGAACAACTTTTAGCCTACAAAGCATAGACACCAATTTGTCCAGTTTGTCAAGATATCCCCCATTAATCAAGCTTCTTTTTTTTTTTTGAGGGGGGGGGAAGGGGGGGGGGGGGGGGGGCTGGCTGGGTGGAACCTCGCTCTGATACCACCTGTAAGATACCTTCTCACTCCAAACCCGGGTTATAAGAGGTTCACAAGGGTATATGAAGACCACCGCCCAGCCCCTAGCCGATGTGGGACTAAACCAACAATAACCTCACATGAAGCTAGGGCTAGACACACCCCCCTTCATGCGGAAGCTTCACATACAATTTTAAAAAGGCACGATTGTGTGTCTTCCATATGTCCACAGACTAGAGAGGTAGAGGTACGAGCTTTGACGACCTGTGAGCTTAGGCCCTACTCATTGAGATTATGGCCATTGGAATGTGTCATATTTGGAAGGCTCGGCTTGGCTTGGTTCGGTTCGGTTCCGTTCAGCTTGGCTTGGCTCGGTTCGGCTTGACTCAGTTCGGTTCGGCTCGACTTGGTTCGGTTCGGCTCGGTTGGTTCGGTTCGGCTCCGTTCAACATTGTTTGTTTTTTTAATTCCCAAGTAGTGATCCATTCCCATATTCTTTCCATTAAGTCATGAGGTATTTAGGGATTTATAGATCTTCCCAAACCTGGTTTTGTATATACTGGTGTATGCTTTCACCATAAGGATAGGGGAGGTACAGTGGGACTTGCAAATCTTAGATGTTTGGTTGAGAAATGAAATCCCACAAACAATTGGCTTCGTTCCAAGAGCAAGCAAATGTACAAAGTCTTTAATGGAAGGAGAATGGGTGCATGCCCATTTGTTGGGAATTACAATTTTTAGGAAAAGAACAATGCCTAATAGATTTTCTCCCAATGTTGATCACCTCGGTAATGGTGATTAAGGTTACAATAAGAAGGCCTGAATTTATTCGGAGTATCTTCAGTCAATTGTTCAGAACAAATGGTGACGATTCAATGTACCTTTTGTTCTTCAAGAATTTTCTTTACGACAGTTTATGCAAGGGGCTTAAGACCGATATGAAACAATTGAAGAGATCGATACTAAGGGACCCTGCAACTCAATAAAAGATCAGTATTGGTTGTCCAGTAAACACACTAAACGCTCACTCGGCTGCTCGACACGCTACACCAAAAAGAAAAACATCCTTCAACCATTTATTTAATAAAGAAAAGATTATGGATCGTTACACGGAGGATTAGCGACCATTCTTCAATCTTCACTCAGCTAACCTACTTTTAAATTTTTGACCAGTTGTATAGAGTATAATGAGATATGGAAAAACTTTCATTGACAACAGATATAACCCTAAATAAAAATGAATGACGAAGAAGGGTTCATAAAGCTGGCCCCAAGTAGAAGGGGCATGACTTGATGGTTGATGGTACTGATCATAATGATGAATTCCTGGAAATTGCTGAGGGTGCATAGAAGCTTCAGGTAAGGGTCCAACTAATGTATAGGTTGTTGAGGTATGGCTCGACTGTAGAAGTCGTGCGCACGACCAAGCCCTCCGAAAAAGTCGACGTGTCCTTTGAAAAAAGGTGTGTCTGTCCCCAGGCAGTCGTGCGCACGACTTTGGCCCCCAAGATTTTCGACGCGTTATTCAGTGGAAATCTACAGGCGACCGTGCGCAAGACTTGTCTAGGTTGTGCGCACGACTGTGCCTGACAGACATGGGTTTGACCCAGTCTTGCTCGATTTGTCTTTCCAGATTTGACTATTTTGGGGGTATCTCGAGATTAAGCTTGTGTAACATATTCTCCTGATATATAAAGGAGTCTAGGGCTTTGGGGATGAGAGAGACTTTTGTATTGCTTTGAAGAGGAAACCTTGAGGGAGGCTTGGAGAGGCATGGAGAAGGTTTGGTGAAGAAGGAGGTGCTCTCGGCGAAGGAAGTTCATCTCGTTGGAGTTGGGCGTTGCTTGTAACTCCATTCCGTTCTTCATGATAGTGGATCATCCGATCGTCTTCGTCAGTGGTTTTTTCCACAAGGGTTTACACGTAAATCTCTTGACTCTCTCTCTCTCTCTCTCTCTCTCTCTCTGTGTGTGTGTGTGTGTGTGTGTGTGTGTGTGTGTGTGTGTGTGTGTGTGTGTGTGTTTGCCTTGTGTTTGTTTCTCTCTTGCTTTGTTATTTCTCTATTGTGTGATGAATTGCTTATTCCACATCGATTCGTCGGAAAATCGTTCTTGTGCAATTGATCTTTGCTGACCCACGTGGTCAGAGAATTCGGTATCGGATTGTTCATTCGGTATTATCGAAGGTGATCTGCAACAAACTGGTATCAGATCAGGTTTTCATCATTCTTGATCAATTGTCATGGCAACCAACCACTCGAATGTATCAAATCTCAAGATCGATGTAGAGAAATTTGATGGGAAGACTAACTTATGGCAAGTCCGCGTCAGAGATCTGTTGATTCAATAGGATCTTCACAAAACTCTTTATGGTCTGAAGGTGAACCCTGCAGATCTATCGATGGAGGTTTAGGAAAAGTTTGATCTTCATGCCTGTAGCACAATTCGTTCTTGTCTGGGAAAGGAGATCAAGTTTTTCGTCATATATGAGAGTTCTGCGGCGACGATCTGGATGAAGCTAGAAAGCCGGTACATGACGAAATCTCTTACAAGTCGGTTGTTCTTGAAGTAATAGCTTTACAAATTTTGCAAGAAGAAAGGTGCTTCCATTCACCAGCATCTTAATAAATTCAGTTGAATCACGTCTGAATTACTGAATCACGAAGTAGACATCAAAAAGGAAGACAAAGTCCTTATCCTTCTCTCATATTTACCGGAGCGCTATGAGCACCTCGTTACGGCGATGCTCTATGGGAAGGATATCATTGAATTAAAGGAAGTCACATCGACCCTTCTATCCAATGATATCAGGAAGATGCTGTCGGTTACGGAGTCATAGGCAGAGAGTTTTGGCTTGTTCGTGGAGAGAGGAAGGCCAGAGACAATGGCTTTTCCAAGGGGAAATCTAGATCAAGGAAAGACATGGAGTGTTTACTGTCTTTTTTTTTTTTTGGGGGGGGGGGGGGGGGTGGGGTTCTTATTGAACGGTCCAAAACAAGACATCAATTTAAGCCAAAAGGATAGGACGAAAATATTCCTCAATGTGATTCAAATTTTCATTTCCATGCCACTCCTTTCTAAACTAAACTGAAGCCCAAAACCTAAACTGAATCTTAAAATCTAAGATCTATAGGTCATGGGATGAACCCTAGACCTAATCCTAATCGAACCTCGTTTGCCGCTCGCCTCCCATATCCGCTACTTGCCACAGCCGATGCGACGGTGGCGATCAGTTGTGAGTCACACCGTTGTTGCTTGTCGCCACCATTGTTTGCCCCGGTGAGGAAGGAGGAGACGTCGAGGGGATGGGAGGTGGAGGCCATCACCGTCACTACTACTCGCCGCCACTACTCGAGAGAGAACAAGGAAAAGAGGGAGAAAGGCGAGGGCATTTTGGATTTATGAAATGATTTTGGGACCTTTCCTTTAAGGGATCTTATGAGTGCCATGTTAATCAAACTGATCTATTCTCTTGGACCTAACACACACACACACACACACCCCTTTTTTTTATGGTCCTACTCATAATATTGAACTTCTGGACCACAAATTAATATCTTTGGAGGTACCCACATGAAGGATTTAAAAGAAAGAAGGTTTAATGTGTTAGAGATCCCTGACAACATCGTTGTTGTGAACATTAAATTTTGTTTAGTCAAGATCCACCAAAATTCCCCTCCCCTACTCTCATCTCGTCTGTCGAGCATGACCACTCGCTGCCTCCACCGCCTCGATCCCTAGTCCAACAGACGCTGATCACCTCCGCCCCGACACCGACAAGCGGCAGAGACGAGTGGGTACAGCTAGGGTTCAGTTTAGGGTTCAGTCTAGATCCCAGGTCTAGGGTTCACTCATGGCCTATAGATCTTGGGTTTAGGATTGACTCTAGGTTCGGTTCAACGGCGGCGACCAGCAACTCATGCATAGGCAAGCAATTCGGTGGTTCGGTTCGATGATTCACTGATTCGGTGGCATTGCAAAGAAAATTTGAAATACAATGACGGATATTTTCGTCCACAGGATTTCTCAGTCCTTTAGATTAACCGATCTCTTTGCCAGGGACGGCTCACTAAGTCCCCCAAAAAAGAAAGATGAAAGCAACTTGAAAAAATATTTAATGCACTAAGCACAAATCTGCCAAGGGTTAGCCTCCCAGCCTGTTTAACAAAATTTGAACATAAAAAAGGCCAGCTGCATTCCTGGCTTGAAACACAAGTCATCATGTATCATAAGCTCTCCATAATTTCATTAGCCTTTGATTCCCAGCTATCGGAAGAATCGATCACCGAATCATTTAATCTCAATGCAACAAATGCATGCACCCATCTTGCAGTAATCACATACATGCACAGAGAAGCCTTCGACCGTTTGGGAGTATTTAATACTACAACCCTAAGCGGCAGATGGGACTGTTCTTTATAGCATCAAAATCAACCTACAATAAGGTAAAATAGAAATCACGCGTCAGTGTTTTCTCATATACTGAGGCTATATACAGCCCATGAAATACCTTAAAGCAGCTCACATCTAGACACCCACACAACGCTCAACCGAATGCAATAGGCCTGGTGTGGCCGAGTGTCATGATTTCCAGAGGGCGGAGGTGGAAGAACATGGGAAGGAGGAAGGAGATGGGGCGGGGGGTCTGCACGTGCGCAACAGAGGCAAAAAGGTGGGTGAGGACGAACGGAAATAGTAGGCGGGGGAGGAGGGAGGATGAAAGTGGATGGAGGAGGAGGAAGGAACCGCACATGGCCGAAGACTGGAAGCAGCGGGCGTTACCTTTGGACTATAAAGGGTACTAAGTGCCGCCTTTGGTATTTCATGGGCTGTATACAGACCCACCCTTTCTCATAATACATCCAAACTCAATAGAGAACACCATTACCTTGTGTCCAAAGAGATCGCGGATGTTGTCAATCCCATACAAAATCATCGTCGGCCTGTGGTTCACAAACAACTCCAAACATAAGTCGCCACCTTCGGCAGATAAAGCATTTCAAATGTGACAGGAAATGAGATGTCCATTAACTAAATTAGCAAATTTTTCCTGATTACCTCTCAAGGGAAAGACCCCATGCAATAACAGAAACATCTTCCGGAAGCCCCATGGGTAGCAGCATTTCAGGCCTAAACATGCCGGAGTTCCCGACCTCCACCCATTTCTTTAAACCTTCATGATAACTGAAAGAACAGACATGATGACAAAGGTGTCGGTGAGGGGCAAAGACGATATTATAGCTAGCAGCACGATTCCTCACCTGAAAATTTCCATACTAGGCTCGGTGTATGGATTATAGGCCGGTTTGAAGCGCAGCTTTGACATGCCTACAAAACCCCAAGATAAATAATGAGATTTATATAGGAAAAACAGAACAGGAAATAGGATGAGTGAACTGGGAATGGAATAAAAGATTTATATATCTCAGAAGGTAGCAACAGAGCAGGCATTGTCAACCGAACCTTAATAAAGAAGCAAAAATTAAAAATGAAAGTTGGCGGATATTTGCTTAGTCTGCCACTTATGATCTAGAGGTTTTCCCTAAATGGCACCAATTTTGCCGTATTGCTCGAACTAAGTACAGTGCCCAAAAACATTACTTTTATGACCACCACCACATGTGAAAGCACTCACACGTTCATACTTTATTCATTTGTGACGAAAATGCCAATAACATATCAAAACAAATCTTCTGTCTTAGAACATGTAGATTCCTAAATGCAACTCTCTTTCGTATAGTTGTGTTTCAAACTCGGGTGTGCTCCGGCGAAACGCGTAAACTCCCGAGCATCTCCCAACAACCTCCAACAAGGGTTATGCGGCAAGAAAAAACACTAGTGGGGTTTCGAGCTACTTCTAGCAAAGGAATTGATAAAGCAAACTCTCAGCGACATCCCAACGACCTCCAGCGATGCAATGTAGAAAGCAAACAATCGGCGACCTCACAACGTTTGGCAAGGGTTCCACGAAAAGAAGGAACACAAGAGTGGGGTTTCCGGCAACCTCCGGTGAAGAAATGGAGAAAGAAAACTCTCAACTACTTCCCAACGACCTCGGGCAAAACAATAGAGAGAAAACCTCCGAGAAGGGTTCCATGGTAAGAAGGAATACAAGTACTGGTGTTTTTGACAACCTACGACGAAGGAATAGAGAAAGTAAACTCCTAACAACCTCTTGGCGGCCTCCGATGAGAGTTTATGCAAGTCAACACATCCAATTAAGAAATAAACCAAAACGTAACTTGACATAACATGAACTAACCTGTACGTAACCTGAACGTAAAATTCGGACGTAACCTGAACGCATCTTGACGTAACCTAACCACAACTGAATGCAACCTAAACTAACCCGGATATAACATGAACGTAAAACTACCCTTCAAAAAAAAAGAAAAAAGAACGTAAAACTTAGACGTAACCTGAACACAATTTGATATAACCTGAACACACCCTGGCCATAACCTGAATGTAACTTGACGTAACCTAAACATAACTGAAAGCAATATGAACGTAATTGAAAGCAATAGGAACATAACTTGCACGTAGCCTGAACACAACCTGAACATAAAACACGGACGTATCATGAACGCAACATGACGTAACATTGACACAATTTCACCTTCTAACCTCTCGACCATTGCCGACTCAACTTGTTTTCACTGTTGCTTGACCAGAGGTCACCTGAAAGTCGTCGAATGCTTGCCTTCTCCATTCCTTTGTTGGAGGTCACACAAAACCCCCACCACTTGCGTTCTTTCTTGACGTGAAACCCTTGCCGGAGGTCGTTGGGAGGTTGCTTCTCCATTATTTCGCTAAAGGTCGTTGGGAGGTTGCTTCTCCATTATTTCGCTAAAGGTCGTTGGGAAGTTGTCGAGAGTTTTTTTTCATTATTCCTTCGTCGGAGGTCGCCAAAAATCCCACTATTTGTATTCTTCCTTGCAACAGAACCCTTACCGAAGGCCCATTGGAAGGTCTCCGAGAGTTCACTTTCTCCATTATCTTGCCGAAGGGCACCCGAGTTTGAAACACAACTCAACGCAAGGACTGACCTATATTACGGGCATTTTTGTCCAAAATTTTATTGGTGGTCATAAAAGTAACGGTTTTGAGCTCTGCATCTAGTTTGAGTAATTCGACAACGTTGGTCATTTAGGGAAAAACCTCTAGAAGATGTCCTTTATAATTTACAATAAAAAGGTTTCGATTAGTAATACTTGCAAATTAAGTTCTAAAATTTTCCAATGATAAATCAAAGGTTTTAATTAAATTTCTCAGTGCACATAATTAACTTCTCTATTCATAGAAGAAAAATAAAAAACCAACACATTACATTGGAGCAATAAGATTATTCTGACTACATCTAATACTAAAAGAATTTAAGAACGGATGGTTGAGTGCTTCAACTTCCTCCTTTCATAAGGACTATGGAGTAAATGTTCAATGGAGCTTATGCTACCTGGAATAACCTATCACCTCAAAGACCCGTGTTACATTCACGGACACACGAGTGTGGGTGCTTGGATAATTGGACACAACTCAACTTTTTTATTTTGGTTGTGCTCCTACTTAACATAAGATTTTACATATCTATACCCATATTGTTAATAATATTCTAATATCTGTAACTTCAACATTTTATATGAATAATTTCCTTATTAAAATTCCCATATGAACACTCCATGTATGGTATTTTACTATTTTTGCACATGTACCCAATTTTTGGACACATTTTAGTTGCCTCCCCAAACCTTTGGGCTATTGAAGAACCTGACACCTAGATAGACACCTGCACATGACCCTTGTATCCAAGTACATGTAACATATGGCGGAACTGCATTGTATTCTACATTGTTCAATCTGCCTCTTTTCTCCACTATTGAACAAAAACATCATGGATGGAGGGGATTCCTCTTAGAGAACCGTACATTTTTATTTGAGTAAATTACACATAGACTCCCTGTAGTTTGATCGATAATCACTTACACCTCCTCGTGTTTAAAGTCTACAAATACCCCTCGATAGTTTATATTTCCTTGCATGAACACCGCCTCGGGAGGGGATAAACTTGATATATTCTTCAAACTATAGGGGGGCATTTGTAGGGTTTTAAACATGAGGGGGTGAAGTGATAAATTGATAATCGGTCAAACTACAGGGAGGTCAATGTGTAATTTACCCTTTTTTATTATGAGTCCCATCCAAGTAGGATAAGGGGTGAGCTCACAGAGAAATACCAAACCCATAAGGCTAGTCAAACAACATCTAATTTTAAGCTCTTTGGCTCAACCATTGTCTTGAGATGAATGTGGATCCCTTTATCAAATCTACCTTCCTTTTTCCACTCTGTCTATCTAGACAAACATATAATTTTAACTTCTTTGGTTCAACCATTGTCATGAGATGAATGTGGATCCCTAAATCAAACCTATCCTTAATTTTCCTCTTCATCTAAACTCCTCCATGTCTAAAAATGGGTTGTTGCCCCTTTGTTGTATTATCCTCAGTTCCTCGCATTGGCCAATGACAGAAGCTTCTCTTTCAGCCAACTCATCCTCCAAGATCATGGCAAGCCCCTCTCTGCCCATAGATTCACTAACTAGTAATTCATAACCAATTATGGAGGGTTGATACAAATGGCCAGCCACTTGTATAGGCAAATCTCAAACTTTGGACTTACTTTGGCCAATAAAGCCAGCCCCATAAAGAAATGATAAAGCTGGCAGGTTAAGGAGTTTTAAAAACAATACTTAACAGTGCAATTCCAAAATAAGTAGCTTTAGCAAGCTAAGCCGGAATTCATGACCATTAAAGATTGTTTCATGTGTACACAGAGGAACAGAGATGTTAGTAAGGATGTTTTTTTTTTTTCCAAACGCAGTAAGGATGTTTGTGTTAAATGAAACAATGAATTGTATATCTATAAATGATACCCAATAACCTGACCTGATCATGAGAAAATGAATGGGATACGATACTAAGTCTGAGCCAGTATGCTTACTGGGGCGGGTTTGAATATGAACAATACTTGCCTGCTACCCCGGGTGCAGATGTCTCCTGCACCTGCAGATGTGGCAACCTTTGATTGGTTTGAAAGGTGGGGTTCCATACTTTAAAATGCATGATAAAAATTTATATTGTGGGCCCATATTAATTTAACAGTGATAGATTTTTCAGCAGGTGCAGGAGACGCCTACACCCAGGGCAGCATGTAAGTATTTTTCTATGGATATGGTCCAACCCAAATTCAATAACTATTTCATATATAAAATAATAATCAATATCTGATTAACTGTTGTGCAGCTTGTGCTTCATATTAGCATAGCACGTCAGGTTTATCATTGAATCATATGTTGGATTTAGATAGTAAGGAATATAAGTATATAACTGCATTTTACATTAAAAGTATGCTCAAAATGTTTTTAAGGATGAAATATCAAAGGAAAGGATGATTTTAAAATATTACTATCGAATAATACATTCAAAACCTAATCGAATCCAATTCGAAACTAGTAAGAAAAACAAAAAATAAATCGACAGATCTCAATCCAAACTTGACTAGCTTATAGGATTTTGACGTTGCATGTATCCGATCTTTATCAGACCTGCCTACAGTCCTAGAAGGATGTCTCCATCACTTGGTATATAGCTATTAATAAAAGAGATTAGGGAAAAGGGTGTTTCATCCATGTGTCTCCAGCAAATCAACAATAACCACAATATACTTTTTGTATGGCCATTTTTTCTTGCGTTCCAAAGGATCATAGGTATCTTCAGACCCCCTAGATTTTATATGGTATCAATGCTAGGAATCAAGATTGAACATGGTAACATTAGTAGCAGGAATATCTCAGTCTGCATGAAGTTACCACTTTTTGTCCACAAGGCAAGTTTATGGAGCATGATCTAATATCTATAATATTACTTTGTTAACTTTTGAACTTTGGCATTG